>CM076263.1:72176449-73376449 GCA_038380795.1 Pyrocephalus nanus | reverse complement strand
TACTATCCAGGCAAAGGAGAAAATGACTATACAAGCTAAGAAAGGGCTGGTAACAAAAGGAGAACAGACATGCTTACATTATTGCAATGCATTATGATGGATGGTATTTGTTTTATTTGTTTGTTCTAAGCTTCAGTTATGTGTTTCTTGAAGAAGCCAGGGTCAGCTCCTGGTCACATTCCAAGGACAGAAAGATTTGACACACTTCAGGGACAAACAGGCAAGGCACAGCACCGAACTGCAGCTCATACAGAAAGTGAGAAGCTACTAGCAGACAGCCTGGTCTCAGAGGGAAATTAAAAAAAGCTTTTTTCCTGCCACTCAGCAACAAAGGAAAGCCCCCACGAGTTAACTGAAACCAAGCATGGTCACAAGTATCTTCTTCCCAGGACACAGGGAGACAGCTGGGTATTTTGTTCTGCAAGTCTGCTAGGCCTAGGTGATCTGTGTTTCTTGTGAAATATCTCCAGTTTAAAATCAAAATTAATTTGGTTTCTTTGAATTTAACAGCTGTTTAACATTCTTTGGGCAGCTCACTCTCAGAGTGGAGCTAAGCAGACTCGTATCCGAGCTCTATCCGAGTCACATCTCACCACACTTGTGATTAGAAAGCATTACAGGGCAGCAGCACATAGACATGGATGTTCTTTCAGTCTTTTCATACAGTCCCCTCCCAAAGCAGAATTCATGTAGACAAACAATAACACTCTCTATTGCAACTATTTGGACAACAACAAAAACAAAAACAAAAAAAAGCCAAGGGCAAGGAGTCAGAGACATGGAGTGTCAGCTCAAAGAGTAATGCAACAAACAATGATACTGCAGTCTGGCAGTCATATATTTATGAAAATAGTCAAGAAGCTTGAAGTTTGGGTGTTTCCACAACCCTGCTGAAAGCCAATCCCAGCTTCTTCATAAAACAGTTTTAAAAGTTTTTGAAGAGAAGTGGGAGAAATAGGTAAGTAAGCATTTCCATTATACACTTAGTTATTCGTTGAAAGGAGGACAAGATTTTGTTTATATATAGAGGCATATTGGTCAGGTATATAAATCCTACAAAGTTCAGGTTCAGTAAGTAATCTAATTACTATTCTTTAAAACAAAGCTCCCTTTAGAGAATAACAAGAAAGTGAAGAAATGTAGGCACTAAAAACTTCAAATGATGTGACTTTTTTGAAAGGTAACATGCAAAGGACAAAAAGGTAGAAAGTCTCATACTGCTTACCTAATGTTTGTATCTTCTACTAATGCTTTGAGCATATCCGAAATGTTCTTCAAGTGTTGAGACCAAGATGTAGTTGGGAGTTCTGAGGACGGAGGATGAAAATAAAACTTTTAAAATCCTAGTCTGTCCAACTAGAACATAACAGTGAAACTAACTGCATCAAGCTGGCTTTGAAATTTCTGCAACTTGATTCAGTTATCGCACAGGATTTAAAATTTCGTTTTAAAATTTCCCATTTTCAACAATATCTGTGTTTCCTAGAACAATTAATTGGCTAGGCCATGTGAAGAAGTATGGCTGGGAATACTCAAATGAGGTTGATGTTCCTTTGTGTAATTGCTACCTCAACATTAATATATAATCAGTGGAGTAACATTCTTGGAGACTCTTGTACTGAGTTTAAATTATTATTATTATTAATTCAACTATGTTGAAAAGTGGTTTCTTGATCTATATGAAGGGAAAACCTGAAAAAAAATTAGGTTTGCAGTCTAAAATATCAGCAGAATTCAAGTTTCAGAGACCAACAGAAAGCCTCTTTCTTGTAATAGACATATGAAAATTGTCATTACGACAATTAATGATAAGGAGATGTAGTATATAGATGCCAGTAACATGGCTTAATTCCTACACAGTTAGGCACTCTTTCTTTGTTATTCACTTACTTCTGGTTTAGTTTTTGTTTAAGTCACATCTGTAGTATTGTTACATAAGAACTGGATGTTCCAGCAGAAAAATCCGTTAAAAGAATATTGTTACAATTGCTAAGTCAAACACACCCTGCTTAGGAAATGGCAAATGTTTGTCTCCTCCCTTTTAAGGTTATTTTAAGACATATACAGACCATGCAGATGGGTAATGCTGCAAATAGTTCATGAACAAACTTACCAGAAGGACGTCTGAGTAAGGCTCTTAGGAGAGGCTGGTGATGGCAGGGGAAGTATGCCTTCAAGGGAAATGCATGCTAAAAGACACAAAATCACTGTTTTAATGGTTTCTGGTCAGTTTGCAAACCAAACTCACGGTGAACAGTCTCATCTAAGGTAGTAATTAACCAAGAAGAGAACAGAAAATTGACACCATACTTCATTTCAGGATTTTGCATAAAGAAAGGGGATATTTAGGAAATGCCTATGAAAAGTAATTACTTTAAAAGTATATGCATCAAAAAAGATTCAGAGCATGGAAAAAAATAACATTTTAATAGTCTTAGGCTTTTCCTCTGTAATCACAAAAGTTTTCCCCTTAATATGCAGAGGTTAAAAGAGATACTAATTAGTTTAAGTTCATTTTCCAGCATAAACAAGATTCATGGGTCATATTAAACTAAAAACTAATAACATCTATAGACTCTGAGGACTTTACTGCCATCTGTTCAAAAATGCAAACCTAAAATTCTTAGGATCTGGCTCAGCACACAAATATATAAACTCTTCTCAGACAGTCTATGTATCATTGGTATGGTAATATTAGCTCTGAAAGTCTACTTATCAAGAGGATATATAATGTATAATAGGAAATAAATGTTGAACACTGGCTTAAAATATTCATCCAGATATTTAAAACAAAATTTCCAATCTGAAAACTAATGATAATTCTGAAATGATCAAGGGAAAATAACTCATGAAGAAATTATGATTTCCATCAAACAAAAACATGAATTTTAACATCATAAAATTACAAGCAACAAGACCCAATTTTCCTCAGGTCAGCTTTCACTACCACCACGAACTTGAAGAAAATAAGCTAGCACGAAACATGTCCTAACAGTGATCTCAGTAAACCCTTTCTTAAATTTCTTCTTCCATTGCTGTAGAAATGGTGCTTTTTCCTAAGTAGGTTTAAACCCCATGTTCCATTTACACTTTTTTCAGTCTGCAAAAACATGGAGGATAAAAGACTATTCCTAAACCCAGTAGCACTGTTTTTTCACACTCTTAAGCTTTTTTTACTGCCAAGCCTTATTCTCCCTAAATGATCTACAGAGTTATTATAAAAGACAGCCATTTCTGACAGCTGCCATACTGCCACACAGCATCATTCTGCTCCCACCCTGCAGACCTGTGAACTGCCAGAGATGACCCAGGCTGTCTCTTACAGTTATTTAGGGGGACTGGTGATGTGGTTGTTTTCTCTGCTTCATTTATTATCTGAGACCCTGCTACTGCAAAAGAAAAATGCGTCTCATGTTTTTCATCCTTTTTATCGAAGGTGGGTTCTTATGATCATGTTCACTCCACAGGCAGAAAGTTTAGCATCAGGGGAACTGAGCCTGGCTGCAGGACTGCTCCAGGGCACAGCTGGGAAATTGCTCTTGCATATTGGTTTCACAATACAGTGTTAAGCACAGGTGAAAATGTTTGAACTGAACTTTGGTGTATCTGTGCAGCTGTAGAGAGATGCTGTTATGTAGCTCATTATATTCAGTCACCTCTCTTAAGAGTAAAATTGGGTTTTTTTCTTGTGAAATTTTGTATTTTCTCACAGAAAAGAAGAAAGAGATCTTGACTACCTGCTTGTTTTGATTCTGATGAGCCTCAAGGAAGAGCTGTGCAAACACCTGTATTATGGTCATAACTTCTGGAGCTCCATCGGTTTCCAGCAGTGCATTCCTAAGCATTGAAAAGTTAAAATATAACATATCAGATAGGTAGTCTGCCCATCACATCACTGTTAACTGAAAGGAAGAAAAAAGGTATATTCTTTGCACACTGTAGGTTTAAGCTGTGTCTGAGCTCATTACACTGGTGTGGACACTAACAGAATTACTAACTTTGTAGGCTTTTTAGATTTTATTTTTAAATTAAAAAAAAAAACCCTGTGGGCAACTAGTGAAAGAAAATAAGCTAGATTTAGCAAATATCTACAATATATATGCAGACACATGTCTGGGAAATAGAAACAGTAGGAAATACCCCTGTGATAAAATAATTTAGCACAATTAACCTCAATAAATGTATGCAAATAGCAGAAGTTATTCCAGAAAAAGTCACAATGCTTAGATCCAAACTTCTAACAGAACATTATCCCCCCAAAAAAAAGAAGTTTTGTGCCAGCTACAGAAACGTAACAGTTTCCAAGAAAGGAACCACAAGTTCTTTATCAGCAGTTCTCTAAAATCTCACATGTGACTAAATCTGGAATAGTATCTTAACGTCTGCACACCAGTTGATAATAATTGGAAGGATATCAGAGAAATACAACAAAAAGAAACACAAAGCTGCATAAACCAATTTGTCTGCAAAAGCTAGGTAACATACACAGTTTGATGTGAACACCAAGAGGACCTGAAACAAGGTATTTTTAAAATATATTACGATTTCAATATCAACAGTGTAGAGGAATAAGCACACTACGTAGAAACAATTAAAGCAAACAAGAGAGCAGGAATGTAGGCTGAGCATGATGGTTTTTAGAGACAATTTGTAACATAAATAGCAGTGCAAAGTTTTATTAGGGAACACTGTGGTGGACTAAGTCCTTCATTAGCTAAGAAACAGCAAAGAAACAGCATCTTATCCATTTCCACTATCTACCAGAGGGAATGGATGCAAGAGATCTGCGTAATCTCATGTTATTTTTAGAAAACACTTTATACACCATGACCCTAAATAAACCAAGAAGCTTGAACGAGTTTTGTCTCCCTGGACCACCCCAACACGCAGCCTCAGCCTAGGACATCAGTGCAGGTCTGTTAAGAGCCATCATCTTCTAAGAGCCCCCTGCTCTGGGGCAGTGAGTGGTCTCTGCTCCTCAGGGGACACGTGTTGTATCAAATCTGCAATACTGATTAGCCCTGGCAGGAGATCCTCTTACAGCTATCAAGTCAAGTGAAGCGCAGAGAAAAAGGCACTAAAAACAGTGTAGAAAGGATTGGAAGCCCCCGTGTGGTAACCAGTATATACTGCTTAAAAATGATTTTAATGCATTCGAAACCGAGCTCATTATTCACAGGCAGATCAATAGTTCAATGCCATTAAGAGCATATCTAATACAAATCCTGAAGACCATTAACAGAATGTAAAAGAGGCTACAGTGGTAAGTGCAAATGTTTTTGCTAAATTACACCTTCATGCTGGCATGGGTCAAGCTGTTTTGGCATTTATAATTTTCACCTCAAAATCATATTTCAGCCACAGGTCTCTAATGAAGTACAAAATAAATTGTAAATTTAAAAGGCTAAAATACAGTGTAGTCAACTGCACCAATTTTATCATAATGTAACTTTCATGTAAAGTTCACTAGATTTTAAAAATTTGTCATTATTTGCAGTGTACTACACAAGAAAAAGACATCCTGAAACTATAATGCATCACAGACTACAATACTGCTTCTTCTCATGAAGAAAACCTCAAATTTTAAATGGATCACTTGAAACTCTCCCCACTGTAGCTTCAAAACTTACTTGAAAATTTCATTTACAACTCTGAAAATGGCAGGATGGCTCGCTGCTTGCGGCTGTTGATAAACAAATGGAAGAAAATAAGGTATTAACAAGAACCAGCTCACACAACTGCCCCTGTACAATTTACAGCTTAACTCATGGATGCTATCACATAGCCATTATTAAACTGTAACTCTCAGATCAGCTCTTACCAACCCCTCAGATTTTTTTCAGGATTAGCATTCTCAGGATTCTACACAGCAAGACCAAGCAGGCTCAACAGCTGATGACTGCAAACACCTGGGATCCCAAACTGTTTATGACAACAACCACCACCAATACTGATGGTGGCAGAGAGAAGGAACAGGCTGCTGCATGCAATTGCTGGAGGCAAGACACGGGGAGCTAATTTTCAAAAAGCTTTTCTCTCCTCTTTGCAGGCAATACCTTTGAGACTCTTGGTACATCTTCAAGACTAAATTCCAGAAATTAAATTGATTTTATTGCCTCTGTCTTTAACAGTATCGCACTCATTTTTGTCCAAGACATTTTTTTTCACAGTATTATCTTCTTCTGTGAATTTCAGAGTTGATGCTACAAGCTACATCATCTCTCAGTGCATCAAAATGTATTTTTTTTTAAACTAGTGAAGGTTTTTACCATGCTACCACACAAAAGACTGTTTTCAGGAAGTTGTTACATTAGACAGGCACTACTAACCACACTACTTTCTAATTCCATATTCTTAGGCTTTTATAGAACATCTAGAATAAAAACTACTTACACATTCCCCAAAGTACTAAATTAAAGCCTAAATTAAAAAAAAATCCTCACTTTCTGAAGTTAGCGCCACAAGATCTGAAAATAATTTAGTTCTTGAAACGTCTAGAGTAAAGCATGTTTAATAAAATGCATTCTATAACCTTCAGGAGGCATAGCATTTATAAAATGTTATTTATTGTAGATGCTTAAAGAGCATAATGCACAACTGAAAAGAAAACTTGTAGCCATTTGTTTCAAGCTAAAAAGTACCTTACAGAATATTAATATTAAAACCAATAACAATAATAATAATAATAATAGAACATATTTTTAATTGCACACAGACAAAACCGAGGGCTTTGCTCAATACGACCCCCAGATGAAAATATTTTTGCCTCACGTATCGGGATCACATCACAGTTCTTTAGAGCACCACCAGAATTAATGTGCTGTATTGCAGCACTGAGAAACTTTCTACCATGTCCTGCCAGACAGCAGCAAGCCAAAAATCAAACACTGCCTACCAGAAGCTTGCTCCATCACTTTCAAAACTTGCACAATACAAACAGACCCAAAAAACTCAAACACAGAGAACTGGAGCTGTCTGTGTGATATTATGATGATATTTTTTAAGACTGTGTGCCCCACACTGGGATTTTTGAAAAAGAGTAAAATAGAAAAAAATATATTTTTAACATAAAGTATTATAGACACAGGTTTTATAGAACTATACTATTTTGATATCTGGACAATCCTAAATAATTGATTAGCAACACAAAGCCAGAACTGAATAAAGAAATAAGAAAAATATATTTATATCTACAGAAAAAAAGTAAATGGCAAGAGGAACAGACCAATAATCTGGATTTTATTCATATCATAGAATGCAGCAACCACAAGCAACCATGGAGGAAATAAATTGTGCCCAAGGTTATATAGCAACAGATTTGAGGTGGTACCACTTGACTTCCAGAATAACTTGCAATTAATTGGACACAAAGCTTCTGAGTTAAGCACATCTAGCTTGAAGAAACTACTATGCTGGTGTATTTCAAATGTTGCCTGTATTTCCCAATTGTATATTCAAACTTCTGAATTTTATATTTTCCAGTTAAAAACAGGAAACGTCACTCACTTGTTTTTTTTGTTATGAAAAGTGTCAAATATGTTTTTATTTTGAAGAATACTTATTTTGAAAGCCCGGATGTACTTTTACAGAACTTTTAAAAGTTCATCAACATTATGAATAAATTAGGACTATTTAAATATTTTACTACAATAATGTAGATTTTGAAGATGAGCAATACCATGGGAACTAATTGTAGCTTAGCTGGAATGTATTACAGGAAGAGAAAAGGTTTCACATTTTCCCTGTCCCTCCTTCCCCCTTTACTCCTCATTAATGCCCGTTTTGCTGGCACAGCTCCTAATGCAAGGTGAGTGTGGATCCAGCTAAACTCAGAACCTCAGAACAAGGCACAGCAAGAGGGCAGAGCAAGGACGTGGGAACCAGAGCAGCCTCCAGCTCAGTATTCTCTGATAATACACCTATGAGAGATTACTGAAATTTCCTTCTTATAATATACTATAATCAAATCACTAACATATTTCAGCCTATTTGTACTCCAAAGGTTTTCTTCCAAACAGAAAAATGTAAATACAGTTTTGTTTCATGACTCCTCTTTCTATTACCATATCCATAAGGTAAACAGAGCTTCTATCCTACAAGTACTGTAATCCCACTGCCAAAGATTTTTGGTACGCTGAATAACAGCATTTTAAAGCAAATTTTAATTACAGTTTAGCAAATGTCTTGCGTTAAGAATTTTGTTCAGGTTTGCAAAAAAAATCCCAAGTAACTAAGCAGTCTATAATAAAATAATCTACAAGGAATTTCAACAGTTTAAACGGCTGAACTCCAAGGGCACAGAGACTGAAGCGAAAACAGATTCAAATCCTCTCTGGCCAAAGTTTATAATTTTTTAAGACAGAGGCAGGTACTCAGCTGCCTCACCAGTGAGATTATCGTTTCTTTATCCATTCCTCAACACTGGATGAAATCTATTTTTTCTCTTTACCAATTCAGTGTAAAAATTAAAAAATCAGTGATGTTTGTAAGACTCAATATTTGGTTTGCATTAACAAGTCGCAGGTCACACAGAAGCCATTTCCTTCAAATCTGATGACATATTTGAAAACTGTCTGGCCTGAAAGAGCAGTGCCAAATGTACCACATGTTGCACCTACCAGTAATGAGTCCTTTATGACACAAGCCACTTCTTCCAGTGAGTTCAGCTGGATGGAAACCAACCGGTCTAAAAGATGCAAGGTTGCTTTTTCCAGGCTCGGTAAGTGACGAAGCCAGAGGCTGAAGACAGCGGATTCAGGAAGGGAGATCTTCTTCCTGGTTTGAGAGAAAAACACTGTTTTCCCTGAGCAGCTGTAAGAAGGACAAAAATTTCCTTCCTTTTTAAATATATTGAGGAAAAAGAAGACACAGAGCAACCTGAAGCAAGAGAGAAAATTTGTTTTTAAAATTTTCTTTTAAAAGCACTATGTTTATTATCAAATCATAGCAAAGGGTGACAGGGGATCACCATCATCTACAAATGTAACTTTACCACGTGTGTTTAAACCCTAAAAATGTGGTCATGATGGATCCCAGCAAATGGAAACAGAAGGTTTAAGTCTGGAGTTCCCATCCTCTCTAGGGAAAGGTCCTGCCCAACACTTGTGCTCTTTCAAACCTGGACTAGTACCTGCAGACAGCTGCTGACAGACAAGCAGGAAGGTCCTGCATAATATTTCTGCTGTTTAACAAAACCATTACCTGTCTGTACAGAGAAGTAAGGAAAAAATTCAAACACATTAATAACAAAAGGAAAAGAAAAAAAGAAAGAAAAAAAAATACCCACCAACACTGTCCAGAGCTGTTTTAAAGAGAAATGGTTAAGAAGGCAAGTTATCTCCTCACCTAAAGCCTTCATCTATAACTCAGCTGAAGTATAGTGTTGTACTGCTAGGGAAAAAATGGCACAGTGTGGACCAGCACAAACCAAAATATGCTAAAGTAACCACCCAAGAAGAGAAATCACAGCACAAAACATCATGGAATATTCTTGTAGCTATTAATTATGACAGACACAAATTAGAAGGTTAAAACCAAAAGAATATATAAATAATGAGAAATATCTGCCTTGGTCTTAAATTAAAAACCCTAAAATTAGTCTGGAGAGGACATGCAAACTAAAGCTACTGATTAAAAAAAGAAAATTACTGGCAGAAAGAATAATTAACACCATGTTAGGATCTATTTTCAACATATTTATTTTGCCATACGTCTATTTAAGTATCAGCCTTCAGAATTCTGAATTCCATTGAAAAGCTCTATTTTTCTTCCATTCAATACCATGTAATGACTTCAAAAGTGTACATGTGTAGACAAGGAATATACTGAAGTGCCCAGAATTTTAAAATCGAAAGCAATGCTCAATTTCAGGGTACTGTTTAATTTAGTGTCACTATTAAAGCATGTATGCACATCAAAGTAAATCAAGAATGACAGGGGATTGTTTAAGTTTGCCACATTTTTTTTGTTGTTTAGTGGTAGCATAGTAGGTATTATAGACACTGCAATATTTTAGATATTACATGCCAAGCGTGAAAGCTAATAAACTTACAGAGATGTTCCAACTCTAAGATTTAAAAACCACACAGGAAGTAAAGTGTAGTGATCATACCCCTTTGATTATACTGAACTTGCAGATGGTACCCCTGGGACAATGCTGAGTTCTGTGGAGCCCTGCAAGCACCAGTGTTTAATAACCCCGTTTCCTGGAGCAGGTTTCACCCGTGTCCAGAAGGAAGATGTGCTCAGATCACAGTGACAGTCAGGGAAAACAGACTTCAGTCTTGAGAGGGGAAAAATGAAACACAAGCACGTTCATGTTAAGAGCACATGAGCTTCAGTGACAGCCCAGGAATGTCTCGTGCAAAGCACGTGTGAGCCCACACCTGCCCTGAGGGAAACCATGCACTTGTGTTAGGGGCCTTGCAAGAGTCACTCAGTCAAAAGCCACAAGAACCAAAGTATTTTTGCAGACTGGGATAAGTAAGTAGCTCAAAAGCTAAGAAAAGAGACGTTTATTTCAGTCCAGAGATGGTGATCCTCCCGTTACGAAGTGTCAGAAGTCTGTCATGATGGACTGCCCATGATGAGCTTACCGAAATGAGAAAGGACCATCCCCACTGGACCTGTGAACCTGCTATGGAACTCCTCCAAACTGCATTGCTGCTCCTGCAACTTGTACAACATGAAGCCACGAAAGGTGGGCAAGTGAAAAAGTGAAAGACTGCTCTGCCTTTTTTGGGCACATCTTTGACTCCACGTTCCTTTTTCATTCCTCTTCCTCAGCTTCCATTAATGTGCACGAATTAGCAGCTGTGCCTTTCCATTAATTATTTCTTTTTTCTGGAGCCCTCGGTGTAGCACTACAAAAACCCTCTTTGGAACGTCTCAGAAACTATGATGAGTACAGAGGAAGCAATTAAAGCTTTGTTTAAAATAGCGGAGAAATGGATAATTGAGATAAAGTGTTCCCAGAAGACATTTTCTAGCATAAGAAGATTTGTTTATAATACAGCCCCTCAGCTACAACTTGAATAAAGCAATTCTCAAACAAAACCAGGCTGTGCTTTCTCTGTCATCTTCCCTTTCCTGGCATAGCACATATTGCTGATGCTCAGCTTCACTCAGCTGGTTTTCATCCATAGACTGATTTTATCAGAACAGTGGGTTTAGTGGCAGCAAAACAAGCAAAGCTGTATTTCACAAATTGCTCCTCTCAGACTCATTAGTCTGCTGAAAAACTGGAGAATTTAAAATCTTGAGAACCAAGAACACACACACACAGAAGAAGCACAAAAACATCAAACGTAAGGAGCTACCTTGTGCATGGCAAAATGAAACGGTTCCCAAAATGTCAAGTTAGGAATGGTGATACATTTACATGAAAGACAAATGACATTTCTGTGAAAAAAGATCACATCTTTCACAAAATCACTAAAATCTATTGTAGACTTCAACCTCCATTTTAGAGAAAGAGTTGGGACAAAGTCCCAATCTATATTTAAAGCTGTTATGCCACAATTTGGCATCAGCAATACAAAATTCTGCTCTGGCCTACAACCTCAGCTCTGCTATTTAACTGCAAGGGAAATATTTTATTAGAAAGCAGGTGCACAGTGCATTCAGCACATAAACTCAGAGAAAAGACATTTAATTGAAATAATAATCTTTATGAAAGAGCATAAACATTATACAGACCACACTACTTACTTCAAAAAGGCCTCATTCACAGCCTCTAGAAACTCTGTACAGAGAATTTCTTTTGGTGAACCTCCATGGTAAAGAAGAAGAGTTTCCAGCAATGGAGATAGGTCAGGCAAAGTAATGAGAGGGACACAGAAAATGGACACAGCATTCACTCGACTGGCTGAAACACTGAGGGAAAAATAAACACAGTTCCCACTGCAGAAAATTCAAACCTTTTAATCTCTAAACTGATAATCTAAAAAAAGACAAAATTCATTACAAAAGGTTAAATGTAAGAGGTGCATACCTAACTACTGAAAAATTTTTAGGTAGTATTTTACTTATTAATTATTTAATTATAATATATTTTTATTTAGTTCATTGCATATCATTAGGAATCTAATTATTTACACAATAGTAATTTAATTATAAATTAATAATTATTGCATAACAATTTACTAATAATTATTTAATAAATTATTTTAAAACATAAGACAAAATTTGACTACATAGTTTATATTAAAATTATCTATCCTTACTTTTGCTTTTGTTTTTTAGCTGCAGTTCCCTTCAGTGCAATCAAAAGGATCCACAGACATTCAAATGAGATGATTTTTAAAGTACTGACAAAAGACTATGATCTGCATTTGAGGGTCAGTAGAAAGGCAAAATCACACAGCAAAAAGGTATGAACGTGTCAAAAGCAGTGACAACAGTAGCATTAGGCAATGTGTTCCCTTTTTATGGTCACAGATCTGGGCTTAATTCACTGTATTTATGTGATGTTGATGAAGAAATTATTGTTCTCACAGACTATACCTAGACATATAGAAACACACCACATATGTTGCAGGGTGTTTATGAGCATCTCTGCTAATCTGGATCCGAGATCTGGCCAAGTCACTTTGCTGTTTCCATCCCATCCACTTTCTCAGGCTTTTGTCCTTAGAAAAAAAGCCCAAGGAAGCAGTCATACGGTAAAAAATGTGCTTGAGTACATTTAAATTAGTTGTATATGAAACATGTAGTATTGCCACAGCAGTCTTTGGTACCAGATCAGGGGACTAAAGGAAGGAAAAGGAGATATTCTTAGATAATCATTAATGCTATCATTAAGTGCAAGTTAAATATATATTCTGTCATATTAAACTACCACACAAGCAGAGAAAAAAATTCCTTTTGATTTTTTTTATCTTTTTTTTTGTTGTAGCTACCAACTTATATAGCAATATTGTAATATATATAATATATAAAATATACACGATATATATATTTGTGTATATATATATACACACAAATATGTGCTTATATATAATGTGAGCCAGAGCATGGGCACAAAGATCATTTGAGGGTTGGAGCACCTGAAATGGAGGAGAGGCTGAGAGTGTTGGGGCTGTTCTGTTTGGAGAAGAGAAGGCTCTGGGGATGCTTTATTGTGAACTTTCAACACGTAAAGGAGGATTATGACGGAGAGAGATACTTTTTACCAGGGCCTGTAGGGACAGGATAAGGAGTAACCATTTTAAACTGAAAGAGATTAGATCATATAGGATAGACATTCTTTACTGTGAGGGTGGTCAGGCCCAGGGACAGAGCACAGAGCAGCTGTGGATGCTCAGAAGCAGCTGTGGATGGAAGTGCTGAAGGCCAGGTTGGACAGGGCCCTGTGTGGAACTGGACTTTTGTAGTTGCCTTAAAACATTGCTACAGGAGTGAGCTGGGCAAGCTCCCTGCCTCGGGACTGAAGATAAAGCTGAGGGGAGGAGGCCCCAGGGGCAAAGTCTTGGGTGTGTGATGTTTATCTGAAGAGGCTGGTGGCACTCCCTGGGCCTGTGGTGTTTATCTCCCATGAGCCAGGCTATGTCAAAGGCGCCCTTGGAAGCTGAACAGGAGCCAGAGTGTGCCCAGGGGGCCAAGAGGGCCAAGGGATCCTGGCCTGGCTCAGGATCAGTGGCAGCAGGAGCAGGGCAGGGATTCTGTCCCTTTGAGGCCACCCTGGAGTGCTGTGTCTAAGCTGTGCCAGGGGAGGTTGAGGTTGCATATTAGGAAGAAATTCTTTAGAGAGAGGGTGCTCAGCCATTGGAATGGGCTGCCCAGGGAGGGGGTGGATTCTCCATCCCTGGAGGTGTTTAAGGACAGACTGGATGTGGCATCAGTGCCATGGGCTGGGAACCACGGCGGGGTTGGATCAAGGGTTGCACTTGATGATTTCAGAGGTCCTTTCTCTGATTCCATGATTTTTATGCACACATCCATCACTGATGCCTTGCTTTCAGCAGGGGTGCCTGCACCCACCCCCACCAAGCCCTAGTAACCTTGCACAAACCAGCACTTCCATTCTGAGCCAAACAATCACAGCTCTGCAAAAACAGCTGCCCACCCCTCCACACCAACACCCGGCTGGGGCACCAGGACAGCTCCTCAGGGGATATAAACCCACTGAACTGCATGCTTTGCAGGCTGCTCTCCCACACCACTCCCAGCAGGGGAGACATCACCACCAACAGCCACCAATTTGACAGAGACCTGAGTGGTGACTGTAACTTTTACCCTTTTCTCTCTTACCTTCTCTCCTTTCCCCTGCACATTTCCCTGGTGCTCTTTCTCTCTTTTCTTTCTCTCTTTTCTCTTACACATCTTCTTGGGTGGCTATATTACAACCCACAGGGCTAAAACCTGCTTTCCTTGCAATACCTTTATGCCTTTATATTGCCGTGTTACTTACAAATAGTAACAACCAAAATGGCTCCATACCTGTTTTCCTTTGCAACCAAACTGTTCTGAAATAAATTATATATGTATATATACACACACATTATATATCTGCAAACTCTGATCATCTACTGTTATTTTTTACTTTAATTCACTCAAGTGGATTTCATAATAAAACAAAAGTTACTCCTGCCTGTTACAGTGAGTCGTAACAGGCAACCTGATCTCGTGGAGGTCTCCCTGCAGGGAACACCACCAGGGGAGCTGATCTAGATAATATCTGAAGGTCTCTTCCAACCATTCTATGACTCTTAGGTCAAGTCTAAACTCTTATGCAAAGCCCAACTTAACAAATTCGTTCACACCTTAAATTATCTACATAAAAATCCCAAACTTTTCAGCTGAAGCCTAAGGAGCCTGAGACTGTAAAAGAATCCTCACTGAACTGTAATGATCCAAACCAAAACATATCAAAATTGTGTTTAGTTAACACCTACCTCCTCTGAGTGTTAAGTCCATTGAACTGATTTTCTCTGAGTTCTGCTACTAATGAAAAGACCATCTGTAAAATAAAATAAAAATAAATCAAATAAAATAAATTACACATTCTGCCAATAAGCAGACACTAGTTGCATGGTTCTCTGTGTGACTGATGTACTGTAAAGGTTAATAACCTGCTCTGGTTATCTAGTTTGAGTTTTTGATTTTTTAATTACTGATGCCAAATCAAAGCTCTCCAGATCACTGAATAAACTATGCTGCAAAATGGTTTTGTTAACACACTTTATGCCTTAGACATTTCAAAGTTAAAAAGGCATTCATTTTAGTTAAAAAGGCATTCATTTTAGTTAAAAAGGCATTCATTTTAGTTCTTCACTGAGAGTTAAGGCAGAATTTTCAGAAGAGCATGACTAATAATTTTTACATGTTTTATCTAATCATAGTAAAAATACTACGAAATATTATTCCCACTATTTTTATATATTAAATATAAGATTCAGGGTTCCTCTACCATTTTAAAAGCAGTAGATACAGTCAAAGAAACATTCAGAAATTACATTCATACATACACAGAATAATACATATAATTTTTGACTTCATGAGAAAAAAATAATGATAGAACAGTTTGGGGTTTTTTTGCTATAACACAACAGCAGTGGGAATTTTGTTTTTATGAACATCTATTAGAGTGTAATCTAATAAAAAAAATATCCAGAGATCTCCCACTTCTTTTTTTTTTCCCTTAAAAGGCTGTAAAAGTAACTAAGGTAAGAAAAGATAAACAAAGTTTAGTTCATGTTCCTTATCACAATGACAGTTCCACGTATGTGCTTATAAAGCGGTGATTCATTATTAACAAAATCTCAATTGCACAAAATACTTACATTTTTAACTAAGTGACAATAATAATCTGCTGATGTGTAGCCCAGGGCTGATATGAATGGACTGGTTTCAGCTTCGTTACTTTCCCACTTAGAAGAAGAAAGGAGATGGCACAGCAAACTCTGTGAGGAATCAACAGAAGGGCAATAGAAAAAGTATTAGGCCCAGCACAGAAGGGCAGGCAGCTCCCACCAGCCACAGGGAAAACGCTGCACTGCTGTGGGTTCACATCCCACACCATTTCAGTGGCTGCCCAGCCCCAGTGGGGATGTCAGAACCACACAGACCTTCGGGAGGCTGCAATCCTCTGGGAGACACTTCAGCCTGACAAGGTTTAGAGACCAAAAAAAATTATAGAAATCTCAGTAACTCCTTTTCTCCTTTCAGAGACCCGAGTACTTATGCATGCTCTTGCTGAACATCCCTAAGCAGCTACTTCAGAGGTCCTGGAACTAGATATATTCATTCCATGTGTTCAGTGTTTGATTAATGTGAGAGAGAAGATACAATTAGCAGAAGCACACCGGGTCTACGAAAAATTCACTGCTACCAAAATAAGTGACAAGCCTTTGGGACACTTTTGTGGCTTGTCTTTAGGGGGGTTTTTTTGCTTACTTGTTTGGATTCTTTTTTCGTTTCTTGTTCCTTTTCTGAGCACTTTACCAGATCCATGCTAGAATTTAGCAGATTTGGTGGTTTTTTTTTGAAACGTACAAAACCTCTGAACAGCCAGAAGGGGGCAAGGGAAACACAGGCAAGGAGATACTGTAGTCAAGATGAAAGGAAGTCTTAGGTATGTATATAAGACAGATATGCATTAGACTGGAAAACATTTAGGATTCAGGCCTATGTCTTAGGTATTCATTTTAGTGACACTGTTGCCAGTGCAAAGCCTGAGACAACCCTACATACAACAAAGATAAGGAATATGGCAACAATAAGTAAAAGCATTTATCTTTTATGGTTTAAAAGCTTTCTTGCTTTTCCAAAACATGCCCAGAAAGATCTCCTTCTCTGTAGAAAAATGTATCTTATTTACTGCACATAATTCTGGTTGTGATAAATGCTTACTACTCTGTACCGCATTAGCAGAGAGCTGTCCAAAACTCAATGCTTGTGAGAAACACAATTTTTGAATTAGAACATGGAAAGTAATAATCAGCAAATCGTTCCAAGAGACAATCTCTGATGAGAAAATCTGATTGAGAACAAAATAAATCAGGTAGTTATTTTATTTGTCCATCCTCTTTCATCCTATATATCACCTTGATTATCAAAACTGCAGTACAAACCAGGAATAGCTAATTTTTAACTAAATACCAGTGATAACTGTTGGTTTTGACTTTGATTCAAAGTTCCCAAAGTTTAAATTCCAGTAATTCAGGTCTAAAGGGTATCAGTAGTTATGCCACATCATACTATAGAAATTGGTTAGAACTAGCTCCAAGACCGACTGTAAACCAGTATTGTCTGACATGTATGTTTCTTCCTTCACTTCTGAAATCAGCTTTCATAAAATACTACAGAGAAATCCCAAGGATTTCAGGAGATTTTCTCAACAGGGTTCCTATAGGAAATAATGGAAATATTCAAAATGAGTGATAGGTTCCATTATTACATTATGAATCACCCAAAGCATTCTGGAAAAAAAAAAAACAACCACAAACCATAGCATTTTACATAGCCACAGTGTGGATTTCTGAGGTCAGAGAGATCAGTAATTCAACACTAATGACTCTCAAGGGACCATTTCAAGCCCAATACCTACAAGGTATTCAAGTACATACAATACTAAATTCAATTTAGTACATACAACACTAAAGACACTCCTGCATTGATTATATCAGTAATGAGTCCTACACTACTCCAGCAAAAATTACTCTAGCAATTGGAGATCTACATAATCATCAGTTATTTCTGGCAGTAAATCAATTAACACAGTCTAATCCACTAGTACCATATTCTGTAAGTGAGAAAAATGGATGAGTCTGCAGTAGAAATGCTGCATTCAAAATGAAAAATAACAGTGTCTGTTATTTTTGCATTACCAGAATCAGGTATCTGATTCTGGAAGATGAACAGCAGTCAGCAATACTGTCACATCAGAAGGAATTTCTTTCTTGATTTCCCTTATCACTGAATAAGTAAGAAGGAAACCACCTTGATTCTACTTGTAAGAGAATAAATCCACCCTCGTGGCCTGGGATTAAAGTTCTATGACAAAATCCCATTCAATCTGAAATTAAATTAATGAATTTTCATTAAGCCTCCACAATGACCAACTTTCTTGAACAGCCTTGCCAGTGGCTTTATTTTATTGATGCAATTTATACTGAGCAATGATCCAGATAATTCAGAATCCACTGCTGCACGGAGATTTCTGGTATCTTTAACAGGCAGATAATCCTAGGAGCATTAGCATGAAGACATAAACAATTTCTTTATCAGTGTAAACACAGTGCTTCATATCTACAAGGTTTTGCAGTGGAGGCCTGATTTAACATTTACTCCTCTGATTCAGGCATTGGAACAGCCTGCCCAGAGAGGTGGTGGATTCACCATCCCTGGAGGTTTTTAAACAGAGACTGGACGTGGCCCTTAGTGCCATGATATAGAAATTGGAGTTGGATCAGGGGTTGGACTCGATGATCTTGGAGGTCTTTTCCAACCCAATCTATTCTGTGATTCTATGATCTACAGATTGGCTACAAGGGTGCCCCAAATTAATACATTCAGGGAAAGTGGAGGGAATGAGAACAGAGTTGAAACTAAACACTTCTGAGAATACAAATGGAGAAAACAAGTCATTATGTTCCCTGGTTATCATCCACCTGTACCTCTCAGTAAAGCTATCCTGCATTAAAGCTATCCTGCTTGACTAACCTGGCCTCCTTCTCTGCCAAGGTGACCTGCTTAGTGGATGAGGGAAAGCTGGGGATGTTGTTTACCTGGACTTCCATGGATTAATAGAATCAGACCTTGAGTTGGATGGGACCCCCTAGGATCATCAAAGTTCGAACCCTGGTCCTGCACAGGACACCCCAGTAATCATATCAAGTGCTCCAGAGTATTGTCCAAAATCTGCTTGAGCTCTGGCAGCCTTGGGGCTGTGCCCACTGCCCTGGGGAGCCTGTTCAGTGCCAACCACCCTCTGGGGGAAGAACCTTTCCCTGAGATCCACCCTGAGCCTGCCCTGACACAGCTCCAGCCATTCCCTGGGGGCTGTCCCTGGTCCCCCCAGAGCAGAGCTCAGTCCTGCCCCTCCTCTGCCCCTCCTGAGGATGCTGAAGTCCACAATGAAGTCCCTGCTCAGTCTCCTCCATGTAGAACAAGGTGACTGCAGCCATTCCTTGCATGGCTTCCTCTCTAGACCCTTCACCATCCTCATAGCTTTACCTGAGTAAAGCCTTTGACACTTTTTCTCACAGCATTCTCCTGGAGACACTGGCTACTCATGGCCTGAACAAGTCTACCCTTTGCTGGGTGAAAAACCGGCTGGAGGGCCTGGCCCAGAGCACGGTGGTGAAAGGAACAACACCCAGCTGGTGGCAGTCACTGGTGGTGTCCCCCAGGGCTCAGTGCTGGGGTCAGTTCTGTTTAACACCATGACTGATGGCCTGGACGAGGGGATCGAGTGCATGGCATGACCCACTGGCAGGGGCTGTGATGCTTGTTATAAGTTTTCTCCAGGCTGAACAAAGATAATAGACCACATGTCAGGGACCTCTGTGCTTTTATTGTACAGTTGTCCTAACTTCAGCAACCAGCCCACTGCATATACCAAAAAGGTGTTGGCTAGCAAGCCCTTAAATACTTACAATATACTTCCACAAAAGGCACTGGCTAACAAGCCCTAACACACCAATATTCAAAGGTGCTGGCTCACAAGCCACAGGACCACTACTCAAAGGTGCTAGTGAGCCACCACACACCTTCAGCGTCTCCCCATTCCCACAACAAAGTTCAGTAGGGGGTATGGGACAGAACACGATGGGCGTGTTTTGCGTAGGCAAAGCAAGGGATGAAAACAAAGAATATCACCAGTACTGGGATCTCACACTGGTCCTGCCCTGTGGATGGTCTGGTGTTGTGAGACAAAGGGAACAAAGGAGTACTCAGCACTGGGGAGGCCACACCTCAAGCCCAGCTCTGGGCCCCTCACCACAGGAAGGTCATTGAGGGGCTGCAGAGTGTCCAGGGAAGGGCAACAGAAGGTGAAGGGTGCGGAGCACAGGCCCTGCGAGGAGCAGCTGAGGGAGCTGGGGTTGTTCAGCCTGAAGAAAAGGAGGCTCAGGGTGACCTACAGCTCTCTACAACCACCTGAAAGGAGGCTGTAGCCACATGGGGGTTGGTCTCTTCTGTTCCAGTCTCGGTAACAAGTGACAGGGCAACAGAAAACGGCCTCAACTTGCACCAGCTGAGGTTTAGATTAGGTATTAGGAAAAACTTCTTCACTGAACAGATGGCTAGGCATTGGAATAGGCTGCCCTACTGGAGACTGCATCACCACTCCTGCAAGCGCTCAAAAGGCACTCGTGGATGTGGCACTGGGGACGTGGTTAGGTGGTAACGTGGCAGCGCTGGGTTTGCAGTCAGAATTGATGAGCTCACAGGTCTTTTCCAACCTAACAGATTCTATGATTCTAAAGAGGAGTGAGCAACTAAAGCTTTTTTGAATAAGCTAAGCCAACTCTTTTGATGCTCCTCTTTGAGAAATGAAGGCTGATTTCCATGTGCTACCAAGGATTTGCTGAGTCACTCCATGAAGTTTGTTTCTCAGAGACATCATCTCATGGAGCACATGCACCTATGAAAGCCTGGGAAATATTCTCCTGGAGCAGAACTTGCCCCTCCACTGATTTAAATAGGTCAGCACCAGGCAGATACCAACTCAGCTATAGTGCCCACAATTCCAGAAAGAGGAAGGATTTTAGTCTTCTGATACTGTCTTACCCATGCAGGGATCCAAAAGACTTGAAGCCTTTTACCCCTTCTTTCTGCAACAGCCTGCACATGTTGATGGGGCAAAATACAGACACTTGAATCAAAGGCACAATTACTCCTGAAATTACACATCAACACAGAAGTAGAACTTGATTTTTATTACAGGATGACATGAGAAGTTTTATGCTAACAACTGTATTTGTGTAGAAAGTGTCCTGAAATTTATGACACAGTTTCAAAGACATTCCAGGGGAGACAGGTAAACCAATTTATTTCTGGAAACTTCTCAACACACTCTTCCCAAAGTATTTATGATTCTGAAAGTCCTCAGAAGCAGATGTGAAAATCAACACTTCCAATATATTATGGACAGAGGAGATGGATGGTTTCACTGGGATGAGCCATTCAGACTCGATAATGATTAAGACTTCCCAGTGATGCTACTGGGCTGCTTTTTGCCATCTTGGCTGAGTCTATCAAAGCAACAAGTAGAGCAGGATGGAACCAAAGGATCTATCATTTATTCTAAGCAATACTTCTCTTCAGTATATTCTCCCTAAAAACACAGAGTGCTATTATTTTTTGAGAAGAGACCATTAATGACACTTTGCTGGGAATTATGATCTATGTGAATTTGCAGAAGTAAGTACAGCATGAACTGCCAAGGGGAAACTTCAGAAATCTGGTCAAGTAACAGGTTTATTTCTGACCTTTCCATCTGATTCAATGGGAACCAGATTTCCTCAGCTCTGCTAAGAAAAAGCAGGTATAACATGAGAAACTACACCTTACTCAGAGGAAGCATTAGAAGTGAGTGCTATTTCTCCTCATTTTATCAGTTTGGAATGAGTGTTTCTTGCATGTCAGTGTTGTTCTTAGGTGTTCCCTGTACAGCCAGAAGGCCCATTGCTTTCAACACAGGTCTAGAAGAAAAGAAGTCAAATCCTATTTCCATGCTGGCTTTAAAAATATAAAATTATAATCAATTACAACATTAATGTAAATCAGATAATATGATTTCCAGTCATTATTTTAAAAATACTATATAATAGGTACTATTCCTTTCTGAAATAGGATTCTAACATCCCACATTATTTTCTAAATAATTTAAGGGGAGTCCTCAGTAAGCACAGTACACAATGCTCTTTTTTTTTTTTAAATATACACTAATTTTTTTTGTTTGCTAGCTTTCAGCAGCTCAGTCCAAACCAAATTTATACAGGTGATTTTTAGTAATATTTTCTTAAAAATCTTGCCTGAAGGCTTAAGAGTTTGGTGCATCCCATGTTCTCTAGTTTAAATGATTAACAATAAAACACAAATAGGTCTGGTATTTTTGGAACTTCTAACTATGAAATAAACAGCCAGTTCTGAAGAACTGTAGTGGCTAAGTCTGTAAATGACAGAGCACCATGTTCATTTGGAGGCCATTTCAACACCAACTGTTTATTAAATCAGTTCTGTGAGCAGGATGCTGATATAACACCATTCATATAATTTACACACACTTACACATTCTTAAAAAAATCCTTAACTTTTAATTTTGCTTATAAGACCTCTTGCTCACTTGCTTCTTGGTTCCAGGAAAAGACAGAAAAACAGTTTTCCACAAGCCAAAATCAAAGTGTAAAAGAATGTAAGGGAGTAAAACACCATACAGATTCAAACGTATTCTAGCTTTCAAAGTACTGTTTTACTCTAAACAGTTTTGTTTTCTCAACCTCTTGTAAAATTCTCAGTGGGGAAATTTTAAACTTGGGGAAAATTACACGGTGTATATTTTTTAACAACTTAATTACTATCAATATGTAAGGGTGTATTTCATAAGCTATTTAAAAATATCTTCAAATACTTACCATCAACAACCTAACCAAAGTGTCCAACTGCTCCTTTAACATTAAAACTGGTTAAAGCACATTTCAAACAGACAAAACATTGAACTACTACATATATTTCAATGATTAGTTAGTCAACACAGCCTCCCACTCTGCCAAACTGAGTCTATTCCAGCAAGCACTCAGAGGTTTTGTAAATAGAAATCACTTCAGTTTCAACTTGACATTACGAAAGTTTGGAATATTCTTTGGTAATTTAGTGATCAGGGCCAAAGTGCCTCAGTACAGGGTTAGGAGAGGTTTGCCTCCTACATTTCTTTCCGACATTTACTGTCAGGAAGTTTTCTCCTTTCAGCACACGGACACATGCATCTATGAGATGGTTTTCATTAGCAGAATTCTATACCAGCACACTGAATAAAACTGCTAGCCACAAGGAAATGTTTAGGATTTCTTGGAGCTTCTCATTTTAATCCTTCTTCACTTGGAACAACAGTCTGACATCTGCCCACATCTAAATTGCCATTGATAATCACGAATGGCTAGTTGTTCATAAACAAATTATTCTGCTAAAGACTCCTACAGAGACAAGGAGTTTGACATTTAAGCATGTGATCAAGGTACAGAAAATCTATAGACAAAGGACTAGACTGAATTAATATTACTTTCAAGTTAAAAAAAAAGCAAAGCAAACCAGGAATAACATCATTCTTTCACCAAATTAATGTACAGACTTCACTGCATTTCACATATTCCCAGACATGAAAACACAGATTGTGTGAAGTTCTCCAAGCTGTACCCGATGCAGTAGTGTGCTTTACCCTGTCCTGTCCTGTCCTGTCCTTGCAGCAGGTAAGCAGGCTCACCTTCAGTCAGTGTTTGCAGTAAAACTGCTCTAAGTGCTCTTACAATAGACTAACTTCCTTAACTTTGCTTCAACCACCATAATTACAATTTTTCTGTATTTTTAAGTAAAAAATTAATAACGGCAAAAATACACTAAAGGGCCATGGTAACCTACTGGAATAAATTAACCTAAAAAAATTTCAAAAACTTGTTGAGACAAATATGTTTCTTCATTAGAAATTGATGTATGTTATGAATTGGATTACTCTTGCTGATACACGTAGCTTAGTGAGAAGACTAGGCTCATATTCTGTTTCTTTAAAGGGATGAAAAATGTCATTTATGTCCATACAACAGAAACTAAACCTGATCCTAATTTCCAAATGCAATTGTGGGGAAGGGAGGAGGAGAAGCACTGTTGTTCCTTCACCAGTTCAAGCTCAGTTACCTTCTGTGAAACCAGTACAGTAAAAACATGTTGCACTACTACTGTGGCTAAGACCACACAGCTCTCTAATGGATGAGTTCCAAAGCCGAAGCTCCATCTGCAAATCACTAACAAAACCCTTGGAAATCATAAGAAAGAAGCTAAAGAACTGTGGGGTTGGCAGGCTTTGAGTCTGCTCTTGGCCTCAGACAGGAAAAGCAGTTTCAGATCTCCTTCCTTTTTCTTTCTCCTTTCTCTTTAAGAAACACCCAACTAGAAAGTGCTATTACTCTTCGTATTAAAAAAGGGGAGACTTTTGATGCTGATATAAAACACACATTTACACTAACTTGCAAAAGGAAATTCAATAGCTTTTCCAGAGTCAACCATAAATCTTTTTTCTTTTCTTTTCTTTTTTTTTTTTTTTAAGCCCTCTGGTTTAACTAGCCAGAGATTCAGAATTAATTTCCTTCTGCCCTTCACAATTTTCAAAAGCCAGAATGCAAGCTTCCCTCTAAATAATTCCTTAAATCCACAAAAAAATTATGTGAAAAAGAGGCATGAATAAATTTAAGTTTAGAAAGAGTGGATGGATCACGAATTGTTTCACTTTTAGTTCAAATCTGTGAGATCTATAATTTCTAGAAAAAACATAAAGTCAAATTCATGTGTTTTTTTCAATGAATGTATGTGCCCAATGTCAGATTTTTATAGTTCCAGTAGGAATACATTGCAAATACTGAAAGATCACACAACTTCAGATGATATTCCAGAAATGTGCTTTTAACCACTTGGGTTTGGACTGCATAACTATCAAGCTGCTAAAAGTTTAAGGGGAGAAAAATGTCCACTGCACTCCTTAGCAAAAAAAGCTCAAAATATGTCAATAATGGTGATACAACTGCTGGTCACTAATTATATTAGGCTGAGCAAAAATATCTAATGCCAGTAGAATTTCTTCAAATAGAGACCTCTTTCTGTTTGTCAGTAACAAATCATTATTCTTTACCAGACCCACCTGACACTGCTAAGGTGCTCTGAGAAATGTCAGCTGGCTCACAAACTTTTGACGCTTGCTGTTTAAGCTCAAACAGCCTCGCAGGAAAGCAGAATCCTTAGTCTCTCATTTTTTCTTTGAGATACTTAGCTTTTGTTTATTTTGGCCCAGTAGCCAAGAATTCTTCATATTCCTGCTAGCTTGGCATCGCTATAGAATTATCTCTCTGAAGAAGAGAGGTCTGTTTTCTCCCAGCCCATTCATACTGTCGTACTATTTTTAACCAGAAGACTATTGGTAATGCTTGCAAATCTGCAAAGGCTGCAAGTTCTCTCACATCCTACCAAAATTTCCCATTTTCACACACCCCAAAGTGTGAGCTCTAACCATACCTAAGAATCCTGGGGGGTTTATTTACTAGAGACAGAACTGATAGTAGCAACTTTAAGAGGCAAATCTATAAAATGTCAGGCAAGCACCGCTGTGAGAAGGGGGTTTCCCAAGGTGTGTACCCAGCACACCCTTCAACAGGATGAACTGCCTGGTACCTGGGACAAAGACATTGCACAGAGAGAAGTTCCTGTACCGCTTTTTACTCGTTGGGACACACTGCAAAGCAAGCAGACTTGGTGCTTAAAACTGAATTTTAACCAGTAATTTGAAAGTTGAAAGGTCTCTTATCACATAAAGAGTTCATTAAGTCATCAGTCTTTAATTAATGATGCCAGATCTTCAACACATGCTTATGTCTGGTTTAAAAGTCTTTTGTCCTCTGGTTTGATTCAAAAGAAAATTGACTTTGAACCATCTGTTATTTATCCAGCGGAAGTGAAGACATTTCTGTCAAGCTCATTTACATACTTAATTCCACATATGCCTATATACAGTGTAAGAACTCATCTATCAAAATATATCCTTTCCTGCCCATGCACTTATAAAATAGAATTAAATTATCTGTCCTCGACGGCAGTTGATTTACAAACTCCAAAAAGTCTGTAAATGCTGTGTAACTATTTGCATGACACCAAGTTTACCCACTGAGAACTGAAGATTCCAGATAAGTTTATGTCAAACAGTAAGGAGGTGAAATCAGCTTCCAAAGCAGCAAATGGGCTGCAAGATGAAAAAAAACTCCTAAAACTCCCAAAAGTTCCCCTTCATTTTGACTGAAGAAAAAGTGCTGTTCTAATGGCTAGAGATACAATAAAGCACTTTACAGAAACAGTAAAACCACACTGAGCATTGAAGCAAAAAAAAAAAAGGGGGGGGAGAATGAAATCAAGATGAAAAGCTTTCAAATTAAACATTACACACCACTTAATGACTTAATGTAAGTGCAGAGGTTATTTCTTGCTGCAAAAAACAACAAAACATTTTAACAACAAAAACCCCAACAAAGTCCTTGAAGAGCAAATAGTACATTACACACTATTTACTTCAGGCAGAACTGATTTGGTAGGTAAGAGCTGGCAGAAGCAAGCAGCCAAAAGGAGGAGTGAAGGGAAGCTGTGTTTTCTCAAAATTAAAAACCCTTAAAGGTCTGTGGAACGCTGTTTACTTCAGCTCTGTTTTACAACCCCTGCTGCATGGACTGAAATGTCTGCAGCCCGTGGCCACCCACACCAGGGGAAGCACCATGATTAAAGAGAATGCTGCGTCCTTGTATCTGCCAGCAGTCTGTTCCATGCTGTAATTATTATACTTGCAGTCTTCTTCAATAATCTGTTGCATCTGTTCTGGCAAGCCCCCTTACACTGTCCAACAGGAAAACCACTGCACAGGAATTCCAAGTTATTTTTAATAATGCGCGTAAGTGATTACAAAACTGGATTCTTTAAATACCTCTCTTTTAAGTTTGTGAAAACATTTTGCATGACAGGATAGCCAGGGACATAGTGAAAGCAGACCTACCACTGAAACAGTCACTTTAAGGATCAAAAGATGTAGACTGACACCCCACCCTTTCACCCCACATAGCCACAATGAGACAGGTTGTTGCTCCAGATCTCCAAAGCACAGAAACCATGTGAACTGTGGATTGGGCATTGTGCCTAGAGAGCACCAAGATATCAGAATTCCATCTGTCACTTTGTCAAGTGATGACATGCACTGAACACCTCTGAAGACCCTATGCTTTAAATGCATTATAACCTCTCCCTTTCTCTTTAAGACTACTTAATATTTCATAGCAACAGTTACTTTGAAAACAGTAAAATAAGCCCTAAACATCAAAACGAGTAGCAGTTCTGTTAGCAGAAATTTTGTTTCACAGTCTGATCTCTGCACTAAGCAGTAAAGAAGTTCAAAACTTACATTCCATGCATTCATTTGATTTTGTTTAGCGCTCTATCACAGAAACCAAGCAGTACAACGCTGTTGCTGGAAGCACAACACATAGCGGCTACTGCACTCTTCTCTAACAAATTTATGGGGCAGTCTGTACCGTTTCAACAATTTTTCCAAGAGTTGTGTGCAAATACTCCTGTGAAAAGCACAGATTACCTACTGGCTAGAACAGTGAAGTGTTACACTGACCAGCGTGCCATAGCTGAGCAAAAGAGGGAAAGAGGATGTATCAAAAGCAAGGCTGAGTGAAAAAAAAAGAACTGGGTAAAAGCCCATTCATCTCCACCCGCCCCAGACCACTCCAGGGAAATTTCTTTAGACCCTCCTCCATATAAACCTTTGATGGGAGGCAAGGGTAAATTCCATATATAGTGATTGAGGAAAAATGCCACAAGGACTCATGAAGGACCAGGGGAAAATACAGAAAAAAATTAATAGGAAAAGTATACACAAGATACATACTTTAATCACCATCAGATGTCTTTCATCTGAAGGAACACGCTATGGCCTTCGCAGGGATCAAAGTTGCTGATGATTATTTGTACAGGTTAGAGGAGGAATGACAACTCCTCTTTTCCAAACATACCAAAAAAGCCCTAAGATCCTAAAACCACAAGAGTGAGCCCCAGAAAGTGATTAAGTAACTTTGAACTACTTTGGCCTCCAGGAGACTTAACATTTTCCATTTCTCTCTTGGACACGTGCCCCCTGGAACACAGACCTCTCTCTTCCACAACTGCCGGGGAAAACCAGATCCCCTGCTCCATGCCTCCCCATCCCTCTTACACTGACATTCTCCTCTGGTTATTTTGTATTTTACTGTGGTAGAATATTGCAGTGATACTATCACAAAGGTAAGAGAGAGCCTAAAGCAACTAGTTATTTATCTTAGTCCAAATGTTACTAAAATTGTTTTCCCTTTAGGAGGGGGGGATTAACAACAAAAAAGTTTCAAACGCTGCATTTGTAATAAAACCATGCTAAAACCTATGCTCTATGACACTGAGTCTTTCTACTTAACTTCCTCAATAATAAATAGCAGGTGAAGTATGTTCATAATTTTAACTCAAATATCTCTGTTCAGCTCTTAATCTCCCTCTTTCAAAGCTGTCTAGATAAGAAGGAAAAAATGTGTTTCTCAGTATGTCCTCTAGCAATTCATAAGCCTTTTAATAGACACATTACCCATATATGTCATTAAAATAGTATTCTTATCTCATAGAGACATCCTTTATTGTAAACCCAACATTATTTTAATACTTTTTGCATCAAATGGTCTTGGGGCCCATTTGCCCCTTTGGAATGACAAATTGCAAATGATTTAGGCTCTTCCTAACTTAAAAAAGGAGACTAAAGAACTGAAATAGAGGTGCACTAAATATTTTCTTCACGTTATCTAACATTTCTGTCTCCTAGAAAAATGTGAACTTGAAGATTTGCTTTTACACAGATAAAAGAATACTTAAAAAAAAAAAAAAGAGAAAAGCTCTTTAAATTATGCTTGAATTATTCTTAACATATGTCCTTTCCCAACATTTTCTGAGGTGTTCTTAACCATCTGACCAAGTGTGCATATACATAAAAATAGTAGGTAATGAATTTTATTTGAAAGATGACAAGTATATTGGCCCCAAAATCAAATCAAAACTCTTCACCTAAGAGGAGAATATCATAATTCCAATGTACTACCTTCACAGAACCATAGAATGGTTTGGGTTTGAAGGGAACCTTGAAGATCTGGTTCCAACCCATGTGCCATGGGCAGGGACACCTTCAACTAGACCAGGTTGCTCAGAATCCCATCCTTGAGCATTTCCAGGCATGGGGGCACCCACAACTTCACATATAAATTAAAGCTGATAATGTCAGAGAGAGAATGAAGAGATGGAACTCTATCTCCCTAAATAACTATTATTTTACTTATATTATTTATATTAAAGTAAGCTTACAAGCAACGGTAGTAAAAATGAGCAAAAAGATGTTATTTTATGACAGTCATACTCTTAATTAATGTAATTCCTTTTCTTCTAAAGCTGGGTCTTTCTGGCTTCACTTGGGAACTGCATTAAGCACAGGCAAACAAGGCTTTTGGTCCTGAGCTACACTGTCAGCCCTTGAGTTTGTAAGACTGGGGGGTTTTCAGTCTTTTTTACAAACTGTTTCACAGATTCTAATATTTTCACATTCCTTATGCGGTCTCTAACACATCTCATTTTTATGTTTCACTTTACACAACACACGTGCACGTGGCTTTTGCATACAAGCCTGAAGTAACAGTTCACCAAGATCACACCAGCTGAATTAAAACAAAACAGTTTTAAAACACCAATTAACTTATACCAAGTA
Source organism: Pyrocephalus nanus (assembly GCA_038380795.1). Lineage (NCBI taxonomy): Eukaryota > Metazoa > Chordata > Aves > Passeriformes > Tyrannidae > Pyrocephalus > Pyrocephalus nanus. The sequence continues at coordinate 73,346,928 of CM076263.1, read as the reverse complement.
ATTACAAAAAGGAAAGTTGTCTTCTTTAAACATCAAATTGAGAAACAGTACCTTCCATGCCTTCCTCTTGTATCTGGAAACATTTTTAAATTAGCTTTTCCAATTCAGGAAACTAATACACTTCTCATTCCTTGACTCACAAGTCACATAAAACACTCAGGTTTGTTGCATGCAACTTTGATGGCTTGTCAAGTTAAAAATTACATTAAAATCTGCATTTCCCATCCTGTCCACAGGATATGAGCCTATGTGTCATTTAAAATTGGATTAAAATTTTCATGAATGTTGAGAACATTAATAACTGCATAGCATAACAATAAAATTTCTAAAAATGCATTAACTTCCAGTACTTTAAGGCTCTAACCCATCAAAAATTTTAAGAACCATCTAAAAACCCTCCAAACATAAACAAAGCAGTATCATAAAAGGGATCACTTGTGTGTAATTATCCAGAATCTCTTGTATGTTCACAAAGGCCTCTAGAACAGGCAACCATTAGCAGCAGGAAATATGGCAGACTGCTCTTGTTTGTTTCCATTTTTATGAGACGTATTTATTTAACGACTGCTCTTAGTTTTAACTAAGAAAGGAAAACTTTTATAACACAGAACAGCTGAAGATAAAAGTATCATGCACAACAGCTAATTCTTTTTACCAGCTCCAGAGAATGGCCTGTCCATGCTTGTTCTGTAAGGGCATTCTTTTATACTCATTAATTTGGTTGCAGAAATCAAACTTGGTCCCTCCTTACAGAGTGCACTCATCTTTATTTGCCATCCTCACGACACTCATCACACCTAAGGACAGGAACCAGAGGGACCTGGGCAAGCTCAAGAAGCGGTTCATGAGGGTTACCAAGACCAGGGGCTGGTGCTGCACCTGGGTCAGGGCAACCCCAGTACCAGCCAGGCTGGGGGCTGATCAGATCCAGAGCAGCCCTGCCGAGAAGGACGAGGGGTGCTGGGGGATGAGGGGCTGGGCATGGCCAGCACTGAGCACCTGCAGCACACAAGGCCTGGGCTGTGTCCTGGGCTGCATCAAGAGCAGGGGAGGGAGGGATTCTGCCCCTCTGCCCTGGTGAGACCCCACCTGCAGTGCTGCATCCAGCTCTGGGCTCCAGCATGGGACAGCACAGCGAGGACAACAAAGCTTTGGACACCGTGTCCCACAGCACACTCCTGGAAAAGCTGCAGCCCAGGGCTTGGACAGGGCACTCTGTGCAGGGTTAGGAACTGGCTGGAGGGCCCAGAGAGTGCTGGTGAATGGGGCTGCATCCAGTTGGGATCCAGTCACCAGTGGTGTCCCCAGGGATTAGTGCTGGGCCCAGTCCTGTTTAACATCTTTATGGATGATTTAGATGAGGGGATTGAGACCATCATCAGCAAATTTGCAGCTGACACCAAGCTGGGGGTGTGTTGGTGTGCTGGAAGGCAGGAGGGCTCTGCAGAGGGACCTGGACAAGCTGGATCCATGGGCTGATTCCAAGGGGATGAGGCTCAACCAGGCCAAGTTCCGGGTCCTGCCCTTTGGCCACAACAAGCCCGGCAGCCCCAGGGCTGGGACAGAGTGGCTGGAGAGCAGCCAGGCAGGAAGGGAGCTGGGAGTGTGGAGGGACAGGAGCTGAACAGGAGCCAGAGTGTGCCCAGGGGGCCAAGAGGGCCGAGGGATCCTGGCCTGGCTCAGGAACAGTGGCAGCAGGAGCAGGGCAGGGATTCTGTCCCTGTGAGGCCACCCCTGTGTCTAAGCTGTGCCAGGGGAAGTTGAGGTTGCATATTAGGAAGAAATTCTTTAGAGAGAGGGTGCTCAGCCATTGGAATGGGCTGCCCAGGGAGGGGGTGGATTCTCCATCCCTGGAGGTGTTTAAGGACAGACTGGATGTGGCATCAGTGCCATGGGCTGGGAACCACGGTGGGGTTGGATCAAGGGTTGCACTTGATGATCTCAGACGTCCTTTCTAACCCAGCTGATTCTCTGATTCTATGACATCAACCTCTTGCAACAAGTCCAGAGGAGAGTCACCAAGCTGATCAGAGGGATGGAGCACCTCTTGTACAAGGAAAAGTTATAACTGGGATTGTTCAGCCCTTAAAAGAGAAGGCTTTGGGGTGACCTCATTGCAGCCTGAAAAGAGCCTGCAAGAAAGGCAGAGAGGGACTATTTACAAGAGCATGCAGTGACAGGACAAGAGGGAATGTGTTCAAACTACAAGGTTTAGATTAGATATTAGGGACAAAATCTGTACTGTGAGAATGGTGAAGCACTAGAACAGGTTGCCCAGAGAAGCTGGGAAGTGTTCAAGGGCAGGCTTTGCTGGGGCTCTGAGCAACCTTGTCTTGTGAAAGGTTTCTGACCCAGGTCAAGCTCTGACAAATTTAACAGGTTACAACCTAGCACACAAAACAGCCCTTCTAACAAAACACACGCAGCTGGAACCTGGAAAAGGCCACAGCATTACTGCCGTCCCAGTCAGAGCAGCGTGGAGGCGGGGTGGGAGCAGAGCAGGACGCGTGAGGGACACGGGATCCCTCAGTGCGGCGATGCCATCTCCCGGCTCCGAGCGGCACCGCGCCCCACGGCTCAGGGCTGTGTCCATACCCTGGGAAGGGGGGCTCCTAACAAAGCACCAGCCACGAAACAACACGTACTGTGCTGTACCCGGCATCGTGGTACCCGTGCAAATGAACTCGCAAAGCCAGCAGCAGTGACAACGGTGACAGCATCAGTTAAAACATCGGAGCAGCAACGCAAGGAATATAAGAGACGTACTACAAACGTTGGGAAGAGATGGTTACTTTGTCCTTAAAAAAGACAAAGCACGGAGACAGATAAATGGGTTACCATGAAACTGTGTAATAACGAAAAACAAAGAACAGGAAATACAAAAAAACTGCGCTGTGCAGAATACTACTTGCACTTTTCTAACAGTGAGAGAGCGAGAAGGCTGGAGGAAAGGAATAATTGTTTCTTTCTGCTTTTTTCTAAATCCATCTGCACAATGACTTTTTCATTCTAAGCCCTTCAGAACCAAGGCTTACTAAACTGTTCTCGTACACTTTTTAATGTCATAGATCCTGGGACACAAAGCCCCTAACAATTAAAATACCCAAAAATATAAAGAATTAGTCATCATCCACACAAGGAAAAACACAGGTAGAATTCTTCCACATTCCTGGAATAATTATGGGCAAGAAAAGACAAAACTCAGTTCAACTGAATGCACTGTGCATACAGCAAAGAAGATAGTGAAATTAATTTTCCTATCAGTGAGGATCCTGAACTGCTGCCAAAAATTTCAGGGATCTTAAAACAGATTTCTCACTAGTGTGAGCATCATTAGACAACTAAGAATGAAAAGAAACACATGAGCAGAAGGGACACTGGCTTCCTATCTTGAGACCACTATTAAAAAAAAAGTTCATCTTTCCTTGGAGAAAATATATATTAGAATGCTGTGACATGGAAAACTGTGTATATATTAATATAAAATGAACACATGTGTACCTGTATGTAATACCAGGAATGCCATATACTGGTATGTAAGAATACACACCACTGAGTGAGTAAACAGCTATCCTAACATGGAAAAAGGTTGTCATTCCTACGTACTATGAACAGGTGTGCCCAGTTTCAAACTCTGCCTCACATACTCAGCATACTGTACTTTAACAAATACATATAAGCCATATATCCTCCATCCAGCTCTGAGGCCCCAGCACGGGAAGGACACAGACCCTTAGAGAGAGGTAAGAGAAGGGGCACAAAGGTGATTAAAGGGATGAAGCATCTCTGCTGTGATTCAAGGCTGAGGGAATTGGGCTCTTTGGGCTGGAGGAGAGAAGGCTCCCCAGGAACATTCCAGTACCTCAAGGGGTACTGTATGCCTCTTACAAGGGCACGCAGTGATAGCAGCAGAGGGAGGGGCTTTAAACTGATAAGGGTGGATTTAATTTGGATATACAGATATACAGATATATATTCCTTTACAAGGAAGGTGGGCGGGCCCTGGCACAGGCTGCCCAGAGAAGCTGTGGATGCCCCATCCCTGGAAGTGTCCAAGGCCAGGCTGGATGGAGTTCTGAGCAAACTGGTCTAGTGAAAGGTTTTCCTCCCCATGGCAGGGGGTTTAGATTAGATTACCTTTAAAAGGTTCCTTCCAACCCAAATTATTCCATGATTCTATGACGAGCATTACAGAGTCTACCTATCTTTTTCATCTTCCAATTAATATAAAAGCTATTTTGGATACTTTATAAAGACATGATGAGAATATCTGTATTTTCCAAAACTAATTTAGTCCCTTTCAGTTCCCTCATGATTTACTATGAATCCTCCTTGATAGAAATATTGGAAATGCTTGGGTCACTCATTCCAAATAAAAGCCAAAATACATGGAAAAAAACCACACAGAGTCCCTGGCCCCTTCTTAACATGACTTTACAGGTTTTTTCTCAGCTATTCTCCACAACTTGCTTGTAGATCCATCAGTGTCTACTGTTTAAATTCTTTTTCAATTTCTATGGGACTTACTCAGAAATAAATAAATAAATAACCTTGCAAAGTCCCAGCAAATCAATGAACAATTCATTCCTGACAGACAAAAAATAGGCTCAGTAAAATACTAAAATTTTAAGAAATTTAATTTTGCTGAACTCCTGTTTTTAATGTGTTCTTTTTCTATTCTTGAGTACTGTTGTCAGACCAAAACATATGTCAATGAATTAAACTACTAAGAATCACAAATATGGAAACACCTGATCAGACAGTTGGATGATCCAAGGTACAAGCCAAGAAGCCCTTGACATCCTAAGAGAAATGAAAAAAGACACACAAGGGCAAGTTTATAGGGTGAGGTAACTAGCATTTCAATGCAGTATATCTGTCCCAAGAAGTAAATCACAAATGTCTCCATTTTGAACTATAAATGAGAGACCACCTTTTCAATGTTTATTCATCACAGTCTTGGATATATCCAAGCAACACAGAAAACAGAAGTCTTGAAAAAACCCATTTTGCTGAAAATTCTGGCACAGATTGAGAAGTAGAGGCGAAAGGTCAGTTCTTCATTAACTGAACCAACTCAATTAAAATTATAGTATTAAGTTGATAATAAAAAAAAAAGCAGATCCTCCAGATAGTTCTATTAAGGAACTGGGAACTCACTGTTGCAATAAAATTAAAACTGTCTGTATCAAAATTTTTACATGGATTTGGCATTATACCATGCTCAGTTCAAAAACTACCCATAATACACTGGTAAGAGAAAACATGTATAAAATCTAATGAACAACAAAACACACAAGTTGCCTTAGGTATTTTTTATAAAATTGAACAAAAATAATTTTCACAATTCCAGTGCCATTAAAAATTGCTCTTACAAAGAACACCTATTACTTCTGCAGCTATTAATGTAACATGGCCATACACAGGGCACAGATTCACAAAAGAACTACACATTTTCAGAAAGGAAAACTTGGACAAGCCAGAAAAACACCTCTGAAAACACAGGCCAAACCCTACAGGTTTTCCACACCTATGTTTAAGCTATTGTGTATACATTGTCTTGTTCATTTGTATTCCTCTAAGGGAGAATAAAACACAGAGAAATGTGTGGCAGCATGTATCTTAACTCCCTATGCTGTTTTGGCTTTATTAAAGACCTAGGGAACCTGGACCCCAGCACTGAAGTTCAGGATCAGAAATGAAACAAAAAACATCTACCATTTTAAACAACACCCAGTCCTAAAAATCCTGCAGTCTACACTGCACTATTTCAAGTAGTTTATTTTCATATTTTATTTTTTTAAAGGACTTACAGATGTGCTCAGTCTTGGTTTCTGAAATGCAGCAATAATGCACTTCAGTTGGGTAGCCACCCTTCTCGTCACTAAAAACAACACAGCTTTTCTACCACGATGGCAAGGAACTTAAAAAGTAACCTCACATTAAATACGTGTTTTGCGACTTTGAAAAAGCAATGTAGTAGCTAAAAACAAAAGACCTGAGATTAACCTTCCTATGAGTGACCTTACTCAAAGATGCACTCAAAGGCACCAAAATACTCCTGGGGAACTCATGCTTGCCATGGCAAAAAGCAAGGTGTAATTTCATACTCAACGTACACAGCTGTGACAGCAAAGGAAAGAAGAGATTCAATGCTAATTCGACCAAGTAGTTTTCCAGTCAGACATAACTTTGCATTTTGGGAGGAAAATTTTAAGGTAAGTCACTTTAAACCCCATAACTAGGAAGAAAATTAAATTTTGTTGTTGTTGTAACAGTTAATAGTAAGGAGACGAAGTTCTCTGTCTCCATTACACAGTCCTCCTTATTTTCTGGTTGTTTGAGTGAGGTTTTTTGTTGGTTGGCGTTTTCTTTGTTCTGTCATCAACTCAATGGATACCTAAAGATCCCAATTCATTCAAGGCATGCAGGCCTATGCAGTGAACCGCTTTACCTTTTTGGAAACCGAGTATTTCTCCTCAGTGAGCTAACCTCAAACTATGGCTTGCAGAGCAAATGTGTCTAGATTCCTTTCTATGACAATCTTCTGAGACACTTATAATAAGGAAAATAGAGCAGTTCAGGAGGAAAGAATGTTAAGTGTACATTAGGTGGGTGAATGGACTTACTGTGCGTGCATTTCATTTTTTAAACATAAATCATCATCACACATGGCAAAAACAAACCTTCAAGAGTAGCAAAACATTTAACTTAAGTTCTCCTGTAAAAATAAGTGTGATAAGTCCTTATATCACAATTGCTGGCAAATAGAATTACATTGATGATTATGTAAGGGAAATAAAACCACCTTCTTCAAAAAGCTTTGTGATCATGCCCACTGAGCAGTAAGAAACTGAGAAGAAATTATAACAACTATAGAAAACAATTTAATATTACCTTTTCTTTTAATCCCAACTGGTGTATTCTCATTCTGCGCTACGCCCACTTGAGGCAACTAGGGAAGTGCTGAATGACAGCAAGAGATGTTCCTGCTTTCAACTCCTCCATGCAACCTTTCCTAACTTTTAGGTTGACTCCTGACCCACACTGAGTCACAGTGGCTATTACATTTGATTCAGGCTGGGTGGACACATTTCTGCAGGTGACAGAAAGGCTCGAATCAAATGCTTAACATGTTAGTATCAATGCAAGACAGCCTCAGGTGGCAGTGCTGACAAAAGCAGCAGTCCCCCCTCCATTTATCCCCACATGTTGGTTACCGCTTACCTGATTGATTTTTCTTACATCAGCAACACCACCAGTTTAGTAACATTAATCAAAGGAGTCAAATCTAGATGAAAATAACTGGTTTTTTCCCCTCTAGAAACAGACTGTCTGGGTACAATTCTCCCTCACCACTTAACACCATTAAGGCAAAAAAGAGAAAAAACAAAGACAAATTTTGCTCTGTTTGATAACTGACTGCATGCTATTGTGCATGCAGCTCCTCTGTCATTGTGGAGACTATAACCAACCAGCAAAACCACAGCAGAAAAGGCAGAATTCTTTTGGCATGGCTTTACTTGGGCATTCAAGCATTGGCACACTCTGAATTCCAAGTATATTGACCTCAGTAAAAGCCTCCTGAAAAATGTTAAAGACAGGAGGAAAATAAGGGTGATTTCACTTAGTATTAGACTGCAACCCACCAAATGGATATACACAGGCATCGAGGGCATCTAAAAGACTGTGGGAACTTATTTCTGAGACTAATGCATATAAATCAACAACATTAAAGGGCTAAATATAGTTATTTACTAATAGAAAATCTGCATCATCGTCATCATCAAGTATTTCATAGTCACTTGTACCCCCTAGTATTACATGCACACCTAGGAAAAATGACATACAAAATAAACTGGTAAGTAAGAAATTAGCTATTTAGAGAAGTCTAGAAGTATCTTCAGGCTTTAGCAGACCTGTACCTAAATAATGATCAGGCTGCCACAGCCTCACTGGTTACGAGGACTGTAAGACATAAAAAAACAAATTAACAATTCCATTTGTAATTTATACCATATTTTTATACAGATCCATTGAAAATGGCAGGACACAAAAGCAACAACACTGCAGCCCCAAATTGCTATTCAGCAACGCAAAGTGTTAAGCACCAATGTGCTGAGAGTTATTTACATGCTGGTGTGCTTTGTTAAGTCAGTGTGGAAATATACAAAATATGAGCAGATGTGCCATGCAAAACCCTAGATTTGGGGTTAAAGTTAAGGATTCATTATTTCTTAAGTCACTAAATATAAATCCACGCACAAGGACTGCCCCTCCCCTCTGTCTGCCTTTGAAGAAAGTTTGGATACAATTAAATTCTTCACAGGAGATTAAACAAAAGCGAAAAGGAATAAAATTACAGAGCAAATATAAGTTGCTTTCAAAACAAACTATGGCATTTCTCCAGTTATTTATTGTATCCTAACTGAAAGGTTCTTATTTTTAATAGCAATGCTCGCTTCCCTCCTGATTTGTGATTGCTGCTTCCTATTCCCAGGATCTAGACTTGATGAAGCTACTGTTATGAGCCATCAAAACCACTTACTGTAAAATGCCACATCTTTTCAAGATTTAAAATGACAAACTAACAGTGACTATGTTATAATTAGAATGATATAGACTTCAACAAAATACGTATGCAAGTTGTGTTTGAAGCAGTTTGTTAAATAACAGAATGACAGCGTGTCTATAGATGCAGCACCTTTAAATAATCAGTTTATTCAAAGCAGTTCTGGGAAGGATTCATTCACGTACCCGTATCCAGCTGTTGGCCTTCAGTTCCACGGGGTTCTGTGGCTCACTGCTGTACAGACAGCACAGGCACCACATCAGAGTCTTCTGGCTCTCATCTGCAGGGAAAAAAGCAAGAAAAGATACATTTGGAGGGAAAAGGAAAAGCCACAGACAGAATTACACACAACAATCCCTATTCATCCACAAAACTAAAGCCCTAAATATCAGCCTCCACTCACAGTGCTCCCGTTCTACCAGGTGCACATCACACATTTAATGTCATTCATAAGTACACCTTGTGTAATCATTTCCTTCCACAGCAGTTTAAAAGGTATCAAAGTGTTCAAAATCTGTGCAATAATTAGATGGTCTTAAGAAACTCGCAGGACCTAGTGACTCATTTACAGAAATAATGGCTGAGGCTATCATCAAGGGACTTTCAATTCAGTATCTAATATCACTAATAATAAATAATAATCAACAGCATTAAAATAATTATTACATTGTGTCCAAAGCTTGCACAAACTAAAGTATGCTCACTTACGAAAAAATTAAGCTTGTGAAGTCATTCATAGCTAAAAGGTAAGATATCAAGTTCTCCTTAAAAATACATTAAAAGACTCCATGTCTCAGGAAAATGACATTTCTGCAGACAGCAAGAGTAGGTAAATGCTGATGGGGAAAAAAAAGTCCTACTATGATTTTCTGTTCAGGATCAGGTCGGGTTTTACTTAATTCTAACCCACTGTTGGAAATGAGTTCTCTTCTATAAGAATCTACTATAATGAGCAGTACTGTCACTGCTCAGATGCACAGATTTTGTTACAGAGGAGCTCATTATTTGGAGTAAGCAGCTGAAGAGCCATTTCACTTATGATTATTTCCCACAACTTTGTTTTCAATAGACTTTCGAGGGTTTTTTTCTAATATTCTTCGGCAGATACAGTGAATTTAATCCTAGAATGAAACTGCGTGATGGAAATGAAAATTCTGAAAACTGGGTGTAGTATTGTAGCCCTGACATAATATGCACTTATTAAGCAACACTATGATTGTAAAAAATAATAAAAACAAGTAATACCACATGAGGATTAGAAATTATATTATGAGACAATTTGATTATCAAGCCCAAGGAGTGATTTCTTTTGTTTTCTGTGCATTTGTTATCCAGGATGTAATAAACAGCATTATTTAGAAGTGCTTTGTTGGGAAAGCCTGAGGAAAAAATAAAATCTCCATTAAGCAGTGCCTGTATTTTCACCAGGTGACCAGAGATGTTAACATTGATTTAAACCAGTATTCCTCAATAAATGTCCAACAAGCCTGTAGGCCATTACTGACCTCCCACTGACTAACAAACATCTCTGCAACAGAAATGGTTCCCCAAACATACACTTCTAACCAACTACAACTTGGGGTATTCTGGCATTATGTGTTTGGAGCTTTTTTTTTTTAATAAGGATTTTTACAAGGCTAATAATTTCCTAGGTTGTGTAAGACTGAAGTTAAAGGACATATATTGCATACTGCTCAGCAGAAATTCAAAGTATCCTTATACTTTGATTGTAACCATATCCCAAGAGCATTCAGAGATCAGCACGAATGGGCAACTTCATCTCCCTCAAAAACATTTCACCTAAACTCTGCTATGACATTATAAGGGAGGAAAAGCAAACAAGGAGTGGTTTATTTGTTTAAACCACTAAATGATAGCCAGTTGCTTCTTGGAAAGTGAGGATTTTAAACATTATTAATTACTAACGCTAAAATATGGCCTGATTATAAAGTCTGGCTATTGAGAAAATTTTCAATTTGATGAATTACACAGGAAGTGACACAGAGAAAGAAATTAAGTCCAAATCTCCTGTCTCGAACAACATACACACAGCTCAAGTATTCCTTCTTTTCACTCACCTGGTTTATACTGTATGCCTATAGTATGTCAGTCAGTCATTTTATGGGGCTTTTTTGACTTAGAAAAATTAAAGAAAAGAGGTGAAGAAAGTGCATATAACTGCTTGAACAGACTTCCCGTGAGAAGATTTTTTTGCTACGCATGATGACTTGCTGCATACTGTAAAGTAAACTGCATGTATTGTTGCCTGTCAGAAGTGTAAATCAGTAGGATGAAAACAAGAATGGTGAAAACAAACCTCAGATAAACAAAGCTGGCACACTTTGCCAGCATGAGATTCACCTGGGTGGATAAATTCAAATCAACCCGGGTGAAACCAAGTTATACAGGTGTCAGAGCTTGTGCCAACAGTTTCCAAAAGATAAGGAACTGGAACAGCTCCAAGCTTTCCCAGCCAAAATTACTTTTTGACCAAAACTGAAGTAGTCTCCCAGAGATCTGTGAAAGCAGCCCATAAAATCCTCTGTGACACACTCTGAGGGCCACGCTCGGGCTCTTTTCACAGCTTTCTTTTCACTACTGCTCTGGAACAGGGGGTGAAAGACGCGAAGATTAAAAATAATGTAATTATTTGAGCTATCTTAAAATAATTATAGCAACTGCAAAAAATAATAACATCAAGAGACCAAACACAGAGCCACAGAAAACTTACTGGTGCATTTTTTTTCCTCCCAGTTTTCTAGCAACTGTGATCTCCGTGGAAAACATACCATCAAGATATGCACTGAAAACCATATCAGGACACAAGTTAAGGCATTTGATCCTATTATGGCATGAAAGAATGCTGACTATCCAAATAACCAACCAATTAATATGTCCAGAGAAATAAAATTAAAAACTCAGCAGTGGAAATTACAGCCCAAAAGAGGTTACCAACTATCTACTGGATAGGTAGGTAATGTGTCTCCAACTAAGGGAAATAAAAACTATCTCCAACTAAAGGAAATAAACTTTTGTATAGGAAATTCAAGACAGATTGGAAGTTGTTTTTCTAAAACAAACAAAACCAAGCAAACAAACCCCAAGAAAATCAAAACAAACAAAGAAAAAGGAACTAAAAAAACCCCAAACCAACCAATCAACCAACCGAAAGCCTAAACCTTTATGATCAGTCAGATTGCACTTCTTTCCTGCCAGTCTCAGAACAAAATTTTGTTTAAAAAAGGGAAAAAAGAGAAAAAAGGGAATGTTTTTCTCACAACACAGTGTGGTCTCAATCATCCTATGATACGGGCAGTTTTTAAAAACCCTGTCATGAGTGTGGCCAGATGGAAGGAAATAAACTCTAATCTTAGAGCCAGAAATATTATTTTTAGAACTCGTGAAATTTTATTGAAGTACATCAGAAAATGTTGATTAGCTAGAACTGAGCTTTCAGTGGGAATGAATGCATCCACAAGCACGCACACTCACACATATCCTGACATACAGAGCCACCCAGAGATCCCCCAGCATTTACAGTGTTGGTCTGGGCTCACAACTCAAACCAGGAGGGTCCTACTGAGAAGATAATCCCCCAGCCCACAGAAAAAACCACTGGAATTCCTTACCGAGGCTGAATTCCTCGTGCATCCCTTGTGGTTTAGGACCACGAGCACAGCCATGGGGTTTTCTTCAGTCATGCCTCCCTCACATTAGCATTCTAAATAAGGCTACCTTGGGCACCTCCTGCTCGGGAGTGTTTATGAGCAGATTATTTTCCCTCAGAGGCCGAGCTTCCTGCACTCAGTGGTCAGCCATGGCAGCTTCCAGCACCAACAGACATCCGTTCAGGGTGACAAGGATTGTGGCTTGGACATGATACAGAAATATAAGGCTTTTCCTTCTCCATTTATGAGTATGAAAGACTGAACTGAACAAAATTAGTTCTTTCTACTGCCAGGGTGGCCTGGACTCAGACACATGCCTGAACGAGCTATTTATCCAAATGAGGGATTACATGAAACCCACTTGAGAGTCAGCGTCTGCCACAGCCAGCACTATCTTAGAGAGCATCGTCAGAACTGCTGCCAAACCAAACGAAAAACTGCTGAGTCCAAAGAGTGCTCAGGTGGCTCTAAGAGGAGGATGTACAAGCAGACATCTCAGGTCTGTTGATGTCAGAAAATTTCCTTGATTCATCTTTAAGCTTTAAAATGAAGGATTCCATTTTTAGCAAGTAAAGTTCTCTGAATTGTTGCTTGCCACTTTGAGACAAAAACAAAACCCCTGTAGTAAAACCCCACTCTCAAGCAAACTTCAGATCTAAGAATCAGCCTGCAGAAAAAGTGCTTTTGCAGCTTCAGAAAATGCTGAAGGAACACAGAAAAGAGCAAAGAAGTAGGATTGTTGTGAAAAGGAGCCAAAAGCAGACACAGATGGATTTCAGCTTTGATGAAAAATATAGACTAAGGTACTTTCTATTAAACAATACATCGTCAGCTCAGAAAATTCAATGGTCTAAACATCTGTATATTCCAAACAAAAATTTAGAAGAAAAGCTTGTGTGTAATTGTAAACATCAACAGTTAAGAACATTCTCAGAAACTATGATTAAAAGGGAAACCTTTCCGTTGTGAAAGTACATCTGTAAAGCAGGAAAAGGCTTTTCAAACAGCACACATTTGCTGGTCTGCAAAAGTGGTCTGTGTGGACTGTGTTTAGACAGTTCTCTGTCTGTGGTTCCTTCCCAAATTTTCCTTCTGGAAGAGAAGTGCTGGCATTACCCACATCTGCCATGTTTCTGCAGACAAGTTCATTCTGCCTGTGCTTGGAGCTGTCTAGAAGGCAAAGCCAACCCAGCAGACACACACCGTGCTTGACTTAACAAGCCCTTCCAGGTGAACACGAAACTGTCTTTTCCTGTGTTCCCCAAAAGGAAGCATAAACGCAGAAGAGACAAAATGTGACCTTTTTTTTTTTTTTTAAGTAAGAGTAACAGACTGATTAAAGCTTATTTTAAGGGGCTCACAGAGAAGCTCAGAATTAGTTTCTGCTTAAAAGTAGATCCCAAGTAATTTATCAAAATATCAACATCTCAGTTCCTGGAAAAGGCACTAGAACTGCTGGTGAGGTAGCACAAGGAGTGTCTCCTCCCTCCCAACAGCTTTCCTGTGCCTAATCTATTTTCTCTTCTATATTCTCACCCACACACATATTCACTACCAGTAACACCATTTTGGTTTTTTCATACTTTTTTTTCCTGTGTCACCACTTTACTGTTTTAATTTTGATTCCATCTGCATTTTCATTAGTTGAGGATGGAGAGGTGGGGAAAATACACATTCAGAATAAATTCAATAAAAACAAACACAACCATAACTCAGTAGAACTTTACACTAATTAGAAAAACATAAGTATCAGAAAAGTCAAATTTCCTATATTAGCATAAATAATAGAATATTCTGATACATAACTGGAAGAGACTTCTGATGAAAGTAATTTGAAGCCTTAGATTTCAGGCATTTTGAGACCCTAGCAAAACGTAATCAATACAAGAAAATAAGGATGGAAATCATGATGCACCTAAACATTCACTGGGTTTAAAACCTACTCGTCCCAAGTCAAGATTCTGCAACTAATCCATGAAATTCATTAGATCCAAAAGCAAACTTAACATTTCTCAAAGCCAGATATTTTAAGTAACATGGCTAGCCTTTTCACCTCAAAATTTTACTTCAGTAAAAAAGAATGCTGTGCTTTTATGGAAAACCATTATAGTCTGTAACAAGTCATATTATGTTAATTTCTCTAGAATTAAGTTTATGTTACTGCCACAGAAACATCATTATGCATTCTTACCATATCCTATAACAAAAGGATTCCAACAGAGCCTTCCTAGAAGCTGTCCAATCAAAGGGAACTGCTGGATCGCTGCAACTGAACCCTGCTAAAACATAAAAACAAGCAAAAAGACAGTAAATACACTGCACATCAAAAGTAGATTAGGAGAACTGTTAATGATACAGACTGTCATAAATTACAATTCCAAAGGTTTTACTGAGAAATGGTGTGGAAGCAAAACACCTGCAGGTATGTAATAAAAGCAGAGCTTCCTAAAATTTGCTATAATGTCATAATTCAAGTAAGTTAAAAGTTAATGTAAGTAATTTCCTTACCTAATATTTAACTATGGCAGAAAATTTGTTCATTTCCCTTCACATCCAGCAATCAGAAGAGTGTTAGTAACCAGGATTCCACAGCATGAAAGGCCCGATGAGCATACATTTTTGTTGATCCTCACTGTTTTAATGTAGTCTCTATGGCACAAAACTAAGTATCTTTCTGTTACTTTTGCTTGCTTTCTTTAAATGAACTTACTCAACGACCAGCCAGTAACAAACTGGCATTTAACTTCTAACCAAATAGAAAGCAGCTTCACTATAAAAGTAATAAACAATGTAGTCTATACACAATCCTGTGTAATCAGTCTTATTTTTCCATTTTTGTAGCTTTACTACCTAATAAATGAAGGCTTTGAAAAACAGTGCTGTGCTGAGATAACATGCATAACATGATAACCATCTCCTGCTACTGCAATAAATTCCTTACGTTTGCCTCACGTTTGGGGCTAGACCTAGACTTTCTGGGGCCATATTCACAAGGTCCATTTCAGGCCAAGCCTCAGGTTACTTGAAGTGGCAATGTTCTTTCTTTTCCCTCTTAAGATGCATAAATAGGGGAAGAAACACCACTCCCCAAAAATCTTTTATTTAAAATTTAAACGCAAGTTCAGAAACAAACCCAACCCTGAAGTCTTCAGATAAGAATAATATTTAAAAATGAGTTCTTCCATAAGAAGCAAGCTTTATGCCATAATGCAGTATTTCTAAAGCTATTTATACTAAACATATACACTGAAAAAGCCATGCTCAGAAAAACACAGAAGCAACTAAACATATGAACAGCTACATTTACTTTTATAAAAAGCACCTGAGTGAGTGCAGACAATAATTCAAGTACTAAGCAGAGCAGGCAGCAGCACATGTCAGTGGTCTGACCACGCTGCTGGAATTCCCTGGGTGTGCCACAACACTGGGGTTAACGTGCCACCAAACTCTCTAAGGTTTTAAGGATCAGTTACAGATTTACACGTTAAGTCCTTTAAATCATCCAATTTATGACCTGACAACCAGAATCAAATCCTTGTTTACTTGAAGAGTTTTGTTAGGAGGCTAGAGCATTGGCTGGGAAATCTCACAGGACATCAACCAGTCAAAAAGAAAAAGCTCTCCTCACAATAAATCAGGGAAACAGGAAGCACGCTCCTGTTTGTGTTACCTGTGACTGTTTCCCCAGTTTGCCCCTCTGATCCAGCAGGACACTAGGTCAACAACACGAACTTCTTTGCTACTTGTAGCTTCTGGTTTCACCAAAACATGGTGCAGATTGTTTTGGAGGGTTTCTTCAAACAGGTCACTCTTCCTTCTAAGGTTACTCACCACATCCTTTAAAGTTTCATAAAGCTGGTGCAGAAACTCCTGGAGCTGGGGCAAGTGAAGGCACACATCCTTCTGGGATTCCAGGGTAGTGGCTTGACCCCATTCAATGGCTTTATTCAACCAGTACTCAAAGTTCAGTTTGGGCACTGCAGCGTCCTGGGCCATTACACAGTCCTGGGAAAGAGATTGTAACTCCATGTTAGGCAGCAGGAAACACTGTCTTCAAACCAAGCATGGAAATATGAAGAAGGATTTATGATAACTTTTTTTGTGATCACAGGTGAAAGTGGGTGTAGGGGGTGTCTGTGTTTACATCTTATAAAGCTGGTAATTTTATCTGTGGTATAAAGAGGGTAAACTAATAACCCCATTATGACAGAGTAGCAAAGGGGGCACAGTAACCAAATAATTATCTCAGAATGTACCACCCAGATGTGTCTTAGGCTATCCTCATCTCAATTTGTCACCATCACCACAGAGAACACCAGAATAATGTTGTGTGCATTTGTTTAAACACGATGCATGATGACAAACTGAAAATGTCTGTTCCAAGACAAATTAAAGTGCTGAGACTCAATCAAAAGAAAAGCGGTTAGGAGGCCTTTGCTCATTGTAATTTTTATATTTCTAATTGATCACTAGCTTTAAGTGCAAAAACAGTTTTCTCCTTAAAGAAAACTAAAAAATTTAAATATTTCAGCTCTATTGTTCTTTCTGCTACCATACAAAGGAGAAAGAAAAAATACAACCATATGCAGCTTTACATAAAACTCAGTACTGAAAAAAAGCTTCACCTGATATGATCAATATCCAGTGGCACATTTCACTGTAAAAAATGGCTCTGTGAGACATAAGCACTATCACCAAGCCAGAATGTTAAAATCTAACCAAACTGCCCCAGTAAAAGATACCAAAAAAAGAAAACAGCCTATATTTTTTTATGCTTTATTATTATATTTTTCATTGACAGAAGAACAGAGAATAGCACAGCAGGCACTACAACAACCTTTAAATCCTTCTGAAAGAAACATTTAAGCTGAAAGAGCAAATGAGCTCTTTAAATCACTAGCAAATGAGGTATTCAATCATTGTTTTTTCTGTCAAAACTGTAAAGACAACAGCCAATTAACATAAACGTGGTGGCACTTTCAGAACAGAATTGTTGCCCACCTGGAAACAACTTCAAGCACTCAAAGATGACACAGAAATCAGCACCTGTGTACCTTTGTAAGCTAAAAAACAAAAAGAATAAACCAGGACCTCCGCAGCAGCCCTGAAAACCAAGTTTGCTTTACACAGCCAGCCTTACAATCACAGCATTTGTACAGCATGTGAACCTGAGCCAGAAAAAAATCTGAAGATCATTAATAAGCTTGATTAATGCCTATGAGTAATACATAAATAAATACACCACTGTGAATTACAGCTATTATTGGAGTTTGAATCCTGTCCAGAAAAAAAAGAAAAAAAAAAAAAAAAAAAAAGTGAGATAAAGCTGTAGGATTGCTAGAGGACAACGCATATTTGCCCTAAACTCGTACAAAGCCAAGTAAGCAAAGCCACTGCTCTTATGTTCTTTATTACACTCCCATTTCTATGTGCAACTGTTCTGTCAGCAGAGTTCTTAAGGGAGCTATGCAGTGCCAGGATCTCACTGGTCTCTGTGAGTATCAGAACAGGCCTCCATCACCATAGCTGGCTGGAGTGACCCAAATCCCAGCAGCAATTAGCCATCAAACACACTTACCATCACAGGGGCATAAAAAAAGGCTTTTAGAACAAATTAAAGCCAGGAACTGAACTTACACATGTGAATAAATTAATGAGCCTATTTGATCTTCCCAGATAAGAGTAATCCTCCAAATAACTACAAAAATCAATCCCCTGACAAAACGGCTCCTAAAACTTTTAGGAAAGGAGAAAAGAAGGAAAACCAAAACAAATGAAAAGGAGGAACCAGCAACACTGAAGCACTTTGGGACCAGTCACATGAGCCGATTGTGTGCTAACAGGGGATCTGAGGTAAGCAAACCAAGCAGGTTAAGCTCATACACTGAGTACCCAGTACCACTATTCCAGTTGGCAGAATGGCACAGCCATCTCAACATGTCTTTTTCCAGAAGTCTGAGAGCCCAGCTCCACAGTAAGAGAGGTGTTTTATCCCCCTTCTTAATTACAGCTGAATAAACTGGATTGCTGGTCGGGCGAGACTCCTTATCAATTCCTCAGCCTGTCCAGAGCCATTCCTGTACAAAAAAGGCTGAGTTGCATGTTATTCTTCCTTATCTTCTACTACTAAAAAAAAGTCAAAAATGAGAACATCAGCACAAGCCATGAAAGCAAACCTTAGCAGTGTAGCTATTCTATACAATGCTAACTGCAGGTGTGCACTTTTTACTTTGTCTGACAGGTAACTCCCTGAGGAGATCTGTCCTGAGTGTCCTGGATACAAGCAAAGTGCTCTCCCATCAACAGACCTGCACTACTCACTGAGGAAACAAACTGCTTCTACATTTTCAGTGCTATTCAAAATCTCCACCCAAAATGCAGAGCATTTTCCACAGTTGTCTTGTATGAAAGCACAAGCGAAGGAAAATGCACCAAAAAAACTATTTTCTGCATCACAACACTAATTGCATACTGAAAGAGAACCAGAAAAAGTAATTATCACAAGCACCTGCTCCATTTGCAATAGCATGATTTTTAAGTATATTTGTTTGCTTTCATTTGAAGTCTCCAATTAAATAGTCATTTTATTTACTGTTCACTTCAAGTATATCACCTAGCCCTGAAAAGAGCAATTTGATTAATATGGCTTACCCTTGCCTTCACTTAAACATCACTGGAAAGCATACAGTAAAATCAGTGAATGTACAAATAACTGATTAAAAAGAAAACACACCAGACACACACACTTCATCTCAAAAACAGTTCAGAGGATGGAATGGATTATTTCATGCTGTCAAGTGAGCTATCTGGATTAATGTCTGAAACATACCACTTTAGTCAGTGCCTTCAGTTACCCAACCCTGAGGCATCCTCCTGAACACACACACAGGCTCTGCACTGTCCCCCTCTCCCACAGTCTGGGACAGGCTGTGAACTCTGCAAGGGTAGGAGAGACACTGACCCAGCCTTCAGAAAACTTCACCCAGCTATCTCCTTAGTCCTTTCAGACTTTAGAGTCTGAAAATTAAATATTTGTTCATTCGGCACGTAAGGTGGGAAAAGAAGGAAGACATTTTTTTTTTCTCTAGAACTGTAAAAATAAGGTCTTTTTAAGCAAAACCATTAAATAGGAAAAATTAAGTGAAAGAAAAGTGTCTTTTTCACAGCTAGAGATTCTGAAACCCAGGACTCAGATACAATAAAAAGGGAACATGTGGTTGTTAAAAATTACAGTTCCTTAGAATTTCTGTCTAGCACAGAAAATTCAGTAACAAACTTTGACAGCTTTTAATGTCCCCAGATGTGGCTTTAGTAGATTGCAAAAAATTACAACTTAAAATTTTTAACTTAATTTCTCTTTAATCTTGTAAATTCAGCTGCTATACTGAAACAAAACTTTTCAAGTAGAAGGGTATTTGAAATACCTTTAAGGTACGATATTGCCTTATGCCACAGCATTCCAGGTAAGTGCGACTAAAACTTGCATTCAAGGTATAAAGGTCTCACTTGTGCATTTTTCCTTGAACCAGGGATAAGTAGCTCTACACACCAAATGAACACTTTACTTTCATTACTCCTACTTTACTCCTCTCTTAAATCCTGCCTACCAGCAACCTCAGCCTGTGAGGAACAAACCAGAACAAGAAAGCGGTTAAAAATATCTGTATGACATCAGGGTTCAAAGGCCCTGAGCAGAACAGGTTGTCATCAACTAACAAAGCACATACACATACCAAATTCCAAACTAATTTTAAGAATT
The DNA here is from genome assembly GCA_038380795.1 of Pyrocephalus nanus. Taxonomy (NCBI): domain Eukaryota; kingdom Metazoa; phylum Chordata; class Aves; order Passeriformes; family Tyrannidae; genus Pyrocephalus; species Pyrocephalus nanus. The sequence continues at coordinate 73,326,929 of CM076263.1, read as the reverse complement.
GTTAGTACTTACAAAAGCAGTAGAACAGGCCTTTTGTGCACAGTTATTACTCTAATAGATATTAGGAGGCTAATACTAGCAATTAGGAGACTAGATATCAGGCAAGCACTTCAGTATATTAGATACTGTGATTTTGGCTCCCCTAATGACCTTTAATTCGGTTATGATACAGCACAGTTGATACAGCAATAGAGTAGAATACTATCAACTTACTGTTTTGATATTTCAAAGATTATGATAAATAAAAACACGTCACAAATTTGCCACCTCATGGGTGGTATTTTGGGGAAAAGTAGCAATTATTCTGAACATTGTAACTAATTTCTCGTTTACTAATTCTCTATATAAAATATCTATTGGGTTCTTTCACCTTGTTCCCACAAGTATATTTTTCACCTTCACTTTGACAAGTTTCCTTTTACTTGCCAAGAAGAGAAAGAAAATGTAATACCTACTTACTTAGGCAGTAAGAGCAAACATGACTTATTTCCTACTCAAAAGAAAACCTATCACTAGCTCCCTAAACTAAAATTAAAAAGAAGTTTACTAGCAATTATGTAAATTCTCGTTTTTTTTTTTTTTTTTTGAAATGTCAGAAAGGTCCAAGAGCAGTAGAGACTGTGTGAAAATTAAAACCATGTATTATTTATTCCTGTCATTTTTATTTTTTTTACAGTCTTTTTAAGTAAAGAGAAATCAGCTTCACAGGCTGGTTTACAGTTTGGTATGCAGTCTAATCTACACACACTGGCAGTTTAGCAGTCAAGAAAAATTGAGAGAATAACTTCCATCTTCATTTTGGACTGCTCTGCTTAACTTGTGTTCATTTTTTTAGTAACTTCTCAGATAAAAGCAAGTTTGCCTATTCCCCTTTGTGCCCACATCCACAGGTATTTTACAGAAAGAAAAAACAACAGAAAACTGCCCTACTGTACACAGACTTTCCAAATTGCAACAAACTGCCTGCAAATGTAACTTCCTGTGTAAATAAAACCAAAGAACACAGTTTTGCCAAAAGAAATCTGCTAAATCTGACAAACTAAAATAGCTGTCCACCAGAGATGGCTGGCATTATCATTCAATGTTTAGACTAACAGTTCTCCTGGAGAAAGTAATTAACTCCTCTGTCTTGCTCCTCTTGATTTATTTCCCATATTTAATCTGATAATTAGTAACTTGACAGTTGTCAGAGCTTTACTCTGAATTCTGTTACCAGGTCTCGCTGGAAAAAGAGCCCAATTTTCATCTTTAAGGGACTGTGGCCAGTCCCTGAAAGGGTTGCTTTCGTGGGCAGTGTATGAGTTAAACCTCTTGCACAGGTTTGATCCAAGTAACACTGCAAGCAGTGAAATTATGGTTCCAGTTGCTTCCTGTTGCTCTGAGCAGAGAAGACTAGCCCCGAGGAAGCAAGCTTTGCTGGACTCATACCAGATGTCCCTTTCTAGAACGCTCTGCAAACATTACATCTCCCTCTTCCTGAAAAAGGACTATGCAACCATAATAGTGTGATTCCTATTCATCAGGCTATAAGCTTCATGACCCCAAAAATATTATTTATTAGCCTCACAAAAATACAAAACCACACAAAAATAATTCTAAAATTTTCTGGTTCTAATGGCAGGCTTATCTTGCAGCAGCAGATCTTCCTTCTGCCTTACCCCATTTCAAGAGGATTGTTGCTTCAGGAAAAAAAAATGTTTCACCCATCCTTCATCCTTCACAAGATCCTTCACCCACCTTTTGAAAGACATCTTTGCCAAAAACAGCACCTTCACAATTGTAGGGCAGGATAATGAAATGTAGGTCTCAGGGAAAAAGAAAGAAAAGAAATTATGGTTTAAAAGCAGACTGAATGCCCAAGGCTACTTCACTGATAGAACTGTGTCCAGTGCCCTCAAATCCTTTGCTGCTCTAACTCTTCATACCATCACTCCAGCTCCCACCAGTGTCCCCTCTGGCACTTCCACCCATGGTATCAGGTGGTTACTTTCATGTGCACACCATCCAGCTGACTAGATGGAATCACGAAATCATAGAATGTTGCAGTTGGGGAGGGCCTTACAGATCATCTGGTCCCAACCCCCCAGCCACGAGCAGGGACAGCTCCCACCAGACCAGGCTGCTCGAGGCCTGGCTGTGAACACTGCGGGGCTGGGGCATCCCCACCCTCCCTGGGCACCCTGTGCCAGGGCTCACCACCCTCACAGGGAACAGTTTCTTCCCAACATCCAGCCGAAATGTGCCCTCGTTCAGTTTGCACCCAGTACTCCCAGTCCTACCACTGCAGTCCCTCTCCAGCTTCCCTCTGGGCACCCTTCAGGTACTGGAAGGTTGCCATGAGGTCTCCACACAACCTTCCCTTCTCCAGGCTGAACACCCAAGACTTTCTCAGCCTGCCTACGTAGGGAAGGTGCTCCAGTCCTGGAGGACTGCTGCCCCCAAAAACGGGGAACTACAATCCCTCCTTTTGACCCTGCCCTCACATTTTAAAAAATATATATGAACAGAATTGTCTTAAAACCTTTGTCCTGCTTTCAAAATTGGCTAAAATCGATTGCCATGCTCGATTCCTCGTAGTTAAAAGACATGAAGAGGTAGAATCATGCAGACCTCACTTCTGAGGAAGCTAAGAAGTTATTATCAAATCTTCATCCATGCATATAAGTGAAAAGATAACCTTCAGGATCTATTCACAGCTCATGCTTTCCCCTGCCATGCTCACACTGTACCCTCATAAATATCTCAATTTCTGCTTCTGGTATTGTATGTGGTGATGAATTCTTTTGACATAATCTTTGAGCCTCCTGGAAAGAAGCGGAGGTGAACAGAAACAATGCATGCAACTCAGAAAATAAATTGAATGTTGCTAGGTTTTAATGGGCGCAGACAAGAAACTTTCATTTTACAAAAAACGATTCAGAGTTTGCACTGGGGCTAAGGGGAGTTGCAGCTTCAGACTCTTATAGTTATGTATCAGAAAAGATTTCCAGAATCTGAAGATCCTCCTGGTTTTCAAAGGCCCATCACTAGATTGTTGCATCACAGAAATTTTAGCTGGAGGATTCTTCACAATGATATGGAGCATTATTCCATTTTACTTATTTTAATTATTCTTCCACATAAGAAATGGTGATTTGAAAAATCCTTTGAGAGGAGTGTAAGTTCAACTACCTACACTTGTGAGCCAAAACCAAAACTAAAAATGTCAAATTCTCCCAGCACTTATCTCCCCTAGTGTTTAGTTTAAATAAAAGGCCGGTTACATTTTCTGACAGTGTTCTTTAAAAGCATGCGGTACTGAAGTTCCTCCACTGCAGCCTGCAAGTGTCAGACTGCACATTACAAAAGCTGGCAGGTCTGCTGAGAAAGAAACAAAGCACGAAACTTTTTACTCCCCCCTTCTATACTCATAAACCCTATAGGAAAGTATTTAAGTATTGTGGCGGCACTGATCTTGCAGGAGGTACCACAAAGTGACGCAGTACTGACTGCTCTGTGTCCAAAGACCCTAGGAGGAAGAGGGACAGCGAGATGCAGACAGCACAGATGTGGGAGTCTCTGTCTTCCCAGATGTTTTCAGCACCTACGTGGGTGATACAAGAGGGCTGAAGACAGGCTCTTCACGGGGGGAGTGTAGAGACAGGACAACAAAGGGCAACGACCTCAGAAGGACGGCGTTTGGGTGGGATGTCAGGAGGGAACTTGGCTGAGGGCGGTGAGGCGCGCAGGGGCCGCGAGTGCCGATCCCCGGCGGGGCTGGAGGGCAGGCCAGGCCGGGCGCGGCGAGCACAGCGCGGGGTGCGGGTGACCCGTCCCAGAGCCTCGGGGGGCGCCGTCAGGGCCCTTCCCCTCCATTCCCTTCCCTTCCCCTCCATTCCCTTCCCTTCCCCTCCCTTCCCTTCCCTTACCCTCCGCCACACCGATTTTCCCGCGCTCCGCTGCCGGGACTGCGCATGCGCACTGCGGAGGGTGAGGGCAGTGCGGGGCTCAGGGCGGAAGTGAGACCGGAAGTGAGGCCGGAAGTGAGGCCGGAAGTGAGAGCTGTGCGGGCCTGAGGGCGGAAGTGAGGGCGGTGCGGGCCTGAGGGCGGTGCGGGCCTGATGGCGGCAGTGAGGGCGGTGCGGGGTGAGGGGGTGGAGTAGGGCGGGCACGTTGCCCGTCCCGCCGGGGGCTCGGCTGTGCCGAGCCCCCGGCGGGATGGGCATCGTGCCCGCCCGCCCTCACGCCGCACCGCCCTCACGCCGCACCGCCATCAGGCCACCCACCCATCAGGACAAACCATCAGGGATGTTTCTCACGCATCCAAACACATCTGCAGAGCGCAGCTTGAAGTATCGGGTGTAAACGCCCGCGTTCTCGCTGCTGTGTCCTGCCATCGATTGTGCCAGCACTTGCTTAAATGATTTAATTATTTCATTCCCGAAACTTTCTGCTGTTCTGGTAGAGTGGGAGAAGCCTGGGTGGGAAAAGCTTGGTAACGTCATTTCTCGTGTTTCTGACTGAATATGCTCTGTTGTTGTGTGAGGTGTATTTCTGCCCCACAGCCGGTGTAGCAAAAAAGCTGCTTTTTTAAGTCAGCTTGGTGCTTATACCATCGATTCAGCCAGTTTTCTTCTTGCCAACAAAGCAACTGCAGACAAGTGTTCATGCACACCTGAACATATGGCCAAGGGTCAGGGTAATTTACCAGAAGCTGTGAAAAAATAAACCTGGTAATTAAAAGGAAACAAACTAAGGCACTTAACAAAGCCACGGGAAATGTTGTAATAGACAGACACATAAAAAAATAGGAACAAATAAAAAGAAAGATGATTAAGATTACTTGATATGCATAAACACCAGTGGGTGGAAAGAACACTTGATAATATAATCTTCAAATGGCCCTTGTTTTAAATAGTCACAAAACAAGTGGCAATGATATGAGTAATGAATTAGGAAGGACAAGTGAAAACCAATACAAATTTTATGTTACTTCAGGCATTCTATATGGAGTTTGCCACTCCTACGTTTAAAAAATGCAAAACATTTTGAGTGTTACAAAAAATGTTATGGGGATTATTTCTTTTTAGCTTTGATCTTTAATAACAGATGCTACTACATATAGAGCTAATCCAGCTGTCTAATCTTAGAGAATTACTAATAGTAAGTCTTTGACACTTCCAAATAATATTTAAAACTGCTAAAATTCATCAGAAATAGTACTGATGTAGATAACAATGCCATGACTCCAAACTGCCAGTATTTGGGAGAGGACATTCCAAACACCAGAGAATTGCTGGCTGCTCCCTGAGAACCCTAGGAATCTCCTCTTCCCCAAGGTGTGTTGCAAAAGCCTCTGCTAAGCTTTGCACTTTGATGAGATACAGCAGATACCACAATTGAGTTCAGGGCAAAATACCACCATTTTGTGTTTGGGCCAGCATTAATTCAGTAGGAAAAGAAGGAAATATATCTTTGACAGGTTTGGAAAAAGAAAGAAAAAATAAATAAAAAAAAAAATAAAGATGAAGAAAAAGTCACAGTTACTTGAAGCTGCTCAGAGGTTTGGAATGTTAGAACAGTTCTGGGGTAGATGGATTAATGGGATGAACTGCAGGTGGTGGACATGAAGGTTCATGGTAAGTATAATTATCAGTGCCCACAACCACCACATTTGTAATATATATTTTATGCACATTATAGTGATTAGCTAAAGAGCACAAACTGCTTTAAGCAGCACAGGAATACCAAGCAAAATGCCCTCAGACCCGTTAGCTGAAGTGAAGATGATATCTACCTTCCTGTAGATCTGTGGGTGGTTCAAAATGGCTGGTACAGCGCTAATGTAGCTGCTGCATACATGCTGTTGTCCTTTACAGGTGGAACTGGGGCTGCCTGACTGCTGGAGTGGCAAGCAAAGCATCAGGCATATTCGAGAGATTCCCGCAGAACACCGCAGTGTGTAAGTAGTCACCAGCAGGTATCAGTGTGGTGCTGTTTGCTAGCCACAGTAGGGGGGTTCTGAGTAGGCAAATGTGGCATTTCTGGATGGTGATTATATATTTGAAAACTTGCCCACTAAAATACTGTATTTTGGGCAACTGTTAGCGTGATAGTTAGGCATTCCATCATCCTCAAGTTCCAGGTGTTCCTTTTCTCCCGCATCTCCCAGTTGCTTCGCGGTATAATTTCATGATTCATCACTGCTTATGCTTTCAGTTCTGTTCCATGAAAGAAACAAAGAACTTCAGTAACAAGGAGAAGTGGAGCTGCTTCCAGGAGGCACCAGACTCTGAAAATCTGGCTGATCCACAGTCTTTATGCTGACACTGGAATGATTTTCCCTCTGCTTTTGGTGTTGGTTTGCATGTTACTCCTTTCCATTTGACATCCTGGGGATGTTTACTTGCTCCTGAGCAGGGCAGGACATTTGCTGTGTTTTGTGTCCCAAGTGATAGATGAATATGTGTGGTTTCTTCCTAATGCAAAGTCTTTAGCCGAGGAGCCTCTGAAGGGTTCAAAAAATTGTCCCTGAGTAGACCAATGGTATTTAATGTTCCTTAAACCCACCCTTAGGAGTGCTCGTAGTACCTACTAAAGCTGACCCCTTGGTATTTCTCACACTTGTACAAAGCATGCTCACAAGGAAAAATTTGGAAATTGTAGCATGTATCAGTCAACTAGCTAATCTTAACACAGTCAAGATTTTAATAATTTTCCCTATTGCGTATCTTTCAAAAATGTTCAAAGTAATGATGTTATGAAGCATTAAATCTTACAACATGAAGTTCCCACCGTAAAGTACATCCATGAACTCAAAGATATCACACACTGAAAGTATTTAGCTTATTCCTTTGCAAACTTGATTATTACAGGTGAGATTTTCAAACTAAGACATTAAATCTCAATAAATGCATTTTTCTTCATAGCTTAAAAGTATGGGAAATCTGATCACTACTTGAAACTGAAATTTCAAACAAGATTGCAACATTGTAAAATGCTGCAAGCAAAACAACTTGTAAGCTCTCATCCCACTAAATACAGAAATTTTGAAATAAAAAGCACAAATCACACACAGAAAAGCTATGCTTCAGCTTATCATGGCATGATGCATGTGGCAAACCAAGGTTAAAACAGAAAGTAACGTCCCACGGTACTAAAAATGCAGCAAAACACAGTCACTGTCCATGAAGTATAAGACAAATGTAAGAATACAGGGAGAAAAGTGAAAGCATTTAAAGTAGATAAATTTCTCCATAACTGACTGTCATCATCCAGGTGACATGCTGTAATTAAAAATGGAAGCACAGTTTCCAAAGTGATGTAGTTTAGTTTGAACTTGAGATTACCTTTCCGTCTATAAGTTCTGCCAAACCTGTGGCTGTACCAAAATGAAACAAATCCAGAGGGTAAACAAAAACCTGATACATCAGATGAAAAGTGAAGAAATTACCAAAATTTATTCAATGCATGAATTTCCACCATAGTATTCCTAATGCTGAGTTCTATATTAAAAAACAAAAAAACAAAAACAAACAAACAAAAAAACCCCCAAACAACAAACCAAACCAAAACAACAAAAAAAAACCAAACCCGAACTAAAACCAAAAAAACAAACAAACAAACAAAAACCAGGGGGAAAAAAAAAAACAACAAACAAAAGAAACCAAACCAAAACACCACAAAAACCAAGCCATAGAGCGAACACAGGAGGAGAAGACTGGATAAGGAGACAGTGAGGAGATACTTGTTTTTGTTGTAACCCAGTCTCATGCAGGCCTCTTTAGCTGGTCAGTTTGAAAAATCGTGTTCATTTCTGTGTTTTTCAGTGTCTGCTGAGCGCTGTACACGATCCTTTGTTCGCAGTAACACAGGCCAGGTTCCTCTGTAGCCTTCCTGCCTTTACAAATTATATATGTTTTTGGTGTTGCACACCACGCCTCACAAAAAAAATCCCTGAGTAGGGATCCCTTCAAAATGGAAAAGACCTCCACTTATTAAGTGGCTTTACTTGAAGTAGCTACCCAGATAGTTCACAGCAAGCCTATGGAATCATTCCAGCGTTAGTCACAGGGAGGCTGGAACAGGTCTGTGATAGGCAATAAGAACAGCAGTTCACAGGGTGCTGACTTTTCCACCACAGTCCCCACACAGTGGCTGGAAACCTCGTGTTCCTTATTCCTGCGCTTAGCTTATTGGGCACTGCCAGATCGTGCTTCTCTGACCTCCTGAAGGAAATGTAACTCCAGTATTCCATTGCCCTCACTGCTTCTTTAAACAGTTTGTCATCCACACCCCTTTGCCTGCAGTACTCATAGCTGCAAATCTGTGGAATGCGCTCTTTCATAAATCTCCTCAGTTGTTTTAGCAATCCTTCTTCCTTTATTGGTATTAACCTTTCTTTAACCTTGTCTGTCTTAAGATTTAGTCCCTTCTCATGACATCTCAGACAAAATATCAATTTGTTTTCCATCATTCTCTCATTAAAACAGTGTTCCTTTGTTTCCTTCATTTCTTGCTTCATTAACTGAATATTTACACTGGATCACCTTTAACTGGTCTATAGTTTAATATAGTGAATCTGGTTTACAACTCAGAATCACCTGCAAGCATACAATTCATACTGTTCAGAAGTTTTATATAGGATTGTAAGACTATATAAAGCCTGATTTGAAGGCATTGTTTCAGATATCTCTATAAATGAAAGATATATATGCAAATACATGGGGCAAAATAAAATAACAAATATTGCATTATCATGAAGATAAGATTGGGAGATTTTAATCTGTAAGTTACAATAAATAAATTCAAGCAAAATTATGTTGAATTAACCCAAATTTGAACATTAAAATGCCATGTTATTAACTGTCACATATAAAATAAATGTAATTGTATTAAGAAACAGAAAGAGCCCAAAAGTTGATATGGCTGTTAATGATACAAGTTTAAGGTATAGAGTTTGTTGCTCCATACAAGATTTTACTAATTTTGGAAACAGTTGCCTACCCCCTCTTTCTCCTTCAATGTCACAACCCTTGTTTTCCATGTTTTCTCTCAGAGGTGTCCCTTGGAATTTGTCTAAGACCTTTAGCTCCAACCTGGAATTTAACTATGTATTTCCTTTGCATTTACGCATTTCTTTCATAGGACATAAAAACATTCTGGCAGCAGCTACAATGCCATTAGAGGTTCTTTCATATTTGATCTCATAACATATTTTTTGGCATGAAATAATCTGATATCACACATAAATAAGAAGCTGTATCCTGTCCCAACTAAGGGCTACCACTGTGACCTGACAATAAGTGCAAGCAACATTCTTGCCTATTAAACTCCTATCTGAAACTCACTGGTCTGGACAGAGCATCAAATGAATTGTGCAGGCAGTTCCGTGTGTTGAGCTCTGCTGTGTCCCTGCTCCTTTTCCTTTTCCTTTTCCTTCTATCCCCAGGTGCTCCTTGTTTCTCATGTGTCAGTGTGCCCAGCTGTGAGGGCAGCACTCTGCAAGGGGGCTTTTCAGTGACTGACACCTGAGCTGGCACAGAGCTTGGGAACCTGCAGTGAGCAGTAAAGCTATTGTGAGCCATTCTGTATCCACGAATAACAGCTCAGAGATGCATATCCATGGGCTGCTGCTGCGGACAGATAACCCAGCCTGCTGTACCGGTGGCCTGATCCACCAGGGGAGTTTCTTTGCTCCTAATGCAGTTTGTACAAATTACAACCAAATCTTAATCAGTATCTCCAGTCTTAAAATTTAAACATTTAGAAACACTTAGCCAAGCTCTATTCCCTGAGTATCAAGAATCCTAAAAATTTCTCAGTAGCTGGGCTCTTCAGTGATCAGATGGTACAAATTGACCAAATGGCCAACAGCGAGGGAGAACTCGAGAAAGAGGTGATATTTGACTATAAGAGAATATAGATTAAAACCTGTTCATCTATGAGCTCCACTCACGTCTGAAGGTAAGATATGTCCAGCCTGACCTCACCAAAAAGCTGAGGAGCTAAGCATCCATTTTTATCCTATCTAGAAATGTTACTCTTTCTCCTTCAGTCACAGCGCTTTGTGAACAACCATATCATAAGCAATAAAATGATATTCAAAATGCAAAGTGGGCAATGAATGTTGTAGAGAGTGCCTTGGGTGAACCGTGAGTTTTTTGGGTAAAAAATGTTTTATTTCTTTCCTCCATTTTTTTCCCCATCTAGGAAATGAGCAAAATGGTACTGGCGTTTTAAAATACTCTAGAAATGTGGACTAAGGAACATGAGGTAAAAAGTCAATATAATAATTATTATAAAGGAAAAAAATACACTCAAATGACATAACTGAAGAAGCCTAGTTCCTCTAAATCTTCAGTAATTGGCTTTGTGGTTTCTAGGAAGTCTTTAATCAGTGCCTTTTCCTTGCAGTAACTAAGTACTATAAGGCCATAATTAAAAGTAGAAAAATTACAGCATCAGGAGCTTTAGTAACTGAGAAGGAAACTTAAAGTGTCACTAGGAAAGTGTCCAGAATGCAAAAAGGCTTCTGTATGGTTTCTTACTCTACTTCCACGATATTAGAAGGACAGTAAGCTGTTAGAGTGTCCAGAGGAATCAGAAATGGAACAGGATTAAGTGCTGCTCTGACTTGTGCCAGTGCATGAACAGGAACACAGGGAAGGCGTGTGAAGACTCATCTGTAGCTGCATAATGGTGTGATACCTCTTTGTCATGGAATAAAGAAAGTCTAATTACGAAACTGCATGGAGAAAACACAGGAGGTCTGTTCTTTCCTGAAAGGCTGCAACCGATGAAAAACAGGCTTCAAACTGTCATTTTGCTAGCTTCAGCAGCACTCTATTTAAAATTGTAGTAAAATCTATTACTACTTGTTCAGAGATCTGGTAACCATGTTAGATCTAGAAAAGGCCAGTTACAAATCAAGATAAAATTAAAAAGATCACTGCTATGAAATATTTTATATCAGAAAACTGCCATTTTTTTTTCTGTCAGCTGTGGATTTGAGGTTGATTTCTCTAGTAGCTTTATGTTCATCACCATGGTAAAATTCCTTAACCAACATATGATAAAATTTATTTGTCACGTCATATTTAGCGCTGTTACAAATCTGTAGTATCAGTCTCCTCCCACTTTTCACGTTTCCCCTGAAGACTGGGTTAGAAGAGGCCAGGGCTGGAAGAGGGTGATGCTAACACTTCTCCAGCCTATAGCCAGCAACACCAGCAGCAGGTGATGAGAAGGCCCTAAGGATGTGTAATTTCTCAGAAACATACTGAGAATATGCATCTTCTTGGACCTCTCCATTATGAAAGACTTTTTCTCAGCAACAAAATCATCTCATCTCTGCTTACTTTTGTTTTCAGAACCCTCAGCTTGTAAATATTTTTGAATCTTTTATGAAGGAGGGCACTATGTACATTTAAGAATAATATTATTTTCTCTGCTAAGAGCTATTCACAGTCTAGGTTGTCGTGCTGTTAAGCAGTAACAATCAAGGAACAGAGCATTTCTTAGGAATTAATGGCTTGCTAGGCAGAGTTTAAAGCCTGAGGTACAGCCAGAGCCTATTAACTCCAGCTGGTCATTAAAAATCCTTCAGAAATACCTTGCTCAAAGGTCAGTATTACTGTTAAAACAAATGTAGGCAGATGGATTTATTTCCTGGGTTGCATTTTCAGCTGGTATGCACAGGGCTTTTCTGGAGAATTTACAGCTTCTTAACATTAACCAGTCAATTATTTGAGTCACCTGTCAGCATTCCAGTTATACAGTTTTAATTACACTTATTGTGGAACATGGATATGTAGCACTCTGGCTTTCAGATCAGTTTATCTGATTACCATTTCAGATCTGCTGGCAGATGTGTCATCCTTTCTGCCTACCAAGGAAACAAAACCCCTGATGTGAGCATTTATTCACTCCACCTTCTCCTAACTATCTAGTGTGTTTGCATGAAGACATGATCACCCAGAATACCAGCTGGCCAGCAGGCCAAAACGAAAATTTAACACAGGCAGGGTTTTATAGGCTTTAACAAGAGCCTATAAATAATAAATAGTTCATTTAAAACATCTTCTGGGGAGACAGTGTAGTAGCAAAAGGCGAATTCAAGAAAATACATTTGGAATTGATTTGCTGGAACAGAAGAGGAGCATTCAGTGGAAGTAATCCTGCTCAGAAACAGAGATGGGCACAGTTAGGAATAAACATGGGTTGACTTAAGCTCTACAAACTGTTGAATAAATCTTGAACCTTTGTGTCTAATAAGTCAGCTGTCTTTCAGAACACAGCCATCCACACATGAGTGTATATTCTTGTGATATTCGGATTTCAAGAAATAGAATGAAAACACAGTAAAAACTGTGTTATTGAAAATTTGCTATTGCTGTTGGGGTAAAAAAAAAAACAAACCACAAACTGTGTGTTTAAAAACCAACATATTGGTTTTATTGTTTAATGTGTTTGTACTCTGATAATAGAAATGAGCCCAGGTACCGGTAAAGCTGAAGCCAATGCTGGCAATTCTATAATGTTTGAATTTTCTACCTCACTACTGATTTTTAGACTAAAAGTTAGATGACTTAAATGAAGTTTTTGAGCCTGATTGGTACAAAAAATCAATTCCACTCCTGTCGCACGACAGATTTTTTTCACCAGAATTTAAGTCCCTGGGTGATAGACGTTTATGAGAGGTAGCAGGGCTTTGGGATCTGACTGCATCCCTTTGAATAAGATGAAAATAGGCATCAACACATCCCTCTCAGCCACTGCTGGATCACTATCAGTAAATGGGAAGTTTCTAAAACGTTTCTAAAATGGGAAGTTTTCTAAAATTTTGCTGGGCAAACTGTGCTGCAGCAGGGGTTCCAGTAATCCTGTCAAGTGTCCTGCTGCACTACAAAATCTTAAATCTCTTCTGATGAAATGCACCTTTAGCTATTTGCTTGCTTTGCTTAACACATGCAGATCCTAACAGCTGTTCCATCCTATTTGAAGATTGTTTCCACTGGCATATGGATATCTTCTATTTTCTTTCAAAAATATTTCAACACTACCACAGTGTTACCTTAAATGTTACCTTAAAGGCCTTTAAATATCCCAAACTCGACCTTTGTGGGGCTTGGTCAGGTACAGAGCAAGTTCTAAGGTGCAAATCCTACAAATAGTCACACATCTGCTTAATTTTACAGACTCAGGAGTCCTTTGAGAGTTAAGGACTTAGTAAACGTTTGCAGGATTGATGCTGAAGTATTTTTTATTGTGATACATTATTTTGCATGTAGGAATACGCCTATATCCCGTGACTGTACTATCTGTTCAAATGTAAATTTTCCCTCTCAGCACCAATGTCAGCAATATTTGATTGCAATCCATGACATCAGACTCCCAACCTGGATTCAAAGCACTCTAAGAAATGCAGGTTTCTCCAACAAAAAAAGGTGTTTTTCCAGGTTAAGCTGAAATAGATCCTGCCTGTGACTGGGCATGAATTATGGACTTCGATACAGTGTTTGAAAATTTGTGCTTTTAGTGTAAGAGACAGTGTGTATAAAACCAAATTTTTCTGCTAAATGCACTTCGAGATGAAACATCCACCCCTTCGACATTAACTGGATAAGTTGCAGCAGTTACAGTGAAAGGATGCCAAGACTAAACTATTTACTTAAAGGATTCCAATTTGTCCAAGCACCAAATGGTTTAAGTCTCTCAACCAGACAATTAATAATACAACCACTATTCCAAAACAGAGTTTAACACCACAGATATACACCCGAACTCAGCAGTATCTGATTGTCCAACATGTTGCACATTGCCCTGACCAGAAATTTCTCTCCACATGGATAGCTTCAATCCTGAAATCCATATGAGATGTTCAGGGTGTGTACTGGCAAAGGATTTAAATGCCTTGGATTTTGAACTGCAACTTGTCTTCTCGTGGACAAATACTCGGGGAATAAAAAAACCCAACCCCCCCCAAAAAAGAACCCAGACAAAAAAAACCCCTAAACAAACAAACAAAGGAAAGAAGCCCAAACGTTTGAAAATATTTTTGTTTTCACTGGAATGTTCCAAGAATTAACACTTTTTGATATTCACAGACTTCTTCCCTTGTGATGACAGCGAGATGCCATTCAGTTGGGTAGAAAGTGTATTTCTCTTGAACTGAACAGGTTGCATCAAAATAAAAGGAAACCCTCTTGTGTCACTACATCTTATAATTTATTATTTCTGCATGACCTGACACCTCTTTAAAAGGCCAAAGTCAAGTGCCTCAGTTTTCTGATGTGGACAGAAGGGGAAACCGGGGCAAATGCAAACAAATATCCAAGTGAAAAATGTAAGTGAACATATAGAGAGGTCCAAAACAGAACACTAAGAACCAAAAGCAAACACAAATCTGTATTTTAATGAAAGAGATACAGCCACTGCAGCAACATTCAGAAGTCACAGGCCATAGTAAGCAACATCCACTGAATTCAGTTCACAGTTCTGAAGTCAAGGCAGTACAAACAGTAGGTGTTCACAGGATAATGTTAGATTCCACAAGAGATTAAACTAATATCTGTCCAAAGTTCCAGTGTTTTGTGGCTAATCCACAAGCACTAACAATGATGCCCAGAATAACAATTTGGATGCAGTTTATTCTTTAGGAAGATGAGTTACTGAAGGTAGTATACACATTTTGGAGTCCCCTTTTTACGGGGAAAGCAATGCATCCTCTTTAATAGGGTTCCAGGTGTCCTTTTATTGATTGCTGTGGTCTTCCTCAGATCTATCTTTATTTGATCTCATGTACTGTAAAGATGTTAGGGAGAACCTCACAGAGATGCTTCTGCATAGACTCCTTAAAAGTGTGTAAATTATTATACATAGTGGCATGAGAATTTGTTCACTTCATAAGGCAATGTCTTCTGTCAGCACTGGCAAACAACATGCAGCTTCAATTTTGTGCACTCTGGTTGCTGTGCATCATCAGCTCAGCTCATCTCAACTAGATGGAGAAAAATCTTTCCTTGGTCCTTCTCCTGAGCTATTAAACATGGACCTCTCCTTCCATGGAAAATGCACAAGGGGATTTAAACCCTGTTAAAGATATGGGAGAGAGTGTAAATCAAGTTTAATTGTATGATGCTGGGGATCACACATTTTTTATTAGTCTGAAAGATCATCTTGTTCATCCCTTTATCGATTTTCCACTTCAGGACCACTCAAAATCCATTCACATTAAACAAGCAATAAGCCCATTAGAAAAAATGTGATGTTAGCAAGTTAATCTCTGAAAGCACTCATGTAATTAATCCAGTAATGATAGTACAGTTTTTGTTTAATATCCTGTAAGGGACAGATCACAATTCTGAGTGTTAAGAAGAAATCTTCATAAAAGGGTCCTGTTATGAAATATGCTGCAGCTCCAAACTTCCTGCAGAACATGCTCTGACCCTATAGTGCCATTCAAGAGGATCATCTTGGGTCAAAGGCCCACTGGGATATGGAGCTTCCCTGGTGGATGAAAGGCTAAGACTTTATCAGTTATTGTAAGATATAACCATAGAAGAATGGGAAATGATTCATGGAACATGATAAATATGACGTGTGGTCACTTTTAATTTTAAAACACAAAGATCTCTTCAATATCAGTGTGTTATTGACAATTTACTACTGTAATTTTACTGTAGATCACTACTATCCACTATGATTTTAATGTATTTTGAAGTGACAATGCAGCACTAGGTGCAAGTCTGAAAAGAGAGCAGCAGTTAAACAAATGATCAAATTTAAGCCATGATTTACAGCAGTGAATATTTCCAGAACCCACTTCCTTTGGAACAACGTATAGCAAGGAAGAAAAAGAGAAAAAAGCTTTGATAGTTCTTTCCTCCCTCTGTAGGGTGGAACAAAGGGGCCAGCACATTTCCAATAGAGAAGCCATTGCTGAGTTCTCAGGGCTCCTGAAGATGTAGTAACATCTGCTGGAGCCTAAATAAAATTGTATGATCCCAGGGAGGGCCACAGGACAAACCAAAGCCACAAGGGACTTGTAGAAGGGCAGACTTCCCTATCCATTTGTCACAGCTCTGCAGTGTCAGTTTTTTCTATTGTGGCTCTTTGCTGCTTGTTTTTATCAGTGTTTTGTTGTCAAAACTTTAGAGAAACAAATGCTCAAGATGCTGTCGTGAGAAGTGCTCTTTGATTGTAGATTTGCATCTATGATTTTGCAAGCAGAATTTCTCAAGTTAAATATTGCCTTTATTCTTAGTAAGGTTATGCTCTTGTTGAGAGGCAATCACAAAATACCATTTGCCTTTTAAGTGTTCTTTATTAAAAAAAAAAAATCTAAAAATTAAGGATTTGATCTTGAAAAAAAGAACCTGATTGAAGGCAAAACAGAAAAAACCCAAATAATGCTGAGTTGCTCCTTGTTGGTGATTTGGGTGTAGAAGAATTTCAAAAGAAAGGATCCTTGAGGCCACACCTCAAGACCAGTTCTGGGCTCCTCGTGACAAGAAGGACTTTGAGGTGCTGGAGTGAATCCAGAAAAGGGCAACAGAGCTGGTGAAGGGTCTGGAGCACAAGTCCCATGAGGAGCAGCTGAGGGAGCAGGGGCTGTTCAGCCTGGAGAGGAGAAATCCAAGGGGATACCTCATCACTCCCTACAACTGCCTGAAAGGTTGTATCAGCATAGGGGAAGGTCTGCTCTAGCAGGTAACAAGTAACAGGAAGAGAAAATGGCCTCAATTTCACCAGGAGAGGTTTAGATTGGATATTAAGACAAATTCCTTCATCAAAAGACATTGCAATAGGCTTGGTGGAATAGAATAGAATTGGTGGTGGCATCACCACTCCTGGAAGTGTTCAGAAGATGTGTGGGTGTGGCACCTGGGGACATGGTTTGGTGTTCTAGATGCTGGTGCTGGATCTTAGAGGCCTTGTCCAACCTTAATGATCCTGTAATTCTGTGGTCCAAGCTCAGGGATTGAAATACACCCACCAAGATGTATGTATCCCAAATTCCCACAGAAAGGAATTCCCATGGAGAGGCCAGTGCAACAGCCAGACTCCCAGCTGACCCATAAGCAGTGGCCTCCTGCACACTCCCTACAGCAGCACTTCTTCATGAGGGCTCCCAGAGCCTTTTCTTTTTCACACTTAGTCTGTTGGGTGGCATGTGAGAAATAGGGTGGCACTTATTAAGGGGATGTGTGTTCTCTGGAGCTGAAAAAAAGCATCTGCTAGGTCACAGCCCACTTCTAGGTGTGACACACAACATCAATGGGAAAAAATTAGGCGTTATTCCAAGCATCCATGCAAACAAGACCTTAAAGGGAAAGCTATGAGGTCGGAGAAAATAATTTTGAATGACACAGTAGTGTCTTCAATTCAGAGGTTTTTTTCTTCAGCTACATGTACATTAAGGAAGCTAACAAGACCACTTGTAAGTCAGTACCCTTCCATTCTGCTTAATCCCATTTGTACTCCGAAAAAATTAATCAAAACAACAGGAATGTGGAAATTATGTCAAGAGACGCTCTTAAGTGTGTAGGACAGTGCAGAAAAAAATTCGTTAGGAAAAGTCAGCAAAGGCAGCCCCCAGAACCAAAGAAAAATAGTTATCTGGAGCCTCTTCTTCTAAGATTCCCTTCAGGAGCTTGCTAAACAATGAAAATTTAAGCCAAATCAGAAAATGAAGCAATGTGCACTGGGAATGACAGCACCAAGGAAACTGTGAACTCCAAGGTGCAACTGCCTGCATTTTGGAAGAAGTTTAATACATTCCAGGAAAAAAAAAAAGCACATGCAAAAACATAAGCCTACCTGGTATTTATCTTGGACTCAATGCTAAAATAACTTGCCAGTAGCAAATTCCATACACTGAAACCACAGTCCTTGCTGCACACTCGCATGTTTCCCATCATACACACTCACACACACACAGGCACACATGCACTGCATTGAAAAACACTCAGAAAGCCAGCATCAACATTATAAAAAATATCCCCCAAAGCAAGTTATCACCTCACCTACGAGTAGGAACACTGGGCTCTTATGCCCAGCATGCAAGCACAGCCAAACCTCCCCTGTCCATCAGAATGGCACCCCCAGTCATTTTGCACAAAACTTCAAATGCACCTTTTAAAGGAACCTCTGAGAGTCCTCCCACGTGGGCTCAGGTGAGGTTCTCTCTGTTTCTCTGCTGTTCCCTTTCACCTCCTGCTGTACAGCTCACTGAGGTTTTTGCTTCTCTGTGTCTCAGCATCCCTTCAGCCTGCACCCACACAATCAAACCAACCAGCACCACAGTGTGTGTGTGTGTAGTCCTGAACGAAGAATATCCAACTCCCGTGTTGCCAAGCTGAACTAAATCTCACTGGTAGTAAAACTCAAACTTCCTTACGTGTATTTTTACCAGCTGCTGCACTCATATCCCATTTCTACAACTACTGCAGTACTTAATTTTTCCAGTTTGAATAGTCCTAGTTACTCACCATGACTGTGAAACAAAGGACTTGAATGTTCAAAGGGTCCACATCACTTTTTGTTAGGAGAATCTCAAGTTTTCTCTAGTAGTGTTTTTTTTCTGCTAACCATGTCTGAAAAAAAAATGGTTTTCAAAAGTGTAAAATTCTCCATTAGAGTCACACAAAACCTGAATTATAAAACAATTTGGGAAACACACTCAAACCAGAAAGAAAACAAAACTGAAGAAACACAGATAATAATTTCCCAGGGAATGTGCTCTGAAGGGCTTCTTACAGAGGTTATTTTTTTGGGATTCCTCAGGCTTGCCCAGCCCCAAAGCAAATTTATAATATCTTGCTGGTGGACAAGAGATCATGTACTTCTGCACTGGGTTTTTCACTGGGTTTTTGGAACAACTCCACTCAAACTGCTCATCACAAGTATGTCTCGGCACAGCTCCACTCACCAGCTAACCATGAGTCACGCTGGAGAGGAAGGGCAAAGAGAGGAGGAGGTGTTGTAGTTGTGAGTAAAATCACATTTAAAGTGAAAGAAAAAATAAAAATTCCCTGCAGAGATCCAGTTCCACAGAGGTAAAGGGTGCAAAATAATTTTCTCAACTTAAAAGGTTTCCTAAGATTTTCAAAAAAAAGGAAAATAAAAAGGTGATAATTTAATACAGAATGGCAAAACCAGAACACAATTATAAAAAAAAAGATTGTTTTTTATGTCAGTGACCTGGAGGCCTAGGTTTAAGGTTGACAAGGCCATTCCAAAATAGCTCTTCTACACTTCTCAGATGGGTGCAAGACAGGCCACTTCCACAGAAAAAAAAATCTTCTGCTTGCTGTTTTTCCTTGTGCAACTTCCTGCTTCAGATGGAGCTCAAAAAGGCTCCTGAAGGATGCAAATTCATTCATGAAGTCCCAGAGTAGCACTGACTAAATTATAATTTACAGTCTGAAGACAAAAAATAGTCTGAATTTTTTTTTTTTCCACTTGATTCTCAACCTCAGCTAGTGCTGGTGGAGGTCCTGCAGAGAGCATGGGATGGGGAGGGTGCTGGGGTGTTGGGGAGGGGCCCTGGGGAGCTGATCAAAGGCCCAGAATCACAGAATCATTCAGACTGAAAAAAACCTCTGGGACCATCAAGTTCAACCCTTCAGTGACCAGCACCTTGTCAACCAGACCACGGCACTCAGTGCCACATTCTAGTCGTTTCTTGAACACCTTCAGGGTGATGCCACCACCTCCCTGGGCAGTCCATTCCAAGGTTTAACAACCCCTTCTATGAAGGAGTTCTTCCTGATGTCCAACCTGAACCTGCCCTATCACTTGGGTCTTTGTCCTGTTACAAGGTGCCTGGAGAAGAGGCCAATCCCCACCTTGCCACAAACTCCTTTCAGGTGGTCGTAGAGAGAGGTAAAATCCACCCCTGAGCCCCATTTTCTCCAGGCTGAACAGCCCCTGCTCCCTCAGCTGCTCCTCAGGGTATTTGTGCTCCAGACCCTTTGCTGGATTCACTCCAGCCCCTCAAGGTCCTTCTCATCACGAGGAGCCCAGAACTGGACACAGGACTCGAGGTGTGGCCCCACTGGTGCCAAGGCAGACAATCACTGCCCTGGTCCTGCTGCCACACCGTGTGTGACCCCAGCCAGGATGGCACTGCCCTTCTTGCCCGCCTGGCCACTCTCTGGCTCTCGTTCAGCCAGTCTTGACCAGCACCCCCAGCACCTTTTCCCCCAGGCAGCTCTCCAGCCACTCTGCCCCAGCCCGTGGTGCTGCTCGGGGCTGTTGTGGCCAAAGGGAGGGCCCCAGCCCTTCTCCCTGTTGAACCTCACGGCTCTCAGCCCATCAATCCAGCCTGCCCAGATCCCCCTGCACAGCCTCCCCACCTTCCAGCACGTCAGCACTCCCACCCAGCTTGGGGTCATCTGTGAACCGACTGAGGGGGCACTCAGTCCCCTTTTCTAGAGGGTCAGCAAAGATATCAAACAGAACTGGCCCCAACACTGAGCCCTGGGGAACCCCACTAATTCACAGCCACCATCACCACCACTCTGCAGGCCCAGCCACCCAGCCAGTTCCTAACCCAGCACAAAGCCGTGGACAAAGCTTTCCCAGGAGGATGCTGTGGGAGATGGGGTCAAAAGCTCTCCTGAAGTCCAGACAGACACATGCACAGCCTTTTCCTCACCCACCAGCTGGGTCACCTGGTCATCCAAAGAGATCAGGTTGGTCAGGCAGGACCTGCCCTTCCTAAAGCCCTGCTGGCTGGCTCTGACCCCCTGGCTGTCCTGCCTGTGCTGTCTGATGGCACTCAGGATGACCTGTGCCACGACCTTGCCAAGCACTGAGGTCAGGCTGAGAGGTCTGTAGTTCCCTGGATCCTCCTTCCAGCCCTTCTTGTGCATGGGCATCACTGCAGTCAATCTCCTGTCACCTGGGACCTCTCTGGTCACCCAGGACTGATGATAAATGATGGACAGCAGCTGGCCGAGCTCTTCCACCACTCCCCCAATACTCCCAGGTGAATCCCAACGAGTCCCACAGCCTTGTGAGTGTCTGAGTGGCACAGCAGATCTCGAACTACTCCCTCCTGGATTGCTGGGGATCTATTCTGCTCCCTGTCCCTGTCTGCCAGCTCAGGGTGCCCTGAGGATAACTGGTCTTACTGGCAAAGAATGAGGCAAAGGAAACAGAAGTACCCCAGGCTTTTCCTCACCCTTGGTGACAATGTTCCCTTCTGCATTCAATAAAGGGTGGAGATTTTCTGTGGCCCTCCTTCTGTTGTTCATGTATTTATAAAAACACTTATTATCTTTCACAGCAGTGGCCAGGTCGAGCTGGTTGAGCTAGTTGAGCTCTAGTCTGTCTATTTTTCTCTCTACATGACCTAATGACATCCTTCTACTCTTCCTGACTTGCCTACCCCTTCTTCCAAAGGTCATAAACTATCTTTTTTCCCCCTGAGTTCCTGTGAAAGCTTCCCGCAGTTCATGGGCTGGTTCAATGGACTGTAGCAGTTACTTTGGAGCATTATAGTCTATAGAAATAAACATCCACTGAACATTTCTTTAAAGCCATTTTCTATCTGATTAACTGGGAAACCTATTTATGAATGAGAACAAAGCTTTTACAATGTGCTTAAAAGCACTTTTTTTGTCCCAGGTATACACTTTTCCTCAAATTACACTGAAATGTCAGACAACAGCAGTAGGCTTGAACACCACAGCTTATGTTTTGGTTAGTATTTTCACCAGTTATCCACTTAACAAATATATCCATACACAGGTGTTTTTAGGGCTAAAAAATAGCTCAATTTATAGTTCTGTTTCCATACCTGACTCAGTATGGGTCAGGCTGAATGAAACAATAAATTCACAGAGCTCATGCCATGGAATCCTTTGTTCCATTTTGTTCCATTTAGTTCCATTTAGTTTCACAAGAACTCTGTTGACAAGCCTTTGCAAATTTTGATAAGGTAATGAGAAACAAAAAGAGCCCCTCCCTGCCGTTTTGCCAGGTAGAAAGCACTATACTACTATCTCAAAAATGAAAAGTCTTACCTGTCTTTTTTTGAGATGTCATCTCAAAATTTTCCTCAGTGTTACACTAAGGTGTGTGACACTGTACAGTAACACCCTTCCTTAGCCTTTATAACCATTTAAAGTTTTCCCTGTTAGTCTTTTAAAATGTTGAAGAATGCTACAGAAGCACATTATATTGGCTAGCAAAGTAAATGCCCTTAAGTTAAAATGAGTATCTTACGTTAAATGGTTGCATAATGGTGAAAGAGGGTTTGAATTCTCTTACAACAAATACTGTTATTTGGGATGAATGTTGTGTGTTTCCTATTTACCCCAGTTATTATACAGAAATAAAGTACTCAAGTCTTTTTCTTTATTAGTCTTAGCAGCTAAAAAAATAACTGCTCCTTTGTTTAATGAGAAGAAATAACCAGTTGGGCGGAGAGGCAAAATCCCATTACAGAAGTTTGGTAACTAGGAAAGGGTCAACTGGCATTTTAACCTCAAGATAAGTGGGTGAAATCTGGACATCTCAAAGGCCATTTGTCACCCACGCTTGGTGACTTCCAGGGTCACACACACTTTCAGTAAAGCCACCCCAGTGCAGGAGCAGCACCCTGTGGTGACAGACTCTCCTAAATGAAGCTCCCCGCTTACAAACCCTGCGAAGATCTGGCAGACCAGAGAGGTGCAACTTCTTGTCTTCCAACATCTGTCACAAGGTAGAGAGAGAGGGAAGATTTCCCTTCACCTAAGTAACAAAATCTGGAAAAAAAAGAACCTCTTTTTAGTTCTTCTTAGTTACCAAGTAATTCCTGTTTAATTCCTTTCCCTTCCCCTCTCTTTCAAAAGGCTAGATGGGCATTCCTCCCTACAAATGGATTCCCCAACATAAACTTCAGGTGAAAAAATCTAGGGGTGCCAAACTTGATACAATCTGAAACACAAAAATCAGTTTTACCTAGGCATTGAAATATATTAGCAATAGAATGTAGGGTCTCATAAATCAGATGGTGGAGCCCTTTCCCTTCCAGAGCACCAGGGTTTCCCATTTCTGCCATAAATCACTTTTGCAAGATGGACCCACTGCAAAGTTTTCAGCTCAAGGGATGGGAAGACCAGACAGAAAAGCCACATTTTTTTGGTGCTCCACTGTGCAAAATTTACACCCATGGTGTGCCCACGGGTCCTAAATCAAACAGGCTGACTCACAGATCCTGCAGCTCTCACCTGGCAGCTTGAGTTAAGCCTGGAGAAGAGCCTGTGAGGATGCTCTGATTAGCAAAGCAGACTAAAACACGTGCTGCCTTGTGTTCTGTGCCTCACCAGCCCAAGGTACAACGTTCTCCATCAGCAGCAGGAAGGCAGAGCGGCTGTGCCAGCAGAAACGCCAGTGGCAGGTGCAGTTACAGCTGCAATGAAGGTGGAAATGTTCCTAAGGAAAGCCATGGCAGGGTGGTAAGTGGCCAGGATGCCACTGCAGACAACCAAGGAGCCAAGGCAGAGATTTCTTTTGCTTAAGCCCTTGCTTATCCACAGGGGCAAAAGGGTTTTTGTAGCATCAAATACGCCAGCAAACACATTAGTTTCTTTTTTTCTGGTTAAAGCAGTGGTACCAATTCATTTTCTGTGCTTAATTAGCTGCAGTGAACCTAGGAAAGTTAAACTGAGCATGCATTTTTTTTTAAGCCGCTCAAGATAGGTAGTGCAGTTTCCTGGCACGCATCCTGTCCTAGCAGTAAGGCTTGACATGACTGCAACAAAAATGACAAGAATGACTGAATGGAGTGGGGAAATAGCAATTGTTCTCATGGCTTGAAGCAAACATTAGGAGTAATTACAATTTGGCAATGTTGCTTTTCAGATATAAACAGTCAATGTCTCAAATGTTCATTGGGAGTAAAAGTTAACAAAAATGAAACACCTGTTTACACATAAGTGCTGCTGCAGTTTAGCAGCATGCAGCATTCCTGAAGCTGTTAAACACATGCATTATGCCAACAAAAATTCGGCCACACGTTTACTCAAGGCCTGAATAAATATGGCCAATCTCTGACAAAAATCTGATCAAGTTTTTACCTGGGGTTAATAACAGCAAAAGGATCAGAAATTTAAACATGACAAATACTGCCATGTAAGCAGCTATCGTCGATGCCAAACAGAATTGCTAAAGAAAAACCCCATGTTCTGACTGACAGAATTTGTGGGTTTATTTATATGGTTTCCAGCCCTGTCAATGGGGCTGCTCCGTGGCCGGGACACCAAAGACAAAGTCAGTGAGTGGAGCTGAAGCACGGCCTCAGTGGGCACTGTTTTCACGGGCTGTAACCCAAAGCCAAATCTGCAACCTGACTCAGTCTGGCTGATCCTGAGGATGTGAAGGAGAGTGTTTTGAGTAGCAAAAAAACGTGTAGGAGTTTTGCAGTTCAAGTCCTTTAATTCTGTTTTTCTCTTTTGTGGTTAAACTTCCAGAAAACATAAAATATTTTATTTGCCTTTCCTCTGACCGTGAAAAGTAGAAGACTGAATTATAAGTTATCTAAAGACATGTTTGGGCTATTTATGAGACATTCAGAATGCTTAGGTAAAAAAATACCTAAGAGTTATAGCATGAGGTAAAAGCTGGCTGAAAAAGGATCAAGGTAAGCTGGCTGGATCTGTGGCATTTTGAGGGATGCTCAGGAAGAGCATCTTTGCACAGGACAAACCACAGCGAGGTTTATGATGATTTATGGTGGTACCTTCACAGCTGGCCAGCAGAACACAGAGAAGCATTCCATAAACAACCAAATCAGTAACCAGTAAGTTATATTCTTTTTATTCATGTTAGAATTTCTATCAGTGTTCGAACATTAATATTTAGAGAGTTTGTACAATTTCCATTCAAAGTTTAAAATGAGAACCACACTAGATCACAAATGGTAGCTAAAACACAGTTCTGAATCGTATGAATAGTCACACTCTCTTTCTCTTAACACTGTTAAACACTTTCTTTTCTCCAGGGGGTTTACAAGGAAAAGTGTGCACTGTAATCGTATCTCAGCAGTGTTCCAAAACATAATGGTATCATCATTACATATAAACTCTTTAAAAATATACTTCTGTCAAAAGACTTGATGACTACTATGTACACTACAAAAATAAATTTTCATATAAATAAATTATATGGCATAATTTTATCTTTGTAACTGAAATGACACAAACCCACTCCTACCAAAACAGGCAGGCAATGAGACCCAGTTTGAATATTTTTTTTTCCTTTTAACTCCTTACACTAAAAGCTACAACAAGTCCTTAATGTAAATGTTATATACTCTTTCCTATTTAACATTAGTAAGCACTCTATACAAATAAAAATCCATTAAACAGTAAAAACATAACTGCAATAGTGTTTCCAATAGAAATAAAATCCCTGCATCTTGTTTGTTATAAACTGGCATGACAAATACTGTAAGAAAAACATTCCTATGATACAAAAATATAAATATCACCCATGATTAAAAAAGTTAAAAAAAAAAAACCAACAAAAAACCAACAAACCAAAACCCAAACAAAATAAACGTTGCCAGCCACTGAGTTCTCTTGCCCAATGTGACTGCCGAAGAAGGTCTGCTCTGTGCAGGAGGCAGCAGACAGCTCACCCCTCTCAGCAGGGCGGGTGGGACACACTGCAGCTCGCCCTGGGCCTCCCTCCCGAGGAAGAGGAGGAGGCAGGGCAGCCTGTGGCACGGCAGGAGCAGTGTCCCTGGGAGCCCTGCCCGCCCTGACTCGGGAGCTTCCCGTTGGTATCACACAGCTTCGTTACAGGGTTTGCAGGAGCTGAGGTTAGTGTGCTGCTAGTGCTAAAGCAGGGTCCCTCCTCTGTCTGTCTGTCTGTCTGTCTGTCACCAAGAGTTTTCCTGCTGGACCAGAGGCAGCTGTGACATTAACCCTTGGTGTGCACTCAAACAGTAGCTTATGCTCTACAGGAACGACACCAGGCTCTCGCCTCCTGCTCCTCGAGCGTTCACATTGGAGATCTGTAAACAAGTGCCTCATATCAAAGTGTTTTCAAGTGAGCAAAAAAAAAAAGGCATGGACATTTGTGCATTCTAATTATCCCCATTCATTATGCTGGCAAGGTCTGTGGGCAAAGACAGACTCCCTGAAGCCACTGGAGAAAAACACTTTCCCATCAAAGAATTGGCCACTGCTGTTCAGGTATACACAAAGAAAAGCCCCACCACTGCTGTGCTTAGAAACTGAATATTGGTTGTGTTCGGCTCTGAATACACAATTGAACATCTACCTGCTCTAAAAAACAGCTTGGAGAAGGGCACTGAGAAAGATGAAAAAAGAAGACAGAGATAATGAAAATTTGCGTTGCATTATTTTAAATTAAGGTTCTCCGTTCTTAGGGTTTGTTTCCAACTGGAACACAGATTGTAGTGTTTTTCCAGACCCTTCACCTGCAGCAATCCCCTTTTAGTTTAAAAATAATAGTACAAAAAGCTAAATTAGTTTCGCAAAGAGATCCCAGTTTAGCTGTTTTGATTAAAAAAGTGCCAATGCAGCATGGGAAAACACAAACAACAGAGAAAAGAACAACCCAGGCTTTATGTCTCATTACCATCCTGGGCCCACCAGAAAGCCATTTATATTTAAAAAGTGAATATACTTTTTTTTTTTTATCCTTCCATTTGATTTTTATCGCTTACTATTAACTCCTTCCTGCCATGAAAATAAGGTGACCAAAGATACTGCTCTCAGTGCTGTAACAACACAGCTGAGCTGTGGCTCCCCATTAAACAACTCATTATGCAGCTCCTAATGCCACTCATGGTTAACAGTATCAAAATAAGGCAGATGCTAATTGTATTTCTATAACCACCAGCACCTCTCAATATCCAGCACCTTTGGAAGTGAAAAAATAATGGTTATAGTGTTTGCACTTACCTGGCACCTTTTGCAAGGAAACAAAAACACAAAAAAAACCCCAAAGCACTACACGAACAGTAATTAAGCCTCACAACATTCCTGGGAGGTAGGTAAGTGTAATTATAACCATTTTACAGAACGAGAAACTGAGGCACGGGGAAGTGACCTGACCAAAGTCACGTGAACCAAGTCATTGGGGTCTGGGAACTGAAACACAACCCCAAACCTCAACTCCCTGTCTTCTCTTTCATTTCAGCTGGGCCTTTGATGATGGCAGTGGTGTCTACGCTGGTAAACACCAACTCTGTTTTTACTAGTGCCTGCTAACAGGGAAAGCTGGACTTACATCAGCATCAGTGGGTTTATCAGCCCACCAGGTGTTAACATACAGTAAAAGAGAAACTGCAGCACACCAGGAACATACACACGGAAGCATGCGTATTTCCGGATGCACACATGAATACATACAGCAAAACAAAACCTGCACATACCTAAAACTATTTAAGCCTCTCAGATTAACTTGCTTTTTCTTCATATCTGCTTATTTTAAAAAATTACCACGCATAGCGTGTTCGAAAGTTAACAGTAATTTCATACTACCACAGGGTCGTGATACGCAAATTTTAAAATATTTTAAACAGACATGTACCTTTCAAAAAATCCTATTACATAAGCAATATTTGCATAGAATTATACAAGTAAATTATAAAATATTTAAGGAGCAGCAACTTATGCTGAAATTTAGAACTAGATTAAGCTTAATTGTGGCACAGAAATCAATGTACAAAAAGTACAAAGCGCACACAATATTGTCCCCATTCTATTGCCCAGAGGCAAATTACTCCAGATTATACTACTTTACATTGTTCTTTTGTATATTACATATGTGTACATCTTTTAAATACTTAAAAGAAATATATAACAAAATAATACAATAGGTTACAGTAACAGTGAACTGTTGTCCTGATGCAGCATGTCCTTTTCTACAACTTCAAGCAGTTCATCTCTTCAAGCAGTTCTGGAAATACAGTTTTCCATCTTTGGCCTCTTCTTTGCTTCAGTTATTACTCTGTATAAATAGAGAAGAAAAAAAAACAAACATTCATTAAAGCCCAAGAAAAACAAACAAATCAAGCTAATCCAACTCATTTCGTGTTTCTTGTGGTTTCAGTCAGGAAACACAGGCTCTGCTTTCACCTCAGTCATTAATTTCCTGGTGAAGAAATACTGATGCCAATTAAAAAAATGCAGATGCCGTAATTTCTGAGTTCCCAGTTTTAGATACCTGTGACAAATTCGTTCAAAACCAACGAATGTTTGAAGAAGAGAAATGCTACACCAAACACTGCACACGTTTAACAATCTCATATTACCACCCACTTCAGCTTCAAACAGCTGAGCCCGAGGATTTCCTTATTCTGTGGATACTATTACTTGTCACACTTCCAGACCAGAGGGCTAGAGGCATTCATTCATGTCTATTTGCACTTTGGGATGTTTGGAGAGATGTTTTATAGATCAGACAAGTGATTTCACTACGAGTTATCAAAAAAATTTCCATCAAAACCCTTTGTGTGTGTGTGTGTGTGTGTATGTACGTGTCCTACAACCAAAATAAAATTACTTCCTCCACTCAAACTAGTGCCTGCCACTGAAAAGCTCAGACAAGCAAAGAGAAAAAGCAGGGATCTACAACTAAGTTACTGTTCTAACACTGTTCACTGATGGGTCCCTGAAGGCCCCCCAAAGAGCAGCAGTGCAGTAGGCATGGTAGGAACTCCCACTTTTCACCCAGCTCATCTTCCAGAGTGATTCAGTCCTCATTATGGACTTCATATTCTTTCGCAGACTGCTTTTTTATCCAAGACAGGACAGCTGCTGAAGGAGCTGGCAATTTTACACTCTCCTAGGCAATGCCATTCCGCACAGAGTGTCAGAGCATGCCTGATTCAGGGTTCAGAAGGCAGGGCCTATCGGTGGTAAATGCAGTCACAGAGCTCTGAAAAGGTTACACAGCATCTCTGCTTCCTTTGCCTCATCTGCCAAACTGGGACTGTATCATGTACTTACCCACTTTGCGAGGCCCCTGCAAGCAGTTCAGTCTATACCCACTGTAACTTCTCAGTGTTGGAGAGTAACACATCAGCCAACCTCATGCCTAGTGCAAAATGTACTCTCTTCACGGTCTAAGATGACCAGTGACCTGTAAGCAGCGCTACCCAAAGGGAAGGTTCCCCTGAGAAGTTTTCTTTTCCCTCTTTCTCTGGATCATCGCCCGACACAGGCAGAGCCCGCGGTTACCCGCGCTGCACCCACCTCACTGCGAGCTGGTGCCAGGTACCCTTTCCTCACATTCAACGTCTTGCAGCTCTATCACTTCCACTTTAGAGTTTCTCCTCTCGCACCACACGCTGAGAGGCACGTGTGGGTCCTCAAAGGGCGCGTGGTGTGTCTCCTGGCGGCCCTCGCAGGACGGGGAGCCGCCCGTGCGGGCGCCGTGGCCGTGCAGGGCGGGGTGGACGGCGACGGTCACGGAAGCCGAGGCGGTGACGGTGGTGATGGGCTGGCAGTAGGCTGTCCCCGCGGCCCCCAGGCTCCTCAGGGTGTGGGAGCGGGCCCTGTGTCCCGAGCGGTCCCTGCTGCTGGGTGCCGGCTGCCCCTCCGAGGGCGTCTCGAAGGCGTCCCTGCGCGGGCGGTGAGGGGGGCAATGCTGCCCTTCCCTCGCCTCCCGCCCGGGCTGCCTGCCCTGGCGCCTCGCCCGCTGCGCGCTGCTCTCCCACGGCACCCCGGCACACGGCTGCTGCCTCGCCTCCGGCTGCACCACCTGAGGGAGACAGGCATGGTTTTTTTGTTTTTTTTTTTGGTCTGATATTAAAACCCATAAAGGACATCTAAAGAAAAACGCAGGATGACAGCTGAAAACATCGCTGTAAGCTTCCTACAGGCTGGTCTGTCTTTTCAAAGAGGTGGATGACAAGCACTTGATCTTAGCTCGTTCAACAAGCAGAATTGCTGGCACCTGGAAAAGGGTCTATTCCCCACGCAGGGAGCATGCACAGGATGTTATTAGGGTGGTTCATGTGGACTGTAGGAATCCGTTTTCTGATTTCCATAAGAAGCGTGAAGCGCAGCAGCCACATCAGTCAACAAACCGTGACCAACTTCAAATGTGGCTGTGCTTGTACCTATTTCTAGGCCTCTCCTGAACAAAACCAGATCCATATTGCAGCCCAGCATGCAACACCAGCAGGGGTAGGAGACAGAGGTTTTTCGCTTTCCTTTGAAATTGCAATTATGCCAACCCAGCAGCAAGATGCAACAAGGCCCACGATTTGGTACAACACTTAAACTCCTTCCTTCTGGCTCTGTTAATCTTTCTCCCCAAGATGTGCTGTGACTGAGAGGTATGTGAGATACTGATCCACAAGGAGCTGCGTGAAAGGGGCTGGGATCTTGTAATCCTTCCCTGTTCTCTCCCTGAAAACAGTCATCAAGCAGACTGAGAGCTCTCTCTTGTGGCTGGTGTCAGTATGATGTAACAGCAGCCAAACATGCCAAAGACCTCTGCTTTCATATCACCAGTTTCCCCCCAGCTTGATTCTAAAGGAGAGGAGGAGGAAAGCCTTCACTACTTGCTTACAGGTTTTGGCACAAAGTCACAAAGCACAATCAGCCAGAAATACGAAAGAGTTCTACATGAAAATAGATTTAAACAAACCTTAACCACCCCCCCCCCCCCAAAAAAAAACCCTAACAAAACTCTTCTTGTTGTCCTGCCAGTCCATGTGCAAGCTACTTACAGTGGACCTTGCAAAGAGAGGGTTCTCAGTGGCCTCCACGATGACCTGATGGACGGGGGCCCCGGGGCTGCGGGCGGCCTCGTACTGGTGGAGCTCCTCGCTGATGCCTGACACCGTGGTCTGAGAGCTGTACTCGGAATCAGAGGAGTCCGAGGCATGGTTTGTGTGCCCAGGGGGCAGGGCAAACCTCACGACGCTGGGGGGTGGCTCAGGAGATGGGGTGGGCAATCTGTTGTGTCCACTGGCTGGAGAAACCTGGTAACAGAGACACGTTCAGTGATTCTCAGCTGGCATTACCCTTTTAATCATTACTGCCTGGCACAAATGTTCTTCTGCCAAATACACTCTCCCAGTGCCACAACACCCTGAGCAGCAGTTTCCTGGTGAATGTTCACACTGAACTGAATAAAATCACTGAAGGAAAGAAAGGCATGACCTCCATCTGTGGATATCCATGTGAACAGGATTACACAGATTCTTGTGGGTATCACTGCCTCAGGAAGTGCATATATGTGTGTGTGTGCATGCACTTGCACTTAATACACGTAAAAATCCCTGTCCCTTCAGCAAGCTCTAACAAACAGTGATTTCAGAGAATCACCTCAAATGTGCAGGTATATATATATGATTCACTGCCTGTCTGCAAAGGGAGATGGATGCACGTATCATAGCAATCTATATGCTAATAACACACATAGACATTGCCTCAGCAAAGGATAGGTCATCTGTGTGGTTAGGGATTAAGAGATCGCACACTGCAGTCAAAATTGTTTTACCAGTGTTAAAAAAACCCAAACACTTCTGAAATAGACCTGTGAAACACAGACAGGTGAAACACAGCACACTGATTCCACCAACAGGTGATAGAGACAATAATAACCACAGAGGAGGTAATGCATGATCAACAGCCAGATATAAGTTTGGTATCTCTGAATCCTGCTTATCTGGGCTTTGTACTGTAAAATCAACATCTAAGTGAAGTCTTCCACCCATCAGAAATGCTACTTGAGGCAGGAGAACACAGCAGGAGTGGTGGCTGGACAGCAGGGACCTTCTGGCAGACCGATCATGGATATCAAGGTGTGGTCTGTGGACCACCACTGTGTATGTTGGTCCACACAGGCCTTCCTGGTGGTCTGCTCAATTAAACATTTTGAGGAGTGCAACAGAGTCAATGAGGTAGGGAAGGAGAAGGTAGATGAATAAAACAAACTGTCTTTTGAAAAGCGTTGGGGGAAATCCCCATTTTACAAACTTGTTTGCACATCACATTGTGCTTTTAAAAGCATAAATAATACTGCACCAGGTTTGCTGACTGTGGCCTCTAAAAAAAGACTCATTAAAAAAAAAACCCTTGAAAAATAGAATAATAGCAACTAAAAAAAAAAACCTTGAAAAATAGAATAATATCAACTATGTAAGAAACATCACTTTCAATAAAAATTAAGAAAAGAAACCAAAACCAAATCAAACACAACAAAAACACCTCTATATCAAGAAACTAAATCCAACAGAAATTAAAAAATAGTTTCTAAAAAAAGGGAAATGATTGGGGAAGATGGGGCTGCAGACACAGTATTATTTCTTCTGTTCACCATTAATTTTACTGACCTCAGGGTATGGTCCAAAGAATGAAAGAAGAACAGGAAGCAGCACCAATCCATTGAGAACTCCCAGAATGGTTAAGATTGCCAAAACAGCAAAGAAATACCTGAAGCACAGTTCAAGGGTTTGGGGGAGAGAACAGCCACATATACCGTTAGAAACAGGGGATTACAAATCATTCCTACACACCCTAAAATAATATACATACTAAATTAAATCCAATATATTACTCAAATTGCAGTAAATAATTATATCCGTGCGTGAAAAGTGACATAGGGGTTTTTACCTTTTGAATTAGAGAAGCTACATTCCGCAAAGTGTTAGTTGAGAAAGGAAAGAAAAAAATTATGTTTGTTAATTTCCCAGAATCTGGAAGCATGTAATGTTATTTATGAATGTGTTACACAAACACAAAAATATGGAATGTGCAGGGAATAGCTGAATGGATTGAAAGCACAAATACAATGAAAAGGGGCCCCCATTAGTGAAAACCCAGCAGAAGCAAACAAATGAAGTGAAGGGTGTAGAATTTAAACAATTTAGTCTAGAAGGAAAAGAAGCTCTCTTCTCCCAGCAGTTAATCCACTGTGAAATGCTTCTGCAACTTACAGCAGACTGTCTAATTAAATCT
Organism: Pyrocephalus nanus; assembly: GCA_038380795.1. NCBI lineage: Eukaryota > Metazoa > Chordata > Aves > Passeriformes > Tyrannidae > Pyrocephalus > Pyrocephalus nanus. Next base: position 73,293,999 of record CM076263.1, on the reverse strand, counting down.
ACAGTATATCAGGTAAGGGTTTTCCTTGCCGTTCATTAATCACAACTTAACGCCTAGAATTCTGTGAGTTCCAGTTTTACCAAATAGCTTGAATTGCAACCCTTTTACAACACAGGAACCCGCTTTCTGCAAAGAAAATGCCCATTCTATAGCAAGCTTCAGCATTGTACTGAGTAAGAGTGCTCCACAATGGCAGAGCTGCATTGCAGGCTAATCTTTTGTTGAACAATTTAGCATCTCTGAATACTCTTGTTTTGCGTCAGCCAATTCAAACATAAAGGCTGAAATACTATGGAAGAAGAGAAAAGTGCACAAGTAGTTGTCCTTTCCCACCACTGAGGGCTAAGGTCTGGGATCCTTCATGAATACCAAGGTAAACCTGTCAGTAAAAGGAAAGCCTGGCTAGTTGGTATTCGGCACAGCTGGGGCTCAGACTAAACTTAAGGCTGCGTTGTAACTAATGATTTCAAAGACTCAGTCTTGGTAAATTCCTGGAGGAGAAGGCAAAGGAGAGGAACAGAGGGCAAGTTTGCTACTAATGGGTCTACTGATTACATTGTCTAGCTGGCAACAAACTTTACTGCCTCCCTGCTTCCACATCTGATCAAATATATCAGACTCCTGTAAAACTATAAATATCCTGCTATTGTAAACATCTGGGAATTTCTGATCTGCATTAGCAAAAATCAGCAATCCAATCTACTCCACTAACATAAACCACCAGAACTTTACACCAGGACACAGATCAGCAACAGACATTAACAACATTTGCATCTCATCCATCTAGTGTTAGAATAAACAGGACGATTATAGCCTTGACCACTTGGTGTATACAATGTCTGTTAATTTACTTAATCTTCCACATTGCTGGACTAATCTATCGCTTTCCGGAAGTTTGGGATCTTCTTCGCCCACTATAACAATGCTCAGACTCCCCATAGTTTACTTTATTTTATTTTTTAAACAAGGCAAACTGAAGTCAGATTGTGCTGTAAAACGAGAAACCGATGGCCAAAAAAAGTAAAATAACGTAAGTTGAAAAGTTGAAAGGGTCATTTTGTAAACTGAGAGAACATCCAATCCAAATTTGGTGTGAAGGGCCCCTACAATCTTCCATTTGCTATGACAGAAAAACAAGCTTGCCAAAATCTTGTCTGTTAAGCAGGGAAGTAGCACACCAAATGTCCCTTTAAGTTCAGGTTAAACCTATCAGTAACCTCTATGTCAAAATGTTCCAGCCCTTACAAGATCAAGTCCTAAAAGAATAATTCTACTTCTTCAATACCAATCCAATAAAGTAAAAAATGCTGACTTTGAAAAAAAAACATAAAAATCTATTTTGGGACATGCAGTATCTGCATAGTAATAACCCTGATGTAGGTTTCATGTGATCTAACTGCAATCTGCCTGCTTCCTCCAAATCTCACTTGTACATAAACAAAAAGCTTGATGAGATTTAGCAGTCATTCTCTCAGTTCCTGCCCCTGACATTTTGTTGTTCTTGCTGTCAAATGGATGTCAGATAAGTCTAGTCCTCTACCCAGCTTACGTCTACCTAAGTAGCTAAGCCATCTTTCAGAGCATTTTTATTTGGCCCAGTTTTACCTCAGGTACATTTTAGGGCTTGGATTATTTTTCTGTGTGTGTGCTGTAGTTTACCACAAAAGAGCCTGTGTCACTTCCACGATTAGCCATTTTCCAGAGCTCCACAGGTTGTTTGGAATAGAATAGGATCTGTTTCATTGCACTTCTCAAATTCCCCTCAAAGAAAAACTTGCTTTCCTCTCTGCTTGACAAATTCACGTTCTTAATTAAATTCACAAGAAACAGTCCGCTTGTAGTCCTAAACAGAAAGCTTTGCTGTGCAGAACTTTAGTATGAAGCTCTGTGCTCATATTTATGGTTCCCCAGCTCCCAAGCAGGGCTTTTTTTCCCCCCCTCTCTCTTTTCCTCATTATGTTTACCTTGCATAATGACAGAAGGGGAAGGCCCTGAGAGAGTCCCTTGCAGTGCAGCTGAATGTTTGTCGGTTCACATGTCCCTAGCACACAAATTCCTGGGCGTACAAGAAGCCTGGAGGACCTCAGTGTTAAAGGTCAGACCCAGCTAATATGGGACAGTATTAGATGCTTTGAACTAACTCAGTCCAGAATTAGCAAACTTTCGAGAGAAGGACATTTTTGCATTCTTTCATGCTGAGTGTCAGATTTTCCTGGAACAGATTTTAATGCCAGCAGTGGAAACACTACCATGTCTAGCACGTAACAAGGAGTTAATAAAACAGAGGGAAAGCAGGACCATGATGTAAGCACGCTTGACACACCATGCATAGTAATAAAATGACAGATTTGCTGAAATGACTTAAAAATTAAAAGCATACTTATTTTTATTTTAAAAGAAAGTTGACACAGACAAATGCTTTACCTGACAATGAAATCAAACTCTGATCCTGCAAGCATCAACACCCCGAGCAGAGTGGACACAGCCCCATCCAGCACCGGTGCAAACATGTGCTCCAAGGCCAGGACAGCCCTGTGGTTCCTGTCTCCTATGGCAGTCAAAAATGCCTGTAAAGCAAACAAGTCCATTTCCTTAGACAGACACACATAACCTCCCAAAAAGCCTCTCTCGTGGCACGCACAGTTTTTCATCAGTTAATTACTCTACACTACAGTTCATCAGTTATCTCTGTGGCTGGCTGACTCCTGAAGGAAGGCCTGATCCTGCACACCATACCATGATGACACAGTCAGATCAGACCATGGTAATACTTTTGGAAGCAAAGCCTGCCTGCATCAGTAGCCTTTTTGTCTCCAGCTTTGCTTACTTCCACCTGCCAAGAATTCATGCCACGGTGAAAGCACTTCGGGTGTCACAACTGCAGGGCTACTCCTCTCATTCTCGTGGGGCCACAGGTTCCACATCTTTTTTAAACACTTCTACTTCACTCAAAATGAACGTTTTTGCAGCTTCTACTGCTTCAAAGCTGGCAGGTCTATACATACAAAATTGTCTCAGGAATAGTGCTGCACGTGGTAATTCCTGAGCAACAATATGGGTAGTGAAGTGCCTTTATCCCTCCAGCTCCTTAGGGAACAAGCTGTATCAGGAACACTCAAATACTGCTGTTTGTTACATATTTGTCAACTCTGTGTTTAAGAAAACAAGAACCTGGCTGATCTTCCTGTGATTTGTAAGGGCTCTCTTTGGTGAATTCTCTACTGCCTATTAAGATATGAGCAGAAGCAGCTACCTTCCTCTCAGTCCTGGCATTGAATTCTCTCTTCTCTAGAATTTGCAGAACTAAAAACAACAAGGTCACAATTCACAAGAAATAGGAGAGAACTGACCCACAAGTGGATTGTGAATTATTTTTAAACTCAATTAAATTCTGTATCAACAGTTCCAGCATTGCCTTTTTTGTTTATGCCACACTGATTTGACTGTTTATATGTTTCCAAGTTTTTGACTTCAGTTTCACTGTGAGAAAAGCACCATTTTTAGTTTGCTTGGCATTTTAGCTTCAGCCACAGGTGACCTGTAAAGTCCTATAAATTAAATTAGTTTCATTTCATTAGTTTACAGCAGTAAACTTCCCATTTCGAAACAACTGCTTTGTCTCTTTTTACTCCAGTTTTCCTGTTTTAAATCTTCAGTGCTAAGAAACTGTCATTTCTTCCTTCCTCTTCTACACCATAATTTTTTGACAATTCTTGTACTATTCCAAGTCCTAGCAAACTCATTCACCTCCAACAGCCTAACCATCCATGGCAGCAGGTGAAATTAAGATGTCATTACTTCAAGGATATAATTCCTCCCCTTTAACCTCACCTTACTTCCTCTATGATTTTTCCTAAAATTATTCTTTTCATCCTGCTATTTTGTGTGCCCTAATTCTGCACATCATCTACACCAGTAGATAAACAGTACAAAACTGTTTTCCTACAGACTGCATGTTTGTGCCCACTATTAATAGCTGATGACTTCTAAAAAGGTGGTGCAGGTTTTACAGATGGAAAACTAATCCAAATATCTTCACATTCTAGTGGTCAGGAAATATCAAATGACATTATATTTGAAATAATGGAAATAATATATAAAGGAAATCTCCTTTAAAGGCTTCTCTTTCACAGGATATAGAATCTACACGCAAAAGGGAACAAAAAGGTACACAGCACTGAGGCAACAGCAGTAAGGCTGCAGACAAGGATCACAAGAGTCTGGACTGAAGTAAGGTGATTTCAGATCTCTGTTTTGTCTCTATAATTGCATCAGTCAGACAAATTGGTATCACAGGTGATGTATCCTCTCTTTATTTCCTGGGAGACTGACTCAACAGTTGGGAACTACCTCAAGATCAACTCTGTTCCATCACGACCAACAGAAGGGCACGCAAAACTGTGACCAGATTCCTTCTGAGAATCATGCCACTGACAGGAGACCAAGCAAGGATTTATGGTCTGAACATTGCCACTGTTTTATTCTAAAACTCTTTTTAAAATGCCTCGACTTTACATACCAAAGCAACGTGAACGGTGAATTCCACGCCGATGCCAACAGAAGCAATCAGGATCACCACAGGCACTGCACTCAGCTTTATTCCAATTAGACCCATCATGCCAAACAGCTCCACAGTCATCAGAGCCAGCACCACCACCTGGATGATTTCAAACATCTGTTAGTAACTTATTACACTCCAGACAAAGGAAGAGAAAGAGATTTCAAACATGGTGACTGTAAGACAAATCCCTCAAAGCCATGCTGTGTGCCCAAGGACAAGCTGCTTTTACTTGTTTCATTTTGCTCAGTGGCAATAAACTGCTGAAGAGCCAGTCTAAATTACACTCCTAAGAAACAGGTAACTGACAGAGCCTCAGTTTTATAATGGTTACAACCTATCAGTGATCTGAAAAACTATTTCCTCCTCCTTATCACAGATACCCTTCAAAAACATGCATTTTCTCTTTTTCATCTGCCTCTCAGATAATCCTTCCAGAAAAAATAACTTTCAGCTACCTGTATTTGAACTCTTTTTTGTATAACTGCAAATATAAGTGAGGATGACTTTTCAGTAGGTTTAAAGCCCAGAAGAAAGTGAATGACACAATCACCTGACAAGTTTCAGGTTACAGAGGGGCTCTAAGATTTTAAGATATTTGGGGGGGATTGACATGGACAAAGTGAACAGTCAAATCTAAAGGAAAGCTTTCATTTTTCTTTCATCTACCTTTAAAAAAAAAAAACAAAGCCAAAAAAAAAACTGAGGAAAAGGGAGGAGAGGAAATCTGGGGAATCAACTTTAAAAGTTGCTAAAGCCAAGCAGGAAAAAAAAGATAGACATACTTATAAAAGCAATGGTGGACTCTGAAAAGAAATGCCTTTTCCAAGGGAAAAAAGTATGCACTACAATAAATGATTTTATAAGTTAATGAATCATGCATAATAACATAAATTGCTTGATTAAGTGCTATAAAAAATATTCTAGACTAAACATTTACCTTTTAACATACCTGTCATATAAATGTACATTACAAAAACTAGTAACTGTTTTATGCTTTTCTACTTCTGGCGTTTTATAAACCATACGATAGTTTATGGAATTTAAACACAGGAACATCATCATTCAATTTAACTTGAATGTTTACTGAGAGGCTTATGGTGCCTTGCAGAAAGCATAGACGGGTATTCTCCTCAGTTTGTAATTTTATGCTCTCTCTCCTGTGATAGCTCAGTTACACTCTTTCCACAGTACGTACTGTACAACACAACCACTTCAGTTTTTTCCAGAAAGGCTGCATTCAGAAATCAGTGAGAGAATTTACGGGCAAGTTAGTCACTAGCAACTGCCTCGAAAAATAACTGTGTCTGACAAAAGGGGAGAGGGAATATAGAATTAGAAATGACTCTAAGGAAGTTCTTAATTTTCCTCTGTGTCTCTATTTCTTATGTTAGCGTGCATTTGGGCAAGGGCAAAAGTTTACGTACCTTTCTAAGAAACCTTTAAAGTTGCAAAAAAAGGTGGCCAGAAGATTAGGGTTATTAAGGTTTATACCTTTAGCATGAACCCTGCCCCCTCAAGTTGGATAAATATATAATGAATGATGCAATACACATACTCCACCAGAAGCCCAGACATAAACAAAACCTTCCCGACTGCAGCAAGAGCTATGCTGAAAGGAATTTGACTTCAACAAAGACCCTTATAATAAACTTACAATGATCCCAGCTGTCCAGGGGTTTAGGAGGAAGAGGGCACACACCAGGAACGTGCAAGCCAAAACCACGCTAATGGATAAGAGGAGCCAGTGGCGAAGGCCAATGTACTGCTCCCAGAAGAGAAAGGGGTACCCGTTCGGGTAGCTGGCGATCCCCAGGCTGGTGTAGTTACTGCAGATTGCTCTCACTTTCTCAATCGCCTCCACAAAGTCAGAAGTTTCACGCAATCCATTGAGGTAGAAAGGAAACTGAGCGTACTCTATGGGCTCAGCTGCTGGAACTGGAGAAACGACAGAACACGACAGCGGCGTTAAAACGCGCGTTTGGGAAGAGGAAGGTACGCAGAGAGCGCGGTCAATAAAACACTTTATCCTCCACAGCAAAAGGCTTAAAGGTGGTGAGTTTAAATTTTACTTCTTTGGAACGAATGGCATTTTTAAAACCCCCCAAAAAACTGAAACGGGAAGCAGTACATGAGATGACTGTATTTTATCGTGCAGTGCAGTGGGATGAATACAGCCTATATCAAGTCCCCAGACTATTTTATATAATTTAACAGGTATCTTTCAATACATGTATTTAACCAAAACTACTGTTACAGTGGTTCTTACTGAACACCTGGCCAAAAATCTCTAACTGCAATATCAAGCAGACCATTTAAACATTTTATCCAAATGCTCCTCTTTTATGAGGAGCAACGCTGTTGCCTTGAAATCAAAGGTCATTTCCCTGAGATTAACTGAGGTCCACTGGCACAAACCCTGAGAAAAATTAGGCTTGATCAGGTTGTTTTTAAGATTTCCACTGAATATTTTGAAAGTCAGATTAGGAAATCTGTGTTCTGTTACTGATGGAAATTACTGGGGGGAAAAAACCCAATAAAAAAGTAATGCTTTACTGAAAAAAACGTAACTTTTTATCCTATAATAATTTGATACACCAACACTCTCCGTACTTTTTTTGAGTGTGATGCCAAGTCTACTCCGTGACAAATAAAAAAACCACTCCTACAATAAGCATTTGGTTACTGTCGTTGTGTGTTCCAGACCCTGCAGGGTCACTCAGCTGACTTGCTCAACATGATTTGCCCTATTATAATCTCAACTATAAATTTTCACTGAGACAAGGCTTGGCTGGCTGCCACAGAGCTCTGGGCACACTGAAGCATGGCCAGCTGGTTGCCCAACTGCATTTCCCAGTGCACCAGTTTGTCCCCTCCGTGCCTCTCCCTGTCCCCACTGCTGTCCAACCAGCAATCCTCCCAGCAAACCCAAAGCAATGCAAACCAGCACTGGTGCTCAGGAACACACTGAATGACCTGCAGTGGGATTACCCCCCCTAATTTAGCAGCTCGTGAGCTGTACCAGTGCCGGTAGCTTAGCACGTGAGTTACCTTGATAAAAAGGTATTAAGGATTGAGGGACAAACACGACAGAATCCCAGTGATGGAATTTCAGAATTACTTCGGCAGGAGTTTCACGCAAACTCCAGGCCTCTCTCACAGACAGAACTATCAGGTGACACCCAAAAAATCAACATTCACTGTAAAACTTTAGAGCATTTTTGCAACACGATGACACCCCGCTGCGGTGCCGGAGTTGCAGCGGTGCCTGGATCCCCTGAGAGACAACACGAGGTGCTGCCCTGCTCGGGCTCCCCAGCCCCGTGCAGCACCAGCGGGTTACTGGAGGGGACAGGAGGATGGGCTGGCACTCACTCCTCAGCCGTGTTTCTGGCATGTAGTCTGCCTTGTCGTGCACCCACTCGGGGCAGTGCGGGCGGATGTTGGCCTGCGAGGCGGCGTAGGCCACGGGGTCGTTGCTGACCCAGGCTGTCAGGTAGATGTAGAAGGCGTTGGGGTTAATGATTCCGTCCGCGTCCACCAGGCGCTGCTTGGTCAACTGCGAAATGGGAAAAAAAAAAAAAAAAGAAGAAGTTGGAAGCCTTTTCAGAACGAGTTTTTGCTTTCGGGGGATTCGCCATAACGCTTCCAACAAATGGCCTGGAGATGCAACACACGTAGAGGAGGCAAAAGAGCACAAAACTTCACTTGAACTGACTTATCAGTAAACTGTTGTTTGACAATAAAAACAAAATCTAAAAAAAAAAAAATTAAAAAAATAATAATAATTAAAAAAATAAATATACAGTAACAGTGGCTAATTTATAAATTAGAACTCATATAATATTTACAATAACCACTAAATCAGCAGATGGTTCCAGAATAGACTAAATCAATTAAATCCAAATTCTGGAAGACTGCAGCCAAGAGTGAAAAACAACCAAGTTGAAGAAACGTATTTAAAGGCATGGAAAGAAAACCTGGCAAGAGTCCCTATACATGTCTGTGTGCAGTTAACCTCTGTTGTTAACACTGAAGGAAATGCCACCCAGTAAATGGAGGAGAGCTATAAAAATAAAACAACATCTGTATAAATTTTGCTAACACTTGCCTCCTATGACCTATGTATTCAGAAAATGCCCAGCATCATGAAAGCAGACGAGTGCCCTGTGTTACTTGGGTCACTGTGGGCAGATACATCCGTGGGGTAAACAGCAGTGGTACGCTTCCAGGGTTCTGTTAGCCAAATCCTGCACAGCTAGAGCTCTGACAGAGGACTCTGTGGGTGAAAAGTATTACTGGTGGGTTTTGTTTTGTTTATTTAAAATTCTGGCTCAGCTCCAGTTCCAGGTCTTTTTAATGAAATGAAAAACAACAGTGACAGCAGTAAAAAAAAAAAAAAAAAAAAAAGAAAAAAAAAAAAAGTTGGATTCCAAGGATCTGGATTCAATTAGTCCACAGGATATGCAACAACTGTATGTCTTCAAGCTGTCTCTGGAACTGCACAGTACAGCGCTCAGCCCCTGTGGGTGCACCACACTTTTCTCCCTCCCAGGCACAGGAAATTATATCAGCAGCTGCAGTCCAATTGCATTTGTTCCACAGCGTACCTGGTACACTCTGCTAAACAAAAATCTCACTGAAGGTTTTCTCTCCAGCTCACTCACTTTGCCTAATTCATAGCTGAAGCTCCATTCAGAGCTGACAGCATGTTGCTATACAGCAGTGTGTTTCACACACCATAGTAACTTTGAACAATGTACTCTGTAAATCTGTCGCCTCTAATGCCAGGGACAAAAAAGAGAGACAATAAGCAGAACTGCCAAGAAGCTCACTAGAAAGACTGTTTTTCTGCCTGAAAGCACAGCGAGTCACTGATGACTCTCAGAGAGGAGAAGTTATGTTACTGCTGAATTTCTTCTTGGAGGTTTGAAATCTCATAGATATTTCCACCTATCAGTGGCTACCACAAATGCAGTCATGTGCTGTGGTAACCTCAGGCACATTCTATTTAGGCAGCTCTAACAACTGCCATTCTTAGTTCTGCAACAGGGTAAATGTATTTAGTGATGATGGTCCAAGAATATGACTGCACGTAATGATTTCAGTCTCCCTCCTCTACCATTCATCCACATTTTTTAAACATTATGTTTTTCATAAATCAGTAGGAACAAACCGAATAATGGCAAAGTCTGGCCTAGGACTGGACTCCATCCACCCACAGATGCAGAGAAGCATTTTTCACAACAATTTCAATGGAAACTGAGTGTGTCTGACACAGGAGCAGGACCAAATGCACACCAACCAGTAATAATCAAGGACTGGGCACTCCCCACGGTTGATTCTGAACACTTTGCAACACAGGCCAGACTGCAGCTAACAAGTGGCTTCAGAAAAGTCAGTGAGGCCATGGAAGTAAGCTGTAGCTCAGACATTCAGCTCTGTGAGCTGGAAAAAAGAGCCCAGGACAAGCTCTATGCACCTCCCCTCACTCCTGATGGCTTGTGCATTGCTGTGTAAACCAGCACGGACTCTGATACACTACCTGGCTGATGTCAATGGGTTTTGCACGGTTGCCTGTTTGCACCAAGAGTTTGTAAGCCAAAACAGCGTCATCAGATCCATTTTTGTAGTTGTTGTAGGTGATCTTCCCCGTCTCCCAGTCGCTGTCAAATGCATCCTGAAGTCCTGAAGAGTTTAGGGAGGCAAAGGGAAGACAGAACAAGCACGTAAGTAATCACTCTTACAGATTGCAGAAGGAGAAAGAATAATGCCTTTTTCATAGTTGAAAATTATGCACCTGCTGCCTCCTACATTTGGGGCTCCTCATTCAATGTCAGTGTGTGGGAAGGTAAAACTTCCAGTTCTGTGCTCAATATTTTGCCCAAAGAAAGGCAGGGGAAGAAAGAAAATGCAAGGGAGAAGCCCCAGAAGTCTTCCCATGTTGTGCAGACCAGCGAAGCTGAGCAAGCAAGTTGCAGATGTACTGTGCCCTGCAAACAGCTTCTCCTCGAGGCAAACTGGACATCAACATGAGAAAGAGTTAAAACTTACCTAGAATAAAAACTGCTTTTTCTCATGAACCACAATTCCAGAATCGTCACACTCAAAACATATGCATATTTGCATTTATCACCTCTTTCATACACGCTGCTCAGAACAAAGCTGAAGTCTCGCCCTGACCTGGGTGGTGCCAGAACAGAAAAGGGCTGAGCTCAGCCCACATCCAACTTCACCACCTTAAAACCAGAGGAGACATTTAGACTGTTACCTAGAAGGGAAACACTCCCCTTACTCCCCTCTGCCTCACAAAAACCCTGGCCGAGTGCACTGAGCCACAGAGAAGGACACACACCGCTCTCATTAACTGTTTTGGGCTACTGCAGAGCACTGAGGCAATAGCTTCTATGCTATAACCAGAAATTCCACTACAAGGGGGGAAAAAAAACACACTCAAACTCTCAACTTCAAACAGCAACTCAGCTGCTCCTCAAGCACAGCATGAGCGAACACGATTTTGTCAATTTGTTCCATCTGTTCAACTTGTGCAGCTAATACAAGTCATGGGATCTGCTGCCAGCACATGTAAAGATCACAGCCAACACCTATTCACTCTCAACTGTTATTTTCCTCCTTGCCACCCTTCAATACCTCACAGCAGAAATTCGGATCAGATTTAGTACAGGAAGCCACAGCCCCAGTACAAGGAGGCTCTGTGCGAGCAGATGACAAACCGCATGTCCAGGGAAGGGAGGAAAAAGGCTGGGAGAGTGGTGGTGGAGGAAATCACCGACCCACCTCGCAGCTGGGCTGGGGAGCCCTAATGAAAACCATCGCTGCAGGCTGGATAGGTTAGCTACAGCTGTAGTGAGACACGGGAAAATGCACCCGTCCCACACGGCCTCCGGGGCAGAGCGCCCGCTCCCCGCTCGCAAACTCGTCCCCTTCTCCCTGGGGAACAAACGCCTCCCATGGAATCCTGTCACACCATGGGAACCCAGCAGGCTGAGCACCAAGCAGGGAGGGAAAACCTGCCAGATCCCTGAAGCTCCCACCCCCACGAGGGGGACGATCTGCCATCAGGTTTTTATGGCATCTCCAAAGGACTGTGGGGTCCCCTTTGAAAGAAGCGTTGTGTGATGGCACCCTCAGAGAGGGGGAACACTGCTTAGGACATGCAAAAATACCGACACATCTCTCCCATGCCAAGTCCAGCTCCATGTCAGTCTCTCAGAAGGTGGCCAGATAAGAGTATTTATGCTATTACACCACTCACATCGAAGACAGTTTTGGGAAGTTAAGGCTGTCAAAAAAAGCACATCGAAAAAAAGGAGACCACCTAAGAACAGCTTCAGTTCCAGTAAAAATGGCTCCCTTCAGCAGGAGGGGCACACAAACTGCTACGATAGCATGGCAGGGCTTTCAGACAAACATCCTCCCCTGTCAGGGGGCTCCACACACACAAACACAGTAACAAATCCATCAGCGCATAAAAGTACCAGTTTGTGGTTGCAAAAGAGTCTGCAGAAAGAATATCCATGAGCTACCATCAGTTGTGCTTCACCTCTAAAGGATTTCAAACTGTCAGTTATTGAAATTTCCCTTTACACTTTGAAATCAGTAGGGGAGTTGCTGCCCTCAAAGCAAACATGTTCATATCAATTATTTTAAAAGACATATAATCTTTCATAAATGAGATTAATGAAATGTTTCTGGGCATAAAGACAAAAGCATCCTGTTGACCTCTTTCTGCGGAAAAGTTATAACAAGTTGAGGGAATTAAAAAAATCTTATATACGGGATTTTTTTACATCAGCAGTCACTTTAGCTTCATGCTTCCGAAGTGACAACATCCAAAAATATGTGGGATGCAGGAATGGGGGTGAGGTGAGGAAGGAATTCCTACTGACTCATGTGAACAGCTGCCACCATGAAACACCAGATAAGATTTCCCTTGGCAAAAACACGCCTAATTAGAAGCCACCAGGGAATTCAAGCTACCTAATTTACATTTGGTCACTTACAAAAATAATGTTAACACTTACAGTTAAAATGAGTAATTAGTGTTAACTTTTCTTCCGTTGATTTTTCAGTAACAGAAAAAAGGCTAACATAACGTGATACGAAAAAACAAAAATACAAGGGGACCTCTGAAAAGAGAAATACATTAGGCAGAAAGCACTCCACTGTTATTAAATGAGGCAAAATGTCTGGCTAAGACCAAGGACACCTTCTTGATAAAAAAATGCCTTTGTTCATGTGTTGCTCCCCTCACTCTGCTGGACAAATGTGTTAGTGTCAGAAGGCCATCTTGAGCCATTAACCTCCAGCACTAAATTCACAGTCAGGCTGGCAGGAATCAGCCATGCAGTTCAAAGCTGTCCCTACTTCGATTACCCCGTCCCTGCAGCACACAAAAATATACCAGCAGAACTGTTCCACCTGGCTGAGGATCCTCCCTGAACCCAGCCTAAAACCCAACCTTGGCTGTGAGTTCTACCTTCATCTTGCCTTCCCGTGGCTCCCTCAGCACCAGCCACAGTAGGTGACAATCAGGTATTATTCAGGCTCTTACTGCCTGCACCCTGAGGGAATTCTCCAGCTATGACAAGTGTGGCAGCTTTTAGTATAACAGTTTAGCTCCCCCCTGTTATATCAAGGCCCTGTACCCCCTGAAAACACAACTTCTTTCTGCTGACACATCTCAGTGTCCTCCTTTACAGATCTGTGACTGCAGTATCACACTGTGTGAAGACAGCCTGTGACTTTACGAAGCAACAGGGTTGTATTAATTGTGTCCCTTTCAGGGAAGGTGGGTAGGAAGGGTAAGGATACAGACCTAAATGCTAAATAATAATAATAAAAATGATTAAAACTGTGGGTAATCGGTGGGCAAAGCAATGCACCATCCATCACAGGGCTGGCATGCCCACTGGGACCACAGCAAGTGAGTGCTTCCTGGATTCTCCTTGGCCATTCCTCCATAGGTTTTCAGCTCCATGCAGCCCATCAGTCCGCTCAGGGTACCAGGAATCCTCACAGCTCCTCCAGCGGAGCAGAAGAGGACAGATGAGGACAGGAGGGCCAGTGGGGACTGGAATGGGAAGAGGAACTATGTGCTGCACCAGGCACAGAACAGGAACACCCCCAGGAGAAGAGCAGGCCTGGGAAGGTCTCGTGGGAGCAGGGAGAGCCCGCAGGGCAGGCGGTGCCCAGCCCTTGGCTCCGCGCCGAGGCCACACAGCCCCGGGCGGCTGAGCAGGAAGGGACAGGGAGGCACCCAAAGTGGGTTTGGGGAAGGATGTGGTGCACCTGGGAGAGCAGCACTGGGAATGTGAGCGCTCCTGGGAGCAGCACCAAGTGGGACAGCCTCCAGCACTCCGCCTGGAGCCGCCTGCACGGGAGCGGATCCAAGGGCACCTCTTCCCGACTTTATCGCTGGCAGACTGGGCTGAGGCTGAGCACTAATAAAGCTTCCTGAACACGATCTCAGATTTCCACCTCCCTCATGGGAATGGGGGGGAAAGTGAAAGGCAGGACACACCAGACACGTTGTTTTTTTTTTTTCCTACTGTTTTGGAACAGCAACAAAAAACACCCACAAAAGAAACAAACAGCAGAGGTTTAAGAGAATCTGGAAAAGCATGTAGAAAGATGATTGCTTAGAAATAAATCTAGGAAGTATACTAAGGTTCCAACCCAGCAAAACATCTAAGCTATGCTGAATTTTCTTCCTGCCAGTAATGCCTTCCCTTACAGCTCAATATGCTTACGTGAGCAAAATATTTTAAATCAAGCTTCCCGTAAGTAGACTGTAATGAATCGATCCAATACATTTAAAAACCATTTAAAAAAAACCCCAAAGCTGAGAGCCAAAATACTGCTTTGCATTATTTATCAAAGCATTAAACACACTGAAAACTTACTCATTTTGTATAGATCTACCACTAAGATGCATCTGCTTTCCTAATACTGCCCGACTTATTTTCAGAAGAAATAAAATGCCCCAGTTACTGACTGTTACCTACATGTTCTCTAAGAATCACTGGCTGCACTGGTCACCTGTGCACACTTAAGGTTAAAATTTACAGCTTTACTAGGTCAGGACAATTTATGTTTCTGTTAGCAAAAGCTTCCCGAAGATTCTCCCAGTAGAAAGACAGAAGTAAGAGGGAAGTACTCCTTGGCAGGGTATGTTTACTGTTGAATTTCCCAAGATGTAACAGTGCTATTTATTTTAGATACAAAACTCTTCAGCACAGAAAAAGCAGTGCAGCAGAAAGAGTAAGGATGCTCAACTGGAAATCTAGAATAGGTAGTAAGTTTCCAATCCAATAAAACACATAAGCCATGCTGAATTGTCTTCATGCCAGCAGTCCCAGATGAAGCCAACAGGATCACTCAAGAGCTGAAAGTTAAGCCTGTGACAGAATATATTACTGGACTGGGACTTTTCACCTAGTGTTCTGAAAACACTCAGCAAACATTTATTTACCCAACACTGTGGTCCATATTTGGCCATTAATTATAACGCAGAACTCCTCATTAGCTGCTTAGAAACGACTGGCATGGATATAACCACTTAAAGCTTCAAAACTGCCTTGCTAGGGAGTAAACATAAATTCTCTGTGTTTAGGAGACCTGCTGGAGAACCAGCAAGTCCCCGTGTGATTTCTGAGCAGCACCCAGGCACCCTCCCCCTGCTCTGACTGTGTGACCCATGTTCAAAGAAGGCAGCAACACTGGTGCCAGCAACACTTACTTCTGCCCAATTAAGAAAAGTTAGTTTGTGTAACGCTCCCTTACCTTGCAGCCAGTCTCGAAAGTAGTGCAACCACATTTTGGGGAGCTGCCTGTCCTCTTCCAACAAAACATATGTCACGTTGCTGAAACTCCTGTGAAGCTCGTAAAGTAAGTGCTGGACATTTGGATAGTCCGCTTTCTGTGTCACAATATACATGTTGTAGAAGGAAAAGTACTTGAACTGTGCAGCAATAAAGTCATATTCCCGTGTTTCCCGTGGCACAATGTCTGTGAGATCTAGTCCATCTCTCACCCGGGTAGTTCCATAAAGGCTGAGCCCAAGTAAACCCAGAAAAAGAAAAATAACCACAATCTGCAACAGAAAATGGAAATGTTTTTTGGTTTAGGTTTCTAAAGGAACTAACAATTCATACCGTCACACTACAAAGCCAGTTTCAAAATTAACATCCATCAGTCTACTTTCAAGCTTTTCTTTCTTCTATCCTTTCTTTTTCCTTACACATACATACTACAAGACTAAGCTAATCTGAGCTTCCTTGAAAGGGCTCTGAATCATGGATGAGAAATTTATACTGCAGTAAAGTTTAAAAGTGGCTTTAATTTCCCTATTCACAAGCTTGTATTACTAAAAGACACCAAAACCCTCACCCATAACCTACATCCGAAAAGTATGTCTCTACAGCACCTGCAAGATAGAACTTTTAAAGTAAGAAATCAGCTGTAAAATTATTAAGAACTGTTATTCCACAAGAACTGTATTTATTCCTTATATTTAATACCACTGCCAGGATAACCAGGCAAGGCAGAAGACAGTGCCTGAGGAACAGGTGAGTAGTTCCCTGGTTACCTTAGCTTTTGGTTTCAGGAGGAAGGGAGCATAATGCTTTTCTGCAAAGGACGAGAGCGTCCACTTCGTACAGGGGGGCTCAAGGCAATGCAGGCCGGAGTCTGGGAATTGGGAGAGCAAATCCCTCGTCGAGCTGGTGCTGTCGGGGCTCTGGCAGCTCAGGCTGTCCTGCGTGAGGGTGACGGGCTGCACGGAGATCTCGGAGCGCGGCTCTGCTGTGGTGTAGTACACCTGCGTGTGGGGGTCGTACTCCGTGCGCAGCTGCACCGTGGACTGCATCGTGATCTGGGTCTCGTGGGCGAAGCTGTGGCTGCTGTACGGGGGAGGAGGGCTGTGGCACGAGCTCTCGTTCTCCGCGTACGCCTGGGGCTCGATCTGAATCACCCTGGTGACACACGGGCTGCAAGAGCGGGGAAAAACGTCTGAGTGCATTTCAAGAGACCTCTACTGCCATCACAGTTGACAGGATAGCATGCTTTCATCTGAGATGGCTGCTTCTGCTGCTGTTAGATGGTTTGTGCTAGCTGAGTGTGATGCTTAGATGTTAACTTTATTCTGCACCTTCAGGAAACATTTCTCAGACACGGTTCACAGTGTGCAGGCCTTCGAGAGTATGTGCACACTTCCCGTGCTCTGGAAAGAAGGAAACAGCATCTCTCTGAACACACTGGCATCTACACACCCCACTCCATTAATTACACATGCTAATCAGGGCACTACCCAGGTAGCTGTACACAGTCTGAATGCACGGGGAGTTTCCATCTATGTACCCATGCTGAGAATTAGGGCATTTGCACCAAAAGGTGAAAACATGACATACTTAGATCTTCTCTTCAGAACTATTAAAGGAATTGTTAAATAATATTCAGGCTTTCTGGATAAGGCCTCAGACTTCTGGGAGGCAGCTTGAAACCACTCGCCATACACTGACTGAATCTTTTATAATTCAAGAAATCACTAAAAAATTAACGAGATGATTCGTTCCTAGGAAGGGTAGGCAATATGAAGAGACAAAATCACAGGCACAATTGAAGTATTCCCTTTATTTCAGTCTATGCAAGACCCTAACAGATACCTAGTTTATATAAAAACAACAATTATCAGAGACAAACCTCTTCCTGTATATGAGAAATGACAAATGGGTAACAGTAAACAGTATCAAGTATTTTTCACCAAGTGGACAAACCCTACAGAACAAAGAGGAATTCAGAATGTTGCCCACCTAAATAAAGCAAGCTGTCACTAACTGCATTTCCTCATGTGCAAGTGGGCTGAATCCTGATACACATTTGGTGCAACTTTAGATGAGGCAATAAATGGCAGGTCTGAGAACCCCATATTTCTGAGAATCAGGGCTCTGAGACTCTAATGCATTCGATCACCTGCTGAAACTATG
Source organism: Pyrocephalus nanus (assembly GCA_038380795.1). NCBI lineage: Eukaryota > Metazoa > Chordata > Aves > Passeriformes > Tyrannidae > Pyrocephalus > Pyrocephalus nanus. The sequence goes on along the minus strand of CM076263.1, from coordinate 73,276,434 downwards.
ACTGAATCAGCAATGAAAAGCAGGAGTCCTGGGTGATCAACTCCCTATTCTAACCACTCCCTCAGAAGCAAATTTAGTGAAGTGCTTTCTTCCTTTGACACTGAAATATCAAACTATCTCAGCTCCCAGATGCATGAAAAAGGCAAAGAGGACACATGGCAGATTCTCCACATCCTGGTTATGGACAGTCAAAAGCAAAATCTAAGGTAGAAAAGATGTTAATTCCTAAGCAGTGGCTTCACTGATGACAGCAGGCTGTTGCTAGCCCCACTCTGGGCTCAGAGCTGGCTGTGCATCAGGCAGGAGTACATTTACACACTCTTCAGAATGGCAGTATTATTATTCCAAATTAATATTGCAGCCATAACAGAAACTTCATCAAGCATTGTCTTGTAATGGCACTGATCATTCCTTGTAGATCTCTGAAAAACTCAGCTAAGGGGCAGTCACTTTACAGTTTATTTATTTGGGTTTAAAGGCATAAAAGCATAAAAATTAACACATGATGATTTACTACAAGAGAGGCTTCTCTGTGTCCTGAGCTATGTACAATTTTCCAAGATTGCCCAGTACTGGCACTGGACACCTTGCAGTATCTCAGAGCATTCTAAAAATACTTGAAGATATTCCTGAATATCCTTTATATCAGAGTTTTTATCTGCTTTCCAAAAGTTGTTCTCCAACAGTCAAAATGAAGATAGGTATGAATGAAGGGAAAAGTGCAGGGGGAAGGAGAAGTGGGGGAAGAGAGGTGAAGGGAGACAGATGTATTTTACTTTTTCCCCTCAGGCAGGTAAAAACCAAGGTAGCACATGTAGGTCAGTCACTAGCAATGAAATAATAAAAACATATTGACCCCGCTTCAGTGAAGAACTCCCACTCCTGGCAGGGAGCTGAAGCACTGACTGGTGACCACAAATTGGACATACATCAACCTGCTGCTCACCCTCACCTTGTGAAACAGCAGAATATATCCAGCCTCCTGTCCTCACGGCGATAAAGATCCATGCTCAGGATGGCAGGGAAAATCAGCAGAACCATGGCAAAGTTGAACACCACCACAACTGCTGCCTAGAGACAACCACAGGAGAAGTGATGCTGATGAACTCCATGTTAGGCCACCCGCTTTACAAAGCATAAAGATCCCTTTAAATTTTCATCCACTCACTGGTTCGCCACTTCAACCCATCAGGTGCTTTCAAGCTTTTCCCTGAGCACACTGGGTGATACATTTTTACATTCCCATTTCATTATGGTAGGCCTACCATAATTAATTATCTTAATAGTAAACTTCGTATTATTTTAATGCATCTGTGCCTGGATATTTGCTGATAATTTTTAAAGTGGAAAAAACAGAATCTGTTGACTCTGTAATCACATCTTTACATGACATTCTGACGTATTTAGAGTCTCAAAATAAAGTAATATGGAAGCAAAAGCAAACCTGGCATTAGAACTGAAATTGTCCTGTTTAAGGGATCTGAAGTAGTTTAAGGATGACAATACCATCAAAGCATGTTACTATAAGTTCAAGTAAATTTTAATTTAACGGTTCTATTTAGTAAAATACTGTGCACTTGTACTTTAAAGTCTAACCAAAAAAGAACAACATTTTGAGTTTATCAGGGATTCTTTTTAAAGGAAAATCAAAATCAAACCAACACCACATAGTAAATCTATGTATTAATATGCTTGTGTTTAACAGAGCTTGATTTATGAGCCAGCCTACCAAAATGAGTCTTAAATTGGAACAAGAATACTTGGTTTAATTTGTAAAGCGAGTATCCCATAATGAAAAAAACAACCTCCCCGCCCACCCCCTTTCAAACCATACTTCAAAACGTTTCCCACACAGAGATTCCCAGAGAATTTCCATAAACATATGTGGTGCAGCATCTATCATTATTATTGATAGCATTTATTTGCAATGCAGAATTGTCAGGAGCACTAGCCATCACAAAGGGAAAGCTCGGCACAGATGGAACTGGAAGACAGTTATAAGAGCAGGAGAGACACTGGGAAAAAAAATGGTTGAGCCACCAACCAGTGGAAAAAAACCCTTGAAAGCCCTATATTTTATCCACGAGATAAGCAGCAGCCACCTCAGCAGTAGCCCAGTTTCACATCAAGGTGGTCCATAAATAAACTACCAAGTGTCTCCACCTGTAACTTCTGAAGTGACAACTGCTTGGGTTAAAATGGTCACAGAAAAGAACAAAAGTGGGGCTACAAAAATGATCTGATATAAATGGGACCTCTTTTTTTCCCCAAAGAGATGAATGGCTTCTTTTGATCTTGAAAATCAGACCTCAAAACTGGCAGCACAAAAGACATGATATCCAAAATCCATGTTTTAAAATTCTTGAGTTACATGCCAATTAAATGACATAAATTGCTTAAATTTATCTGTGAAAATCAAGATAATAACGCACTGAATTATTTTTACAGTTTTGAAACTATCAGAGTATAATAAAAGGCTTAGATACTGTTTTTACTGATCTGAAAATGGCAGAATCAACTAATTATGTAAATGTTTTCTAGTAGATTCAATCATAAATATACTCTATACAAAAGTGGGTTTTACTGGTGTTTCTCGTTTCTTGTCTCCAGACTGCTTGAAGTAAGATTTTAGTCCTGCTGCTTGTCTGTAGACAGCTATTAAAACAATATTTACCTCGTACTTAAAGCCAAATTAGTATTTAGCCATCTTTGTGAGAAAAGATCAAATGACTATTTAATGATTTATAAATATGCACACAGAGAGGTATGCAAGGTCATAGCCAAGACTTTAAAATTAAGTGATTTGCTTTTGATCCTCTCTAGAATTAATTCAATCTGTCAGAAAAACAAATGGCTGCTGTTGCAAGAAAGGTGTTTGTTGGACCTAGTTCATGCAACTGCTTTCTTTACTGCTGCTAAACCAAAAAAAAAAAGGTTGAATCATCCATATAACATGAATAATTAGTTGTGCCTAACCAAGACCTTGTATCAAGGATCAGCTACCATTTACTGAGATTTGGAAAAAACAGCTGAGGTCTGACTTAATAATTCTTACTCCTCCCAGCATGGCTGAAAAACTAACAGAAGTCCTCTGTTTCTGCTCCATAAACTGCAAATACTTTGTGCCATATCAGTTCCCTTTGTAGACACTAACATCTTTGAATCTACAATGTTACTAAACCTGAAAACTAATACTTATGTGTGTGGTTGAGGTGCCATTAAAGTTAGGAATACTGACATTTGATTTTCTTAAGAAGCACCAAAGCCAATCCAATAACACACAGAGTAAATCTGCCTACCTTCCACGGAATCTCTTTTTAGAACCACTAGATTTTCCATTGTGCCACCCCAGTGCTGATGTGCTAACTACCCTGCAAGTGTAATACTTCAAAGCAACCTCTGTTGTGATTTGTACCTGGATTCTGAGAGCCAAAGACCACACTTCCTGCGTGCTGCACACTCTCACCCACCTCTGCTGCGTTACAGGAACGCAGCAGCTCTCACCTTCCACAATTAACACAGAAAACTTTGCTCTTTCATGAATTCTAATCTGTTGTCCCACCAGAGAGCATTCTGTGGCTCGATAAGGAGAAGGAAGAACTGCTGAGGAGTGATTCAGTGCCTGACCTGGTGCATCTGCCACTGCTTCCCTCCCAGAGCCGTTCCCACATCTGGTGGCGAGGCAGCCTTTGGGGAATGCAGCCATGGCAAGAGCCACAGCCTGTACAAGCAACAACAAACGGTGGCAGCAGAGCTTCCAGAGCACAGGCAGCGCACAAGCTGAGAGCACGCTCAGGATTTCTGTGGACAGGGCATCTTCTCTCACCTCTTCAGGGACCAGTGGTTAAACGGGAGAGGAAAGGGCCTCAAACCTCGTACTTGAGAAACCAACAAAGGCAAAACAGTCCTAGGAGGGATAAAATGGAGCCTACTCAAGGGCGCAAAATGAAGGCATTCAGTGAAATTAGATCAGAGAGCAGTAAAAAAATTCCATTAATCAGAAAAAAACACGTTGGTCACTTCCTGAGAAACACGCTAGGGTTTTCGCATCTTTTCATAATGCACGGCCCAAAAATGTTATTGCTGCTGCAACTGTTAGAAGAGACTGAAGAATGGCAGTCTGTGCTGGAGGCAGAGAGGGAGCAGGGAGCCAGGCTGGTAGGTATGTGCTGGGGCCCTGCTGAAGGTATGTGCTGCTCTGTGCCATTCCTGGCAGCCCACCCAGGGAGACCGGGTGTGCTGCATAGCCAGAGGTGATGAACGGAGGGGGAGGTCTGTCAGGGCAACTTCCACCCTACTGCTCTCTATCTGCAGCTCCCTCCTGACAGGGTACAGACCCGGATCCTTGCCCCTCCCCGCCCTCTTTTCCCTTAGGCTTTAATTTTGCTTGTTAAACTCTCATGTCAGGGGCAGGGAGAGGTAAATGATGTGGGTAAAAGGCAGAGGACAAACCAGAGCAAGATAATTGAATGAGCTTAAAAACACACATTCTTTCTCTCCATAAACCCACCACCACCACCACCTGGTAATGCACTTTTACATTTAGGAAAAAAACTTGTCATTCTTATACGGTGAGGGAAAAAGTTACTGCTAAGACTGACTGGGAAAAGTTCCACTCTGCTCATTAGTGGATCCACACCACACCTCTGCTGTTAGGGGAGGCATTTTCTGCTGTAACCAAGAAGAGGTGGATGAATTTTTGCACCTTACCTCTCCTGGGCAGAATTAACTGTATGACAGTGTCTGACTGGTCTGTCTTAGAAAAGAATATAGCCCAGTCCAGTTACACTCTGCCTTGCCTTCCGGCACTTATACTCGAAACAAAGGGCTATGTTTAAGGCATTCCTACTGCAAACTTCAACACTTTCAGTGGATTTCTCTGATAATCTCTTCCTCCACCACAATTTTAAGAAATGAAGCTCATCTGAAAACTCAGACCCAGTCCTTCAACGTCCTGAGCAGTTTTATAGGTGATTCTTGTTGCTGAGTATTTGGGTCATATTCAGCGATCTCAAGGCCCTAAAACTGCTTAAATAAGATCAACAAATGAAAGAAAAAAAAAAAAAAAAACTTAAACCAGTGAAAGAGCTGAAACAGTCCTTACCTGCATAATGTAAAAAATCTTGCTTTTAAAAGGACTGAATTCCATTTTTTGAATCTTGGAAAGAGCTAACCCTAGCAAACTCTTAAGATAACAGCAGACTTGCAGTGTTTGAGTTCCATAAAGCAAATGAACAACTCAAAGGTATCAATGAACTTCTCCATCTGGCAGAAGAGGACAGAACTGAGACAGGAGAAAGCACTGATATGGACAATGTGAGTTTCAAACTGAAGTCAGGCTTACAGATGCAGGAAACCCTTTATACTCCCTCAGCAGACAGGTTATTTTACCAATGCTGGGGCCTCAAAAGTTAACAGAAACTTTGACAATTACCTACAGTGTCTTAAGAAAAGTAAATGAAAAGCAAAGCAGTGCCAAGAACAACCCTTTGTTTTAAGCCAACGTGTTAAAAATTCACTACCTAGATGAGAAGGTGGCAGAATCTGTGAAAAATAAATGTAGTATTTCATTGCTTTTAAAGTTTTGCTAGGAAACTATCAAAGATGGCAAGGACTTCTTGTTTAAACAAGACTGAGGGAGAGGGAGAAAGGAGATTGTAAATAAAGAGATCAGTATATGAGTACAGACCACCCAGCAAAGCTGCTGTGGTTCTCTGATGCTGAGTACTGTGATTAAAGTATCACCTGATTTTGATTTTACCTGGTGAAGCTAGGCAAAGCAAGTAATAGATGTTCCTTTCTAAGAGCAAAGGATTTCATTTCAGTGGTTGTTAACTTATGTGTGTGTCAGATAAAAGAATCATGGCAGGTCTCTCCCGCTGTTCTTCTTTTCATTCTTATATACATGTAAGGGGTTACAGTGTTCAAGCAAACACAAATTAAAAGGTGAGAAAAGATTGAGCAATTCAAACCCTAATTTCTGGACACCCATTCGGGTTCCCCTATACATAAATTCCACATTAATCACTGCCTTAAAAAGGACTTTGATCGTGATGTTTTCATCCTGAATAATATCAACATGTTCATGCAGTAATACATAAAAACCTCACTAAAAACATTTTATCATTTTGCTATGCATACTTTATTTTTAAACTTTCAGTGACTCAGTCTACAGCATGCCAGTAGACAAAAAGGAACGACTTCAGGAAAGGTATATTTAAGTTATGCTGGTAACAGCAACAATTAACAGCTGATGTCTCCAGGTATGCTCCAAAGGCAACCTGTCATGTTCTGCTGTGAAGAGTGAGAACAGAAACAAACCCAAGGAAAGTCTCATCAGATAAGGATTCATTTTGGTGGCTCATTGCTCAACAGCTCAGCAGAATGACTACAGTAAAAAGGCCCATCTCTGTTGAGTATCTCTTAAGAGATGCATTTAGGCTGATGCAACCTCTGTAAAGCACCGGCACTACAAGTTTGATGACCTCCACCACCCTGTTAGCTGCTGAAGGTCTGTGTTAGATGTTTGAAACGGGGCCAAAGATTTGGGAAAAATAAACAACATCTTCCAGGAGAAGGGATATACTTCCAAAAGTATTTCACACATCTAGGCTGGTCTTTACCGTGGGAACCTCACGAGGTTCAACAGGGCCCTAGATGACCTTTAAAAGGTTGGTTCCAACTCAAACTATTCCATGATTCTATAAAGTAAAGCAATTCACTATCACATGATCCATATGAAGAGACATCTAGGTTTTGGCAAATCAGCAGAGCTAAATACTGCTAACCATTCAAGACTGAATATCTAATTTTAGTTGCCACAGATGCATTCTAAATGATGCAGAAAACCAATGAGGCCTTTACTTTCTCTATTATTCACTCCTAAATTGCCTACTGAGAAGGAAAGGCAAACAAATTATTACGGCTTATTTGTAACATAACTGCAATCCCAAACAATTTACCCTCTTACAGCTTAATACAAGCACACTTAAATCTCTGAAAACAGTAGTAATTGCCACAGGTATTGAAAAAAAAAAAAAAAAGGAAGTCTTGCTTCCTCTCGGTAGCCCTGGGCTCAGTAAGAATGAAAAATGACTGGAGAACCAGGCCACAGCAGAATAAAAATAACTACTAACAAAGTACAGTTTTCCTGCTCTGGGAGAAACTCTCAAAGCTTTCTTCAGAGAATCCTCACTTTTAGGAAAGATATTTCTCCAACATCCTTAATATTTCATATTCCTGAAGGTGTATTATCACAAAACAAATACAAGAAGACAGAGAGAGGAAGAGCAAGTGATACAGGGTTCAGCACATAAAATTCGTGTTTTCTCCCTATGAAGCTGGAACATAAAATTCTCACAGTTTTCCCTTAGTTTGCTAAAAACACACTGTAAGGAAGGCAGTAAGAACTGCTGCAGTAATAGTTATTATGAATATCTGTCGCTGTCGCAGAGCCAACAAAACAGGACATAAACTTACTTGGAGCGAAAATGCTCGTAAAGCAGGAATAGGGATCAGGGCAGCCATAAAGAAAGCAGTGACATTACTGATTGATGTGAGGGCCACACTCGCTCCTGTGCGCTTCAGACATTCACCTGTCCTGTCCTGCAAAACAAAAAGACAGATCTTAAAAGTGAGCAAGGTGATCTCCCGCAAACCCAGCACTCTCCTACCGATGTAACATGGTAGCAGTGAGAAATCGTCACACTTTAATTCTGAATACAAGTTTGCAACTGGAAGTATGTGAGAATAAAACTATATACTAAGTATAGAGGAGAAAAGCAGGTAACATATGAAGTGCACAAGTTTCTTGAGGGCAGAAAACATTACCAGAGCTGATTCTAGCTTCAGAACACAAAAGTAAATGGGTGCTAACATTGCATCAAGATACATCTGTAATCAGGCAGGATATAACTTTTACCGGTGGAATCACTCGGTGTTCTCACTTTTCAGACAAAATAAGCATGTATTAACAGCACAGAGGTGTAACAGCTACATGTCTTGAAAAAATATGTAACAAACAAAGAAAACGACCTGAAGTCCAGGGACCACACACAAAAAACCCACAGAGAAATCAGAACAAACACATGACCCTTTCCCAGCTAACAGGCTATTATGAAGCACATCAAAGCTACACCAGAGTGAGGCTGCAGTGTCTGCATGACCAAGCAGCTGGAAAGAAGGGGAAGACATTGCTTGTACAAAACAGAATCAGCAAATATATAAAGGCTTCAAACGGGCCATACTTTGGATATGAAACTTTGGATCGAGACTAAAAAGACTTTACTTTTAAAGGATCATAAAAGTGATGACACCCTAGATTTCATTTTAAAAGTGATGGTCAATTACAAATATCAGAAAACGAAACTTAGGGAAAAATATAAAAATAATTCGGTTCAAGAATGTGAGCATTCCAAAACACTCCAGGACCACACATATTATTATAATTTCCTATTTTGACAGAAATAAAAATTTCTAGACTGTAGGAAAAGCTATGGAGAAAAAAAAAACCCTCTACTGATTAATTCTGGATATGGTTATCTTTTCCTATATGAAGCCTTTTCTTTTATCTTCCCCCAAATCCTCTTTTTGTCATTACCTCAAATGGAATTCTCTTATTCTGTCCTGTTTCGCTAAATGCATGTGCCAGAAGGAAAACATCATCTACACCAACTCCAAGAGCAAGAAAAGGCAAAACCTTGAGGAAGAAACAAAACAGAAACCAAGAAGATTTTTTTTTATCATCTGCCATGCAGCTAGCCATTAAGTGGTTAATTACAGCAACTTTTACATTACACAGTAATACAAATCCAAGGATAAAATGAAAATCAAAAGGATGTAATACAGGTGTTAACTTTTTCTCTGGAATATTGCTGAGGAACTTAAAGTGTACCACTTACAGGTACAAAATCTCATCAAAAGTAGTTCAAGCTTTGTTCAAAGAATACCTGGTAACACTTTGAGTTATATTCCAAATATTTTCAGGATTTGAACATCTTGATATATTCAGATGTAGAAACAAATCTGCAGCTCCCTACATACAGCTAGATGCCTCCACTGGTACTGGGACACAGAAAAAAATCAAATAACCCAGAATCTATCAACTATGCAGACTACACAATACTGGCTTTTTTCTTTAACATCACTTGGCAGCACGACCATTTAATTCATCACAGCATATAGGCTACGAGACAGGAAAAAGGCACAAGTAAAAATCCACAGCCAAAATATTTTTTCAGCCTTTTTTCCCCTCCTCAAAGATTCAGTTGTGTTCATTTATTAACAGCGCGCTCGTAATTTAACAGCGGACTCGTGTCTTCCAAATACCTGAGTTGTGGCAGCATTAAAGGAAATTCCAATCAGTGAGCACAGGCCCAATCCTGCAGCCACCGAGAGTGCAACCAGCAGGACTCCTGCTAGCCCCACAGCACCCTGAGACTTGGCACAGTCCCACCGCAGCATCGTTAAACAGGCGTAGGCAAGCTGAAGAGAGGAGCAGGGAGGGGAATTCGGAGGGGAAAAAACCAAAATATTAGAAGGGATCCTTCTCCAGCAGCTGTCTTTCCCCACCCAACATGCAGATGCTTACACAAATTTTTAATCAGAACAGAACACAAGAGGTTACCAAGAGGAACATGCCTGAGGTAAAGTTTACAAACTAGTTTTTATTTTAAGTATATGTAAAATGTTCTAGACTACTATGTGGCAACAATAATGCAGACCTTTAAGCCCTGCTTTACTACCAAAGAAAATAAAATAAATTAATTTCATTACCATTAGTAAGTAGCCACTGGCTACTCTGATAGCACTGACATCAGAAAATGACTTCAGGATGTCATCCAGGGTGGTTGTAGTGAAGGAGAGCACCTTCTGGGTAGAGTTTTGTGCAACACTTTGATGAACAACCTATGAAAACAAAAATAAAAGTCGGCGTGACTAAAGAAAATGTTTTCTTTTAATTTTAGTCTCTTAGTCAAAAGAAACTACTACCATCTTCCACAGCACACATCTGAAATCACCTCCTTTTGCTTGACTGCTCCAGTAGTAAGCTCAGAGAGAGACTGTGCTTGATGCTACACAAGTGTGCTTCAAGGTTATTTCCTGCAAGCTACTGATTGTGAGACCAGAACCTGCACCCTTCAGGAAAGGCTGCTACATTCCCAGCCCAATTCCAAACGTTTCACTTGAATCCCTTCCCACAGCTCCACCAGGCAGCACCAGTCCTGCCTTTAACCCCAGGCCAGCAGTGCCTCTGCCCCTCCCTGCCCGGCCATTCACAGAGCAAAACCCTCATTCTTCATATGGGAATACCCAAGCAGCTTCTTATGGCAAAAAACCCCACAGAAACAGTGAAAACCCTAAAGGACCCTTAATAATGGGGGGGGACACACAATGGTTTGATTCAGGTTTAAGCATCTTTCTTCAAGAAATACTGTAAAAACCTGTGACAGAAGGCAATGGATCTTGGTAGGACTTTATAGTATGGTATTTAGGTTATCTTCAAATTTACCTCAACATACATCCTCTGCCAGGCTTCCAGAATTGCTGCTGCCTTATCCTCATTCCAGTTGATATGGGAAACATATTCATACCCCTTGAAGTGCTCATACATTTGTTTAGGAGTCATTAACTGAAACATGGTTTGCAAAGCCTGGGCACTGCGACACGGAGAGAAAAGAGAGGAGAACAAGGCATAAAATGAGCATTTTCAGGAAGATGTTCTCATAGCATGAAGTCCCCAAATGCAACCCTAATAGGACCTTGCATGAGTTCTTGATTTCAGAGGGCATGTGCTTGCACTAAAATTGAACAGAATACAATTACTGTGCCTCTGCTGCAGCTGTACTGCTCTGAGCGAGTACTGAGGCTAAATCTGGTTTCACTGAAATTAATGAGAGTTTTGCCATCATTTTCGATAGGTTCAGTTTCAGGAACTAAGGATGTAACCCTACAAAACAGAATCCTACAAATTATAAAGATTATGATTGATAAGACACATGACTGTGAGGATGCCACCAGAACAGTTATTTCTGCGAGATCTTGGAAGTGCTGTTGGGAAAATGTCATTTGATGGCCTTAGTCTTTTTCATCTCTTGGAGAGAAATGTTAGACTGAACTCCTCATGCCTGACAAGCTGTGTGGAGAACACAGCAGCAGTAACTATCCACCCTGACTTTCCACAGTGTGCAAGCACATTATTGGGCCACTTATAGAAAAACTTACCAGTGTTTAGTGTGAATGTTAAAAAGGTCAAAATTCATATTAAAAGTTCTCTGAAAGAATTCTGCTTCATTTAGGTTAGTATGGCCTACATTTTTTAGAACAGTTCAATTTCACAGGTTTCTTCCCCCACTGAAGTCCAGTGTTGCACATCCCCATTCAGAAGTTTAAAAGAAAAGGGTTTGTTTCACCACTCAAAGCTGTATTCACAATACAGGGACATAAAAATAGACTTTTCTCTATATTTGTCCCGAACATAAAGTTCATCGGAGACCTTGGAATTTTGAGAGAAGTCAAATGATTGAGCACAGTGCTCAAACTGTTTTCTTCCCCTTTTTCCTTTGATCATATTTTGGAATGAAGGGGTTCAGCACTTTAAACACTGTTTAATGCTTTATAAATACATTCTAAACAACAAAGTTGCCAGTAAGAAGCTTTCCTCCTGAGCAACATACACTATCATTCTGAGGTTAGAAATAGGAAGCAATGATGCTGCCTTAAATTTAAACAACTTCCTAAGCACTCTTTTAAATTCTGTTCTCTTTAGAGGGTCACATCCTTCTTTAAGTGAGATTTACAACACACATGAAGGGCAGAAGATTTTGCATGGTCCTCCCACTGTGCCCCAAAAAACGAACTCTAACAAAGAAAAACAGACTTTTTCTTTAAACATCTTTTTTTTACCTGACAAGTTTACCAGAACTGTTCTTGACTGTACCACCTATAATCAGCTCCTCCTGCCAATGCATGTATTTTCTTGACAGTCCATAGCATCCACCACTCAAAACAAGGGCAACATCAAGAGGCTAGAAAAAGTTATAAGGAAGCAATTAATTGGTTTCGTAACTTTAGACAAACTCACACCTTAAACTCAGCACCCAGAATAATGGATATTAAAGACCATCCAGGCAGTCCACTAGAAGAAATGCATTCCAGAAACCAAGTTGAACAAGTCACCCAGACACTTGTGGACCAAACAGCAATTCCTGCAAGGCCCAATGTGACTGATAAAGGGATATGTAAATTGGAGGCCCATGAGTCCAAGTTTGTCACGAGGATGAACAGAACTGGCTGCACTGGAGGGAAGGCCGTGCTGTGTGGGGTGCAGGGGCAGCTGTGCCCCAGCAATGCCCACTGTCTGCCTGAGGCACCAGGTTTGCTGAATGCCACACCACCACACTTCCACAGCCAGAGAGCAGCTGGCAACTGCACTTTAAACACACAGGATTCAGCACTGCATCACAGCACAAGGCGAAGCCCATGGCTGTGAGCTAGCAGCGTCTAACGGGAACACAAAAATGACATCACCCAAGAATAAGAACTGTATATCGCTTGGAAGAAAATGGGACTTTCTTCTATTCTGCCTGACCTCCCCCCCACACCCTCTCCCCACCCCCAAGCCTCCCTTGAAAAGACACGCACAAGGACAAGCAAACTTACTTTGGTGGAATTTTTATTGGGAGCTGTGATTGGGCAATCGGGATCAGCAGGATTCAGGCAGGGTCGATCCATATAACCATGACCAACCTCTGCTTTATTCAGCATTTCTTCCCAGCTCTCCACTTGGTAGTTTATTTTCTTTAACTCTTCCAAGAATTCTAAGGGGTCAAAGTTGATCCACTGCAAAGGAGGCTTCCCTCTGCAAGAGCAACCAGGAGAAAAAGACACATAGAAAAAAGACAAAAGAAGTCCTGAAATAAGCATACTTTTAAAATTCTTAATTGAACAAATAACTAACTTACTTTATGCTAAAAGTTAAAAGTTTTCTTGTAAGGCTGTTTCATAAAACATAAGGCATGCTTTAATTAGATTTGTTTATGTTCTTTTCTTGCAGCCCAGTTGTAATTTTAACAAAAATACTCAGTTCTTACAAAGTTATCTTATACAACAGAATATGCACAGAAATTAGAAATACTTCCATTTACAAACAAAGCAAAACAAACCATCAACCACCTAAATAACAAAAAAAAGCAGCCAACTGCTGCTTCAAAGAATTAAGGGGGAGGGGAGAGGGACAGAAGAGAGGGGGCTGAAGAAAGAAAGCCTTTCTCATAGTATCAGATTACTTCTAGCTAGTCTAATAATCATCTTGGAAATGTAATCAATCAATATAACTGATCTTTGTTTATCTATAACAATACTGTGCTCCTTCAAATGCCCTGGCAGCTTGACTATCAACCCAGCTTTCCTGCAACCATGGCTGTCACCACTATCACTGTCACGTCTCCCACCCCCCACTTCTGAATTTGTGATGTTGACAGACTAGAAAGGCTTTTGACTGCCTTATTCTGTGGTTCAAACCACACTGTATCTGCTTAACCAGGCTTAAGTCATTATTCCGAATCTCCCAACCAGAAAACACAAACCCCCTTATTTCCCCATCTAAAACTGTACACTAAAGGTTAGGAGATGGCCATTGCAAATTGCTTTTGCAGAGACATGCAAACCAGCACAGAAACAATAACTCAAATGCTAACTCTTGCATAATTAACAGAAAATGCCTGCACAGATTAACAATTAACTCTTTAAAGGATTCAGGGCATATAATATCACACTTGTAAACTGTGAGAAACCATCCATAAAAGATACTATATGGTTTCTTTAATGATCTCATAAGTAAAGGATTTGGTTTTTATTCCTTAGGAAGAATTGAGAATTAACCCAAGACATTTTCTTAGGTCTGAAATTTCCATCCAATCAACATTTTTGTGTTTTGTGGGGGAAAAAAAAAAAAGCCTACCAGAAACAAGTTTGTTTCAGGGGAAAAAAAAAAAAAAGGGGGGGGGGCAAAACATAAAATCCTTGAAACTTCAACACAGAATTTACATTTTATTTTTCATGCTAGCAGAACAGGAAAAATAACAGAGGATTTAAATTGAGGCTTACAAATCATCTCTAAGAAACAGGAAAATCTTTGTTAAATTAAAATAAAATCCAAGCATACTTTCCATAGAAACACTACGCTTTAAACTTTTTTCTTGTTAAATAAGAGTCTGAATAAACAATGGGAGTGCAAATGAAAAGTCGTACAGAGTTATACAATTAAAAACAGTCAGACCAGAAAGCTATAAAAAAGCATGCTTACAATAGATATGCAGTTCCTGATTGTAGCTTTGCTCCTTCCCAGAAGCAGTCCAAAGGAGTGATAATTAAACAAGGATAAAGATATTCTATGATCTGTCAAAATCAGAAAGGGGAAAAAAAAACACAGTCACACAAGAACATAATCAAGGCAGCACAAGCTGAATCATGAAAATGCACAAACCTTGTAACCAAAGGCCTGCTACACATACCTGGTCCATGTAACCTGCTTCTGTGATGAGTTCTCCTGATTTGTAACACAAATGTTCCAATTTCCACTGCCTGCAAGAAACACGAAGGGCAAATATCTTCCTTTTGCACAGTTACTGAGAAATTATTTTTAAAAGGTAACAGGCATTTAAAATTGCAACTCATATACCCAAAACTGGGAGGAGCTGTTGAGTCCCTCCAAGGCAGGGAGGCCCTGCAGAGAGACCTCACCAAATCAGAGGGCTGGGAATCACCAACCAGATGAAGTTTAACAAAGACAAGTGCAGATTTTGCCCCTGGGATGGGGTAACCCCGAATGGACGGACACACTGGGGATGAGAGGCTGGAGAGCAGAGCTGGGAAAGGGCCCTGGGGGTGCTGGTGGTGCCAGTGGTCCCTGGGTCAGCAGTGCCCTGGCAGCCAGGAGGGACATCCCTGCCCTGGGGGCAGCAGGGAGGGGATTGTCCCGCTCTGCTCTGCCCTGGGGCAGCCTCACCTCAACATTGGGGCAGTTTGGGGGGACACAATGGAAGGGAGAGATTGAGCCATTGGAGAGTGTCCAAAGGAGGGACCCAGAGATGGGGAAGGACCTGGATTTGGAGCCGTGTGAGGACACTGAGGGCACTTGGTGTGTTCAGCTGGAGCAGAGGAGACTGAGGGGAGAGCTCAGTGCAGTTCCAACTGCCTGGGCAGGGGCAGAGGAGGGGCAGGACTGAGCTCTGCTCTGGGGGGAGCAGGGACAGCCCCCAGGGAATGGCTGGAGCTGTGTCAGGGCAGGCTCAGGGTGGATCTCAGCAAAAGGTTCTTCCCCCACAGGCTGGTTGGGCACTGAACAGGCTCCCCAGGGCAGTGGGCACAGCCCCAAGGCTGCCAGAGCTGCAGGAGGGTTGGGATGATCCTCTGGGGCACAGGGGGTGACTCTTGGGGCTGGGCCTGGGCAGGGCCAGGGGTTGGGCTGGATGATCCTTGGGGGTCCCTTCCAACTCAGCACATTCTGGGATTCTGTGATATTGGCCTCAAGTGGGAAATCACTGAGTGAGGCCAAGTGTTGTTAAAAATAAACATGCTAGACCTCACAAAAAAAACACCCAAACAAACCGCCCACACCTCACCCCCCCTCAAAAAAAAAAAAAAAAAAGGCTTTTCTTTTTGGAGTTATAGAGTAGATATTTGGGTTTTTTTACTTATTCAGTTATTCTCATATTCTCTGTAATGCTCATTAAAAACAAGGGAGGTGCTTTTGCACGTAGAGGCTAGTGAACACATGTTAATGGGACAAAAATCCATCCTTGTACAAATGAGACCCTTTGTGACTAAGACATCACTCAGTGACACAACTATGAGACAGGCCAGCTCTCAGAGGACCAGAATATACCCAGCCATCCCACACACACGCTGAAGAAAATTAACCATTAGGATTTCTGTCTTCCTTTTCCAGCTGTATTACAATTTCCACTGCCATGACTTCTAATGCCTTAGGCAAGGCAACAGCAGGGTAAAAGATAACTGAAGCCTCAGCGTGAGCTGAGTGTGCTGAGAAGATCTGCTGAAGGACAGGGAGCTTAGTGCCTCTCAGGCAGAACTCTTGGGCACATCACTGTGTAAGTAATAACCCTGGAGGAATCATTTTTCAGGGAGACATCCTAGCCCAAAGCTGGTACATGAAGTGCACCATAATTATTTTTCTGTTGGACAACACCCAAACTCCCAGCCTCCAGTATGCATTCACAGACACTCTTAAGGCCAATCCTGTTGTGTGTGTTATTAAACAGCAATTATTCCACCCCCTGCCTCTGCTAACACATCTACATTTCCCTTTGCATCCCAGCTGTTGGAAGGACAGTAACCTGTGCCATTGCTTACAACCATTATGTACCTCATGATGGTGTCAGCGAGTGATTTCAACTCCAGTGTGGAGGGATTTTCAGTGTTAGGAATCCCATCCATAAGGTCCCATGTTTAAAATCACAGACCTCATTTCTTTACCAAAACAAATGCTTGCACAGCTAACAGGGGTACTCTCTCAGAATCTCTTCCAACACCACTTACCCCTTTTTCCTTGATAAATGCCAATTTATCACTGCTATCATGCCACAGCGTCAAGTATCAGAAACCAGTGATATTCAAACCAAAACACAGCCCTAAGGGAAAGGCTGAGAAATGCTAGCCACCTAAAAATACATGGAAGAAAGCATGTGTCCACCTTCTTCTTGCTGTTAGAGGTGATCAGGACAACTCTGCATGTTTCCCTTACCTGTTGTACATATAGACGTGCACTCTGCTGGCCTGGAGGGCAGAGTCAAGGTGCTGTCGCAGTGCTTCTGTTGTCAGTACATTAGCACCATCTTCCTGTGGAGTCTGGATCATGAGCTGGGGGTTGAACATGGCCTCTTCTCCAATCTTCTGCCGTGTGTAATTTAACTCCCGACTCACTCGTCCACCAACTGATGGATAAATTGTAAGCACTCTGGATTAGTCACTCCCTTATTCTGCATTCCCTGCATGAACACCCTCCACTCAGAAAAGCCTGACCGTGTGCAGTCAGGACATTATTCTGTCTCAAACTGATGACAGTGTAACTCCAAAACTAGTAACAGATCTTAGTAACAGAGACAAGAACCACATTCCTCATTAAAATACCTTTACTGCTACTGCACTGAAACACTGATGTGTACACCGGAGCCTCAGATTTTTCTACATTATAACCAATATCCCACCTGTAAAAATTAAAAAAGAAAAAAAAAAGAAAAAAAAAAAGAAAACCTTTTCCTTGCAGACCAGACGAAATACTATGTTACAATTTCTTACACTTGTATAAACAGTCTGCTCCAATAGCACATTTCAAGATAAATGGCTTTAATTTACACTCTTCTACTAAATAATTTGGCAAAGGTAGAAGGCAAATGTTTCTCTTTGGTTAAAAAAAAGGGAGGAGGGAAAGAGTAAGTGAGCAGAAGTATTTCTTTCAGCCTTAAATAAAAAAGGAAAAATATGAAGTTCACATAAAGAGATGCAGTTTTGAGTGCAGCAGAAAGGTCTGCCCACAGCTAGTTTACTCGGTGGTCCAGTACCTGGCTTAACATGTGATGCAGGAGGTGATTCATGTGCAACATCTGTCTCTAAACTCACATGAGCTGAGCAGTGTGCTCCATACTAAAACAGGGGTGAGGGGGAGAGGGGAAGAAAAAAAAAAAAATAAAAAGGAAAGAGGCAGAGGGAGATTGCAGGGTCGACAGGCTCTAGAGGGAGCCATACTCAATTTGCCTCACCAAAAACACTGCATAAAGAGTGGAAGGTTGTCTTCCCTTCACAAAAAACCATTCAGCTCGTGTTCATCCACTTTACACAACCTCCCTTGTAGTCTCTCTAGCAAATGCACGTGGGAAGTGATGTCAATTAATGCAGCCCGTCAGCTGAATCAAGACCACATCCAGATGAGGATAAGAATCTAAGTACAGGCTACAGATCTGGTTGAATTTGCTCCATTTTTCTCAGCCCTAATAAGGCTGACACTGGTGATCTGAATCACTGCCAAAGTTCAGTTCTGCAACAGTGTGAACAGAAATGAAACATGCACATCTATCTCTTCCTAGGCCATAGAACAGAAGACTGATCCATAGCCAGTTGGCAGTGTGGGAGATGAGATTCCCAAGCCCAAACAGGGACATACTTTTTCAGTCACTTGGGCCCTCACCCCACCCGTAACACCCCCAGGGCTTAAACGACCACCAGGCAAGAAGCTGGGCCCCTGCACACATAAAGCTGTCAGAATGAGACCCTCAACAATCAAACCACACAGGCATTCTGGCACGAACCATTGCTTAATTTCTTGTTCAAGAATTCTTTGAAGAAGTAAGTGTTTCCACAATTTCTTTTCAGCTTGTCACATGTGCTATTATGTCCCTCATACCAAGTAACGGAGACCAGCACATAGCAAACAAACCAAACCAAAACAAAACAAAAAAAAATCAAAGTACAACTTCCTTACCTAGAGTCCCTCCTGAATTTCTTAACATCACTCTTACTACAAAGGACATAAAATAATAGAGACTGCACATGCATGGTAACAAAAAGCCATTGCTAATTCTTATCAAGACGTATTCCCTAAAAATGCTTTCATTCATCAGCCCTATGTTTGTGCTCACTGCTGCCTTTCTCCACCAACCACCAGCCCTTGGTACTTGAATTTTGCTTCACCTTACAGGAATATGGGGAACAAGGGGGCAGAGTTATCCCAATCTGTATGCCCTGGAACCAGACCTTTCTTGCACAAGCCTCTACACTGCAAGCGCTTCAAAGACAAAATGACTCTCCCCGCTTTTGTGTCAATGCCAGCCAAGACAATAAGGCCCCAATGTTATGAGGACTGTGGAGTCTACCAAAAAATTTATTCTCCTGGTGCTATATTCTCTCCCATTCCACCCACATGTTCCTTTTAGATTTGACTTGAACCAACAAATCATACTCCATGCAAGACAAAGGGCGTCACTCCCATCTCTGCTGAAAGTGACCAACTGTTTACTATCAACAGAGATGATCGCTTCCTAATCAAGGTCCTGTCAAACCACGTTAACTTCACTGAACAAGGCAGATCCGGCTAATCACAACTGCATCGTGCAAGTCAGTCATCAGAACAGGAGCTTTTTGCATTCTTTTAACATTACCCTTTTAACATTCAAACCAGGAACAGCAAAACCACCCAAGAAGACGGGCAAGCATTCCAGAACCCAGCAGCAAATCCGCTCCGCATTGTTCTCAAGGCACTGCACCATTTAATTATTTCTGTGATGGGTCCATTACCTGCATTTCTCCAGGCAAACAGAGCAAAGATAACTCCACAGGCAAAGGTGGGTACTTTATACAACCCTTTGTACCTGACAAAGAAACAGGTACAAAAAAATATAAATGTAGACTGACAGAATTTCCCTCTGCAAAGCCAGATTATGGGAAAACATGTGGACAGACCAAAAGCAAGTGGATACATCAGTGGCCACCCGACATATCAGAAGTAAAGGAGAGCAACAGGAAAGGAAAAAGGAAAAATGTGAAAGTTCTAACCAGTTATGTTTTAATTTATTTCAGCTGGAAGTTTGCAAACATCACCGGAGGCTGCCACACTCAGGTATCTTAAACCTACACAATCAGCACAATCAGTTGAATATGCATTTTTTTTTTAAATCAAGTTTCTTGTTGCTTTGGGGTTTTTTCACAGATTTTCAACAGCTGATACAAAAAACCTAAGAGAGAACCCACTAAACAGTGTCACTGACATGTATCTGAAGCCTCTGGCCCCATTGTGCTGAAGAGATACAATACTACACTCAGGGTTCATACACTCTGCAGAAAGTCATCCCTTACACATTTAAGTAAAAAAAAAAAAAAAAAAAAAGAAAAAAAAAGGCATTATATTCAGAATAGAATTTCCACATTATAGGGCAAGTGTTGTAATGGAAAATGTGACCAATGAACAAAACACTGGTGTTTTGTGGTTTTCCTTTATGGTCTCTATTTTCTTCTGCTTGGTGACAACAATATTTTACACTGAAAATGCTACTGACTGAAACTGCATATATGGCACGTAGTTCTAATATTTCCAATTTTATTCCATATCAAAGACAGAACTATTTCATTTCAATATTCTGATGACAAAATTCACAGATTGCTTTCCTTTTCAATGCCTCAAAAGCCACTTGATGGCATTTGAGCCCTTTACTACGTGATTCCTTATGATCCAGCACCTAGATGAGTGAATTAGTAGCACAAATGCCCATAAGGCAGAGTGCTGATTTAATAACAGGTCAGAACATTATCTGATGGCTGGTGGCAATGCAGTGCAGCAGCCTGTACACTATCCTTCCAGCAGGGTCATCAGATTCTGGGTGTCCCCCCACTGAAAATGAGATACTGTGCCACCTGCACAATTTAGCTAACAAATTTTAGAAAGGGGGAAGGAGGGAGGAATTACAACAAGGCAGTCACACTAGTGTCATGGCAGTATTTCTCATTTAGCATATCAGTGTATAATTCTCAAGAACGTGTTTGAAGGCCAGTGTTCACCCTAAGACAGTCTCACTGACACAATCTCTGTTGCTGAGTATCAGTTCTTGTTAAAAAGCTGTTTTTTCCAGGAGGAGAAAAGTGTCTTCCTCCTCCTTAACCTCTCTGATGTTCATAGGCCTCCCTCTTAGGTCTTTGCCAGGTCACTCAAGATGTGCCATGTGCAAGTCAGCATCACATACCATGAAACACATCTGAGCCTCCCCACCAACTGGAACAGAAGCTGCTCAAGGGACTAAGTTCTTTGCCTTCTGAAGAGCCTGAAGACAGTGATAACTGTTATTCTGGGTTGCTAAGAACTGTGTAAGGACTACTGTGTCTTCCTCTCCCAAGAGCAATGAACAGCTGCCAGGTGGTAACAAGTTTTAGTCATCCTTAACTTGAGGCAGACCTGACCCCATGACCGACAGGGGAAAGGCTCTAGATCCCATTACCCAGCACTGGGGTCACAGTCCCAGTGCTTCAGTCACCACACACTGAAATCCTTCAGTGCATCTTAAGTGAGAAGCACCCAGAAAAACAAAACTGCTTGTCTCTAGTGTACATCTGTGTAACTCTCATACACTCTCCAATGACATAAGAATGAAATTGTATTCGTTCCCATTGGCACCATTTCTGACTCATTTCCTTTCAATGACTAACAGCTTTGCAGTTACTGAGTTATTCAGCTCATGTGCTCGTTCCCACTGTGAATGTCAGCCTTATCTACACCTTCCTCATAAAAAGCATTCAGAATTTACATGGCAATATATTAACATGCTTATAAAGAAGTCTGGACTCCACCACTGCAGTCCCTTCCACAGGAAGTAGTCTTAGGAGTAAGTTTGACCTCTGTCACACTTGGAGATCAACAATAAATCAAGCCATGAGCAACAGCCGAAAGTCACTGCTTATTTATTTATTATCCAGTGGCTCTAAAGGCACAAAATGTGTGGTGTGGTGTTTTTTTTTTTTTTTTTTCAGAGTATCTTACAATGTTCCATTTCAGGTTACTGGAATTGCATCACATGGCCCAAGGTTTTTTTATTTTTCTTGGACTTGGACACTACCTCTATTAACCATTGAATAGTTACCTTGTGCACAACTGTGCAACCAGTAGCTTAGCAGTGAGCAAGCTCTCTCTGAAAAAGAACATTCCTGAGAGCCAAACATTTGGGATAAAAATGTTTGCCTACCAATGTGGAGGACAGACTTTGAAATACCAGAGCCAAGTTTTCCACAAATAGCCTACTGGTTTTGGAGCCTAAGTTCTTCTGGGACAAGTTTGAGGCACACAAATGGAGCAAAATTTTCCAGAGATCGTCCCTTCTGAAGGCTATAGGCCTTAAGGTGTTTCCACCTGAGCACTTGAGGGGCATACACACTTCTGCTTTGTTTGAGCAACACCACCTATTTAATTTTTTCAAGACTATAAATGTGTAGCATAGAGCAATCCAGCCCAACCTTTTGGCAGTGACAACTCAAAGCAATAAAATCACACCTCTAATAGTCACAGACACCTCACACAAACAGTGTTTTCATTTCACCTCTCCAAAAGCTGCTGACCTTTTTGATAAGTCAGACATGAAGACTAATACCCCTACAGTGCTTACTTTATGGCCTGAGCAATGCAGGCAACCTCTGCAATCTGCAGTATCTGTTATCACTGCAATAGGAACCAAAGAGACATAGGAAATAAGAACCCTTTAGGACCCAATGACCATATAAAAACAAAGACAGAATAACATCCCAGTGTGTTCACCTGGGACTCAGTCTTCACTAACCAAACCAAGCCCAGCAGCGTGCAGAGAAAGACAAGTGCAGGCCACACTTAAATGGAGCATGGACACACTCCCTCCATTCTGCACCTTGCCTTCCCACCCTCTCTCTGCCACGAGGGGAACCAGGAGGGGACTTTGACTTCATACCTCTCTCCCTGGCATCCTACATAGCCTGTCTCCCTCACCTTTGATTGCTGCTAAGGGGTTTCTTCTACTCCACTTCCCCACCTAGTCTCTTCTCGTGCTGTTCCCACGTGCATATCTCTGTTTCACAGGTATATGTACACAGGTGTCATTCAGAAACCAGACAGTGAAGCCAGTTTCAGTCCATAACAACGGTACACACAGTTTTGCCTCCCCATCCCAGTTGGATGTGGGGGCTACAAGTGTTCACACCTGCCACAGAGCAGAAAGCAGTACCTAATGACACCGACGGCAATCTCCATTTTTACCAGTGAAGGAATGCAGACCTCACGGAAACACAGCAACCAAATACTACCCATACAGGATTGAAACCTCCTACAAAGAAACTGATACAAAGAGTCAAAGTTCTCTGGCAGATAGGAACATTACCCTGCCTCTTACTGGGCACAGAAAAAAAATGGCCTTTTGATTTAAAGCTTCCTGTTGCTCTCTAGGGAGTTCTGTCTTCACATTCTCTCAGATGTTTGAGCTTGTCTGTGTTGCTCTTTGTCAGGAACAGAATATAGTTTTTCTCCATACAGACAGTTTTAGTCAGCATCCTGACAGAAGAGCAGGGAAGACAGCACCTTCCTCAGAATTATCATTCTCTAGGCCTGACAGGCAAAGCTGTTTGCCTGGAGGAAGGGCAAAACACCCTCCAGAAGTCCAGCTTTAATTAGTACAAGAAATGGGACCGGTTAGCATCTCTACTTCTTTAAGCTTTTAAAATGCCTTCTGCTTGTAGAGTCAGAACTGCTATTGGTTTACATGGTTGATCTCTGAATTTATTAACTACTGACTGTGAGACGTTATCATGTATCTCATGTATCGGATACTGCAATGATGCTAAGGAAGGCTCTCATAAACTCACCAGGATTACATGATAAAAAGGTAATGCAAAATAAAGATGTCAGAGAAAGTCAATGAAAACTGAGCTCCACAAAAATAAATTCATTGAGAAATGGTAAGCTTATGAGAGCCAGAACACAGCAGAGTGGTAAACAACCATCTTAAAGAATGGGCTGTACAACATGTCAATGAAAAAATATATTTATCATGCCTGTGCCAGCACTGGACTACAAGCAGTCAGAAATCGCATGCTGTGTCTCTGTGTGTTTTCTTGCATGGCATTTACTCTGTTGAATACAAATTTCTGCATCTGTACAGCACACATGGAGCAGACTGTGCCTGCCCAGGTTAAAACAGCCTGCACCCTGCCATCTCCCTTG
The DNA here is from genome assembly GCA_038380795.1 of Pyrocephalus nanus. NCBI lineage: Eukaryota > Metazoa > Chordata > Aves > Passeriformes > Tyrannidae > Pyrocephalus > Pyrocephalus nanus. Next base: position 73,252,694 of record CM076263.1, on the reverse strand, counting down.
CCAGCTCCCAAGTGTTGTCCACCAGTGTAGAGGCAAACACTCTACACTCATCCTTCTCCCTGTCTAGAATACCATCACGACCCTATGTGAAGATTTAACCAATTTCAGTATCTCTTTAGCACCACTGACTTCTAAGAAAATGTAGAACCAATATGACCAACTCAACCACTTCTGTCACACTAAGAATTAGGTGTGAGGCTCTTTGTTTTCATGTTTTAAAAAAAAAAAAAGGCAAAATCCAAGATAAAAGCCTACAAATGCAAAAAAGCTAACAAAAAACCCCCAACAACAAAGCACTTCAAGAGGCTGCTTTTTATCTTCGAAGCCATCATATGATATAAGTTACTCCTCACACATGCTGGGGATGACTCCAGTGTTGCTGTTACAAATTTCATTAATGCTGACACGATTATGAATAGCAAAAATAAAAACACACATCAAAGTTGGTTTTTCATTCTGTCACAGTATGATAAAGTTTAGAGCTGTGACAAGGACACAAAGCCGCCTGCATACCCAGGAAGACAGCCCAACAACAGCTGCCACTGCTTGTAGTGGGAAACCTTCCTTGGAATTTTAGGAGCTACAATCTTTCCTTTCCACAAATCAACCAAAAGCTGGTTTTACATGTATGCACCTGTACTGCCTACGGGCAGATAAATATTCTTCCTGATGGGGTAAAATAGATTGCTTAAGAAAACTGGACAACTTGATTTCTTCCTTGGTACCCATCTGGGTTAAGAGTGTGGAAAAGCACAGTAAAAAATGCCAACAAACCGGAACTAACAAATTAAACAGTACAAACAGAAGGAAAAACCCAACATGCAACCAGCTCTGAAACACAAAACAATATATCAGATTTGCACACAAAATTCTAACTTACCAATTAAATACAAAATGCAGTGGCTGCTTACTGAGCTGCAACACATGTCCCTGGTAACATATGAGCTGTTCACCTCTGGGTCACTGTTTCTAATCCAGCCAGGAACAATGGTGACCACAAGTTGTTTACCATCTGACAGCTGTTTGCTGACTTCTGTGAAATGAGTTGGTGGTCTCAGTGCATTTCCTGGCAGGCAGGTGTCCGCATTGTAGAAAAACCACCGTCAAAACTGGCATCCTTGCTGACCATCCCAACAAAGAGATCGAGGAATGAATGGCCACGGAGAGCCAACCATCCTTTCTTCTAAAGACATGGTGCCCTTAAGTCACAAACAAGCCCCAGCTCTCGGTGGAGAAACTCAACCACTGAATTTTATGGCTGAAGTAGCAAAGGAATAAAAGTCTCTTCGACTCTGCTTTTTCCTAGGTATCAAGCAGACTGCCTCCAGCAAGGACAGGCAGCTAATGTGGACTATTGCAACTCTCCAGCAGTTTATGGTCATGTAACAGTGTTTACACGCACTAAGGAGCAAGGTGAATTTTTATTCTTCAGTAATTTAAGATAGTAAGTCGAGCTTGCTTCACAACAGGCCCAAATCCGCAATCCTACACGAAAGTGGCAAAGTATCTAGTTCTGCTGAGAAGGGTATGTAAGGGGCTTCAAGGTCTAAACTGAAGGATTTCAAAACAGCTGAATGTAATTGTTTCAAGTTACTTTAGGTTGAATAAGAGCTTCTGCTGGGTAATATATTACAAACAATTTGCTGTGTTGTTCCACAGCAGTCAGCTTTCCTCTAGCCCCAGCTTTTCATTTAACCTCTCAGTGCCCCTTCCTCAAATATGTAATTGTTTTCCTGTGTGGTTAAAAGCAGCATTTTTAGGTCTTTTCATCTGTACTCCTGGGATAGCACAAATTTCATCTGTAGATGGAGTAGCACAAAATTTGAATGCAATTTTTTTTTAAAGGGGCGGCAAACAGCAATGAAAAATCTCCTCATCTAGAACCTTTTTGGGGATACCATTTCCTAAACAGCACTTTTAGGAGACAGCAAAATTAGCATATAGGAAAATTAAAGGAGTGAACACGTTATGAAACGAGGTGCAGCTCCTTTCAAGTGCTCCCTACCAGCTGCTTGCTGTACCATCTGTTGTTGCCTAAGCAGCTTCCTTCTGAATGGCTTTGCACTGAAGCAGAACTGCTCTCACTGTTGGACACAATCAGGTCAGGTCAGCGCTCCCCACAGCCCCGAACCTGCTGCCTGTCACAGCTCCCCCCACCTCGATATTTCTTACTGGCCACCAGCTCCCGCATCTGTCAGGAGGCCCATTTTTCATCTCTCGCTCACACCGAGCTGGACAGAGCCGTCCATGCAGCCAGAGGCTCCCTCAGACACCCCGAGCGTGTGGCCACATGGCCAGCTTTGTGCTGCGGGGGAGCAAGGCGAGCAAACGGCACACACAGCCCTCGGCACTGCTTTATGAACTCCGGCAGCTTCACCCAGCCCATGGCAGGGCACTGCGCTCCCTCTGAACGCGGCTGCCCCAGCTCCGGGGCCGGGGGAGCCCAGGGGAGCCCGGGGAGGGCACATGGGGGATTCACCTGCCCGGCCCGGGGAGGGCACACAGAGCTCACCTGCCTGGCCCCGGGAGGGCACACAGGGATTCCCCGGGAGGGCACACCAGGATCACCCGGGAAGGCACACGGGGATCACCCGGGAAGGCACACGGGGATCACCCGTGAGGGCACCCAGGGATTCCCCGGGAGGGCACCCAGGGATTCCCCGGGAGGGCACCCAGGGATTCCCCGGGAGGGCACCCAGGGATTCCCCGGGAGGGCACCCAGGGATTCCCCGGGAGGGCACCCAGGGATTCCCCGGGAGGGCACACGGGGATTCCCTGGGAGGGCACACAGGGATTCCCCGGGAGGGCACACAGGGATTCCCCGGGAGGGCACACGGGGATTCCCTGGGAGGGCACACAGGGATTCCCCGGGCTCACCTGCCCGGCCCCGGGAGGGCACACAGGGATTCCCTGGGAGGGCACCCAGGGATTCCCCGGGCTCACCTGCCCGGCCCCGGGAGGGCACACGGGGATTCCCTGGGAGGGCACACAGGGATTCCCCGGGAGGGCTCACAGGGATTCCCGGGCTCACCTGCCCGGCCCCTGCATCCCGCGGGTCTCTCCATCCCTCCCTGCCGGCCCAGGGCCGCACGGCCGAGGCTGCCCACACCGCTCCTTCCCGCCGCATCTGCGCAGGGAAACACATCGCTGGGAGCCACTTTCATGATTTTGTTGCGAGCGGGATTAGCTGGATTAGGGGCCGATTCATAAGGACCCCCTGCGGCTGTGAGGAAGTTTCATCACAAGGTCAGTGTGGTGTGAACTATATTCTGTCAACACCACCACTCCTTATAGCCGGCTACAAAAAATACAAAAGGGCGGGGGGGGTGGGGGGTGGGAAGGAAATTGCAAGTGAAATATATGAATGAACAGTTTACAGCAACAAAGAGATTTACCGATTTCCCCCTCAAATGCTTAAAAAGATGTGTATCCTTCAACGCTGCGCTCCTTTAAAACTAGAAACCTGTATTAGTCATTTTTAATTTATAAAGAATTTAGTGGTTTAGGAGGTGGGAGGTACCTGGGGAATAAGTGTAGCAACCCACACACAAAACCACAGAGGAACTTCTGGCACTTAGTCTAAAACCACTCATGCAGCTCCAAGACTGTTGCACTGTTGAGATTTTATTACATTTAATGCTGTCACCTTCAAGACTATTTAATTCCTACCCCCCTAAGTGCAGTAAGTAACAGAGACAGTATGAAAAAAAAAAAAAAAAAAGTGGGTTGGAATGCAGAGAGATGAATTAAAGGTTTTTTTGTTTGTTTTTGCTCTTTAAAGCATAATTACCCACCTTCTACTTCCCCCCGCAAGATTCCCCTCATCTCATCATAATGACATCACTCAAAGACTGCAACACTTTTGTAGCTGGCATTATGCAAAATAAAATTTATACTGAAAGAGAGGGACTTTTGTTTTGGATGTGTAGTTTTGGGGGAATTTGGTGGGGGTTTTTTTTGGTTTGGGTTTTTTTTTTTTTTTTTTAAGAGCAGTCCCTCTCGCACAGAACCAGGCTGTTCAATCAAAGCCTTATCTGTTATATTTCTGTCTTTCTCTTCTGTTTAGCGCATTCACCAACAAGAGAAAAGGGGGTAAAGCAATGGAGGCTTTGACCTGCAGCTGTAACACAATACTTTCGCACAGCCCTGTCGACCCCTGACATAAATTTTACACCGCAGCTGGCATTTACACACTTAACATTACCATATGTATAGCCTACTCTGTGCTAATTATGCTAATCACCTGTCTAACTCTCTGCTGCGAAAAATGGTTGTATTTAGCAGTCCACTGCCTACCAATACAGCTTACTGTGTGGCTGAAATGTACATTCAGACGGCTCTGAATGGCAAGATTTTTCCACGTTGCTGGCTTCATTCAGACCACAGAAAAATTTATTCAAGTCAACTGGTTTCGGTACGCAACAAAAAAGTTACGAGAAAAAAGTGAGTGTGTTCCTGCCCTAACATTCTAAGCCTGCTTGCAAGCAAAATGATAAATCAATTGGTGTGGGAAACAAAAAGGGAGAAAGATTTCTTTTGCAAGCCATGTGAAACTGTAGCCTATTTAAAAAAAAAAAAAAAAAAAAGGAAAAAAAAGGAAAAAAAAAGGGAAAAAAAAAGAAAAAAAAAAGAAGAAAAAAAGGTCATCCTATTTCCCCAAATTTCTTGAAAGAGCCGTTAATAGATATTTACACCTGATCACAATTCTCTCAAGTTGCTTTTATCTACAGTTGGAAGTCATACTAAACGTTTTAGCTTTTGTTTCTTGATCTTAATAATTTGCACTAGAATCTCATATTTTCTGTTATCTACTGCTCAAACAGCATCAGCTTCTAAACAGTGCTTCTCTTCTTTTCTGACTGTGGGAACCCTCCAAGAATTCAGTAAAGACTGGTGTAAATGAAATCAGAATGAGGCCTGTGCTGAGAGACAAATAAGAAAAATGCACAGGGTGTACTCCCCAGGAGAAGTGGTGGAAGAAAGTACCTTCCTTAAGTAGTTACAGACTTCTTTTTACCATTACAGAAAAGGTAACTTAGAAAAAATTAAATTTGTAATGGATGAGGACTTTTCTAATGCTATCATAGTATCAGCAGGAAGGGAGATGTTTAAGTGAGTTCCTGAAGCTTATCTTTCTCTGAGTATCTGAGTGAGCAGATTACACTGAGATCTGCCTGGGATTACACTCCTGTCACTATTTAAATACAGTTTATCACATTGAAGTAAGTTCCTATGACTCCTTTCCCCTCTGCACACACCCAAGGAAGCTATGGCAATTCACAGATTTGTCAGATAACCAAAATGTAAATTTGATTACAGCATCATCCTTGGCAATTTCCTTTCAGGTCAGATTTGTGGAAATCTCCTTTCAGTTAGCTTTAAATGTTATGAAATTACATGTTCACACACCAAGTGGAAAAATAACAATATACAATAACATATAATAAGCCTCCTCATTACCTTTGTGTAAACAAACAAATAAAACAACCCAGGTAAGCAGGCTATGAGGTAGATCACTGTTAATATTCTGCAAAGAGTATTTAACTGAAAACAAGAACGGCTCAACAATGTTTATTCTCAGAAGGTGCATTCCCAGTCACAGCATGAGATCAAGGAAAAGTCTATGCCTCTGCCTTCCCTACTTCCCATCCTTTGTCCACTCTGTTTCTATGTGCACTGTTGATAGTAAGGTAAAGTAACAGGTTTTGCCTGTCAGCAATGGCCTTCACTTTAATATTTTAGTTATTACATTGCCTGTTTGACTAAATTACACAGCCTCAGCCAAGACCCATCTTGCTTTCTAGCATCTCAGTTTCAATTCTCTGCCAGTCCAAAGCACTAATTTATCTGTGTTCTTTCAGCTTCAAAATACTGGTTGTGCAGCCAAAAACACAAATAACACTACAACTACTGTTTATTTCAGAGTGTGCTTTCCCCCTTTTTTTTTTTTTTTTTTTTTTTTTTTGACTAGAAGATGGACCACCCTGCTCTCATGGCACAGAACACTATTTACATTGCAATACTTGACTGTGTAATACATCTGGCATTTTTGGGCAGGATTCCTGAGCTGGGGGCCAGAAGCCCTTAAGCAATGATTTAACAGGGGGAAAAAAAAAAAATCATACAACTTGACTCAACAGTGCTCATTTCTAGTTTGCTGCACTTAATTTCTGATTAGTGACTGAAAAGCAGAAATGCATCATAGTGGTAAACAAGAGAACACTGTTTCTTTTAATTTATCTCACTGTTAGTAAAAGAAGACTGTACTACAGTTTAAGGGCTCAGTTCCAGCTCCGGGTATGTGGGTTTACAATACTGCACATGTGCTTGCACGTGAGCAAAATACAGATGTTTCAAATACACAATTATTACTTGTATATTTGAAGCTGGAATTAGGTTCAGCACAATTCTCTAAAGAAGCAGCACCTTTGCAGAAGGAGTCAGGTGATGGTTCTGTTCATTCTCTAACCTCTTATATATTTTGCTCAAGCACTTAAATAACTAAGTTTTCCAAAACCAAGCAGAAGTTAAAGCCAAGCCATTCATTCTGGAAACCAAAATTAAAGTTCTCCATACATCAAAGTATCTATTTGGTCAGCAGTTTCCACGAAGGACTTTTTGCCTCATGAAAGTACTACTTTTGCCAAAATCAGGATGTTTATAGCAACTGAGGTGATAGTGAATGAACATCACAGAGCAAAACCAAGATAAAGTAAATTGTATTTACAGATATTAAACTAAGTTTAGACAGCAAAAAAATGAGCTAGGAAAAACACTTTATTTTTAAATTCTGGATTAAAAGCCCAGCTGGTTTAAGCACAGTGCTAATAACACCAAGGTCACGGGTTCAGTTCCCGTACAAGCCATTCACTTAAAAGTTGGACTTCATGACCCTAGTGGGTCCTTTCCAACTCAGAACATTCTGTGAATTATCTGTGATTCTCTTACTCCTTGCAACTCCACTCCACCTATTTCTAGTGCAATGCACAATGGAAAATTATTCCAAGTCAAGAGTCCCTCCATTAACAGCAAGGGTGAACATAATTTATTGTACATGGTATCCACCAGTCATATTTAGCACAATCTGAGTGGATTATAAAATAGCACAGATTACGCAAAACGGGGGCAAAATATTTTCCCATTCTCCTTAAGTTCATGGGAACAGAAATGAAGAGGCCATTATAACATGGCATGCACTTTCACACAGAAATCATACTTTAAAGCAACGAGTTTTCTGCAATGAGGCACCATCTCAGCAATCTGCCACTCCAGTAAAGCATCACCATCAGAAAGTGATACAATTTCTGTCAGTATGAACGAAAGCTGTGCATCTTTATCTTTCTGAATTCTGGCAGGTGACTACATTTCTTATTGCACAACTGTCACCGAGACCTTGAAAAGTTTTATTGATTTCTTCAGGTTTTCCCATGAAGAGTAACTCACAAATGTAAATGGGGAAAGACCTCCTGCATACTACAGGGCAGGAAAGATTAGAGAAATTGAAAGAAGCAAAGGCATACTGAAGATAAATAAAGATGACTGACAAAATATGTATAACTCTACAGTAGATACAAAGAAGAATGAACTTCCGGTAAAATTCTGCACTCCCAATCCTGCTGAACTCCAAAAAAAGAGCAGGTAGAACTATGTATGTTTACACCATCATCTCTAGACAGAAAAACCACTGTTCAAATGCTCCAAGACTGAACCTCATTCTATATACAGGAGAAAACACCTGACAAGTAACAGCCCCACAAAATCTAAAACCAAAATGCTGTTCTAAACAATCAGAATATTCTTAAAAAGCTTGCTATGGGGTAGAAAACTTTACAAGCATGGTTTTACCTGAGTGCTTACAGGCTGAAGCTGGCAATTCACTGTTAAGTTAAAAAGGTTGTGCATAAAAGCAGTTGAGTGTGAAAATGAGAACATGCTCCATCAGACCCCAAAAGGAAAGCAGTTGCAGACACATTAAAACCAGCATCCTAGTGGACACAGCTCCAATAGGTCGCAGGGAGGTCAGCTTTGCAGGAAAAATCCAAACGACATATAAACATGGCACTGTGGAAACCAGACAAATCTCCCATAGCTTTGTCCAGCCAGCACTAATCTAGGCATCAGCTGTGGTGCACAACCTAAACAAAGGGATCAGTCGGTTCATACATCTGGAAGCTGTCATATTTTGGAGAGTCCCAAGAGTGATGTGTAAGTGAAACATCCACTTGCCTGCAACAGCCTTTAAATTTGTTGAGTGGTCAAGAACTGTTACATGCACATGCTACAGAGTGTTACGACCTTCTGGGGAACAACCACAAACATTATTTAATGACAGGACTTGGGCCATCTCTTCCCACAGGAGAAAAAAGAGGTCATGAAAATGGAGCCAGGGTGAGGAGCTCAGGTTTTCCTTAATGCACTGAATGCTAAAAGCAAGCTTGAGTGCCCATGGCTTTTACCATTGTTCTTTTCTGAACCCACTGTCTGCTGAGGAATAACAAGAAAGGAAGGTCCACTCTGTACAAAATAAAAAACCAAACAAAACCCAGATCATTTGGCAGGTGGCAGGAGCTTGTAGTAGACCTCAGCCTCTTCCCACCACCTCTGCACAGCACAACTTAAAGCAGCAGCCAGACCTACAGCTGAGTGTGCTCTTCTGCTTGCCTGTGCTTCCCCTGTTCCTGCTCAGCAACACTGACATGGGGAACAACAACAAAGCAACGTTGCCTTCAACTAGTTTATTTCACTCCAGGACTTCTGTACCAAAATCTGCAAGCTCTCCAGAGCTACAGAAATGCCTTCACACCCTGTTCATAAGCAGCAAAATCCCCGGAGCATAAGATGACACTCAAAGCTCAGAAGAGAGGGAGAATGCAATGGCACAGCCAAGGTGCTGCCCTGCTAAATACACATTTAAACAGAAGGAAACAGACCCTTCCAAACAAGGATCTGGAGGGCACATTCTGTCAAGGACACGGGCAACAGCGTGTTAAGTTTGGAAATAGTAATGAAGAATAATTTTCTCCAGCCTTGAGTAAATGAAATGCCTCTGAAGTCTGAAAGGCAGACAGAACCATGCAACCATGCAGTTATACCTTAGGGCATGCCAGTTCTACAGGAGGAGCTCCTCCTCTTTCCCCTCCCTGAAGAGGCAACACATGGGCCCACTGTTACTTCCTTTCATACATGGGTAAGGCCTGGCCCCACTAAAGTCATTCCAAGTTCTGCCACTACATTCAGTGAGCTCAGGATTTCACCCTTTAACTCCTCAATGACCAAAGAATGGTCACAGGCAATATCTTCATTAAACTCTTACAGATAAAACAGGATTTTTATGCGTTGAAGCTGCGGGGTTTTTTTACGAACAAGCTTTTCAGCAAGGAGCATCAACTCCAAGCGGTGGTGTCAAGACAGAATTCAACAGAGATTCCCACTGACTTTGAATTTCATAGCAGTCTCCTGAAAGATGACCATCAACTATCCATGTAACTACAGCATCAAAACATCTTTTCTTAACAACTTTCAATACACACACAAACAGGGAGTTTGAATTCACCGGAACATAACACCCACTCCACTGATGTTTTCATTCACAAATATCATGTAAAGCCTAAATATAAGAATTTGATGTGATTTTTCAAAACAGAAGCATGGACTGAAATACTTTTGGCCTTTCATCAGTAAGCATTAGAGAGAGCATGTTACCCAGATGACTGTCCTTCAGCTACCATGTGGAAACACTACTGCCACTTCCCCATTTGAAAAAAACCCCACATAATAAATAATCACATCTAAGTCAAACAAAACAGTGGCTTGGAAATTTTCCAGGTAAGCACCTCTCAATGAACTTTCAACAGGCACTGAGGAATGCAACACAGTATTCAGGGGTAAGTAAACTCTTATGTCACCTGATTCATGAGAAGCTAACTGAATCTGGTGATGTGACCAGAGACAATGTCCCTGACTGACACACAGCCTGCAAAACCCCACCACAGATTCCACATCACAGCAACTCCTGCTCTTCTGCCATCTCTGCTACACTGATGTGCTGATGCAGGAGCAAGCGTGTCTCAAACAGTACCACTCCTGCCCACAACCGCTCATGTTTGTGGGAGGATGGAATTGCACCTGACTGGGTCAATTCCTGCTAACTGTATTCAAAACCAACATGTTACTTCAGCCCACTAACATAAATTTGTCCCCCTGAAACAACAAATTCACACAGATCCGTTCTCTATTCTTTTTTTTTTGTTTCTCCAAAGTCTACTAGTGTAAAGTTAACTGATGCCTTAGGCAGAACTTAAGAACAACTTTCCTCTCCACCTGCACTTAATCTTGCTGGGTTAGGAAAACTGAGAATCTATGGAAATAATACTGGTTCCTGCACCACTCACACACTTTCCTCATTTTCACCTCATTCTTATTTTGCATGGGTAGATTAACATATTTTAAGACAGGTCAACCATAAATACTCCAGTAGAGTAACCTGATTTTTTTCCCCCTTAAAGAAAAAGGAAACAGTACTGCACATAGCTCAAATTTTGACTTACAAAGTGTTTCTGTGGTGCCCACTCAATCCTAGTTCACTAACAGTTAAAACACACTTTGTTCCATGTACCTGAACCAAACTGTGCAGTTATCAAGGCATTTTTCCCCCTCCCTGCAGGATGCCCCACCTATTCGTATCACACACCCTCTTCCTTCAAACTGGCTTAAAGAAGGGGCTCTGCGTTTTGGAGCTCAGTTCAAGCTCACAAATCTTCACAAAGCTTTGTGAAGAGGGCTACTTAAAGAGGGAGAAGTTTGACTGAGCTACAGCTAGTGCAAAAAGTGCAGAAAGCAAGAAAGTAAGGAAAGAACAGCATGATCCTTGACCTCTTAAGGAAGGCAGAGTAATGAAAAAAGCGAGGAGAAAAAAAATCCCAAGACAATGGTAACATGAAACGAATTATAACAGAAGACTAGACCATCTCTCCCATTATAGGCTGCTCCAATTAACATCATTTATGGCACTGCAGTAGCCAAATTTCAAGCTCCACTTAACAGAACCTTTTCTGGAGCCACAAAACTACCTTCTTTCAGAAGCAGAGGCTGTGAATTTATATGTCTGACTGCTGTTGACACACGGGGTCTTAAGAGTGCCTATTAAGAGTGGTAGCAAAAGAAAATGACCAGTTATAAGCACGATTTCTTTTCCACCCAGACAACTCTCTAGTTATGAATGGATGATTCTAAAAGCACATCTGTGTCCAGCAAAATTCAGTCACCGAGGAAATCAGTGCAAAGCCTTTTTTTTTTTTTTTTCCTGCCTGGGTATACAATACATAAAGATGCTAAACAGTCTCTGCAGCTCCAGGATGCACGAACACCCACATAGAGCAGTTCAACCGAAGCTGAGTGGCTGTGAATAACACAACCTCCATTCAAATGCCAGCCCAGAATCTGTCTGCCCAAGAAACTAAAACAATCCCCTCCACAGGCAAGGTATGCACATGGGGATGACAGATCTGTTCATGTGCTGAGGGTAGCAGGTATGTGTTCCAGTCAAAGACAGCTCACAGCAAGTCTACTAGAAAGGAGCATGGACCAAGAGCATACTGTGGGACACAGTAATAGCTGAAGTATTCTAAACAGCAGCCAGAGGAGAACTGTGCTTAAAAGAAAGCCCCCAGAACCTTCTCCACAACAGAGAAACAATCTAATAGGAAAGCCACTTTGGAATCAGGAGCCTCAGAGAAGGCCAAGAATGCTGACACAAATTCTGAAGGAAGAAAACTACTACAAAAAGTCTGCAAGAATGACATTTTGGAGATCTGTTTTTCTTTTTCTCTCTCTGAAAGTCTGCCCAACAGGTGGGTTTCTGAACTTCTTATGTAAATATTTTAGCCATATTAACTGCAGGCCCAGATTACTAATCACTTATCTTTGTCTTAAAACTCATTCAAAGTTTACTTCACTGTTTGTTAATGAATTGTGTTATGGTTTTAAAGAAACCACTTAATATAGCACTGAAGTTTGCTGGAAGTATGCTCCATCCTCCATGGTATTCAGAAATACACCATGTAAAATCAGTTTCTGTAAGTAAATACCACCAACTTATTCAGGAGTAGTAACTGTAAAATGTTTCATTAGCAAATCAAAACTGTTACTTGAAATATATTTCAACCAACCTGTGATTCTACACAGCACTTACAGGACAACGAAGCGATCAGGCCCAGCCAACATGGGCTTGTGAAAGGCAGGTCCTGCTTGACCAACCCCATCTCCCTCTGACAGGGTGACCCATTTAGTGGGTGAGAGAAGGGCTGTGGGTATTGTCTACCTGAACTTGAATAATGCCTTTGACACTGCTTCCTGCAGCACTGTCCTGGAGAGACTGGCTGCTCATGGCTCTGACAGGGGCACGTTCGCTGGCTCACAAGTGCTGGGTCCTGCCCTTCTGCCACAACAGCCCCATTCAGCACCAGAGCACTGGGGAAGAGAGGCTGGAAAGCATCACAGGTTGTGGGAAACAACCTGGGGCAGCAGAGGCTGAACACGAGCCAACAGTGTGCCCACTGCCATCCTGACCTGTATCACAAACAGTGTGGCCAACACGACCAGGGAAGTGACTGTGCCCCTGTACTTGGCACTGGTGAGGCTGCATCTCGATTCCCACTCTCAGTTTTTGGGCCCCTCACTTCCAAGGTGGACACTGAGGTGCTGGAGCGTGTTCAGAGAAGGGCAGTGAAGCTGATGGAGGGTCTGCAGCACAGGTCTCTTGAGGAGCAGCTGAGGGAGCTGGGCTTGTTCAGCCCAGAGAAAAGGAGGCTCGAGGTGACCTACAACTCTCTACAACCACCTGAAAGGAGGCTGCAGGCAACAAGGGACAGGGTGAGAGGAAATGGCCTGAAGTTGCTCCAGGACAGGTTTAGATTGGATAGTAAGGAAACCAACTTCACAATGCCAAGCACTGGAACAGGCTGCCCTGGGAACTGGTCGAATTACCATCCCTGGAGGTATCTAAAAGATGTGTAGAAGTGGCACTTAGGGACGTGGTTCAGTGGTGAACATAGCAGTGCTGGGTTACCCGTTCCAACTTCAACAATTCTGTGATTCTCTATTTCCCCAATATTGCCCAGTTCATTCAAACTCTCGGTAAACAAAAGGTAAAGACTAAAGTAAGACAACTATTTTAATAAACACAGCAATTCATCCACTGCTTCTGTGCTAAGAAACCTTGATCTAAAGAGCCCCTTAGGATAACAACCTCCATGGAGAGTATTTTAAACCTACTAGGATCAGTTGCACACAAGTGCAGAAAAATGGGTTTGGTCACTGCTTTGCACTTCTGCATAGAAAGAACAGCATTTTCCATGCTATCTCTGTCTATATCTGTTCTATTTCAAACTCTCACTCTGTACTGCTGTCTGTAGCTGTCTTTAGCAACAGAAACATGCAATCATTATTTGTTACGTTTATATGTGTAACACTGTGGCTCACGAGCAGAACTTTCACAAACTCTCCATCAAGAAAGCCATTTTTAGTAAGCTCTTTTCTGTAGATAGTCATGTAGTGCTAGAATGGGGAAACTAGATGTTAATTTAAATCAAATCTAGAATATTTTATTTCACCTTAATCTCTTAGCCTTTGTTTTGGGGGGTTGGCTTTTGTTGTGTTTTGGTTTTTTTTTCTTTTTTTTTTTTCCCCCCAATATAGAAATGCAAGAGTTTCTAAAAGGAGAATTGTAATATATTTCAATATTATTTTCAATTTGACATGAAAACTAAACTCAATAGACGTAAAGTTAAATATGTTAACTCTGTCAAACCAGCTGCATTATGAATTCATCTTGGCCATAAAGACCTCACAGATCAATTTCAACCAGATTTTACACTAGGGATTTCCCCCTGCTCCCTAAAACAATGATGACATGAGAAGAGACCACAGCAGCAACTGAACTAAGCTAATATTTTACAAATCGTAATTTTTTTCTTGGGAATTGCATTTTTATTGCCAGTCACAGAGGCATCATCAGCAAATAACTTCTTGGTATCACAGGGCTACAACATGCAGGTGGCATTAATGGAACAGGATCACCATTCTACGTAAGTGAACGCCGGTAATACCAGAAAAATAAATGCCATGGAAGCATGCTGGATGGAACTGCAAGCACGTATCAATTTACCAAACAAAGAAAACCAGCAGCAAAACACCTAAGAGCGAAAACGGACACAAGAAACTTCGCCACAACAACCTTACAAGGGCTCCGGGGAAAGAAAGAAAAGTGGAAAAAAACAAGGTTCACGATCATTTTCGTTAGCATTTAAGGTACATCGGACTTACTGACCAGTACAAACCCCAAATGCTCATCCCTGCCTACAGATGGGACCCTGCCCTGCCCGTCCTGTTCCTCGGGCAGATCTGCTGCCAGGCCCCACCGCGTTTCGAGCTCCTGGGCTGCACTGCATGGGACCACGGACCCTTCAGCTGCTAACACGCTCCTTCCTTCCCACACCAGGAGCCCTGACACTCGTGCAGCTCGTCCTGACCCCGCAATCCCTGCGGGGGCAGCCGCGGTGCTGGCGGGGACCCCTCGGGCATCACAGCACCCTGAGCAGGCACCCACTTTGTCTGCGCTCGGAGCTCGCCCCTCCACACACGCACCTACAGGGCGCTGCTTAGCCAGGATTATTCATGCAGCCTTCCACGTTAACTTTTATAAGCCAAATTCTGCTGCAAGCGACTTTGACATAAACCTAGAATAGTAACTAGCTGCAGTCAAGGGGCTCTCTTTTCACGCCGGCCTGGTAGCTAATGGGGGAACGCGATGCTAAGTAAACAACTCCTCCCCAGATTAAAAAAAAAAGAAAAAAAAAAAAAAAAAAAGGAAAACCCACCAAAAACACACCTAAACCCAAGCCCCGGCAGTCTGGAGCCAAGCCTCTCAGCGCGGGGCGCCCCGCCCGGGCTCCGCTTCGCCTCCGCTGCCTTTCTTCCGGCTTTTTTTTTTTTTTTCCTTTTCTTTTTTCACCTCGTCCTCTCCCTGCTCTTTCTTATTTTCCTTTCCCCCTTTCCAGCGCTCCCCCCGCCGAACGCCGTCCCACACCCGGGACCACACACGGGGCCCGCCCCGCCCGCCGCGGCCCGGCGCACTCCCAAAATGGCGGAGGGGGCGCCTCACGGCAGCGCGGCCTGTGCCCGCGGCCGGCGGGGCGCGGGGACCCGCCGCCCGCAGCTGCCCCGCACTGCGAGGCGGGACGCGGGCGAGGCGCGGGGCGGACAAGGACGGGCTGTGCCCGCCGGCCCTCCGCCCCGAGCGCGGCCCGGCCGCCGCGGCCCCCCGCGGGCGGACGAGTGGTAGGTGCCGCCCGGGGCCGCGCGCCCCGGCCCAGCGCCCGCCCCCCGGGCCGGGCCCGCCCGGCGCCGGCTCCGCGCACAGCGGGCACCCCGCGCTTACCTTCCACCCACAGCTCCTCCACGTTGGTCTCCAGGTTAGCCGCCCGTAATCCCACAGCGAAAGCCCCAAATATCAGGAGGCCGACCACCAAAAACTTCCCGCAGTTTTTCTGAATGTAACAGCCCAGTTTAAACAACAGTCTCTGAAACTTTGCTCGCAGCCACAGCGGCGCTTTCCGTCCCGTCGCCTTCCCCTGCAAGGCAAGAAGAGGTCAGTAGTTGGGGGGCTGCGGCAGCCGCCAGAAGCGGGGGGAGCACCCCCAGCCCTCCCACGAGCGGGACAGCTCGTGCCCCGCGGGGCGCGGTCCCCGGGATGAAGGATGGAGCGCAGTGGATCAGCTCAAGCAGGCATCCTTCCAGCAGGGCCTTCGCCCCACAGCCCTGCCGAGCAGGCACCCTCGGGCACATATGGAGGGCTAAGATGTACCTGCTGGCAGCCATGCCTTGCCCCACACCGACACCCGGGTTTGGGTGTGACAACACTGCTTCAGACCCCCGGGCCCTACCCTGTGCTGCCCACCACCACACTCTTGTCGTGCCCGAGGCGCCGCCAGCAGCTCAGGCTGCAAAGCATTCTCGCTGGCAGGACCCGTGGTTCCAGGGCAGAAGGAACCACTTCCGACGAACTTCTGCAGCCACAAGAAAGAGAAGCCCCTTTTCCTGTTCTCCTTAGACCCCAGAATGGCGGCGGGGGGGGAAGGGGGAGGGAGGGAGGAGAGGGGAATTGTGTGACAGACTGCTAGTGGGCAGCACAGTGGCCGTTTCCCCCATTCCCAGTTCCTAGCAGGGATTTGGTGCTGAGGCAGGACCCACGTGGTGAGCAGCGCTGTAAGATCTGCAGTAATTCATTTCCATAGAGTTTGGAGACGCTGTGTGATCTGAATTAGGAAGTAGAGCAGCCATCTGTAAGTTACGACAATATTTGTGAACGGAAGAGGGCAGCCACATGGATTTTTTTTTTTTTTTTCTCCTCCTCCTTTCCCTCTTCTTACAAAGCCTAGAAATCCGCTCCCTGAAGTGAAACCATCCCTGCAGCAATGCAGCTTTTGGAGATTGTTTACTTTGAACATTTTTTGGCCGGCGGAGATTGGCGGACGGGGCCGTCCCCCCGCCCCGCCCGGGCCGGCACCTCCAGCCCTCCGCGGGGACCGGCGCGGCAGGGTTAAGGTGGCAATTTGTTTACGGCCCTTGCTCCCCCCTGCGATCGTGGGGCAGGGGAGAAAACCGCTGCCTTCTCTGCTGGGGGACCCCCCTCTCCGAAGGCAGTCACCGTGTCAGCGCTCGGCGGAAAACTTCACAAAAGCCCAACTTCTGCCAAGAAACCGGCCGGCCAGGAGCGAGCGTTGCCGAGGTCGCAGGGAGCTACGAGGGGCTGGAGAGGCGGAAAGGAAGCGGAGAGGGAGAGGGGGAGCGGTAGAGCGGGCCTGGGGCTAGCCGTGGGGAGGCCGGGAGCGAGCCGAGGTTGTCTCGGGAAGTTTAAGAGAAGAACTGCTCCGCAGCGCAGGTACGCACCAGGGCAGGCACAGGCGAGCAGAGAGAGAAGGAGGGCACTCTCTCCCGCACTGAAGAGTCACAGACGTCCCTCTCTTTTTCCCAGCATTTTATTGGTGGCCGTTTCGTTTCCATCTCCTCCTTCCACCCCCGCGAGAAAACACACCACCCCCCTCCTCCTCCCCCGCCGAAAAAAGCAGCACTACCACTAGCCCGTATCTCTGGGGAAAAAAAAAAAAAAAAAAAGGGGGAGAGATTGAATGCACCTTTGAAATCTGCTCCAAGGCGAACGCCGCATCGCAGTAGCTTGGCCGCTGCAGATACTCCCGGTCGGGCGCCGCGGCGCGCCGATTGCCTCCGGTCCTTCGCCGCCTCCCGCCGCCGCTCCTCGCCGCCCGGCCGGGGTGGCCTCCGCCGCCCGCGCTGCTGCTGGTCTCCGGCTCCGAGGCGTTAGCGGCCGAGGCCATGTTGCCGCCGCCGCCGGAGGGACGGGGGAGCTGCCGCTGGCGCTGCCGCGGCGGGGCCCGGGGCCCCGGGGGCGCGGCGGGGCCGCGGGGGGCTGGCGGCGCTGCGGGCCGCGGGCTGGTGCTGCTGCTGCTGCGGGGGCTGCTGCTGCTGCCGCCACTGCTGCCGCCGCCGCCGCCGGCGGGGCTGGGGCTGCTGCTGCTGCTGGGGCTGCTGCGGCGCGGCCGCCTCAGGCGGGGCGCGGGGCCGCGGCTGCCGCGGCCGCTCCGGCCGAGTCGCTCCCCGCGCCTCCCATTGCCACATCGCGCGCGGACCCCGAGCTGCAGGCGGCCGCTCCCCGCGCCCGGCGAGGGCGGCCGGGCGGCCGGGCGCGACTCGCGGGCCCCCCCGGCCGCCGCCGCCGCCGCCGCCGCGCTGTGCTCCGCTCCCGTTGAAATCGCCTCCTCCTCCTCCGGCCGGCCGCCGCTGCCTCCGGGAAGCCGCTGTCCGCGGCGGCGCTCAGCGGCGGGGCGGCGGCGCGGCGGGCCGCGGCTGCTCCTGCTGCTGCTGCTGCTGCTGCTGGGCTGCCTCGCCGCGCTGCACCATCCTGCCTCAGCGCCGGGGTGCTTCCCGCGGGCCGCGGGGCCGGCGGGGTTCCGCGGTCGGCCCCGCCGCGGCGGCGGGCGGGCGGCTGCCTGGCGCTCTCCCCCGGTGTGTGCGCGGCAGCACCGAGCTGCAGCCCCTCGGCTCCAGAGATGAGATGAAGAAGAAAAAAAGGACTCTCTCCATTTGGATAAAGAGGAGGGGGGGGGAGGTGGGGGAGTATGAGTGGAGAGAGAGCGAGAGAGGGAGAGGGAGGAAAAAAAAAAGGGGCTGAGAGCCCGCCCCCGGGGCTGTCAGATGGCTTGGGTTTCTGCGAGGCGATTGGCTCGGGGAGGGCAGAAATTACTCAGCAAACATGACTATTATTAGCTGCTTAGCAACAGCTCACCAAAGTAGAGGGACCACCCAGGCCGGCAACCCTTGTGTGTGCATCTCCAGCTTCAGGGGGAGCCTTAAAGAGATCCCGTCTTCTTTGCATGCAATACTTCCATTAAGGAATGCCTTCTCCCCCTTTCTTCTTCGTTTTCTTTTCAAGAAAGCTGGGTTTTTTTGGTTTTGGTTGATTCCCCCCCCCCTCCCCCCGTCCGAGATGCTTGCAGACAAATACACGCGCGCAACTTTCTCGCGATCGACATACAAAAATACATTTTTCCCTTTTTTAAAAGAAAAGGAGGGAAACGGGGGGAAAGCAGCACTAAGCGATTTCTAAAGGCCTTAAAAGAAAATCCTTTTAGAGGCACCTTGGCCTCGAGCTGCAACAAATACTGGGAGGTCCGAGCTGAATTCCCAGGCTTGCAGGAATAATGACAGGGTGGTAGATACTGCGGTAGAAAGTGCCAGATTTTTCTCCCTCTCTCTTTAACTAAAGAGGAGACTTAGTTCCTTGCAAGAAAACCACTCCATCCAGTTAGAAAAACACAATGAAAACTTAACACTTGAGGGCTTTAAAGCCGCGGTAGCTAGCCTGTTTCAACTTAGGGCTCATTCTTTAACTGAAACCTGAGGAAAGCCAATTTTAATATGTTTCTAGTGTAAAAGTCCATGAAACGCAGCCTGCCTGGCCGCGCTAAACATTTCTTGAACTACACGCGATTGTTTACTTTTTTGGCACCGCTCCTCCTCGTCTCTGTTCATTGAGAATCAGCCATTAATTTGCTGCCTTTGGAGCCGCTCGCACCCGCCCCCAGCCCCGGGGCTGCGCTCCCCGGCCCCCATCGCGGCTCCCCGGCCCCCATCGCGGCTCCCCGGCCCCCATCGCGGCTGCCGGGCCCCGGCGGACCCCCGTGCGCAGCGGCCCCTCCGCTCCCTGCCCGGGGGGACACTCGGGGGGGGCAGCTCTCCGCAAGGACGGCTGCTGCCTGCCCGCGGAGCTGGGCAAGCGGCAGGGTGGTGAGAGAAATGTGGAGAAAAAGAGGGGAGGGGGCAGGCGGCCCCGAGGTGCGAGGAGCAGCTCCGGGCAGCCCGGTGCGGTGCCCAGCTCGCCACACCCGCACCTCTCCCTTCAGCCCCGCCGCACGTCTGCCCGGGGCAGCGGCCCTGGGCAAAAGCCCTGAGCCCCGGCTGGCTGCCAGCAGCCCCCTCCTCTCGGCGGGGATGCCGTGCACCGGGGCCGGGCAGCGACCCGGGGGCCGGGGCGGCGGCGGGACCGGGCTGTGCACAGCATCGGTCTCTCCGTGAGACTGCCCGGGGGCACCTACGGGCAGGGCCTTTCCAGGGCCATAGCCGCCGCTTAGGGGGTCCCTTTTCCCTTTCCCTGCGTCCCACCTCCGTTTTTCCCACCTGCCTCCTTGAAGGCCCTGCTCTGTGCTCCGCACAGCACTGTCTCCAGGAGAGCTGCTGGGAGCAGCAAGCTGTCATGCACGTAGGGTGCATACATATGGGAGAAGGAAAGCTGAAGCAGTTGGAGCGGGAGGCTCTTTTCTGTTGGAGGCTGAAACCCGCACCTAGGGTAGAGTTGGCCACCTCCGAGTTTCCACTTGGGAAAGTGACCATCTCTTTAAGAACTGATGTGACGCTACTTCTGCATCCTCTCAACCTCACCATGTGTTAAGGGGTAGCACAGCTGGTGAATGGAGAAAGAAGGGATGGGTGGAGAAGCATTTTGGTTCAGCCTCCTGGCAGGCTCCAAAACCGAGGGAGAGTGTCCCTTCAAGCACCTCGAGTCCTCAGAGCTGCCCTGCGTGCTTCCTGCCTGCTAGGCTTCACACAGTAGCCTAGCACCCATTCCCACTCGTGATTCCAAAACTCGATCTGAAGACTCAAATTGAAGCAGCACTGTCTTAATCTCCCTTCTCTCCCTGTGGTCTGGAGGGAGTTTTTTTCTTTCTTTCTTTCTTTCTTTCTTTTTTTTTTTTTTTTTTTTTTTTTAAGCATACACAAGAGATTAATTACTGCAGAGATCTAACTGGTCTTGTTTCTGGGATGGGGGGTTGTGTGTTGTTTTTTGGTTGGGATTTTTTTTTTTTTTCCCTTAAGGAAGAAGTGTCAGTGTAAAAGTCTCCACTTGGGTGGTCAGAGCAGTGACTGCCCCCAGTCTACCTCATAGCTGATGCCTGTGTGCTACATTCCTGGCAATAATGTTCCTAATCAATCTGCCCTTATTCACATTTGTAAGCGCTGCTGGCTGTGATATGCATGCCCTGAGTGTGCAACTACTCTTCCACACCAAGGACTTTTTCCATCTTAAGCAACCCGAAGGGATCTCAACAGATTTCGTATCTAGGACTTGCTCTGTGGTGAAGGCCTAGGAAGGTGTCTCTTTATGCAGAGTGGCTGCGGTCCACAACCACCATTAATACCGGTTCCTTTCAATGACTGGGAGAGCCCATGCTGGTGTACAAGAATCTCAGCTTTGACTTTGGTCATAGTGGCTTCATTTTTTAATACTCTGCTTTTTAGGTCACCTTTGTGTTCATAACCCCCAATACGGCAGAGCTTCACACTTCCTCCAGCCAAGTGACGTATCAAATCCAATTGAAGTTAACAAAGGGGAACCGGTATTTACAGTGATTCTACTTTAACACATTTTTTTATCGTGTTGCTCATCACCTGTGGACACACCACCAAAAGCATTTGCACTGCTGGAGCACCTGATTATCCTAAGAAAGACACAGAAATGAAGCGCAGGCACTTCAACTTCCTTTTGTAGGGCCACAAGAGACCTGACCACGGAAGACGACGGACTTGTGGAAAAACAACCTGATTTTTCCTATTCCCTCAAATTTCTGCCTTTTCACACTGGTTTCCACTGCGCAAGGGCACAGGTCTGCCTCGACCCTGTGCTCCACCCGCACACCTGACACTGGCTTTGACATGAGATCACAGATGACTCGGTTGTGCAGAGCAGGCTGAGCCTTCCTCCCCGTTTGCAGTCGCGGTGCCTGCTGGCCCCCCGGCCGGGGGAAGCTGCAGTGCTCGGGGGGCTGGGGTGCTCAGGGGGCTGGGGTGCTCAGGGGGGCTGGAGTGCTCAGGGGGCTGCCGTCGGGGGGTTGGGGTGCTCAGAGGGCTGGGGTGCTCAGGGGGCTGCCGTCGGGGGGTTGGGGTGCTCAGAGGGCTGCGGTGCTCAGGGGGCTGCTGTCGGGGGGCTGGGGTGCTCAGGGGGATGCGGTGCTCAGGGGGCTGCCGTCGGGGGGCGGCGGTGTCCGCGGGGGCCGCGCAGCCCCGCGCCTGCAGGAGGAGGTGGGCGGCCTCTCCCCCTCCTCAGCCGTAGAAGAAAGGGAACTGCTCGAGCCAACTTGTCAAAATAATGCGGCTAATTACCCCTGATCTCCTTTAATGGAAAGCTGCTCTGCACGCCACAAAGGAGCAAATGAGGGATCTACAGCACCAACCCAGGAGCGCTGGCATTTTCTTCCGCGGAGGGCTGCGGGGAAATGTGCCTGCAGAGGAGCCTTCGGGGTTTCTGTGCTCCTTCCGCGCACAGCGGAGTCCCAGGGGAGGGCGAGAGAGCGCGGGGAGCTGTGGAGGGCAGTGGCGGGAGCAACAGCCCCATCCCTCCGAAACCCGGAGGGCATCCCAGCTCTAGCGCACCTTGTCATGTTCCACGAGGGGCTTTAGCTCTGTAAACCCAAGGCGTCTTCAAAACAGATTCTTTTCCTGGCAAAATGCCCTGCCACTTGCAGGACATTACTGTGCATTGAGAGGGGAAAGTTACACTGAGCCATTTTTAGCCAGTCTGGACAACACCGGGTCTGTGTAAAGACAGCTCAAATCTTGCATGTGCCAGAAGGCAGGGCATTCACTTTCATGATCTCTGCCATCGGGCCTTGCAGAAAAAAAAAGCTGAGCGACACAATCTCTTTGACCCACTGCTGGAGCAACAAATTTATTAGAGATATAGGCGTGAGAAATGAAAAGGAAGTAAAACAATTCAGGCTCATTGTATGTCTTTCTTTCATACTGCTAATCCGGTTTACACATCACGCCTACATGTCTCAATAGGGCTTTATATACTGTGGCAAAGGCAGAACAAAATAAAAGGTGTGTGAGTGTGCGTATGTGTGTGTGTGTGTGTGCATGTGTGTGTGAAATAAGGATAAAAACAGAGAACCCCAAGATATTTTAATTCAGAGTGGGCCGCCAGTTTTATATCTATGGGCTCTTGAAAGCAAATTGATTTTAAAGGGTTCCTTCCCCTTCCACTCCCTCCTAAGCATTACCATTTCTAAACAATACTATCTACTGTCCTGATACAGTCTCATATTATAATCCAGACATACAATGACCCCAGTAGCGCTAACCAGAAATTAGATACAGACTGGTGCTGAAACAAGGTGCGACTTGCTAACCAGACGTGGTAAATGTTATGTGGTTAGGAGCTGGCAGATACCCACCTTGGCTTCAACACTTCTTTTAAAACCACCCGACGACATCAGACGTCTGTCTCCCCCATTCCCCTCCCCTCTTTTGCCTTCGCTAGGTCTACCTCCCATACTGGGGCTAAGGCAGTGGCCTGTCACTGAACAACCCCCCAGCCTCCAGTCCCTGGAAGCAGCGGGACAACACACACGAGACAGACAGATGACAGCAGCGCTGTACCGGCCCCGATGGTACCAGGCACACGCGGAGTTCCATCCTGAAGCCGGGGGCTGAAGCCACTGTTGACCTTAACCTAAGGCGGCCCCTGTCCCACAGAGCCTGGCCCCAGCGACATTTCTGCTCCCCGCACGGCAGCTTGTTCGGAGCAGAGCTCGCACAGGTGCCGAGACGCTGGGACCGGGGCCCCGTTTGCGGTTCCCTGCGGGACTGCACAGAGTCCCCGCGGAGCCGCTTCCCACCCGCGGCCAGAGCCCCCCGCGCCTGCGGCCGGAGCTCCGGGACACCACGGCCGAGCCGGGCCAGGGAGAGCCCCCCAGCCCCGGGGCAGCCCCGCCGGCCCCTGCCCCGCGCCGACCCCCGCCCCGCCCCGCCGGCCGTGCCCCGCTGCCCGCCCCGCTCGGACCGACCCGGCCGCGATGCCCCGGCACGGCGGAGGCCCCGGGCCCCCGACGGCTGTGCTGAGGCTCCCCCCACGCCCTCCCTGCGACACCGCCCCGGGCCGGGCCCTGTCCCCGCTGCCCGGGCCCCCGGGGAGGCACCTACCATCGCTGCCCGTCCAGGAGCCGCCCGGGGGGAGCCGCGCCGGAGCTCTGCGTGCGCCCTCAGTCACTGCTACTGACGGCATTCATGGAACATCACTGTTGTCTTCCCCCGTCCTTTAACTCGTCTTTTTTTCCCCCTCTTTCTTTCTCTCTTTTTATTTCCTTTTTCTTTCTTTTTCTCTTTCCCTCTTTAGTTCATCTTTTCCTTCCTTCCTTCCTTCTTCCTTCCTTCCCTTCCTCTTCCTTTCCTTCCCCTCTCTCTTCTCCTGCTCCTGCCTTTTTTTTTTTTTTTTTTTTTTTTTTTTTTTTTAATGCCGAAGGAACTGAAAACGTAAAAAAAAAAATAACCCTCCTAGGTTGCAGGCATTCTGCGGAGTGCTGGAAAGCCTCACAATTACATGCCTGTTTCTATTAAGCAGCTCCATCGTCCTCTATGTGGGTGGTCTGGCTCTCAATAGGCAGGACCTGTCAGGCTCACGTGACGGGCCCGAGAACGTTGCCCCCTTTACAATAAACTTTTAGGGGAAAAAAAAGCGAAGGAAGTGAGGGACGGAGCGCCCGGCCGCTCCCCCCGGCACGGCATACCCGAGCGGGCGGGTCCCCCCAGCCCTGCCCCACCTGGGCTGTCGGCAGGAGGGGTGGAAGGGGCCAGGTGTGGCTTCCTCGTCAAGAGAAAAATACGGTTGGATGTGTACAGAGAGAGAGAGGGGAGAGAGAAGCAGGGTTTCCTTCTGGCTGCTGAGCATTCCGGGCTGCAACCGAGGCGCTGCGTTTGAAGTCTGAAACGTCTGTGCCTGTCCGGCTCGTTTTTTGGTAGAAGTCATTAGAAAGCCGACTTTCAGGTGAAGCACTGCGATGCAAGAAGGGCAACTCCAGGGAACAATTCCTGGACGTTACTGGAGAAGAGCATAATGATTTTCTTTTTAAAAGCAACATTTTCTTGGTTCAGTGTTTCTTGAATAGTTGCAAACAGGATGTATAAGCAGAAATTTATTACTGCTTTTTTTCAGGAGCTTGTGGTGGTTGGTACCAAGTCACGACAAGTGTTGCTCCTGAATAAGGGCACGTTGCAAGGAATAAATTACCTGTCTTGGAAGACTTGTCACTCTTTGTTTATTGATGACCCTTTTCTCCTGGCCAGTCACGTTTGATTTGCTATTGGATTTGGAATCATCGCAGCATAACTGGAGAATAAAATATATTCTGTGTTGCTGTAGTCCTGTGTCCAAGTTGCCCAGATATTTCTGTTTGTGATATGTTCAGAAAACGTGCTTCATGATTGGGTTCAGTGATTTCACATGACTTTTTTGGATACTCTTTAGCCATATTTTATCTATATTGCTCCTGTTAGAGAATTCCAGTAATAGAAAATAATGTGTATGTTACAGTCATATGTTCACTATCAAGAATATAAAAACACTGTATAAGAGAAACTGTAAGGAAATATCTCACGATCTGATTGCATCAAGCAGCCTAACTCCATACAAATTATCTGCATAAAACCAGGTTATCCATCAAAATAATGAGTAAGAAGGACATTTTGTCTGCAAAACTTATTTTTACATGGCAGAGGGGCTCGTGACAATGATAAATACTTGAAAGAGCATGGGAAAAGAGAGGATTTTACGGGATTTTTAAAGAATACATGAAAAAAAAAGGAAGGGAAACTGAGAAAACTCAACCAAAGATGACTTTGCTGCCACAAACCAGACATCCTCTCTCTAAGAAGCACTATGCTTCAGTGTTTCAGTTTTACCCTATTTTATTCCCCTTTGCTCCTGTATGGATAGAAACCATATTTCAATCCAGTTCTGTATTTTCCTACTGAATCCACTGTTGAAGGTCTTCAGCTCGAGCTACTTTGATTGTAACTACAGGCAGTTCTGACAAGAAAACCATTTTGGACATGTGACAAGGCCGTCCTGTGTTGCACCTCTGTCTGAGTCAGAGTTAAGGCAGAGAGTAGCTAAGATTAAGAGAGCTCTCTCACAGCCTTGCTACGGCCAGGGCAGCCTCCTGCCTGGATGGCTGAATCCTGCAGCAAGTATCTGCAGGTCTGACACTAAGGTAAAGCAAGGGTGGGGTTTTTTTTGGTTTGGTTTTGGGGTTTTTTGTTTGTTTGTTTTGTTTTTTTTATGGAAAAAGTCATCCCTTATTACTTCAGTGCTGACCCTCACTATCAAGAAGATGAGTGCTGAGTCCTCATCACCCAGTACTTTAAAAATGATGTGGTTTTCAGCTACAGGGGTGTTCCTTTCTGGAGCAGAAGAAGGAGAAAGAAGAGAGGGGGAAAAAGAAGACGCTGACTGCTTTGCTTTTGTTTGTTGTAGAGAGGATGCACAGCAGTCCATGTAAGTCTGGTAGTCCTTTGCTACTTGTACAATGAACACCTTGCAGGTGTCTGGAGATACAAGAAACACTATGAAAAGAGAGATTCAAATGCCAAAAAGTTCTCAAAAAAAACCCAAACAAAACCAAAACCACCAAAACCCACTACCAAAATTCCTAGATCATTTGCTCCCCTCTCTTTCTGAAGACAGGATTTGTTCATATGATACCCCTGGAAGATGGTCACCCAGTCTGGCCTTTAAAATCTCCTTCCACAATTTTGCTTCTCAAGCAGTGGGTTTGAGACAAACCTAGTGGTTCTGGCTGTTGGAAAGGTTTTTCCCAATATCTAACCCAAAATTAGGTTTCTATAGTTTAGACATATTGCTTCTTGTCCTTTTTCATGTGAACATAAAATTTATTTCCTTTTCTCATTACATAAAAAAAGAAAATCAGATTACCCATGTCTTTCCTTGTCTTTAGTCTCTAGGCAATTCCTTCTACCTTTGTCCAGTGGCATATTTTCTAAGTCTCTAATGTGTGTTGTCTGTCTCTCTGTGGTGCTCCACAGCTGGTTCAAATGTTGTCACATCAAGGCTCACACACAATACCTTTCCTACAGATGCTGGTGTGGAGTTTGCCTTAT
Source organism: Pyrocephalus nanus (assembly GCA_038380795.1). Taxonomy (NCBI): domain Eukaryota; kingdom Metazoa; phylum Chordata; class Aves; order Passeriformes; family Tyrannidae; genus Pyrocephalus; species Pyrocephalus nanus. The sequence goes on along the minus strand of CM076263.1, from coordinate 73,226,168 downwards.
TTGCAGGTGTGACTTTTGTTTTTTTTTTTGGCTTGTGCTCAGGATAGAATCCACTGTAAACCTCAGATCCCTTTCTGCTTTATTCTTCCCTGAAATCTTTCCTTTAAGTGTGTCTGTATGTCACTGGAAAACACTTCTGTTACACTTTTATCTATAATATTCAGCTTTAGTGAATTATCTTTTTTTTAAAAACTCTGCTTTTCTTTGTACCATAGTGCAATACAGTAAGCATTTGAGTAAAAATTTGGTCATCATTAATGAACACAGTAAATGTTTTCCCCATACCTCTGTTGGGACTTTTTAGAAAAAAAAAAAAAAGCCTGTTAATCTTGCAAGTGAACCCAAAATTCACTGACAGAATTAAAAGATATTGCTAAAAAGTTTTTGATGAAGAGTAGTACAAAGATTAGTAAGTATAGAGTCAGAAATTAGCCCATCTTTTGTAAGACCTCAGCAGTACAGGATTCACATGGCTGATTCACTGAGTAACTAAGACTGATGGTTTAGTTCAGAATGTCACATCAAGGGTACAAGACCCAAGGTCATACCAAGGATTCCCACCATAACAACAGAAACGTAGACCTGAAGGCAGCTCTGCAGAAAATAAATAAGTGGTCTCTAGGCTGCAGTTTCAGGCCATCCCTGGCTTGGTATGAGCTTAATAATAAACCTGAGAAACCTCTTAGGTCATCCCTGGGCTAATGGCCATGCCTGGCCTTGGAGGTTTCTCATATTTATTGAGGTAATTAACCTGGCACATAAGGGTCCTGGTGTGTTCATGCAGGGAATACAGAGGGAATGCAAGTGCCAGAAGACAGACCTTCTGTATGGTCTGCTCTCTTCCATCAGTCTCAAAAGCTGGAGCTCTGAAGTTTCATGTGTGTGGCCTTTTGTCAATCCTCCACATCACCCTAAACATGGTGCAAACCACATCCATGGACTAAATATTTCACATAGTACAGAAAGGTAACAGAGGCAGCACCATGTACCTGACCAGCTGCTGGGAATTAATCTGGATCTAAGAAACAGTCACACGCTGTACCTGTTGAAACCATGGTGATGAATGAGGGCTTGGCACTCGTGGCTAGGAGGATGTGTTGAAGAGTGCCCCAGTCTGTAAACACCCCATTTCTATGGCAGCATTTCCCAGATCCACACCTCTCCCTGGGACAGAGAGGGGGACATGGCATCTGAGACTGGGAACCTGGTGAACAATCCCCTGGGAACACGAGCAGCAGGGGCCTTGGTAGGTCATGGGACTCTGCTAGGGTTTTGCTGACAGGACATCCCTATCCGTCTGCCACATGAAGAGGTGTTGTAGTAGGGCTGAACAGTCTGCCCTTCTCCCTGTAGTGGTTCCTAAGACAGTAACAGCCACCAGGACTGAGGTGATTTCCCGTGCCATCATTTGCTGTTAACTGCACCCAACTCTACTTTCAAGACAGAGTGATGGTGGTGTTGGGATGTTGGGGCCACAGGTGCTAAAGATGTAACCAGCTGTGGTTTTGTAAGTTATGGTGATTTAAAAAAAAAAAAAAAAAAAAAAAATTGGGACAAGTGGAATAGTTGGGAATCCAGGCAAAGTCATGGGTACACAAATCTTTCTTCAGCTCTGAAAGAGAAGCGGAGAATTTCAAAGTTACGTGCAAGTTAGGAACAGTTCTTGTGAATTTAATTATGCTGAATTTAATTAGGAAAGAGATGAAACGTGTTTGAGCCTCTAGAGTAGAGAGGAATTAAGAGGTGTTATCTCCTAAGATAGCTGAGAAAGAGGAATTTATTGCCTAGGGAACACAGAGAGGTTTTTGGAGGGAGCTGGAGGAGAAGGGAGTTTTTGTGTATTCCTACACATGCTTAAGTATGCCCTAAAACTGCTAAAGAATCCGGGATTTCTAGTGTCTGCCCTGGTTATGAGTTTCAGTTCCAAGGTGCATATTTTGAAGGAAGTTTTAATAACAGGAGGGTTTATGCACCCAAAAGCTATCCTTTTTCCTTCAGCTGAATATCACGATGAAGGTGTGTTTTGTATGGTTTATTTGCCTTTTCATTTTGCCAGGTGCTTTCATGTTCCACTGGGGGAAGAGCAGCCATTTAGTCTTCTCTACTATATTTAATGAGTCTGGGTAAAAAATATTGCATTATAAATTGTAACCCGAGACACTGTTGTGGTAGATTATTTCCTCTTAAATAACAATGGAAAAATTTTGCCTTTTATTTTGTATAGCAGGGGAGGAATGCACAGAGCAATTCTTTTCCCTCTTCCTCCAGGAATCGTGCACCACAATACACTTTCTACGTTTATTTTACGAGTTTTATTTCCCTTATTGGCGATGTTGTTTAATGTGCTGCAAAGTAAATGCGTAAATGAAGTCTTAGCACTGACTGTGCTGTTAACCTAACTAAATCTTTGCTTAATGTGAACCTTAGGAAAGCATCTGCATCGGTGATGTTCAGTGATGTGCTATTGAGAACTCTGTGCTCATCTGTAACAGATTGTTTGGACATGCAGTGTGGCATTCGTGATTCAAAGACACACTCATGGATGTTTATGAATCCATGTTTAATGTTTCCTCACGTTTCTGCATCTCATCCCTATTGGTACTATTGAGTGCCACTGAGCTTTATTTTGGAAAAAAAAAGTTATTTTCTCCTCTGGACACGTGGCTGGAGCTTCTGCCACTTTGCAAATGACTGTTTCCATCTTGCACAGATCGTTCTGGTGGTGGCTCCTCTGGTTCATTGGTGACTTTTATTCTCTTTTCACACACAGTTCTCTTGATTTTGGGAAGTGCTTAATTTTCTCCCCTCCACAGGCTTCCAGGAGCCCCTCTGCAAAGACACAAACAAGCAAGAACCCACTTTAAAATCCCGGGACCTCGCATAGCAAAGTTGAGTGTTTAAATCCTGGTAGAATTCATGCTTCCAAAATACCCGTGGTGGTACTTTTTTTGTGCAATAATTCAGTGGCAAACTGAGGCTACATGGTATCTGGATGGAAGAGCTTAGAAAAAGGCAGCCTGTTAGAATCATGGGCTTATTTCCAGCTGTGTTGACTTCGCTGAGAATTAATTGCTCTTGAATAAAGTAGTGCAGTTGAGTTATTCATCAGAACTCTTCCATCTGTGTGACTCGTAGTATTATGAGCTAGCTGGGAGTTCATTGGTGTTTTTAGAAGTGATAAAGCTGTACATTTTGACCTGCTGATGGATCCTCCAAGAGTTACAAATCAGAATATTGTCTCTTTTTTCCCCTCTTATTTTTCTTTTTATTTGTTTGTTTGTTTGTTTGTGGGTTTTTGTGTGGTGTGTTTTTGTTTTGTTTTTAAATAAAAACATGTTTGTAAGCATGATGCCTGTGTGTTACCAACAGAAGGTATCTGCCTTGAGATTCATGAAATGTACCACATAAAGGAGAGCATTATTTTCAGATCTCCAGCTAGCTGCTGTTCCAGCCCTTTATATTTAATTTGGATATCCTGTGTAAAAGCTGTGTGGGATGAATGACACAAGGTTAAATTTTAAACCACCATACAGTGAATTACGCTGAACTGCACTTTGAAAACTGTCCTTGTCTGCTGACCTACATAACATCATTAAAGCTTCTAACCCATGTTTTCTTGGCACGTTACTTCCAAAAGCATGCTTTAGAACATGAATTGCTTTAGATAATGAAAGAGAAATGTCAGTGTCTTTTGGCATACTGCCACAGGGTATAGCTTTAATTACAGGAAATAAATTTCATTCTCAGAATTGACTTTTTTTGTTTGTTTGGTTGTTTGGTTGTTTTTTATTCTGCCATTGGTTTAACAGTACCATGGCCTAGAGTACTGTCAGCCATGGGAGAATGGTTGACAGAATCAGAAGAAACAGCTCTGGTAGTGGGACATCAAGAGGAGAACTCCTGCTTTGGTTGAGGTTATCACTGTCAGCACCATGGAGCTTTGCAGGTGAGAATAACTCAGTGGGAGCATTGATGGTAGGAATGGGGGAATCAGACCCATCAGGGGTAGTGAAGCCTGTACAGTCCTGTGGGTGCTGAGTGACATTTGAGATGAGATTACAACACCTTGATATCAAAGTCTGGGCAGTTGCTGTAGCTCAAAAAAAACACAAACATCCCCCTCCATTCTCCCCCCACCCCCGACTTTGTCATTAGGAAATACCACTCGAGAGCAAACAAAAGAATGGTGTCTCATTAGTGGCAGATGTCAGGGAACCACATTTTCTTTGGCTTTGTTGACACATTGCTTTCTTAAAAGTAATCACCTTCAGCTATAATGGATTACTCCACCAGGAGGAAAACTAATCCTCCTCTTCAGCTGCCAATCGGGGCTGAAGAATGTTCCAGGAATTCCACAAGATGACACTCTTAGCAAAATAAGGGTGGTTTGGGAAATTCTTTGCCTTGGTTGCCTTGCGAGGGAGTAATGATTTACAGGGGTTTCACATTGCTCTGGAACTGTTACTGAGATTTCAGCACCTGCATCATAACAGCAACTCTGTTTTTTTCTTCTTTCATTAAGAAATACGCTGTTGACCTACAAACCGAGCAAAGCTGTCGTGGAAGTTATGTATGCATCACTAGGGAGTAATTGTTAACTCTTGCTGTGTAATAAATGTCTTTTTGGAACAGGCTTTTCTTCTGTGAAAAGAAAAGTAGGAAATACACCCAACTGAAATGCACTCAAATCTAGAATTCCCAGTATTTCATTTTTAGCTGCCACAGTAGGTAGAAGCCCACTTGGCTGGTTGAATCACCCTGATATTTGCATGAGACCAAAAGGAAACTGCTCTCAACTTGTGTTTTCTGATATTAGTTGGTTATAAAGACAAAAACCTGCAAATGTATAGCACTCCTTATTTTTCTTCTACAATACCTAAGAAACACGGGTACAACAATATGTAGATCCACTCATATGAAAAAAAAAAAAAATTAATGATCATGACTTGTTACCCAAGCTGTAGAACTGAAGTTTTTCTGTCCCTTCTTCCTCAGAGTGTCAGCAGGTCCAGGGCAGGATGCCATCATCTTCTCTCACACAAAACCTTGGAAGTACTGAATTCATGGGAGGAACTTGCAGAACAGGAACTTGCTACTTTAGCCCACAGTGAAAACTGAAATGTGAAAGTCAGGGGCTGCTCTCGTTACTACAGTTTTGTGTTTGAATGCTCAGGGTAACAACATTTTGGTTTGAACGGGCAGGCATAAGTGGGAGATGGGACAGGAGTTTTTAAAACAGTTCTGTCACTGAAGCACCTTCTGAAATGACCACAAGTAGCCTCCAGGCCCCCTGAACTCTTACATTTCTTCTCATACCCCTTTCCCATATGTCTCTTTTGGTTTGCTACTGGAAAAAAAACGGGGAGAAGGAGGAAGAATGACAAAAATATCCATTATTATACCAGAACCTTCTCAAACCCTCCAAACAAGTTCCTTGTTTCTGTGATTTCAATTTCTGTAGAGTTTCAGTTTCAAACCTGAGCCACTGAAACTCTGATTTTCCTTGCACCCAGAAATTTACCAGAAGGAAAGATATTGATGAAAATTAGCTTCTTCAGTAGAACATCTCATAAAAGATGGTATTAGCTATAAATAACTGTTATAAATTGAATTTTTCAGATCATATAAAGATCATAAAAAATCTCTTACAAACTCAGTTCCAATAAAGCCAGTGTCACTGCATGGGATTGAACTAAGGCTGAGTTCAGTGTGGCATATAAGTCTTCAGAGGACATTATATAGGTCTATACTGGGGGGAAGCAATTTAAGACACTGACAGCTGTTGTGGTAATCTGATGGACCAAAGGTGGTTAATTGAAAAATGTGTGATTTTTATGTGTTTCTGAAGACTGTTTTGAACAAACATCTTTGAGTTCAGGTACTGCACTGAAGTGTAGGATAGGAACTGTCTGGTAGGTGTTTGATAACACTTGAAAGTGGATTTAGATGGAAGAGTCTGAATTTGTGGCATTTCAGGTCTTTCTGTTCTATTTCAGCTGTGCACACTCTCACTGGACCTTGCTCTTTTAGATTACACATTTTCAGGATGAATTAAGATGTTGTCAAAGGCAGTGAGCTGGAAGGTATTTGGGGAGAGCTTTTCTACTCTACCTCTAATCAAGCCTTTTTTCTTGTATCAACTTTCAGAGGGTTATGGTCCTGCCTAACGCATTTTTAAAACTACTGCAGTACAAATGACACATCACACCTTTATTGAAGTCCCTTGCTCAACCAAAGTTTGAAAAATACTCCTCTGCAGTTTGCCTTGTGGGACCTCTTCATTGGCATAAATAAGTAGAAATGCTAACCAACTGATATGTGGATGTTGATCTGAAACTTTGACAGTGCTCTTCAGTTTGTACAGTTGGGCTGAAAAACTCATGTATGTCAGGGTCTTCATGAGAGTTCTAGTGCTTCTGAGTAGGCAAACAGTCCTCTGTAGACAGGTTTTCTTATGCTATTTCCCCATTTCCACTTACAGTCTCTGCAGGAATCAGAACATACAGCACTACGAGAAAAAAAAAAAAAAAAAAAAGGAGGAAAACAATGGAATAAAGCAATTACAGTCTTTCAAACTGCCAGCAATGCCTGCTTTGAGCTTGTATTTGTTGTGAACTCCAGCTCTGCTTACAATTTTGAGTGTGACACAAATGAGGAAGAGGGGGAGAAACATCAATTGTTTTCTCTGGTGAAGAAGGCAGTAGATTTCAAGGGCAAAAACCTCCAAAATTAGGCAGAGGCTTCTTAGGCATCACCTTAGGGGATTAGGTCCTAAATTTAAGAGGCAAACAGTGCTGATCAATGGTTATATTTGGCTAGCACTGGTTGAGTGGTTTTCAATGGTTGCTTCTGCTTTGTGCTTCATGAGACGAAGCTGCAGCTTTGCAATTTAAAGGCTGCATTCAAAATAACAACCAGCAAACATAAAGTACTGCAGAAGGAAGGGTTCTTTACAATGCAGTTATGACTCATGGAGCATTGTTTAAATTGCCCTAGGACTCTTCTTTAAAAAAAGCTTATCTTTGTGAAGGAAAAATATATTGTTTTCATGTGGAAGGAGTTCATATACAGGGATGCTGGCTCCTCAGCTGTAGTCAGTCATACAGAAGAAGTGGGCATGATGTACAATATAGCAAAAAACAGGTTTCCTAACTCTTTAGCAATGAAGGCCTGTTGTCTTAGAAAAGGCTGCACTAAGGTCCTTTTTGGAAAGGCCTTTCGTTGCACAGCGTTGCACACACCTTTTACTCATTAAATGCCCTTTTAAGGTTTGACAGTGGCGTGAGCAGCGTTCTGTGGAGGTCAGATTGGTGTGTCTTTAGCCCTTGTACTTCAATCTATACCTACACACTCAGGCCAAATCCTGTGTTTTGAAAGATCTGCCTCATCCCTGAAGCTGATGCTGGCAGCATCCACTGCAGCACTGGGTGGTTAGCACATTTAAAACTCTGGTAAGCCACTTCCAGCTAAGACTGTTAAACATAAAGGGATGCATAATCATGGAGCAATCCACATTTTTAAGTCTAACTTGTCCTTAAGTAAAAATGTGGCCTCCCATTCATCTTTTATAGCTTATAAAAAAAAAAAATCGTTGAATTAGAACTTATTCGGTTAGGCTGACAGCAGGCAGGATGTGTTTCATCTGACAAATTTCTTCTGAACCTAAAACAAAATGGAAAATGCTGAATGTCGAAATTTGCAGCTCATTCAGTTTTATCTTTCTAATTCTTGCTAGAGATTTCCTCTTAAATAATCAAACTTGCACTTCACTGAAGTTTATGAGGATGTTCTTTCAAAGAAGCAGGTTTTGTCCATATAACACCATCAGAAACGTGTGGGCCAGACCCTGGCACCCACAAAAAGCCTCTGACTGTTCTGGTCTTCCACCTAAGCCTTACAGTAATATAGGGATGTCTCTCAGGTGCAAGGCTTTAGATGGCAAATGTAAAGGTGAAACCCCAGACTAGCTTTTATCAATAGTGATGGTTATTCAGAACTATATAAAATAGTATCTGTCACACTCCACTGCCCTAATGATTGTGATATATATGAAATTCTATCCAAACGCTGTTTGTGATGTCATAGTAAATTAATTTTACTTAAAATTAGAAAATCTAGGGAAATATTTTGCTTTATCACATGAAAAATGGGAGTGCATTTAAATCATAGTTTATGCATACCTAAAGCTAAGCATGAAGGTTAAAAACTTACACTTAATTTTTCTCCTCACCTTGCAATAGAATCTTTCAGTGCAGTTTCAAAAATGTGTTTGTTTTTACATTCACACAGTGGCTGGAACATTTTACGAGACAGAAGAGCTCAGCATTTGAACCAGATTAGGTCTGGGAACCGGTGATAGCAAACCAGCCGGGCGAAGCTCGTGAGGACTGATAACCAGATCTGCTTTGTTAGGATTGCCTCTCACAGCCAGGTCAGTTTCCTGATCTGTTTCTCTGTGCAGCCACATAGGCACCAGAGCTGGCACAACAAATGGCCCAGAGCAAGGAAGGAGCACTGGGATGGCCCACTGATGACAGCCCAGACCAGGAGCCTGCCTGGTGATGAATGGTTGCAGATGGGAATCTAAATATTTGGAAGGCTGATATGAAGTCAGAGGAGAAAGAAATGTGGCCTTCATCATCTACCATAAACAAATGAGCTGTTCCTGTTGTCCTTAAAATACTGTGACTGTTTTTCAGTGTAGACCAACCAATCATGTGGATTGTGTCCAGAAATGGCAAAAGAGCTGTGTAAAATTCCGCTCTTTTAAATATCAAGACTCCATAAACAAACCATTGCTTTTCACGAGGGACTCATTCTCTGGTAAATCAATAATTGTTAAAAACACCAGTATCTCCTAATATTACTTCAGCTGTAGCATAATTCAGAATTGAATAATTCCTTTTCTGGGATTTATGAATTATGCATTAATATCAGCTTATGCACTTCAAAGGTCACCCAAAAGTTAATGTACTATTTTGCTATTATATTCTGCTTGCTCATCTCAGCATTTTTTTTTTTTTTTGTGATCCAAGAGAAGCAGGGAATGCATGTGATAATCAACTCTGACCCCAGGAGCCAGAATGTAGGTAGAGCATAGTGAGGAGAATCACCCTGTAGAAAAGCTATAGAAAATCACAGTTGTGATTTACCCTTTTAAGAAATGAAATTAGGTACTATCTATTTATTTGCCATCCACAGAAAGGGTAGTGTAGTCTGTGTAAAAGCTATGTTACCTCCTCTATACTTTTTTAGAGCCTCACTCTCTCTACAGTTGAGAAGCAAAACTTTCCATGCCTCACTTCTGACCCTATCAGCTAGGATGACAAAAGCAGTGACTTTGAAAATGCAAACAAACAAATAAGCTGTTCTGTTCAGTCAAGCACTGTTGGATCTTGGTTTCCCAAAGACTTATTTTACTCCTCTGCAACACTTTGTGAAACTTATCTCAAATCTGGTTAAAATCAGTGCAGCTACACTGTTTAATTCTTCCATTTCCTCAGAAAAAAACAAGTTAAAATCATGTAGTCATCTTCTTTAAGCCACAGGATTGAGGAATGCTTTGTAGGTACAGTATCAGTTTTGCACAGTTTGGCCTCTGACAAGGAAGACTAATTAGTGGATCCATTGCTTGAGCAGAATTTTATTTATCCTTCTTGCATTCACTTGCCCTGAGCTGCAACAGCCTAACTCCATGCTACTCAACAACACTCCTGAGAACTGTTCTTCACAAGCTGTCCTATTGCAGAAGGCTCCATGTGTCTTCCTGACAGCTAAGGCTGCACTGATGACTGCTTGTCCAAATAATGAAAATGGGCCAAAAGAGCCCCATCTTGCCTGAGCTGTAGACTATCATTTTTCCCATGACCATCTCTTCACAATGTGAGCCGAAAATAATCCAATTAATGGGTGGAAAGTTTTGTGGCAGACTTCAGGAGCAAGGTGATTCGTTGTTATGAAGTAAATATGGATGATATGGTTAAAAAATTAACAAAACAGAAAGATAACACAGGGTGGTATTTAGATTTCTTCCAAGCTGTCTCTTTGTTAAAACTCACACCCTTGTCACTGAAAATCCATACTGGGACTAATTTGTTTTTTAAGCAAATCCTCAGTAGTAAATCTCTCAAGTATAAATCTTTGGCTAGATTGGTCTGAAGTGATTTGACCTGCTCCTACTCTTACCTGAAGCTTACCTTGCTGTTCCTTGCCTCCACGTACCTCATCTCCAGTGCTAGTGTGCTGGACTTCTACAGACACTGTCCCAGTGCAGCCTCAAAGGGAACTCTGAGCTGAATCCTCAAGACCTGGAGCTGACACTTCACGTCACTCCACGTGGATGCAAAAGTATCCAGATCTGAGCACTGGGCAGGCAAATCTCCAACCACCCTGCCTTTCAAGGAACACTGTGGAATACAGACATAAAGGACATATTTCACCCTCCCCTCCCTGTCCCACCTTTTGTAATTGATGCAGCCTGTCAGCATCACTACCCAAGGCTGCCTAAACCTCTGCTGACCCTTTTCTGTCTCTTAAGTTTACATCTGCCAACTGCTATTTTCTTTCTGCCTGTCGTTTCAAAGTGAGACTTTAAAAAGCAGAGGTTACCTGCTGCTAAAACGTCTGCAGTGAAGGATCTGTAGGGATCCTGATGACGAACATCAGCTTGTCATCCATCCACTCTTTGCTGTGTGGCACATAAACACACTGGACGTGACCAAGGGAACAGGGAACTGGGTGCCACCAGGCTTTCTGTGGTGCTTGCTGGAAGCACAGCGTGCTCACTGAATGTGCCAGCGTGGAAAGTGCAGTGTAAAATGAAGTATGTAAAACTCACTCATATGAGGGAAGGATGCTTTTCTGTACAGCCAGTGAAACTCCTCGGGACCAATCGTTCAAAAAGATGAGGAGGACTGACAGCAAAGAGGTTACGATGATTTCTCTCTGAATTTCTACACAGAGGAGGGTAATCAGCAGGACTTGCTAAAATCAGACACATCAGCTGGGTGCAAAATACTGCTGTTTGAAAACCCCTTGATACAGGTACTCAGACTACAGTTAGCTACACAATGCACACGCAGCCTTAGAGCATCTGAGAGCTCACAGTTACCTTGGGAGTAGGGTACAACATAACCAATCTGCATGCACCAGGAATTTAGTTAGGTTTTGGGAGGCAGAAGCTCCTGTTTCTTTTGCTTTCCCCTCCCCTCCAGCACCACGCAGGGGGATGGAGTGCTCTGTGCCCGTGCAGTAGCACAGGGCTCCGTCACACGTGGCTACTCGAGGGGCACAATGGTTACAGAAATTAGGCACTGCATTTAAAAGTCTCCTGTTTGCCTGCAGGTTCCTGTTTTGCTGACCACAGGACCTCACTACCTGTGCCAGGATTTACAGGTGTGCTTGAATGTCGGCACATTTCAGGCCTGGGGTAATTTGTTCTCTACATGCCTACATGGCATTCTCTAATCAGCCTACATGGGGTGTGAGAGGGTTTTAGAAGTAAAAGTGCAGAGGAAATAGGCAGGCTCAGGGAATTAGATTGTGAACATAGCACTACTTGCATCACTGCATTTCAGCACAGCTTCTTAACACTCTCTTGTCAAGGAATTTGAAAGAATTTAATCAGCATGTATTTCTGGTCCTGTTTAGGAAGCTGCTCAGCCAGTGTACTTTCCCTGTTAAAACACTAATACATGAATCATGACGTTAATGCACAAAAGAGAATGCAAGAAATGATAGTGAAAACATTTTTGTCTCCCAGATCAGCTTAGTGAAGACACTAATTTTTTAAGAATTATGCAAAAAATAAAAACAATTTTTAAAAATCACCTTCAAAACTAATTTTCTGTTAATAGTCTCTAATATTCCTATTTATTACAGGCTTGGTAACAGAAGCTTCAGCCTTACAAGACTGACTTGTTACCTTGAAAGGAATTATAAAGTGGTTTGTTTGGTTGGTTTTTTAGCTACCATCTAAACCAACTTTTAAATTTTCCTTTAGTCTAAATACATCATTCTGGGAACTTCCTGGTTAGATGGAGTAGGAGAACTGACAATATAAAAAAGGAAAATACCATTAACTAATCCCAAAGAAATCACAACACAAATATACCCAACGACTGGTTGTCTTTTCTACACTCAGGACATGGTTTACACATGCCTGTTTTTCGGTGTGGGGTCACACTAAAGCCTTCTACCTGCTCATTTTTTTGTTCTCTCGGGGGTGTCAGTGCAAGTGCTCACGAAGCCACGACATTAGGTAATCAGGGAATACATCCAGGTCAAAAATACTGGGTTTTTTGTTGTTGGGTTTTTTTGTGTGTGTGTTTTAAGGGTAGTTTCCAACCTGCCTCACTTGTTAGCTCATTTCATTCACACGGTCCCACGAAGAGCAGCACCAGCATAACCCATGGGAGGGAGGGAGGGAGAGGGAGGAACCTCTGCCAGTGCCAAGGGAAACACTCAAGCAACCCATTGGCTTCCCCCCTCCCCTGCACAGAGGTGCCAAAAGTCCCAGAACAGTGCAAGGGCCAGGGGGGGAGTCCTTCAAATGAAACACACCCACAGACACTGCTCCTCTGCTGCAGCGTGCACTGCATTCCAGAACATTCCACTCCCCGAGCCGGCAGCTGGCTGCAGGAGCATTTTTTTTTTTTTGAAGCAGAAGTTCAGCACAGAGCCCTATAGCCAGAACCAAATGCTTCCCCGAACACTAAGGGCTATACATGGCAGTTGTTCGTGGCAGCCACATTTTTATGCATTTGCAGGCTTAATATAGTAAGCATAATGTAAACATGCATCACTCTCTTGGCTCAGCAGTCATTCACGACCGCTCTCGTTGCAATTGTGGAGCTGCAAAGTGGTGCCTGGTTTTCTCTTACAGACACCTCTGGAGTAATTTCCTTAGGAAGTAAGCTCACTCTCCCCCATGGAAGGGCTTTCAGAAAACGGGAGAAATCCTTTCAGTGCCAGCCACTGAAGGCCGGGCTGGAGTGCACGCTCTTTTTTATTTATTTATTTTAAACACCAAAGTATTTCTGCGTAACAACTTGTCAGCTAATGAGTTCTCTTTAAACGTGGCTCCTAAACAGTGTACACAGTATTGTTTTACTAATAGTCTCCAATTAATAGGCACTATAAAAATATAAACAGCAGGAATGGAAAAATCATTAGAAGAGTGGCTTTTGGCTTCTTTCATTCAGGCGAAATAAATGGGTTATATTGCTGCTGTTATTACTGATACGAGACATAAAGCAGATTAAAACAACATATGTTTTCAATACTAAACCCTGACTTGAGATGTACATGGATGCAGGCTCAAAACAGGGAAAATATATCGCTGTCTGTTTGGGAAAAAGGCTGCTCATTCAACAACCCTCTCCCTGTACATCCCCAAAACCAGGAGACACCACGCCCCGAGGATCGTGCAAACTGCCATCAGGGAGGTTCAGGAGAGGTGCAGCTTAAGTTGTAAAGACTAGAACAGTCATTCCATTCCGCAAAATATTTTGGCTCCGTCCATGCCATCTATTTAAATAACCTTTTTTTCCTCAAAGCAGGAGAGCAAACAGTGCTGTGCCTCCCAAGGAGCACTTATTTACACAGTGATGTATGTCAGCAGTCACCAGGGAAGGTGAATGTCTCATTCAGACCAGCACTGGTACCTCGGCTGCAGGGCCACTCACACCCAACCTGCACGGCTCAGCGTGTCTGTCACACCAGTGCAGCCTGGAGACGGGCTGTCGAGCACACTGGTGTCTTTCATGACAGCTTCAGGGTCTCTGGGATACAGCAAGGGGGTTTGGGACTTAGTGAACCTTCCCCAGTCCTCAGAATGCCACCTCATATATCCAGTGATGCTCGTGGGAAGCCTCAGAGAGGTACCCCGGCTGAAAGCACACTGACAACGCTGGATGTGGTTTGGCAACCATATGTAATTCAAAGGGTTTGCCTCAAAGCAGCAGCTTCAAAAGAGTGACTTTGGGAGAGTATTATTCTGAGTTGTAAAACAATAGTGGAGCTAGTAAATTCAGGACAATACAAATAACACATAACCAACTGTGTCATATTCCTGCCCTCCCAAGATATATATGCCTTAAAAAAAAAAAATGCTTGCAGGGTTAATGACAGATAAACCACCTGGAAGAGCTGCTTCATTGAGGGTTGCTGACTATTGGTCAGCCTGTTAGCAAGACCTGACCCAGATTCAGAGGTTGTCTCCAAATGAAAAGATGAGAAGACATACTGTAATTTGCTATCAGAATGACACATAACTGGGCAAGAGCTCTCCTGCCACTACCCCCATCCCACGGATAAACTGCTTGGCTACAAAGGGCAAGGGTGGTGGAAGAAAGGGCAGAGGGAATGGCCATTTCTCCTCTGCAGCTGAGCAGGAGCTATCTACACTATTATAAGCTATTCTGGGGCTTGAAAGTCTTCCAACCCTGCTGATGTCTAGTCTTCTCGTGTTCATGATCACTTCCTTGGTGTCTATTTCTCTTCAGCACTGTGTTGTTGCCTATCTTACACTGGGCACCCATAAAAAAAAAGCCCATTTAAAGTTTGCAGATGGGTTAAAACAGTAACAAAAAAAGTTTTCTTTAACAAGAATCAGTGTCTTTTCCAGCCCTAAGTCTGCTGCTTCCTGAAGTCATGAAAGAGATGTATCTCCCCTGCTCTCACTGGGGTCTGTGAGCTCAGCCTGTGAAGGTGTGTGTCCCTAACTGTGGCTTCAATAAGCAGACTTTAGGGTTTCTCAGAGTTTAGGGTTTCTCAGAGCAAGGCATCCTCTCAGCAGGCAAACCAGCCAGTGGCTATGTCCCTTTTTAGTCTGCACACACCTATCAGTCAGGTTTTGCATCTCCCATTTTTAATGGGGAAAAAACTGGAAAGGATGACCTTCATAATCCCCTTCTACCTGCTTATGCAAAACACAACAAACTTGTAAGCTTGCAGCCATACAAGTCAGCAAGCTGTATAGTTCATGACTTTGTGGCAGTGTGTTAGGCAAACATCTGAACTGCAATTAGAAAAAATACCTTGGAAGGAAAAACTCCTAGCGGTGATTCCTTTTATCCATGGGAGGATGTTTTTTCAGAGAAGAAAATCAGTGTTGCCTTTAAGCATCTTGAATTTTCAGGACTAAAAAAATGCATGTACTGTGAAGTAGCTCGGGTTTATGTTCCTACAATTTACACAGTTCATACAGTAAGTTTTATTTCACGGTATTTCTGGTCACAAATATTTTAACCTAAGTTATCAGGCCACAGTCTAGCTTTGACACCATAAACTGAATAAAATATAGATGGCATTTATGTAAGCACCTAAATAAATACATGTATATGAAAAAGTAACAACATTAAAGACTAAATACTGCCCTCAGAAAATTAATTGTTGAAATGTAAAACCAGTAAACACTTGAATATATACTATGACCCATAACTATCTTTTGAAGCTTAAACCTTACAAACACCTATGGTTTTAATTACTCAATTTATAAACATTTATTAATTAAATGAATTATTTTTCATATTGTGTTTTTCAAGATTCTGATTTATAGAAATACGTTTTCTTGCAAGCCTCTACAGCCTTAAGTAGAATGAAAAAATATGTTACCATTTTAAAATAATAAACTACAGTGAGGAAGTTACTTGTAGAACAGCAGCATTTCAGTGTGAAACTGCCAACACATTTAGTGCCTAATGCCTATATTTAATTAAACCAGTCTGTGAGCATAACAGAGAATGCAAACGTCTATGCTTTTGAAGATGGTCCAGTGTGCATTCCACATGGACTCTGTGTGTGGTCTTTTCATGGTCAGAAAACAATATTCTTCTCATGTCCCATGTTTTCTGTGGTAATCTCAGTTAGCTGTGTACTCCATCCAAATGCTGAGCGGTCATTCTCTTGCAGATTCACAATGAAACCCTCCAGTGTCCAGCCCTGCACATAATATATGCTTTACTCCTGGTATTATGCTGTAACTGACTGTGAAAGCTCTGAAGATGAGCTTGTCATATCCGCCCTTTAACATCAGTTGTTTTATTTCGGTTCTGGGGGAAAAGTGGAGTTAGTAATGATTTACATTTTTATATATATGCTCTAAATCTCATATTCACGCTAAGCTACAATGATTCCCTCGTTAGCTCTTTCAGTTTAGTTGTGAAAACACTGGTTATGAGAAGAGCCAAAGAGGGCTAACAGGAAGGATGTCCTGCACCACCGAAGTAGGATTTGAAGAGTTTCAGGACATTGCTAAGCCAGGCAAAATTTTCCAGAGTACTTATGAACCAGGAAATCTGAAAAGAAGACGGGGAACTCATAAGCAATACCATTTTTATTATCAGCTTTCTTATCCGTTTGTTCCTGGAGATGTTAAGTTCGGATCTCTGATGTTTGTGTATTGCAAGGCTTCACAGTATGTTCAGGTGATCCTTAAAGTTTCAGTGAAAGGTGCCTTGGTCAGCTAGGGTGTCCCAATGTAATCATACTACACCCCCTCCTCAACGGGGGATTTAATTTACTTTAAAAAGAACACAAGACAGTTACAAGCAGAAGTGGCTTTCCACAGAGTATGGAACACAGACTGACAGCTGTGTGGTTCTGGTGCCATGAGGAGGCCTGGCTATCCACTGTACACCAGCTTGGCTAACACCCTGCTTCCAGCCACGTCTCCCTTACACAGAGGGAAGGGAGGGCAAGAATGGAAAGATATTTGAAGATGCAGCTCTGGCCTTTCTGGAGAGTCAAGACAGAGAGTGATAGCTGGGTATTCATAACTCTGGAGAGTGGTTCATCACTGATTCATACAAGCTGTTCCCTTCAATGAAACAGGAAGGAGCCAGTACAATAGAGGTTTTACAGAGTGAAGAAACAGGGAAGGACTTAGCATCACAAGGCAATAAATTGCCGTTATTATGAGAGATGTTATGAAACAGTTTGTGGTTCTAAGATTAATTTTAGTTCAAGTTTCAGCTTCAGAACAGCTGCCAGTTGCTGACTCTCAAACCATCCTTCTCTCAGTCACAAAATGGGGAACTAGCAGAGCACAAAAACCCCTTCTACAAAAAGCTGCTCTGCTGCTTGCGTGCCCAATTACTTCACTGAGACTCAGGGGTACACTCTGCAAAGGCTTTCAAGACTGTTTGAACCAATTGTGGGCACCACATATTCCAGAGAATATGGGATTTTGTCGTAGTTTACAGTTCATTCCCAGTTCAACATGAAAAGTGCACAGAATGCAGCTCCTTCTACTACTTTCATGGCAGGTGGTCAGGTTAGGCTAGTCTTTCAGTCATCTGAAGAAAACATCTACTGTGACAACACAGGAAAATTGTAATGTGTATTTTTGTATTAGGTCTTCATCTATAGTCCTAATTATAGCTGTACTGTGGG
Source organism: Pyrocephalus nanus (assembly GCA_038380795.1). Lineage (NCBI taxonomy): Eukaryota > Metazoa > Chordata > Aves > Passeriformes > Tyrannidae > Pyrocephalus > Pyrocephalus nanus. The sequence continues at coordinate 73,208,774 of CM076263.1, read as the reverse complement.
TGAATCTAGTACCAATACACTTGTCCACTCTCACATGACAAGAAAGACAGGTAAACTGCCTTAGAATGATGTTGAAAGATATTTTTGACCACACCAAACCACCAATACACTCACATGCATTTTTATAAATATGGGACAATTGTGAATTTAATTTCTCGTCCAACCTTAAAAAATTAGCAACAAAAAGTATACTAAAAGTATAACCTAAAGCTGTTGTAAGTATTTTGTTTGATACAATGAAATTCCCCTTGTCCCTATTTGCAGTCTGAGTCTTGGCCCTTCTTAGTTCATCTGTCCTATTAGGCAGAAGTAATTTTTTGGTGTAAATGGCAGTTTGTGTATATTATGCCTTGGCAATGCTTTCCAACTGTTTTGGTACAAAAATCAAGCTACCTTTAAATGTTGCAGCAGTCTTAAATGACTACTACATAATTGCAACCGTGGCTGTTTCATCTCGTAACCGTTCCACTTCTTTTGTCCCTCCCACAAATTATTTTTGATAGGGAAACAATAGAATGAGCCATTATTCTCCATAGGCAGCATTTTGTTGCCAGAGTGAAACAGGCTAAAGGAGTAACGTTTTTGCTAGATAAATGTGCTTGTGGCTTCACAGACCAAGGAAGGGACAGGATGAAGTTGTGAGCCTCAATATCTTCTTTTGCTGACTGCCAGCAAGTTACAGGGGGGTCATGAGGGAAGTAAAATATGATTTGGTGCAAATGACTGTACCCTGAACTCAGATCCACAAGCCCAGAGAAGCAGGCAGGTGGTGTGCAATTACAGTCACAGCACAGGACGAATTAGGAGGAATTTAGTATTTTGTGTCTGTGTGCGCTCTGGACACGAGATGAGGGAGCAGGCAGTGACAGATCACAGGAATGCATTCACGGACTGCTTGAGAGGACAAAGGGGAGAAACCCAGAGGAGTCAATCCTTGCAGAGGACCAAATCTTTATTGATACCCATTGCATCTCACCCGCCCTTAGAAAGACAGCCAGTGGGTAATCTAAAAGGCTGTGATCTGCTGAATAACCACGGCAAGCTCTGTTACTGTCCTGTAGGTCCTGGATGTCATGGTTTAGCAAAGGTATTCCCAAATTTAGTACTCCCACTAGAAAGAAAACCACGAGCTGCTCCCTTCCCTGCCCTGGCGAGAGAAGAAAGGCAGAGATTATGGGTTGAGATAAGAACAATTTACTGGAAACAGCAATCAGAAAAGAAAACAGTCAGGAACAGCAACAATACTAATAACAAAAGTGTACAAAGAGAGGGTGATTTACAAGCAGAATGCTCACCAAGCCCGGGACAATGAAAAACAGTGGCAGATGGACCCTGCGCCTGCCATGCCTTTTTTTGCCCATCCTTTTCCCGGAAGCGAGTCCTTCACTTCCACCCCCAGCGATGACAAGAGGAGGTACAGAGTAAAGATGAGACACTCCCACACGGCTCCAGGCTCAGCCCTCACGGCTCCTGCCAAAAATTAACTCCGTCCTGCCCCAAACCAGACACTACCGCTCCTTGGACCGCATCCCTGTGGCAGGGCGGGTGTGATCCCTTTAGCGCTGCTCGGATCCCGCTCCTCCGAGCCAGAGGGATGACAGAGGTGAGCTAGGGCTGCCTTCTGCACAGGGTTTTCCTTCCAGAGAAAGCCGGTGAGTGAATGCTGCGTGGTGGCAATGCACTCACGGCGCTGGGAGGCAGACGGGAGGTGTGGGATGCTCTGGGGCAAGCTTTGCCTCATTCAGTGTGCAGGCACTACACTACGCACAGCCGTGCTACAGTTCAAGTTATTATGACAGAAAAACCACAAAGACTCTCCTCCCTTCACCCCCTTCAGTAGGAGAAACACTGTATAAACAAAGAGAGCCAAATCCTCACTCGCGGTATAGAGGAGTCTGTCCGAAGCTCGGCAGCCGAATTTTGCTTATCCCAGAAGCAGTTCAGAGTACACAGGACAGCTGCAAAACCACAGCAGATCTACCTTTCTAGCTGGTATTCTCTACACTGCAACATTTTTGGTCCTGATGTGCATTGCCTACATGTAATTAGGGAGTGGTTTGGTAGCTGAGTTTGCACAGATGATAAGGCATCCATCAGCATAGCATTAAGATTACGTTATAAGGCTCTGGGGAAACGACCACCTTATAAATGAGTGTTTATATAAAGTCCTGCACAATGGGAAACCAAATCTCTTTGAATTCTCAGATGCCATCAAAACATGTCTGTAAGTGTGTATATGTTTCACGAACATTATACAAAGACCGAAAAAACTAAGTAAAAGCCAGATTCCCTGCCTCTCCTTACTTAGGGTGGGATTTTTGAAGAGTCTCTTGCTGACTGGGTCTCTTTCTGAAATTTTATTCAATTTTATTCAAAAGGAATAATTTATTAGACAATGGATATATGAGAGCAAATTTTCTGGAAGAAGAGAGCAGGGTGTGAACGGCACTGTATTTCTGCCTGTAGCTATGCTTGGGACGAGGGTAAGGTCTCCAGATCTGCTGTAAGGCTTGCAGAAAACCCTTTAGTCAGGAATCCATGTGTATTTATAAACTGGCCATCATAAATTTCAGCTCAAGATGGAACAACTTCCTTTGCAAGCCCTTCGGACAACACCTGAGTGTCTCTCTGACGCCAGCACAACTTATGCTGAGTTATGAGAGAAGGGAAGGTCAGTTCAGCACAGCCTCTCAATGCACTTTGCTGGCTGACTGGAAATCACTGGATTCAGGCTTTTGAGAGCTAGATCTGTGATCTGATCCTAAGGGACTACAGATTAAGTAACAAAGAGGAATGATACATGCAATAAACACAGTAAAGTCTTTTGTCGAGGAAGTGGTGATTTGAATGGGAAGCCCCGAGGCATTAATAAAGACAATAGCAAACATGTAGTACAATTACTTTGACTATACAGACTCTAAGGAACAACAACAACAACAAAAAATGTTTCTCTTCCTATTTGATACATATGTGTACATGTTTGTGTACACCTAGATGTGTATATGTGAGACACATATGTACCTGCCTTTCAAATGTATACAGCCTTCAGGCAAACCAAACCTCTTCTCTTTGGGACAGCTTCCTGACTCCACAGCAGCTCAGTGTCTGAGGTTATAACCGGGGGATGCTGTGGTGGCTGTCAGAATGACCAGTGTTTAACAAAGACCGTCTTTCCTCGGCTATTTCCCCCATACTAAATTGGAACACATTATGAGAGGGGCCACCCTGGTTTTATTGAACTCAAAAACCACTACGGGGACTGAAAGTGACTCTGAAGCTCTGAGCATAAACCTTCTTTGTTGTGTATGTGTGTGTTAGCATGTCATCTTTTGGGATAATCATCCAAATGTGGTGCCTACGGAGATGTGGCTGACTCAATGCTTGTGCTCCCGGGTGGTCAGCCTGTAATTTAAAGACTCACTGGCCTCATGAAGATAGCCACAAATGGAACAGTAACCATAATTACAAGAGGCTGTTCTACTAATCCATAGTTAACAAATGTTAGTTAAAAGATAAATAAGCCTTATGCAAGCATTTCCTGGAGGTGCATGAGCCTTGTGTTTTCATTTGTTCTGGCTTCCCTCTTTTTTTAGAGAGGGAATTAAAAAAAAGAAAAGGATTTTTTGTAATCTAATTTTGTATCAACTCCTAGAAACTGGAGAATGTCTTTGAAGTTGAAATATCTCTTAAAAAACCCCAAATATTACTTGTTCTTTATGACTCTGAGAAACAGCACAATTCTTGTCCATGCTGGATTTCTCTTACCTCTGTTTTTTGTTCTATTTTTTTATTTTATCTTCAATCTTTACAGAAGCTTTACAGAAGAGAACAAGAGGCTTTTAGAATTTAGCAACAAAACAGAAAAAGGTTAGAGGACTCATTTCCCTTTGTAAGAAATGCAAGTAAGTATTTGCTGTACTTTCAGTATATTTGTGTATGTATCATTCATTCTTGATGCTTTTTCTGCAGAATACTGGTTTAATAGTTCTAAAGTGCAACAGTTCTTCAAGTTAGAATTGCATCCATTTTCTTTTAGGTGACAAACTGCTGTCTGGCATCGCTGCAGCTAAAGCAGGCCTGATTACACAGCAATAAAAGAATAAAAGGAATTGTATCACTACACTGCAGGCTGGTCACACAACCCTGCTGTAACCTACTTACTGGTAAAAATCTTTACATAGCTCTTACAAGTAGATGGTTGCTATCAGAATTAAAGAATTAAGATTTATTCCCTTAATTTTTACATTGTTTAATGTAACTTTGGATGGTCTCATTATCCATATAAATGTATAATCCTTTCTTGAATCCTGCTAAGCTCTTGGCCTCACACACAATTGGTATTCTGCCATATCCAAACATTGCTCATACCATCAAGGAACTGTGCAGTTGTGCAGAAGGGGTAGAGAAGCAAAGATTTTGCCCCTAAAAAGCATCTGAAAGCAAATAAAGAGGTGCAATTTACTGAAACTAGTCAGTTGTTTAGGTCTTCTCTCTTAAACTTATAAACATTTTAGAATGTTGATATAAACTGTATACACTAGAGATGAGTCTAGTCAATATACTCTGTTTATTCTTAACACAGAGAGATACTTTCTCCATAGAAGACTACAGGAAAAGGTCATATCTCACTAGATGAGATGCTACAGGTGGAAAATATAGACAAAGCCTTATGGGGCAGTACTCCTCCAACAAGTCTGAGAAGAAGCAGGAAAGTCTATCCTAAACACAAATTAGTGTAATTGCTTTTAGTTAGCTTTTAGTAATGCTGCTTAATTAGAGCTCCTGAGCAAGAAAGGCTGTCAGTAACACTGAGCAAGAGATGCTTGTGCCAAACACAGACAGAAAATGGGACAGCAGAGAGATATGTAGGAATGGAGGGAAAAAAATGTGCTAGTGCTTGTGCAACGGGGAAAGAGAAACAGGAAGATTGTGAAGTGCCACGAAATCAGTGCCTCTGTTGCAGAGCTGCCATTTCCCAGAAAAACTGAGAATACTTCTTTAAGTGACTAGAGTGGAATTATGATTATAAAAAAATGTCATCGTAATTGTACGCTGTTCTTTTCTTCCGCCATCATTCATCTTGGTTGAACAGTATTTACTTCATGCACCTCCCTTCCATCAGGTCACTTGAAGTGCTGGAAGGAACAGATCGTATTTCCACCTTAATTGATCTGGGAACCATGTGGATTGTGATAGGTCTGCATGTTTTATTTGGGTAGGAGGTGTGATGTATTCCTCTGGAAATGAGTGCTTGCCATATGAAGATGGTCTTTTGGCTGTGGCAGCAGACACCCTGCATGTTTTTCTTGAAACAAATGCAGTGGTATTTGAGAGCTTGGCTGCACGCTGTGGATTTCAGAGACATATGGTTGATTTCTGGAAGTGAATTTTGTCCCTTCCACCTACCTCACTTTTGAGGTTTTTTTTTTGAACTTTATGTGAAAGAGTGGTCAAAGGCACATTTACCTTCCTGGTGAAGGGACTCTTTGACATTAGGCAAAAGAATTTTAAAAACAGGAAGGTGATGGCAAACCACTCCCTCTTCTGTCCATCTCTGAGACATAAAAGGTGGGATCCAGTACTCATGAAGGAAATAACATCTTCTCTGGACTGGTCAGAGTAGATATTACAATTTGAAGATAAAATAGCATATGTTCTGTGTGATCACTAACAGGGCATTAGGATTTCCATCCATTTCCTTCCAATGTCCATTATTAAAAATGGGGATTTACTTAGAAGGGCTTAAGAGAGTTTAAAAAAGAAACACTAGGGGAAACTTTCTAGGGGTAAGGTTGATGTCATTCTAGAACAGATTAAAATGAGCAGTCAACTGGCTTCATAGCATTGGAGAGGCAAAATTAATCCTGAGGAGATAGTCTATACAATATTTTGAGTTGCATCATAAATATATGATTTGTACGATACTGAACTACAAGCTGAGAATTTTTCAAACTTTGTGAATATTGTGTGTAGAGTTAATGCTTTAGGATGGTATTTGCAGATGACAGTTACATTCCCAGGCAGAAGCTCCATAGCTGCAACAATGCTGATTTAATCACAGAGCAAGAATACAGTTTAGTTCCCTCTTGAAATACAAGAAAGTCAGATGATCACATGTAGGTGTCAGTCTGGTTACACTTGGAAATTGAGCTTACAGAGGTCTTGCTGTTATGATTCAAATCTGTCTGTAAACAACACTCATAAAATTTATTTCTGATGTGGCTGAATTGACAGAAAAGGACAAAAATAGTTTCTGTTTTTAAAATCACTTTGACAAAAATATATAAAAAAAGGTTGAATAGGTACAATGAACTCATTGAAAGTGTATGAACTGATTTAGTGACTAATCTTTACTACAGATTTTTAAAAATCTGTTTTGCTCAGACACTCTCTATTTGGTCATGTGGGATTTTTCTGATGGAGTGGGGGAGTTGCAGGGAAATGGATATGCTGAGTTTTTTCAGGGATGAACCTAGGGCTTTGCTGAAAGACTAGCTATTTATTTTAGGGTTTTCATAAACATTTGCAGTGATGCAGCCACGTCTGAGGGGCAGGTGTCAAACTGTGTCATCCTTGGGCTGTTCTGTGCACACACACCCGTCTGTGAATTCTGTGCTCGAGTGCACAAGAGTCACACAAGGCTTGGGATATTCAGCTCTGCAGAATGACAGCCTAACCTGTCCCTCTCAGCCTTCTCCAGTAGGGCTGGAAAGCTGAGATATTTCTTGTTTTGCTTTGGGTTTTTGAAAAGTTATGGCCACCAAAAGAATTCGTCACGTGCCAGTTTCAAAGAATGTCCCTGGTGAGAACGGGAGCTTTGTTATGCTGCTGTTTGGGTACCATTTTACCAGTGGAGAGGAAAGGGCTCTTGGGGAATGGCTAGCAGGGCATGGTTTGATCTTAGAGCAAGGCAGGACTATCTGTCACTGTGTTATTTCCTCTCAGGGGTCATTACTGGCAGGATCCAACAGCCCCTCTTGGTGCAGTGGCTAACAGCAGCAAGAAAGATGACAACCTCCTTCAAGCCTCCTTCAAGCCTCAATACCTTGTTCCCAGTTAAATGAGCAGGAACATGGAGTGAAGTTCTGAATATGAATAAATCAAGACATTCCTGACTGCAATGTGTTTCAGCCAAAATAACAAACATAATTCTCCTTTTCGTGAACGACAGTAATTCATAATTTTGAAAACTGTAAGGCCCTCTGCATTTCTGATCTCTCTGTCTTATGGATATGCTTTTGAATGAATCGCCTGTCATTGTTTAGATTATGTCTTCCAGATTCTGTTCTACTCTTGTATTGATTCATGTGCATCAGAACAGGTGAAATTGCAGAGGTGCTGTGGCAGGTTCTTCATTCCTCGTTATTCTAGTTAAACCAGAATATGTTGTACTGAGCATAAAACTAACCCTGATTCAACACTGAGTCTCCAAGCTATTCACTGCCTTCCAAAACAGAGGGAGAATGCACACTTCAGGTGTAGTCCTTTTGTTGTGGCCAGCATGCAGAAGCACAGCCATTTTTTTGCACCCAGTCTGATAATAACTCTGTGCTCACTGGCATCAATGTGCTTCCAGCCCTGAGCCACACAGAAACGGAAACTGTGTTGAATTTTGCTAAGTTCTGTGGCGGTTCTTTGATGTGGGCACTGGTCTCATGGGAGACTTAATCACCTTCAAACATCTGTGGGAGGGACACCCCAGCAGAGCATAAACAATCCGAGAGGTTCCTGGAGTGCATGGATGACAGCTTCCCTCTGGAAGTGACAGAGGAGCCAGCAAGCAGAGGAGGTGATGTGCTGGACCTTATTCCCAGTGCCAAGAAGGGGCTGGTGGGGAATGTGAAGCCCTAGAGCAGCCTTGGTGGAGCTTGAGATCCTTGGGGCAGCAATGAGGACACACAGGGACTTCAGGAGAGCTGACTTTGATCTCTTCAGGTATCTCTTTGGTACAGTGCATGGGATAGAGTCCTGAAGGGAAGAGGAGCCCAATATATTGGATGATATTTGAGGATTGTCTCCTCCAAGCCCAAGAGCAGTGCATCCCTACAGAGAGAAAAGCAAGGAGGAAGGCCAGGAGCCCTGCAGGGATGAACAGGGAGCCCCTGGACGAACTTAAACACAAACAGGAAAGCCTGGGAGGAATAGAGAGAAATTATCCAAACAACCAGGGAGATTCTTAGAAAAGCTAAAGCACTGGCAGAAGCAAATCTGGTCAAGGATACAAAAACTATTCTTTGGTTGTATGAGTGATAAAAGAAAGACTAGGGAAAATGTGGGTCCTCTCGGGAAGGAATGCATGAAACCTGGTTACCCAGGACATGAAGAAGCAACTTTTTTGCCTCAGTCTTCTCCAGCAAGTGTTCCAGCCACACCTCCTGAGCTGAGGTGAAAGTGGGGATTTGGATCTGATGAGATGTGTTTGAGGGTCCTGAGGGAACTGCCTGAGGAAGTGGCCGTGCCTCTGTCCATCACATTTGAAGAGTCATGGCACTTTGGTGAAGTTCCACTGTCTGTATGAGGGGAAATGTAGCCCCCATTTTTAAAAAGGGAAAAAGGAAGACCTGGGGAAGTGCAGGCTGGCCAGTCTCACCTCAGTGCCCAGCAAGATCACAGAGCAGATCCTCCTGGAAACCGTGCTAAGGGACATGGAAAATAAGGAGGTGGCTGGTGACAGCCAGCGTGTCCTGACAGATCTGGTGGCCTTCTACAGTGGGGTTACAGCAATGGTGGATGAAACAAGGGTAACAGACTTCATCTGCCTGGCCCTGTCCCCAGTGACATCCTTGTCTCTGAACTGGAAAGGTGTGGAACTGTTGGGTGGACTGCTTGCTAGACAAGGAATTTGGTGGATGGTTCCTATTCAGAGAGTTGCAGTCAACTGGAAGGCTGTAGGATCCCCACAGGGTGAACAACACCAGCTCCCTCAGTCTGTCTTCACAGCAGAGGTGCTCCAGCCCTCCTCTGGACTCACTCCAACAGCCTTGTGTCCTTCTCATCTTGGTGGCCCCAGAGCTGGACATAATCCTCCTCCAGGTGGGAATCACCTCTCTTGACCTGCTGGCCACCACTCTTCTGATGCAGCTCAGGATGCAGTTGGCCTTCTGGGCTCTGAGGGCACATTGCCAGACCTCAAAGCAGCTTTCCAAAACCTGGAAGGTCACTGGAGAAGGAGTTTTCACAAGAGCACTTAGTGACAGGACAAAGGGGAATGGCCTTAATCTGAAGGAGGGCATTTTTAGATGGATATTAGGAAGAAATCCTTTACTGTGAGGGTAGTGAGGCAGTGTGACAGGTTGTCCAGGGAGGCTGTGAATCCCCATCCTTGGAGGTTTTCAAGGCCAGGCTGGAGGGAGCTCTGAATAACCTGGGCTAGTGGAAGGTTCCCTGCCCATGGCAGTGGGATTGGAACTAGGTGATGTTTATGGTCCCTGCCAACCCAAACCATTCTGTGATTCCATGATTCCAACAGAATTTGCTGTTCCAATCCTTTCCTGACTCAAACTGTATTTGTAAAGCAGTTAGAGAGTAATTTAACTGAGAAAGGGAGAGAGGACACCAAAGCCCAACAATATTCCCGCAGAGAAACTCAGATTCTTCACAGAACTAGAGAGGTACTCCAGGGTACTTCTGGTATGTCTGTCTTGCCATCAGAATAAGGTTTTAGAGGCCAGAGGGTTGCTAAAGGATTTAATGAATTACCTTTGACGTGGAGTGATGTGAATTTCACTTAACATTTCAAAAAGAAATGTACCTGTTAGTCTAATTTTACCTATGGAATTCCATAATACAATAACAGTATGTTCTTTGACCCAAATTGTACATATTTATGGTTCAAGGGATGGAATCTTCTGTGCTTGATTCACCATTCATCAATCCATTTTTGAAAGGTATTGCTTTGAAGCCATGAGGCACTTGGGCAGAGGAAATCCACAAACTGTTCCACTGAAGATGTTAATAAAAGGCAATTTTTTAAATTATTATTGCTTGATTCATGCAAAATCCATATAATGTTTAGTGGTTTTAAAAGGCTAGAGGTATTCACATAAGGCACAGTCAGTACTTCAGAATAATTTGTATACATTCAAATCTGTAATATCCTTGTCCCTATTATTAGTTTGTAGTCATGAGTAAGTTTTTTTACTTTTGCATACTTAAAAAAAAATCATTAAATATGTAATTACAAATTATACATCTGCTTCTGAAATTGTTCATTTTGTCTGAACTCTAAGTTCAGATAAGAAAAGTGCGATGCCTATTTTGGGTGCTTTCCTTCTTGGAAACATAACTTGAGTTATGCACACTGCTCAAGAAAGAAATCTTATGGTCAGTTTTCAGAGAGAATTCATAAATATGTACCTGTGCTGATTTATTTTTATTTGGAAGTATTTAAAGCTGATCATATTTAAAGGTAGAATCAGTCACAGAAATGCCAGCCATTAATCACCCTGTAGAGGAGTGGATTGTCACAAAACGTATGGTGACCTGACTAGCTGCCATCTCAGGGGAGATTGTGGCACCAGCTGGTATTTAAAGGATGCAGTCCATCCAGAAGGAAGTAGGATTTCAGAAGGGAAAAGCCCCTGAGGTTTGCTCTCTGTGACATACAGGGAAGGATATAAATAAATAGGGGATAAGTAGAACAAACCAATGCAAATGAAGCTTATTCCCACTCGTTGCAAAATTTGATTGTTTCCATTTATGAAGAATGCTGCTAAAATGACTTTTTGACATGGGTGTCCAAACGGATGTTAGACCTAATACCACTGAGTTAAAGAAAATGCTGCATGCCCAGCTCAGGTCTTTGCCTTAGCCTGTCTTTTTGCAATAGGTGCAAGACCCTTCTGGAGAGTCCATTCTGATCTGGTTCTGTTTCCAGAATTTCTCTCAGGGAGCAGAAGTGAATTTCTGCCTTGTAACGTCCTGTTTTAACTTTCTCATAGGCAGGAACAGTGGAACTACCTGATTAGCCACCCCAGTTTATCAGTGAACTTCAGCTTTGTTTTACCTACCCCAAAGTCTTTTCAGTTCCCAATAACAGTGTTAGCCCAGCTCTGTGCACAGGCTGGTCCTAATGGTGACTGCAGGTTTACCTGTTGAGGGTGGTGATTTCCTTAGGCAGCTTAATTATGCTGGAAGTTCAGTTATTAAATTAGGAGAAAAATTATTTGGAATGGCAAGAAAGAAAGTTTCGTAAAATGAACCATATTAACCATATGCAACAGCATTTTTTTTTCTTTTTTTTAAATTCCATTGTTACTCCTTTATACTATATCTTTAAACTTCGGCGTGATTCTCTCTCCTTTTATAGTACAGCCTTAGTATTAGTTAGGTAATGGGATTTATGATTTTGTTTACATCAGTTGCCATGGAGATCCACCATAAAAGATCAGTTGCTTGGCAACTGGGTATTGTGGGGCTGCAATGGAGGAAGGAATTTTTTGTCTCTCTGAAGCAACGGCTTAAGGAATAATGAAAACTTCTACTCATACTTCTCATGAATGCTTTATTTTCAAGGTCAACCAAATGTTTTTTCAGTAAAGACTAATGCACTTTTCTTCAAAAGATGCACCGTAAAATGTTTCTCAAAGATTATCCTGTCTCAGAGTGAAGGACAACCAGCTTAAGAAGTTTTTATTCTCTTCATGCTGTTGCAATATAGGGGTTAGAGTAACTGTGAGGCAGCCATAATGAAGCAGGTCTCTTATTTCCTGCATTCATTAACAAATGAACTACTGTACATGCAAAGCTATCTCTGATCCTAGAAATGAAGTAATTTCTCTTCACTGAATTAATATTTGGATTTATGTCACTGTAGAACTATCTCTTCTTTCATTATATAATCTTTTTATCCAACATTTAACTTTTAGTGTAATTTAAAACTGAGAAATCAGGATCTTATTATTCTAACATATAGGCAAACTTAAAGGAAAATACGTTAAAATAGAGTTTTGCAATATTGACTCGTAGTTCAAAATGTTTCATATAGACTTGATTACACATGGTATGAGTATGTCTCACTTTATACAAGATGTGTACACTTTATATCCCTGTAATTACGAAATCAGCTCTGGGTGAGGTAATTGTTAGACACGAAATTAATCTCGTGCTTAATCTGAAACTCAGGTTTTGGGGTCTTTTGAAATAATTGTCTGCCTGTCATCTTCTGTGATATATCTGCTTTTAAATGAACTTCTTTCTTGCAGTCATCTGCTTGTTGTGAGAATGTTTGCTCTCTAATATTGCTCTTCCAGAACTGAATCAGTACTTTGATTGTAGACTAGCTTAGTGTTTCTGAGGTTTTCGATGAAGTATTATGGGTATTTAAATCTGCGCTACCTTTGTGACACTGTGTGCAGTAGAGATCTATCTAATTTCTTGGCAAACTGTTGAAGTTTGACTCCTGCTCACATTGTGAAAATCAGAATCTTTTGGGCTGGACAGGCTTGCTTCACTCACCCTCCTTGTGGAGCAGCGTCAGCTGAGAGACACGGAAGCGATGCTCGGCTGCAACAGCATCTTGGCAGCAGTTTTAACTCCTGCCTAAATAATTACAGTGTGCTGTCTCATATAAAATTGTGAAAGAGAAGTTCTGCCATGGACAATTACTTAGAAGAGGGAAAATTACATGTATGACTGTTCACTTTATGTTATTTGACAGTTCTTTGACTTTCTCATTCGTGGAATTCTCTATGCAGAAAGTCTAAAGGGGAGGGGAAAGGAAATGACACAGTTTGATATTTGTAGTGTTGCTTTTAACCAATAAAGAAGCATGCACAAATGTTGCTACTATCAAGGGCATTAAAAAATGGGGAGCTTAGAACAATTGCCAAAATGCTGCTAATATTTTAGTTCCATATAAACCTTATATTAAATACCTCAGTATCTTTCACCCAACCTGGAAGTCTAATGCCATTAAAAATCTACTTTGTCCTGGACATTATTACTGAAAATGAGCAAAGCCTTGGCACTATGACAGCAGTGTGGTTAAATACTGCAATTTTTCTGGAACAGAAAGCCTGGTGCAAGCTACCAAATCCAATAGCAGAAGAGTCTTGTTTAAGTTGCACATAGACTTCCATCCCATGAGGGCTGCAAGCCCCTTGGTCTCCATGAGGAGACTTTAGAAGACAAACTATGGTTTTTCAAACCTTTATTTCAAAAAGAGAGGAGAGGATGGCCGTCACTGTCCAGTGACACCAGTGACACCGGTGCAGTGTCATCCTGTGATGAATCAGGGTGAACTAAGTTTAAGAAAAACAGGCAACAGTCCCCTGCAGCAGATTGCAAAGAGAGCAATTTAGATTAATTCCACACCTTGGAAAGTTAGTTTGGTACTTCTGTGCCTGCAGTAGAGGTCTGAGTCAGTGGAACATCAGTCTGGAGGACAGCAGTGAATCTCTCTTAAAGACCTCTCAAGGAACTTCATCCTTCCCACCCTGCTCATCCTAACAGCAGTCTTCCCTCAGCTCGGCTTCCCCCCTTGCCAGCCCCTGGCATAAAGAGGTTCATCTCATGCTCTGCTTTTGGTTTCCACAGTGTATTCTGCCCACATGACTTCATATCTAGCCAAGATGCACTTGCAGTACCTTTGTTTAAATGCGTAGTGAGTGGCTGTGGAGTGATTCCAGATTCCAGGGTGTGAGTTGTTCCTACGATGTAAGAGACTATAAGGGGGCCTACTATTTGCCACTAATTAATAGACTGTTCCTGGTGTTTATTGTGAAGAAACAGGGGCAAGACTTTTGATTAAAGGTTGTGATATTTCTTCAGAATTTGGAGCTCCTTTAAGCTGCTGGAGAGATGCCTTCTGAGAGATTTGGGCTGCTCTTCTATTTATCTATCTATCTATCTATCTATCTATCTATCTATCTATCTATCTATCTATCTATCTATCTATATCTATCTATCTATCTATCTATCTATCTATCTATCTATCTATCTATCTATCTATCTATCTATCTATCTTTATATACTTTCCTAGTATTCATGAGCCAAGTATTTCTTTTTAAGACTGAAGCAAAAGAATGATTGAGCGATTTTTTTTTTCCTTTAGTCTCTTGTTTTTGTCAGGGTTATTGCAGGTTTTCCCACAATTAAATTTTGGCTACATTTTTAAAGAATGGGAATATTGAGAGGGGAACACCTGCATCTTAGCAAAAAATGCCTTGCTTCCATAATTATGAAGGATTAAAGTCTTCCACTTTTTTAACAAGAAAAATTAAGAAATGTTGAAGTTAGTCCATACTTTTTAAAGGCAAAACAAATATGTATAGGTTTGGTCAAACCCCTGTTGTGGTAAGTTTTATTGCTGTTCACAAGAGTTAAAGTAGTAAAACCTAAGTATTTCAGTTCCTCTTATCTCTGCTGACATTTATATCATTTTCATTATGTGTGGACCCTGGTGCCTTCATGACCTTTCCAGCAGCCATTTTTCCCCCTCTTTTTTCTCCTCTGGATGGTCTCCATCAACCTTTCATTGAGAGTGTAACTGCTATCACAATAGGTGATTAACATCCTGCTATGGTCATCTTCTCTTTCATCACCCTTTTTTTTTTTTTGTACCTCACAAAAACCTAGTTTGCCCACTAATTTTAAACCACCTATTTTATTCCAAAGCAGCTCATTAGTCTACGATGGCTAACCCAAGCACTTACAGTTCCACTGGCAGGTCTCTTTTTGGGAAGTAGTTCTCTGAAAAGTAACTCTTGCCAGACATTTTGGTGGCGTGGGGTGATTCTGCTCTTGCCTGGGTATAGAAATCCACACCAGCTTTTCTGTGTTCAGAATTGTGTAGCCCTGTTTCCCTGTAACTTCTTTAATGTAGTTTGGCTTTTCTGCATACGCTTCTTAAAAACGAGCAAAAAGCTGGCCCTGTGAAATTAGGTGGCTGTCTGAAATTAGGAAAGCAAAAACCTCCCTAATTTCACGGATCTGCTTCTCCAAAAAGGAGAAATACAGGAAATACATATTTGCTTTTTTTTTTTTTTTCCGAGGAAACCTTTCCCTCTTGCGTTTTGCTGCAGTTAACACTGTTAGATGTTAGATAATCTAACTCAACAGTTAGATTATCATCTTTGGTGCTGCCTTGGAAACACATTAGCTAAGCCAGCTGTCTTGCACTGAACTTCAGTCAGCACGGTTCTGTCAACCCAAGTTCCCTGAATTTTTTTTTTTTTACCAGTGATTACTTTTAAAGGCAAAGGAGCTGAGCAATACTTTGAAACAGAATCTACTGATATGATCCTAGCTTAAAATGCATATTGATACTGCTCCAACATGAACATGATCACCAATGGAAAAAGATATCCTCTCTGAGATTTAAATGCTGTCTGGCCTTTTTCGTCATTACTTTAGTAACACATTTTCTTCTTCCCTTAAATATAGCTCTTTTATATACATGCTCATACACACAATACTATATATACTGTATCCCCCTTTGAAATAATTATTTTAAATATTGAAAAACAGATTTCAGAGTGTAAAGGAGGACTTTTTTTTTTTTCACTTTTCTCACAGAAAGGACAGTTGCATGTCTGTAACATATTCATATTACAGTATATTCTTTTGTGTGTACCATGCTTCAGAAACAGATTCACACAAGGGGGAGTTTAGTGTATCATAAATCAGATATTTATAAATAAATTTGCCAGAGAGGACAAACTGCAGGGGCCCTTACTGCTCTAATGGTTTGACCAAACCCCTTTTCCAACACTCACACACCCCTTTCTTGGTTTAATTTTCAGACCTCCTTTGTAGCTTTCTGTTATTCTGTTTTATTGAGTGCAGCTGAAAACAGTTTATTTTGTTGTGTTTTTTTTTTTTTTTCTTTTTCAGTTATGAGGTAAAATATCCTTATCAAACATCAAACTGGACTATTTACACCCATTTTAACAGTCTCCTATACTTAGAAAAGTGGGTTTGCAGAATGGCTTGGATTGGAAGGACCTCAGAGATCGTCTGGTTCCAAACCCCCTGCCCTGGGCAGGGACATCTCCCATCAGCCCAGGTTGCTCCAAGCCCCGTCCAACCTGGCCTTGGACACTTCCAGGCAGCCACAGCTTCTCTGGGCAACCTGTGCCAGGGCCTTTCCACCCTCATAGGCAGGAATGTTTTCCTAAAATCTAGTCTAAACCTACTCTCTGTCAGTTTGAAGCCATTCCCCCTTGTCCTGGCACACTACACGCCCTTGAAAACAGTCTCTCTCCATCTTTCTTGTCAGCTCACTTCAAGACCCGGAAGGCTGCAATTAGGTGACCCCAAAGCCTTCCCTTCTCCAGGCTGAACAATCCCAGTTCTCTCAGCCTCTCCTCGTAGGAGAGGTGCTCCATCCCTCTGATCACCTTGGTGGCCTCCTCTGGACTTGCTCCCAACAGGTTGAAGTCCCTTCTGTGCTGGAGCCCAGAGCTGGATGCAGGGGCTCCAGGTGAGGTCTCACCAGAGAGGAGCAGAGGGGCAGAATCACCTCCCTGGACCTGCTGGCCGTGCCTGTTCAGCCCAGGACACAGCCCAGGCCTTGTGTGCTGCAGGTGCTCAGTGCTGGCCATGCCCAGCCCCTCATCCCCCAGCACCCCTCGTCCTTCTCGGCAGGGCTGCTCTGGATCTGATCAGCCCCCAGCTTGGACTGATTCTGGAGTTGCCCTGACCCAGGTGCAGCACCAGCACTCAGCCTTTTAAACAGCATAAGATTCCCATGGGCCACTTCTTGAGCTTGCCCAGGTCCCTCTGGATGGGCCCATCCTTCAGGTGTGTCAGCAGCAATGCTCAGCTTGTGTCGTCTGCAAACTGGCTGAGGGTGAACTTGATCCCTTCGTCTATGTCACAAATGAAGATATTCAATAACCCTGGTCCCAGTTATCATTGATATCCATCAAGACTCTGAGTCACTGTCCACCACCCTCTGGACATGGCTGTCCAGTCAGTTCCTCATCCATCTAACTGCACTCATAGCATCTCTCTCTCTCCAGTTTAGAAAGAAGGATGCTGCAGGGGACAGCGTCAAAGGCTTTACAGAGTCCAAATAAGTGGGGTCTGTATCCCTTCCCCTGACCACTGGTGGAGTCACTCCACTTCTGCTGGCTGCTCCTTTCTCAGGGAAGGCCAGAGCTTGATTCCACCTATTTCCCCTTCTGGTTGTCTAATACTCCTTAACCTTTCTATTCATTCTGCAGCAAAGAAAAGAAAAAAGGAAAGCAAAAAAGAAACAAACTGTCATTCTCCTGTCGGGTAACAAATTCAAATACGAGTGCAGTCCCAGTGTCTGCAGATGGATTCCCTTTGTTCTCTTCTGTTCTCTAGAAAATGTAACTTCTTCTTAATGTCAAAATCTGAGTATCAGGGTGACAGTACTGTGCTCTACTTTTCCCAGACAGATGCCTGGAATTTGTTCCCAAAGCATGTTAGAAGGGTACTAACCAACCAAGTATGTAAAAAACTTTTTACAGAGTAAATTCCTACCCATCCCTTATTCTTTGTCCCCTCCTATGAGTCCTCTTTCCAGAGAGCTGCCTTTGATGAGGGGGGCAGTGGCTGAAGGAGATCTAAGTCTCACCAGCATGGGTATGCTATCAACAAAAGAATTCTGGCTCACTTCCTTTCTTCATGCCTAATTAACCAGAGAACAAATATTCAAAGATCCCCGTTAGGAGCTGGTTTTATGAGAAATCTGAGAACAGTTTTGTCATTTGCTTTTTTTTTTTTTTGTGAAGAAATACATAGTTTCAATGAGATTTTCTGCCCCTCCCCTTTTCCTTGGAAGGAGTATATGATGGTAAATTAACAACTTGAAAATGCTGTAAAATGCACTAGCCCCAGATACAACTCCTTTAGCCTTTCTCACTTAAAATTTTATTAATACATTTTAAAATAACAAGAAACCCCAAATAATATTATTATTTATTATATTATAAATAATTCAAATAATGTGTATTACTATGCATTATATATTATTTACATTATAACCCCCACCACCCGTTATTCTATTTTCGTGCTGAGTTGTGCTGTGGTGACTTCTATAATCACCACAATGTTCAACAAATCACATTTTTTTGAAAGCAGCAGAGCCACCATAAATGACATCCATGTAGAGTTCCTGGCTTGCATCACAGACACCTGTGGGATACACTTCCAGAATCTCTGCAAGTAATTCTTGTCACAGGAACAAACTGGACTCTTTCATTTTTTCTCACTCCAAATCTGTAAAGTGGAAAGCACGAAAATTGCTGTATCGTAACACCACATCACACAAAATGATTGAATTTTGGGGCTGTGGTGCAAAGCTACCACTTGGCTTCCACCAGGGCCGAAAAGGCACAGTAACTCCTACTGCAATTTTACATGTTCTAACTTCCACTAAAGCTATGACTTGGAAGCTTCCTACGTTTTCCCTCAGAGGTGATATTTTCTTTACTTGTAAAAACTTGTCAGCTCTCTAGGAAATACATATTTAAAGAAATTAAGGCACAGAAATGAGAATTGTTACTCTACAGTGCCATGTTTTGTCTTTCTGAAACAGGATGAGACAAAAGCACTTCAAAACAAGCAGTGCTAGTTCACTTCAGTAAAAACCAGCTTACAAAGGCAAGCTAGGCATGCACCATCACCCCTTGGTGCATTATCACGTAAGATGAACAATTTTGCAGATAGGGTACCACCAGTTTTGAAGAAATGCCCCTGAAAGCTGCAGAGTGGAGTCAGTTGTGTCCAAGGAAGATATGAGTGTGCAGGAGCACAGATCAGGTGGAGCATCCAGGGGACATGCACAAGAAATTGTGGTGATGTCAGCCAGTAATGATGAGGGACAGTCAGCACAGATATCTCTAAAATTTCTCTTTTTCTTACAAAGAATTTTTGACAGCATCTTCTAAGTAACTGAGTCCTTGTGGACAGATCTCACAAAATTTTTCTCTGAAGCAAAGTGGCCTTCAATCCGCACTGAAACACGGGAATGTGATGATTTGGAAGGCAGCCCATTAAAACAGAATAGAACAAATCAGCGTGAAATATTTCATAAGACTGAAGAGAATATTTAAATTCTTTTTTTTTTTTAATAGAAACTGGGCAGCCCATTTGAAAAAGACTTTATCAACTAAACAAGAAAACAGAAGAAAAACATCAAAATTAAGAAAGAATATTTGCATATGCTTTTGAAGTAACACTATAAGATTGAAATGATTTATTTAAATTCTATTTTTATAAGAAATTTCTAAATATAGCACACTGATTTGAGTTTAAATGAAAACAAATTTTGAAATAACATTATTACCAGTTCCCACACAGCTCCTCTTTGAAGTTTTCAGCTGTGAAGTCAATTAATAGCAAAGATAAATACCAGATGGGTTTTGCAAAGTGGATGTTACAGGATCTGACATTATTCTTCTTTCTCTATTTTGCCATATCTGTGTAAAAGCAGTAGAATAAATCCAAGCAAAGCAATTATGGCACGCCTGTAAGTGAAGTAAATTGATGTAGAGATTCAAGATTCAACCCTGGATTTCCTTCTAGGGTATGGTGTCTGAGCTTCACCAGAGTCTGGGCACTGAAGAAGGGACAGACAGAGAGAGAGACACTGTGGGCTATGAGGTGCTGAGGGACCAAATCCATCTCCACTGGTGCTCTGAGCAATCTCGGGCTTTCCAGAGACCCAGAAAGTTCTACTTTGATCTTGCATCCAGTGACACCAAAGCTGGATTCCCCATCTTGCTCCTCAGCCTTTCCAGGAACTCCTCTGTCTCACTGATAGCTCATTTAGGCTGTGATTACCTACAGCTTTCTCCCCTCATCAGATGGATCCTCAAACCAAATAACTGCTCACTCAGAAATGTTTTAATTATTTTTAATCAGGAGACTGCTTAATCTCTATAATTATCTTACAGCTTCTGTCATGACAGCAATTTGGGATCAGCTGGGATTAATTCTTTACAACGCTGCTGATTTCTCTGTAGCCATGATCTTTCTAGACAATTTGATAGTCTGGCATGCTGTGTAAGAATGGCAGTTTGTTCTACAGGTACCTCTTCTCTTCAGGAAGGTTGAGCTGGGGCTTTTGACGTGCCATATTCTCCTAAACACTACACCCTTCTTCAGCTCTCTGTGTGAATCAGTTTCTGCATCACTTTGGGAATGTGAGCTGTATGATTCCAGATAAGGTTGATCACAGACCTTATCTGGTTTGTTCGAATTTTAAGGATTCACTGAGGAGTAATATTTTTTTTCTTTTTGCCTGCCTTTTTTAAGACTTCATTTAGATTCCTGAGTACCAGGCCTTTTTTTTCTCAAGACAATGTAAACTTGTATTTTGGATTATCATATGAGCAGTGAAAATTTCACGTTTGAATTTCTCTTCTTAGTGTATTGAAACAGATCTCTAGTTCATTTTCATGCCTAAATTTTTCTCTGGCTTGCAAAGCTCATGATTTTTGATGGCTAGAAACCGTATCTTACTTGGAAAACCTTGCAGGAGTTCCTCCAAACTCTTCTGGCCTTCCAGTCTGCAACCACCTCGCTCTCAGGTGTTGAGACTTCACAAACTGTTTACCATATGACAAAGATTGCTGATTGTGATACTCCTTCAAGGTATTTGCAGCAAGTTCAAGTTGGAAACCCTTTGGGGGATGCTTTTAAGAATGTGTTTCGAGGTCCTTTGAGAGGGTCACTGTGATATCCACAAGGAAAGGAGTGTCCAGAAGCAAAAAGCTGAATTTGGCTAAGAAGGCAGCACCAAACACAAACACTTTTCAAAGAACAGCTGCTGAAAAAAGCAATTTGGAATGAAGAACGCTTTGCTGTAAACTTGTCTAGAATAGTTTTGATGAAGGCTATTGCTGCTTTTCACTCACATTCACAGAATCACAGAACCATTTACTTTTTAAAGGACCTCTGGGGGTCACCCAGTCCAGCCTACACAAAGGAATTTTCCTAGGACTTCACCCAGATTTTTTTCCTGGTCTGTTTTTACATTGATGAAGTAGTTACAGAAGCTCTAATTGTCAGCTCTTGTCACCTGCAGCTCTACAACCCAGCTCTGAGCAAAACACACAAATTGTGTGGCTATTCATACATTGTGCAATACAGAGAACAGTTTATTATTGCTAAAGAAGATTGCTCTATTGAATACTATTTGTGTTTCCATCATGTCCAAAAAATTGATTCTTATAACCCAAGTTGCACACACAATTTATGATACTTTGTATGTGCCAAGTTACTGCAGTGCCTGTCATTATTTACTCAGCATAGCAATAACATGGGAGCTATCATTTTTACTAAGCAATACATGTCTTTTGCAGGACAGAAAAATATTAAATTGGCCAGAGCAATGCATCAGAATGGGATTTTGTGTTCTCAACATTTTTCTTTAAACATATTAAACCTTCTCTTTTCCTTATTTCCTGATTGAAAAAATTCATTTACACAAGTAACAGTTCTGTTGATAATAATAACATTAACAATAACAATAATAGTAATAATAATAATAATTGCTGGTCACCACCTATTGGCCAGATTTTTGTAAAATGATTTGTAAACCTGACTGATTTTGCCCAGAGCAGGTTAAATGTGTGCTGGTTTTCGCTGGAGTAGAGTTAATTTTCTTCACAGTGGCTGATAGCCCATGATTTTTCTCACTTCTACCCTTCCAGTTGTCTCCCTGACCCTGCTGGAGGGGGACTGAGTAAACATCTGAGTGGGGCTTGGTCTCTGCCATAGGCCAGATATGGTAAATTCTGGCAAAAAATAGTAGGGGAAAAAAAAAAAAGGAAAAAAAGAAGGGGATGCCATCTTCAACTTGCATAACTAGATCTGGCAGAGTCTATCTATGGGCTTAATGTGAAATAACAACTTTAAATATGCTTCACTGTCTTTAAAATAGATTATCTTGGAAATAACTAAATTGCATTTATTAAGCTGCAAAGAGAGTAGAAACATAAAACAGAGGCATGTATTTGCACATGGAGATAATTATGATTTTAGTCCTGCTTCTTTTTACTTGGAAATAAGTCAAAGAAACTGAAAAAACAAGTATTAGTGGAAATTAAAATCAGAATATCAGAAATAGATTTTCAGTAGTCAGTAACTCAGAATTCAAAGGGAAATATATACAAAAATATACAGTAAACAATTGTCCTTCTCTGCTTTTGCCTCACCGTTTCTAGGAAAATTTCAGTATATTTTTCACATGCAGTACTTTATATTTTTTCATTAAGACTTGCAAGTTTATATTTCCTAAGATGCCCATGAGTGACTGACATCTGTCCCTTCCTAAGTAAGTAGCTGTGACCCTGTGACTGTGGAAACCAAAATTAACTTCATGCAAAACTGATGTACCTTTGCAGATTCTTTTCTTCTCTCTTCTCTTGCCAATGCAAAACAGTGTTAATTACCATGGCCTCCAAAAAAAAAAAAAATCATGTTGCTTTAAAGATTTTATTGTAAGGAAGCCTTTTTTTTTGAGATCTGAAGTGTTATTGCAGTAGAAACTAACTAATTTTCCTGAAAAAAATAAGTGCCAGACTGCTGAGCATTCATTTATGAGTTCTGAAGTAAGGAGTGCATCGTGAGGAAAATAAAGGCAGAAATTCAGTGAACAGATGTCACTAGTATTACCAAATAAATTTTTATGTGCTCTGGGAATTATATTATGATTAAACTGACTTTTTATGAGTGTCCATAGTTTTAGTATACTCGGAAAGAGCACATCCATCATGAACAATGGAGTCTCTTGATAAAGGCCATTACCAGATGACACTGTTTGGTATTATTAAATGTGGAAAAGGTTCAAGGATCTCCATAAAGATTATCATCTCCACAATTCTCTCCAGCCATCCAAATCTTCTCTGTCTTTTCACAGAGGCGAAGAAATTTTGGCAAGAGGCAGAAAATACTAAATAAAATGGACAGGGTTGTCTGGAATAAGCTAGCAATGGATACAGTCTTACCTCTCCTGATAAGAATTTTTCTTTGAATTCCAGCAGAACCAGAATCAAAAGGGTTTATTTATTTATTTATTTATTTATTTATTTATTTTTAATTTGGTTTCGTTTGGGTTTTTTTGTTTGTCTGTTTGTTTGTTTGTTTTTCAATAAAAGTGATTAATGCGATTGACAAGAAAAAGGACTATTCTTAAGGATGGCTGATATGGTTAACCATTTAAAATCGGTACAGAACGACATGCTTTATTCACTCTCCAGAAAAAGTCCCACTGAGAAGATCTGTTCTGGTATGAATTTAGTCAGGGGTTTTGCCCCTTCTGAAGTAGTCACTTGAAGATCAAGCCAAATATTTCTGTTACTTACTTCCCTCTTTACAGACTTCAGTGGGAGCTCTGGAACTGCAGTGAAGGCAGACTAATTTTAAAATACACTGCAGCCATTATTTGAATTACATTTCCTTTTAAGTTCATTACTTCTTACTTGAGTTACATGCTGTGTGTGTCTCACTCCTTGGATTTGCTGTGTCCTCTGAAGAAAGGCTGACTCTTACTTGTAGTACGAGAAGGTCACACATTTCAATCAGTCTACAGTTGTGAGCAGAAATTATGGCTTGGTGACATTTAATCTTTTTAGTTTTAACTGCAGTCCTTGAACGGTGTGCTAGCAGGGAATACTGTGCTTTTTCATGGCAATGCATAACCACATACCTTTGGTCTGAGATGGTTTCCTCTAATCTCTAACATAAAAGGTTAATGAAGAGCTATTGATTAGGTCTCTAACTAAAGATGAACTTTAGGGCTCTTCTGTTTCAAAGCAAGTGGTTTCTCTTGTTCTTCTGGCTCCTTAAACATCATAAGTGTAATCAAACTGTCATCCTACTGCTTGTGGTAACAAACAGAGAATGCAATAGAGGCAGCTTCGCACTGCAGATCAGTGGGGTCCATTTAGTCTGAAAGGCTGTTTGTACAAATCCCAGCTGAAGCATAAGACATCTGGGAAGTGTATTTACAGTGACTTTAGGATCCTTCTTTTCTCACTGACTTCTTGTGAAAACCCTCAATGAATCACAGTCTGGAGTCTCACTTGAAGACGAGAAAATACCCTTTTTTGAAAAAGGAGAGTTAATTGCTCACTCGGTTTGAAGGCCAACATGAGAAAACCAGTCTTTCTTTAATTACCAGGTATTGGATTTTTGGAAGCACTACAAAACTGTACAATTTCTGCAGGCTTGGGGATTTTATGCCATCTGAAGGGGAGCAGAAAATCTCAGCTTCAGTCTGGAGCTCTGCCTGAGGACAGACATGGACCTTAAGAGCGCAGCAGCAGGCAATTCCAGAGTGTTGGAATTCAAGCACGTGGGTCAAGAGGGTGGCTTGGGAGACCAGGGACCTACCAGAACTTAGGAAGAAAATGAAAGTGCATGGACACTGGACACAAGGGCAGACAATGTGGGAGGACTACAGAGATGCTATTAGCCACTGCAGGGAGAAATTTTGGGTGGCTGAAGCTCAATTAGAGTTCAAGGGGCTGGCACTGTGAAGGACAACAGAAGAGCTTTTTGGAGTATCTCGACAGTGAGAGAATCGGGGATAACGCTGAGCTGGTACTTTATGAGGCTGGTCACTTCACAAATAGGGATGTGGACAAGCAGGGAGGTTTGATGCCTTCTTTGCCCCTCTCCTCTCCAGCACTAGGCCCTGGACCCCCAGAACCTGGAGAGTTGGAAGATCATAATGGGGGGAAAGATAAACTCCCAGTTAACTCTGAACTTGCTCTAGACATAAGTCTATTGGGCCTTATGGGATTCATCCCAGGGCACTGAAGGATCTGAAGGATCTGGCTCATGTATTACAAGACCTCTCTCCACTATTTTTCAACAGCCTGAGAGGTCCCAGTTAACTGGAAACTGGCAATTGTGAGGTGGCAGTGGGTGTGGTGAGGCACTGGGACAGGTTGCCCAGAGAAATTGGGGATGCCCCATCCCTGGAAGTGTTCAAGACCAGGCTGGATGGGGCCTTGAGCAGACTGGTTGAGTAGATGTCCCTGCCCATGACAGGGCTGTTGAAACTAGACGATCTTTAAGGTCCTTTTAACCCCAAACATCCTGGGATTCTACGGAATGTCCCAATTTTCAAAAAGAGTAAGGAGGAAGACTCTGGTAAGTACAAGCCTCTCAGTCTTACTTTACTGCCTGGTAAAATTATGGAGGAAGTTTTTCTGGGGTTTATAGACACACACTAGAGAGACAATGCAGTCACTGGTGGTCATAACTATCACAGGCTCACGAGGGGAAAGTCTTGCTTAACCAACTTAGTTTCTTTTCATGACTAGGCCACCCATCCAGCTGGCCAAGGTAGATGTGGTGGTTTGGGATTTCAGCAAAGCTTTTGGCACTGTCTCTCACAGCATCCTTCTGGGTGAAATGTCCAGCACACAGAAGGACAAGTCCACAGCACGATGGGAGAGCAGCTGGTGAGTGGGCTGGTCCCAAGGGTTGTAGTAAAGGGTGTTACACCAGGCTGGTGGCCACTCATCAGTGGGGTTCCCCAGAGCTCAGTTTTAGGGGCCAGTGCTCTTCAGTGTTTTTATAAATTATCTGGACACAGGAGTCAAATGTACATTAGTTAAGTTTGCTAGTGATACTAAATCAGGAGGAGCTGTGGCCTCTCGTGAGAGTAGAGAACTAGGTAGACAAAAGATCTGTGCAATGACCAACTGTATGCAATTTCTCAAGAGCAACTGCTGGGTCCTCCATTTAGGATGAGGTAATCCTCACACTGGGGATGAGAGGGTGGAGGCCAACCCCAGGGAAGGACAGCTTGGATTGATGGCAGGGATGGCAGCAGTGCCCTGGCAGCCAGGGGGCCAGCCCTGCCCTGGGGCACTGGGCCCAGCATGGCCAGCTGGGCTAGGGGGTACTTTCACAGAAGTAATGGTTATAGAAAACCACAACAACTGTCAGGGTCCATTTGTGTGTCTCAAAGTTATAGTACAAAGTATTCCGTAAATTTAGCTTTATTATAGAGAAGAAAATATGCAAATATATCAAATCAGGGCTCAGTAAGGGCTTTTGAACAGACCAATCTAATATATTAATTCACTAATTCGTTGCTTCATTGATTAGGTTTCCAAGTCACAAGTTCTCTAATTCCTAACTTGCTTGCTAAGTGGCCTTGGACAAACCATAGTGCTTTCCTTGTTCACTTATAAAATACAAAATGTTCTCTGGCTGAAACATGCAATCGTGTCTAATGCAGAGAGCTTCACATCCAATTGGTTCCACTGGGTGCTAGTATAATAAAAGGAATCATTTGTTATAAATATTAATTGCATTTACAGTGGCAGCCACTTTGATGCCTCTGCAAATTGTTAGACAAATTCAGCCATGGTGTGAGTGGGAACAATACTCTTGATTTCAGTGGAATTTAAGTGTTTATGACAGGGATGAATTAGATGAAGTCAAATGCTGATGAAGATTTTTTTTTACAATTGTAGGTAGGTTGAACCTACAAAATAATCTATCTATGTAAACAACACAGTAAGTTCTGTTATTCTTTTTCCTGGTTCTTTACTTTGATTGATTCAGCACTTTCCCATGTATAAATTGTTCTCAGTCACTGCTTGAGGTAGGACTCTGGGTAAAATGGAGATTTATCTTGGAATAGGAACACACCCTCAAAGGTCTCCTCATGTTTTGTGGCCTTTGCTTTGGTGCAGCATCTCTGATGCATCTCTGATGCAAAGGCAGAAGAAACAACACACACAAACATACGATGAAGTTCAGAGATCATAATTTTTTAAAAGTTGCAGAAGCATCCAGCCCACACCACCAGGTTAAAAAAGTCTTCTGCTGACACCAGCAC
Organism: Pyrocephalus nanus; assembly: GCA_038380795.1. Lineage (NCBI taxonomy): Eukaryota > Metazoa > Chordata > Aves > Passeriformes > Tyrannidae > Pyrocephalus > Pyrocephalus nanus. Next base: position 73,181,989 of record CM076263.1, on the reverse strand, counting down.
CTGGGTGACCCTGAAGGCAGTGCCCTCTCTCTCCTTTCAGAACCCTAAAACCCAAAAGCCTCCCAGCTTTTGTCATGGAAGAGGTAAGATAAGGGTAATCTCAAGGCAGATAAGCATGCAGACACACTCCCTCACTGCACTGAGCTGGGAAACAGTGCTATAACCTCACCCAGCCAGCCAGCTGAACATGAATGCAGCACCTGAGCTGCAAATCCAGGCAGGGCTCTGCCTACTTCAGGCTTTTCCAATATCTTTTCCAAACTCAGTTCTCTGATCTTACCAACTGTCTTGTAACTTAGTTTAGGATGAGAAGGATGGGACTGAAACCAGTTGGCACAGCTGGCAAACTTTTTGTGGTTCCACCTTGGCAGGACAGCTGGATGCAATTTTTCTTACATGCTATACTAAAAAGGAATTAAATAACTGGGCCTGGCTCTCTCCTCAGGCAGCAGGAGCTGTGGTGAGGAGGAGAGAATCCAGACCTCAAGGCTTGGAGGTAGGCTGTGACCTCACTTGACCTCAGTCTAGCCAACAAATAAAGGTATTAGGGAGTTTTTTCCACATTTCTTCAGGAAAAATTTCTCCCTGTTCTGTAAGGACATCTACTTGTCAGAACAACTCTCAGTTCACAGGAAATCTCTCAAAGTGGTCATAATGTAATCTCTTATAACCAGTCTGTCCATCATTCTGTCTACACACCCACCTACTTCCCTTCTCCTCTTGCCTTTGTTCTGAGCTTTTCTAAATCAAGATTTGCATCTTCTTCACATTTCAGTACCTTGAATATCTCTGCTCAGGGAGAGTGTACTTCCTTCCAAATGGTTAACATTCAGCCATGACCCACTGGTGATGTTCCTTGTAGGATAAGGCAAGAAATCAAAGTGTTAGCTTTCTTCTGTGGTAAAATCTTCACACCTTTATATCCTGGCAAGGTGGTTCTCACCTTCTGAAACAGATGCTGAGTCAAACTGAGTTCTGATACTACCCTAATTACTCCACTGGATCTATACCAGGACCAATTTCTCCCTCTCTTCTTGAAGATTTACTGCTGTGAAGTAGATAGCTGATATATGTCTCTCAGATAGAAAGACAGCATGTTTGGAATATTCTAAAGCATGAAGAAGTTTCTGTGCTATGCACTGCACACACAGGCATTGCAATATAACCTTGAAAAAAGGGAATATTCACTGCTGTCTTTGACTGCAATGGGTCGAGGATTTCTCCCACATTGTTCAAGTGGAAGTAAAATGGCTACACAAAAAGAAGTGTGATAAGGCAGAGCAGAATACAAGAAAGAAACAAATATCCAGGGAAATCTTTAAAGGTTTAATTAACCTGAATTATTGGGCTGTAGTAATCTGAAAAAAAAAGTGGCACTTATTAATCTGACTGGAACATGTTTTCATTTCTATTCCTACATTGTGCTGTAAAATGAGAGGCAACAAAGCTTAATGAAGGTGATTGCTAGAGATTTTTGCTCATTGTTAACTGGGAGGAAAGGTGGCTTAGAGCAGGGCAAGTAGCCCAGGATAATTAGTAATGAAGAGCCACCTATACAGGCATAAGAGTTTCTCGTGTTGAAAAAGCGCAGAGCAGTAACAGAGCTCCTGTCCCCATCCCGAGCCAGGAGCTGCAGCTCTCTGTGGGAGGCACACACACAGCCCTTGGAAAATGGCTCCACTGTTTTCTTTTGAGTGGCTGCTCACCAGGTGCAGATGCCAGATGCACGACATCCTGCACTGCAAAAAACTCTGGGTCACTTTTGTCGCCACAGGGATTTTTCCAGGCAGATGCCACACCCCAGGCAGGTCCCAGCACTTCAGCTCTCACTGGGAGACGGTGTCTGCGAGCACTTGGTTGAAAAAGGAAGAAGGAGGAAGAGGGATACTGCAGAAAGACCATGAGGTCGTGTTTCAGTGTTAATTTGGAAGTCAGTTTTTAGTAGTCATGGCTGGATGGAGAGATGTGATTCAGTGCAGAATGAGAAACTATGAATCTGTAGTTTGGCTCTGAACCATCATTTTCTTGTGGCCTGATCCAAGTTACTTGATCTTTCTTTACCTGTACAGTGGGGATGCTAGTATATATTTTGCAGGGCTATATGAAGGACTTACTGGTTTAAACTTCTGAAGTTTTTCACAGAGAGAAGAACTGAAGATATCCTTTAAAATGTAGACAGAAAGTTCAGTTCACGTGAGGACTTGAAATTCTGGTGTTTAACTTGCATTTACCTGAATCTCATTTAGAAGGTACTGATGTTTTTAAATTTAATGAAAAAAGGTATTTTAAAATTGTATTTAAAAGTTTGTCAGATTCCTTTCCAATACAACAATGTATCTTCTTTCTTCCAAAAGTATTGCAGGTAGGTCCTGTTCTTTTTTTCTTTTGCTGATATTTCTTCTTTATTCACCTCCTATATTTTTCCTGAGACCTTCCTTTCCTTTTTTTCTCCTCTCTTTATATATTTTTTTTGCAAAAGGACATAATATTTATAACTTTTCACTTAGATCAGGGTGGAGTTGTTTTCAGTTCATGCTGTCCAGAATATGTTCAGCTCAGGCAAGCCTCAATACAGCCCCAGTTATAGTTCTTATAATCTTGTAAACAATTATCCTGACAAACACTGTCAAGTCTGTCAAAATAATATACAAGATTAAGAGCTGTAATAACTATCAGAGAGGCCCGTGGAATATTACAAAGTATTTAGGAATCAGTAGTGTACAATGACTTCAATGGAAAATGACTTCTAAAAATCTAACCTGTTTTCAGGTTGGAAACAAGATTTAATTCTTAAATTATTTTTCTGAAGTTATGGATGACTCAGCTTTAAGGAAAAGGACAGGAACTTGTTTCTGCATTTATTTTGGAAGAGGAAGTTGCAATACTGGTCATTTAGATTTAGAGCACAAAGGATTGAAAACCAGAAGGCTTTAACAGCTTATCAATATTCATAAGCAAGAGCACAGAATGGGAAAAGGCTTCAGGATAGAAAATGAGGATTTTGCCTAATGTGGAACATTTTTTAAGAACATCCTTTTTAGAGTGAAAATCGTATAGAATCAGAAAATGATTATGCATATCAAGATCCAAATCACACACTTGCTGTCTTGCAATTAATAGGAAGATTCCTGATTACTCCTACTCCAGTAATATTCTTTAAATGCTCAGTTTGGCAAATTCTCCATATTCCCCCCAAGTATTTTAAATACACGATTGGACGTAACATCACAATTCTCTTACAAACTGTGAGGTAAGCACTTGGAAAGATGTTCAATAATTAACATATACTGGGCTATATTTGCTTTCTGCTGCAGTCAATGGCAAAGCTGCTTTTTAATCTCAGTAAAAGGAAGATTCAGCCCATACTCTTGCTAAATAGCAAATGAAAGCATTCATGTTAATTTGTTTAGTTTGTATCAGGTTTTCATCTGAGCTGTTGATGTCTTGCTCTGCTGTAGGAAAAATACAGGATTCTGTTTAACAGAAGGCTGCATCCGAGTGGAATTCTGTTTAAAAGGTGCCAGAATCAGAAATCCTATTATAAATAGGGACAAGAAGCAGGTCTGTTAAGTCTTTTAGAGAACAAATTAACAAGTGGGAATGATTAAGCCAGAAATGACTTGGTGTTCTAATTGAAGAAGTCATGCAGCATGATGTCACCCTCTGTTATTAGTATTTAATTGCTTTCAGAGAGAGCTCAGTGTGCCTCTCTTCTCTCTCGCACAAGAAAACACTCACAGCATTTAAAATGCATCAAGTTAAAGAGGAATGTTGCTGTTTGGTCTGTTTTAAGTTCATGTAATTAAATTAGCTAAATAAAAAACACAGAGCTGTTTATAGGCTCAGCTTTGAATGTTTCATTTTATGCATCCAGGTCTGTTTCCAGTCTTATTAGCTGGCTTAAAAACTATTCTTGCAGTGTGTCTAACAAAGAATAGTCACATCCCGTGACTGCACCTGGTTTGCTGAACTGGCTATTTGAATTTTTTTCAGCAAAGTGTCAGGGTATAAGGGTCATTATGCTATAGAAACTGAGAGGGAGAGGGGGGCACTGTGCTTGTTGCCTATCCCTGCACATGAAGCATTCAAAATCTTTTTGTTGTCAAAGTGTTGGGAAGCTTCTACGTTAAAGCCAAGCAAAAGTTGTACTGAGTGCTTCTGTCAACTGCAGATCACTTAGCCTGCATCTTGGTATCTAAATAGAAATATATATATATATGTACACCACAAAGAAAGGAGGAAAGACAGACTTCAATACAAGACATTTCAAAGGAGGGAATTATACACAAACTAGTTTCTATTTGCATACAAGTAGTCCCCATCATTAGGTAGAACTCCTGAAGCATCATCACCCTGAGACCTTTTACCTAGCTTGTTTTATACATCTCTGATCACCCCTTTCATACATATAATATGCACAGTCAGCTTTTAACTTTTTTACCAATTCAATAATGCTGTTATTCAACAAAGAAACTTAAAATAATTGAGATCAAACACAATTTTGATGGACTTCTGACTTCTTCATCACCGTGTCTTTCTCTAGGTGCTTGCAAAACAAAGATCTCAGGAAATGTTACATGGTCTCAGAAGTTGCTTCTGATCACTTTGAAAAGAATGTCCAGCTCATATGTTTCCTAGTGGACTAGTTGCAGGGTTGAAACACAGATGTCTGAAAATCACTGTAGAGGACAGGACTCTGTGTGGCTCTTGTCCCACCTTTGTCTACCCATGTTCCAGCTTCACAAGGGGGGGTGCTGGAAATCCAAGCTGGGCCTCCTGAGAGCAGAGCTAAGCTTGAGAGTTTCTCTCTTATTCCCAACACCTGAAATAGGAGGGAGAGAGAAAAAAAAAAAGATGTCCTTTTTCTCCAGACATGGGAATCTCTGTCCCACCATGGGGCAGCCTGCCACATGATTGTTTCTGTCTGACACTTTCCTCCTTCCTACCTAGAAGGCTTCGGTTGAAAAGCAGAAAAAAAATGAACGTCAAAAGTACAAGAAAAGAAACCTCTGTTTCCTGGGCTCATGTCCCTGTTATAGCTTCAGTAGTAAATTCCCTATCCCACTGCAGAAGGTAATCCCTTCTAACCACTGGCGTTATGTTGATTTCTCCTGGTTCTGACAAATGAAAACAGAACATTACGTGCTTCAAACAACCAAGCAAGCCATTACAAACTCGCAGAACCAGAACTGTTTCTCTGCCACTTTTCCAGTTCCGAATCTCAAAACACATTTTTTATGTAGTGGCTTGTCTTTGGGTTTGTTTTTGCTGCAATGCTGTAAAGTTACAAAGTGGGAGATATGGGTGAATAAGCTTTCTGTACAAGTTATGAACTTCATGCAATGAAAGGAAAATGCTTCCTGGAGTCCAGTGCAACTTCCAAAGGTTTGCTGGGGCTGGTGTCCTAGAATTTTCCCCCTGCCTGTGCTCCAGGCTAGCTCTGGGGTAGTTCTGGGTAACCTTCCACGAGGCTGTTGTGAAGGACCCTGTGAAAGTGGTGAAAAGCAAACATTGGGCTCCTTGCTTTGCTTGGGAGCTGCAGATAAGATCTGGGAGCTGGTCACTGAACTACAGCTGTGCCAGTGCTTGGCCATGTCCCTTGCTGAGCCAGACCCTGACCAGACTGGTCTTTACTTCATGGTTTGATCCCAGACCTGCCTCAGCACTGTGACCTTGCTCAGGGACCACTGGGCTCATGGTGGGTGAGGTTTCCAGAGTCAGGCTCACTCTGCTCTCCTTGTTCTGAGCCCTTGCTTGAAAAGCATCCACCCCACCTGCCTTGCTGTAGCTCTCAGCTCTGGGCTGACCTTCCCTTATAGAGCAGCTCAGCCCTGTTGCTCTCTGACAAAGTGTTTGCTCTTGGCAGACGTGTTTTGGGAGGGGAGAAGGTGCCACCCAGTGCAACAATGAACATCAGGAGTGCAGGGAGCCCCACCTGGGCATGGGTGACGAGCTGACTGAGAGCTTATGGGTCAGCACTGAGGGGAGGGCAGGGATGGGTGGTTTTACTGGGGGGGTCCATTACAGGCCACCTGACCAGGGAAATGGGGCTGATGAGGCGCTCTGTGGGCAAGTGGGAGCTGCCTCATGTTCCCAAGCATTGGTCTCATGGGGGACTTCAACCACCTTCAAACATCTGTTGGAGGGACATCCCAGCAGGGCATGGACAATCTGGATGCCAGCTTCCCTCTGTTGGGAAGTGACAGAGGAGCCAGCAAGGAGAGGAGGTGCTGTGCTGGACCTTATTCCCAGTGCCAAGGAGGGGCTGGTGGGGAATGTGAAGCCCAAGGGCAGCCTTGGCTGCAGTGACCATGAAGTGGTGGAGTTTGAGACCCCTGAGGGCACACAGGGAGCTCGTTACTTCAGGAAGATTTCAGGAGGGCAGACTCTGGCCTCTTCTCAGAGTGCTTTGGTATCACCATGGGATGGAGCCCTGGAGGGAAAAGCAGCCCCAGAGAGCTGGTATTTAAGGATCATCTCCTCCAAGCCCAAGAACAATGCATCTCAACAAAGAGGAAGTCAGGCAAAAATGCCAGAAGGCCCGTGTGGATGAAGGAGGAGCTCCTGGACAAAGTCATGCTCAAGAAGGAAGCCTGCAGAAGGTGGGGGCAAGGACAGGAAGCCTGTGAGGAAAGCACAGAAATTGTCCAGGCAGACAGGAATCAGGGTAGGAAAGCTAATGCTCTGTTAAACCTGTTTGGGGACACCAAGGGGAACAAGTGAAGCTCCTATGGGTGTGTTGGTGAACAGAAAGAGAGTAAGTTTAGATTAGGTATTAGGAAGAAATCTTTCTCTGTGAGGGTGGTGAGCCACTGGGACAGGTTGCTCAGAGAGGTTGTAGACTCACCATCCCTGGAGGTGTTCAAGAGCAGGCTGGATGGGGCTCTGATAACCTGATATAGTAGATAGAAGGTGTCCCTTCCATGGCAGAGGGGTTGGAGCTGGATTATCTTTAAAGTTCTTTCTAACCCAAACCATTCTACAATTCTTTTTTTTTTGTTTGTTTTGTTGTTTTTGTGTTTGCTTGTTTTTTGTTTTTTTAATTTTTTTTTTCTTAATTGGGTCTATTTTATTAAAAATAATGAAGGAATAAACGCTAAAGAAAATTTAGGCCAAGAAGTCAGAGAAACTCCATCTGTAATGTAAAGGTGCCACTTACTGCTGTAAAGAGCAGTAGTGTTAGAATACTACTTGCATGCATGTGTTTTTTAGTCATCCAATATATTCCCTCATGAAAACACAGTTTTTCTGAAAAATGAAATTTCTTGGGTACATTTTTTGGGTATAGAAATATCCTGTCTCTCTTTCGGCCTTTTACCTCACCTTTCTTTAGATTTAGAACTTCAGTCTTTACTGTTCAAACCCATCTCTGGCTATGCCATACCTGTGGTACACAAAGCTTCGTTTTCAATGAATGAGGTTTAGAATATTTATGAGGAAAAAACCCACAAAAGAATATTTCCACTTGAAGATTGCTTTCTGACCCCTTAGTTCTTTCAGGGAAACCCTAGTGTCATAGGTTATTTTTTTTTTTGTCAGATTATCATGAAGATCCTTTTTAAAAATCAATTAAATTTTTATACTATGGAGAAAGGCTAGATCCACTCTCAAGAGGGTTTGTTTTTTTTTTTTTTTATACAGAAGTGTTTCAAATGGCTTAGGAGTTTTCCATATTGGTTTTTATGAGTAAAGAAAATAATGGCAGAAATATTTTTTTAATTAAGCACTGCTTTCAGAAGTGAGCCCCATTACTGTTTAATGTTTGTCACACGATGGAGACATGAAGACATTCAGTACATTTAACAGCAGGACTATAAAAGATCAGGGCTTCCCTGGCTGTCCTGGTTCCTATCATCATGAAAGTGGACACCTCAAGATCTGACTGGGGATGTTGGTCTATTCCTGTTATGGAGAGGTTTTCTAACATAATATAATGTACATAATGAGACAACAAAGGAACTGGACATGCGATGGAATGAGATGAAGGGAGTACAATTAAAAGAAAAAGAAAAAAAGGAAGGAGGGATTTGGCTTTTCTTTAGTATGGTGGAATGTCATTTTGTGCATCTTGCCAAAGCCTTGTTAAAAAAAAAACAGTTAAAATGTGGGCAAGATGTATAATGGACAGCAGAGACAGGTAGCAGAGTGGGCAGTACAGACTAAGAAATGAAGGCTGAAATCAGGGAATTATTAGGTAGTGTTAAACCACTTTTGTTCCCCTCTTTAAACTTACGAACACAGCAACAGAGTTTTTAGTATTCTCAGTGCAGGAAAAACATCTGACAACAATTAAAAGTCTACACAAGTTACAGAACATTGACAAATATTCAACCTCCACAGAAATACACCCCTGTCAATGAACTTGTCGCAGTCTTTGGGAGCCACAAGCAGCTGATAACAACGTGTGATTTTCTCAGTAGGGAAATCACATTCAGAAAACATATTCAAACAGCTTCATCAGGAGGAGCCACCAGAGGTGCTGGCCAGGGAAGAGGTAGCATTTCCCTGTACAGGTATGCACAGTGCACACCCAGGTACCGTGAGTCACAAGGCAGTGACAGCTGCTGCCAGTAAGAGCCATGCTCTTTATTAGATTCCCAAACTTTAAACCACCTCTTCTGGAGCTGCTCTTCATATTTTTCCAAGGCTCTGACTCTGGGGGCAAGTGACTACTCCAAAGGAAGGGGAAACCACAGCTTGGAAAACTAGTTTATTTGCCACGAACATAACAGTTTTCTGCATTCAAGCAATAATGATAAAAAAATATGGAAACCTTCAAGAATGGACAAATGGCTGTGAGTGAGTCATATACAAGCAAATCCTAACAATTTCCTCAGAATTTTTCACCTGAATAAGAGTGACCTGTATGTGTTCAGATGTATAATAGCACCATCTAAATATACATGACAAACATTATTTGTTTTACTGATGAGCCTTTGCATTATGCCATTAACAGTATTCTAAATCTCACCATTGAAAACAAGGTTCTTCTTCAGAACTCTTCAACTCAGATAATCCCTGCACCCAAAGGCAACAGTCTTCTTAACTAAAGGTTGTTTTCAAGTCCCTAGTTCTTAGCTGGGGTGAATGGGCCACATGCCTTGATGTCTAGCAAACTTCATTCTACTGGATGACTGAGAGCGAGAAACTGAGGTCTTTAAACAAAAGATCCTGTGCTGTGGATCTGCGGGAAGAAAATCTGAAGTATTGCATTCTGATTGTCCAAAAAACCCTAATTTTCTGCTGTAAAATCATAAAATTTTAGAAATAATTCGTGCCGCTTTTTTTCTTTGAAACTGTGTATAGCAGGTTCTTCCAATATCACACGGTGCAGAGCACACCACCTGCTCCCTGCAGGCATGGAAAGCACAGAAGTAAGCTAGCCAGCACTAAAGTAAGGAACCAGCAAATGGATCAAGCCTTTCTACTAACTGTCTGGAAGAAAGGAAACCCAAAGAGGGAAATAACTGCTTCTATTTTCAAATACTGTGGTGATCAAGGCTCATAAATGCCTACTAGTAGAAAGAGAGCTACATGGGTTATTACAACACATCCTGTGTAGGGTTGAAGGCACTGATCAGTGACAGCACAATTCAGCTGCTGCTCTCAATTGCAAAATAATTTTACTTTACTACCTGTACACAAATCCCACCCATTACTTAAATTCTTACTCAAATCCCATCCTATTGCGTGGGGGCTTTTAGCTTCTCACTGGTTATGCCGAAGCTTTCTGGGAAATTAGTCTCCCTTACACTAAAAACTGCCTGGGGTGCTCAGAGTCTTGGTCATGAAGATGGGCAAAGTTCTGCTGTGGGTTCTGGGGACATGTGATGCAGGACTCGTGGTATTACTGAGTCCCCAAGAGTACTCCCTTTCCTCTTAAACTGAAGGAGTTTCAAATTCTTACCCTTCATATGCAATCAGATATCACTGCAGGAATGAGCATTAGTAAGTCAAGAATTTACTACTTTTTGAATTGGCTTCTTATCAGTAAACAGGTTCTTATTCTCTAATAATGTTCTCATGCACTTTTTGGAAAATGGGAATATTAGCACCTCTAGTTCTCCTTCAGCATCTCTATCAACTGCACTACCTCTTCCTTCACTTAAGATTCTGAAAATTTGGGGAGAAAACAAATTTCTATGTTTTATGAAGTCACTGATACCTTTTTCTAATTTGCAGAGCTTCTCACAACTTTCTTTTCAGCTTATGTGGCATTTTCATTCCTGCCAAGACTCATTTGAAGTGAATGTTTTGTGTGCTACACCCTCTTTTACAAGGGAATGGTTTGCTTGTGTGATGATACCTCTTGTTGGCTTCCTGTGCTCACCCTCAGCACCTTCCAGCCTTGACTCAGAGAAACTTTGCAGTTTGAGAAGTGTGTTGATTTGCACTCATGGGTGGTGCCTGACATTCCATTCCACTAGAGAGTCACAGCTGATAATTGCACCTTCCCTGTAATCACCTCCTTCATCCAATCAAGGGTGAGACACCTTCCCAACATGTTCTGCTAAAACCAGGTACCATGCACTTGAAGGGTATGCAACATTTGTGGTGTTCTCTGTTTACTGAGAGGGAAATGCAAAAAAAAGGTATCTCTGGTTTATATTCCTCTGTGTTTATACACAGGTTTCATCTCGTTTCGAACTTATGCACTTTGGCTTTTCAGGCACCTTGGATTCATTTGGGGTCCATGATTTTGTCTGTAATATCTGGCCATACAGCTTTACAAAAGCTGACTAAAATTACCCTTTTAAGCAACCTGAAATACTTAACAGTAGTTAGAGATTACAGCAAACTGGCTCCTCAAACCTTTGGCACCACAGAGACGTAAATCTAGCCATGGGCTTTGATATCCCGCTCAAAGTGGAATGCTGAAATTTAGCTGACTATTAAGTCATTTTAATAACTTTCCTATGAAAAGAACATTAAGTATGAAAGTAATTAATCCTGACTATGAGGTAAGGATTTTCCTCTGCACAGGAATTGTAACCAGCATGGTTAAAGTCCGAGAAAAACAACCTGGGCAATTAAACTGGTTTAAAGCTTCAGTTTCAGAAGCCATAATACCCATAATTTTCAGGGAGTGTTTTCCTCTCTCTCAGATTTATGATAAGGATCCATCCACTCTGTGACAGTTAACTCTGTGAGAGGTGTTCTGATCTGAGAACAGTTAAACCAAACACCCACAGTCCCATACGAAGTCCCACAGAGCTGGAGCGCCCCAATAACCCTGCACATAACAAGTGACTTCCTTGTGACATTGCAGCGATCAGAGGGCCTTGTCCACCCTTGTGGACACGAAACCAAGGGTGCTGTTCCCTCCAGTGGCACGTGCAGCACAGCTCCAACAGCGAGGGGGTGTCCCTCAGTCTTTCGGGGTGACTGCCCGGCCCTGACCATCCTGAGTCTGTAGAGGCTGCAGAGCAGTTCCTGCTACGACACAGGATTTTTTTCCACACAGCTTTCTTTCCTTCCTTCTGAAGCCAAGCAAAGTAGAACAGTAGCCATACCAGCTGCTGGGAGGTTTCCCGGTGGCAGGGCTCCAGCTACAGCGCCTCGCAGAAATAATGCAGACTCCAGCTAGAATCACTGCTTTTAAGACCAACTATAATAACACACATTTATTGTTCATGATTTTTTCGATATAGACAACATTAATGTCCTCCCCTGCCTCCATGGCATTCAGTGCAGGCATCTCTGTTCGCTGAGAGCTGTTTTACGCTTTTCCTCTGAACCTGTATTTTTTGGTTCAAGGGACACTTAGTTTCTGCATTAGACATGAAAGGAACTTCTCAGACATCAGTATTTTAGATCAATGTACGCCAATAGATGGAAACTCTTAACTTACAACTTGTGCTTTTAATTTTATCCTCTTCTTCATTACATTTCGTAGACAGTTCGGGAACCTGAGTGCTTAAAACTCTCTGCCTAGCCAAGCACAAGTTTGTCTTACTGTGAGTTACAGAAATGCTGGTCTCACTCAAAAGTTGTGAAAGAGTGAGGAATGCTGCCCAGTGAGAGCTTATGGTGAGTTATAACTGATTCTTTTAGAGAATGCACACGCAAATTTTTACCTGCACAAACACAAACACCAGAATCAACTTTCCATCTGTGACAGTTTCTGTTTTGTTTTTTTTTTTTTTTTTTTGTTTTTTTTTTTTGAAATAATGTTTATAATAAACATGTTGGCTTAAATTTAAATGAAAATTTTGAGTATATTATGTTTATTTTGGCCCGTAAACACGTGTCTCTCCGATCTTATCCCATGGGTGACTTTGGCAAAGCAGTCATGCACCACTACAGACTCCCTGAGGACAGACTGGAAAGGCAGGACTCATAGCTTCTTGAAAACTTCCCAAAGCTGTGTGTTTTAAACTCACAAACAAAAAGTTGGTGATCACCCAGCTGGTCCTTGTGCTCACAGAGTGCCAATCTTTACCTGCTGGTAAAACAGCAGTTTGCTGTCTGGATTCATAATAATAATTCAGGCAGGGGCACTTTGCCTTCTCTCTGAACACTGCTGAGCCTTCAAGACAGTCTCTAATGTTTTCTTCCCACCAGCTACTGACAACTCAATTTTCTCTTGCTGACTGAGTAAGATACAGCTTGCTGGTGAGTAAATCATAACATAAAATAGTACTATATTAGGTGTGTCCAGGATGTGTCATGCTTTATTTCTAGACATTTCTGGGCCTTTTTAGGTAATTGCCTTTCTCTGCACTTTGTAAGTGTACAGAGACACAGTACCTCTGTAATTCTTCCCCACAGTGCCTTTTTCCTTTCATCTGAATGAAGAAACCAAAATGCTGCAGTGTGAAGCCTGTAAGTCTCCTTCGTGCTGAGCTGTTCTCAGGTTCCTCTGGACACGTAGGGCTGTTTTTACTCCATTTTTATTGGTGAATTTGCTGTTCCATACTAGAAGGACCTCTTCCTTTGAAATGGTTAGTTTGTGGGTTTTTGGCAATTAAATGAAAGTAATCCTTGAAGGAAAAAAGAGTTTCGAGCAGCCACAGTGTGGACTGAGAACTGGAATGCCAGTTGAACCCAATCATCAGGAGTATTCATGTCTCAGTAATAACAGACAGAAACTGGAAACAGCTCCAAAGGAGAAGGCCCCCAACCCACTTAAAAAAGATGGAAATAGAAACACAACCTTTAATCTCCTTTAGTTTGGGTCACAAAACTAAGAGCCAAGGATAAAGCTTTATTAAACCAGCTGGTGAACTGTCCATTCATGGCACAATCTGCTATGAAACCACTTTCACTTTTAAAGTCCAAGTTCAGACTCAGTGGAGCATTTTCAACTGCACTGCCAATTGAAAAAGGAGAAAATAGGAAAATATGCAGAATGACTTGGTGCATTAAGGCATTATTTGCCAACACTTTCTCGGTTATTTCCATGTTAGTCTTAGATCACAAATTAATATATTCATCCTGACTTTTAACACTGCAAAACAACTTTAAAACTTTGCAGCAGAATATTCTGTCACCTGAACTGTCATCAGAACCAGTTTAATCAGTGGTAAAAATCCTGAGAAATTCAGAGAATACCCTTACATCTACCATCTATTTTGTGTGCAGTGCAAACACTTCTGTTTGCCTGATGCTTTGCAGGGAAAACTCAGGTGGCTTTGTTTTTTTCATGAAGTAGAATTTTTCAGCAGGAAGTGTGAGTGGTAGTTTTATGGAAAGAATATGTATTTTATCCATGTAATAGTTATTTCTTGTTCCACGTATCTAGGAATCAAGTATCCAGGAAGGAAAGATGTGTTTCTTGATTGCTGAAATATGTTATATAATATTAGGTAGTTCTAAGTTCATTTAAATAACTAAGGTGTGTCAGTGTACATCAATCTATTCAGTGCCCTAGGAAATGACTTTTCAAGGTTATAAAAAGCCTGTAGATGATGGATGGCGCAGTCAGTTGTGTTTGTTTGGTATCATAGTGGGAAACATTTATAACCATTTTGCTTACCTATCACTTTAGTCCCTGGGACCATCTTCCCAGGATGAAGTGCCAAAGTACAGCTCTAGGATCTTACCAGAATTTTAGGGTCAGATGCATTGTGACTTAAACTGCTATTTAGAACTACCCAGCCCAGCTCCTGGCCCTGCACAGGACAACCCCAGGGATCACACCATGAGCCCAGCAGGGTTGTCCAAATGTTTCTTGAAGTCTCTCAGTCTTGGTGCTGGGACCACTTCCCTAGGGGAGCTGTCTTTCTGAATTAGGCACACGACTTGCAACCAAAGGACAAATCTGGTTCATAGTAAAGGGGAAGCGAAGGATTTTACCTGTGATTTGTAGCAAATAGTGGGAGCACTCCAGTCCCAACAGAAAACAAAATTAATTTTATCCTGTGAAAAAAGGTGTTTTTTTTTTCTGCTGCTCTCTTTTTGAAGAACATTTACAAGATGCCTCAAGAAGAGGCATTCTGCAAGTGTTTCTGTATGCTTGTTGAGCACGGCGTGCTAAGCTTTCTTGTTTTTGTTAAGTAATGCTCTTCACTTTTGAAGATGTCAAACAAATCATCTATTTTAAACACACAGTTGTGGGTTTACTGCAGCAGGCCATCTACAGCCATCTTTGTTTAGATCAGATAGTTTACCAGAATATACAACTGATCACCTGTCACAACTGCGTGGCTATGGGTTCATGACAGCATAAAAGTATACATATTTCAATTTTTGATTGAGTTGCATCTAAAATGCCAAGTGGGCTACACATTATGCTTATACACACAAACATGAAGCACATCAAGACATCAGCAGGCCCCTAATTTTTTTTTTTTTTTTGTGTGTTTTATTCTAGTACCTTTTGAAACATCAAATATTTTTCCTTTTTTTTTTTTTTTTTTTTTTTTTGAGGGGTCTTCCCCCTGTATTTTGTTTCCTCCCTCAACTGAACCGTTTAAATCATGAGATATGAGCTGAATAAAACATGGAAGAGGTAAATAATCTTTTACAGATAGTTTCATCTGCCAACATTCTCTATAGTGTAATAGATTTCTTTGTGTATCACAACGCAAAGAACCGCACCAAAATGCAAAGCTGGAAATTTTAAAGAGCTTGAACCTGGACTATGCTGCATGTTATCATCTGCAGTAATGACATTTAGAATAAAACATTTTATTTTCATAGCACCTTACAGTCACTGCTCAAATATTCAAGGAATTCAAGTAGGGAAAGAGCCAGGCTGAGGGAAGCAGTGACTGACACAACTGCTGCTGAGGTTACCTGTGGTCCTGACGCTGACAGTGGAGTTAGGAGTGGTTGCAGGGAGTGTTTCACAGCACAGGGAAAAAAATCCTGAACGGCTGCTTTTGATCTTATGCTGAGTGATGCACTAAAGAGCTGAAATTCAAGTATTCTTCCTAAGTGCTGCTTACACGTACTGAGTGATCTCTCATTCTGGGGCTTTTAGAGAAAAGACCGTGTTCAAACACACACAAGCCAGCACCTACCACTGCCTGGTAAATCATGACAATTTAGCCATTTAAACAAAAGTTTAGAGATTAAAACATATTCTACGTAAAGATTCTTCTCTGTACAGATATTTGAGTGATGGTGGCGTAGGATAAAACTATACTAACTGAACATAATTTCTTTTGCTTCATTGCTAAAGTTATTTGAGTCACATAATTATAATAAAAATCCTAATATTCAACCCTGGCCTTGCTTTTACTAATTCAAAAGAATTTATTTATTCCAAAGAATAAGGACCTTGTTTTGAAGATGTCAAGAAGAATGGATCATGCAAAATCCCTTAAATTATTTCCTATAAAATCCTGTCACCCTTGGCTACTCTAAACACCAGATTCATAATCTTTTTTTTTTTCCTCAGTGAACATACACAAAAATGGCTTTCTTCTATAGTTAATACTTTAGAATGCATGTTATAATTCCCCATGGCAAAGTTTTCATAGCAGAATTACAGCCTAAGAAAATTAATGATGAGCAGCAAAATGCTCCAGGGAGGTAGTGCAATTATTTTCATGATAACCCACACCCTCTATTTGCTTTATTTCCTCTGTCTCTCATGTAAATTGTATTTTTACAAAGAACTGCTCAGTCTATCATTAAAACATGAAGGTTTACAGAAGGACTTTCAAAAGGCTTAAATTTAATTGATGTCCAAACCCTCTCAGTCTGCAAATCAGTAACAAAAGACGTTTTGCCTTCTTTCTGCAAACAGAGCAGATGTCTAAGTAAAATATCACCTCTGGAACAGAAGCAACTGACTTTTATGTTCTCATCACAAAAATTGAAGCTCTCCACTGGTGGCCTTTCTTATTTACACCACACACATGGCAATCTTTGACATTCATTTCCTTGAATATAAACAGAAGATACAGGCTCCCTCTCCTGAAGTTAATGAATTGAATGATAAGGCTCCTCATTTCAAATGCCTAATGACTCCAGAGTACTTCCACAGCTCTGAAAAGAAAGTGTGTTAAAATCGATTTTAGGAAAAAATAGAAGATTGCTGAAACAGCATCTTTCTGCTTACTATGAAAGGAATTGTTCACATACAGCCTTAAGCCAAATTAGATACACCAGTTGTGATGCTGACTAAATCTATGTCTTCAATTTGACTAAAAGCCAGTTGAAATGAGGGGGGCACTGGGGTACAAATTTTGTAACTTATCTGCAGGATTCTTTAATGTGAACAGGATATCTAATGAAAGGACATTATATTAAAAGGACATAATATTAAGACTCAATAGAGAGAAATCAATAGACTGAAAACTTTATATAAAAAATACATTCATTAGAACCAGTCAGATGTTTTCAGGTGAGTTGTTTTGTCTCAAAAAAATTTACAGAGCATGAAACTGTCAAGTGTATGCCAGTTTTGACAGAAAAAAAAAAAAAGAAAGGAATCTCAAGTCATGAACAGAAATGCATTATTTGAGAAAAATGTTCAGGACAGTAACCTACAGTGCTGAAAACCAGCCTGTTCTGCCTGGTTCAGGTGGAGGACTTGAACCTTGGCCCTGTCCGTGTCTCCTGGGCAAATGTTTTGGTGTAAAAATCTCTGTTTTGTTTCATTCAATTTTCATGAAAAACACCTAAAATTCCTGTGAAAAGGTACATAATCTGTTTGTCCTACTGTGATATGAGAAATTTTTTTTTTTTTATCTTATTATATTTTTTTTTTTTTTATTTTGAAAAAGGGAGAATTCAGCTTTTTGTCCAACTCTGATTTTATCCTCTGATGAACTACTGGTCGTGAGACTTGCTTGGTGTGCAGTGATGCCTCGTCGTTATGTTTCCCATAAACTCTGCAGACCCAAAACATAAAAAGAGGAGCATAAAGACCTTCCCAAATCCGAAGGAAATCTAAGCACTATTTTATTTGCTGCTGTTTGTTTTGGTTGATTATTGTTGGTTTAGGGGTTTGGAGGTTTTTATTTGTTTGTTTGTTTGTTTTTCTTTGGGTTTTTTAATGTGAACAGAAGTACTGCTCTTAATTTTATTTTTTTTTTCGTTTTAACTCTTCAGATAAGTTCGATCTCCAGAGTGTGAGAATCTGAAAATCTTATATCATGAAATTGTGCTTGTCTCCAGGACAAACAAAAAGTCAAGTCAAACTGTCCAGCCAAACACTCCAGTCCACTTTTTGGTGTAGATAACATAAAAAACTGAGGAATTACTTTCCCAGACATGAGATAGTTACTCTACTAAAACTTGGGGAAGTTGCTGCTTGGCCTTTTTTTCAGCTGCTCCTTGAGGTTAGGTGGAGTCTGTCAATTCTCTGCTTGTACACTCGGTGATAAAAATTTCCAGTCACTCTCCATGCAGTCAGAATTGAACTGCAGATGGGTTTTTACATGTTCTTATTATTTCCTTGTGGAAACCTTTTGGTCTTTGCACTTTTGCATGGTGTCCTGTTCTTGAAATTCAAATTCAATGTAGAAGATCAAATCTACTGTTGATGCATCTCAGTTTCAACTAAAGCTGATTTCCAATAAAATCTACAGGCACCCCACGAGTTTTTCAGGTTGCTTACCTCCTGCTTCATAAAGAAGGTGTGATTTTGGGTCTTGATGAACTGTGGAAAATGTGCTCAGGGTGAAACTAAGTGAGCAAAGTAGTCCCTCCTTTCTTTGAAGTCTGTCAGTACATTGAAACATAAAACTGAACGCTGGGCAAGTTGAGGATGATATGTCCCTGTCACCAGGGAGTGAACACACTTCTTCAAAGTCTCTTCATTTGAAACTCCTAACAATTTCACTCTATTTTGATCAAGTTGTGAACTGCATGCTTCATAAGTATCCCTAAATGAAGAAAATAACCTCATACAGGTATGAAATATATTAGACCAGCAGCAGAGAGCAGGAAAAAGCTGTCCATAAGTGTAATGCTTGGCATGACCAAGCATTAAAAAAGAACTCCATAATTCTATCCATTAGCAGGCTAAACACAAAAGCACTGCAAATTTGTACAAATAAAAAATGTTATTAGCTGGAAACAAAATCTGCTTCACTCACATTTCTGGTGAGTATTTGTATGTCCAGGAAGGTAGGACTGAGAGAAGACAGAGGGTGGGGACAATTATATGGGCATTATATTTCAGAAGACTGTAGAAACTACATCTTAAACTCCCCTTGCACTGACTGTAGTGCCATCCCTTTTTTAATATTCAGTTATATCAGTCAAGGGATAATTATTTGAGAAAAGCAGCCTTATGTAAATAAGATGCCAAAATAGAAGGCAAATATTTAATCTGTAGCACAAACTATGAGATGAGAGGTACATAGCTGAAGGGTAGATTTGAGTGCTGCTAATTACTTACCATTTTTTCTGCTTTTTGAAAAAAAAAATACTTAAATAGAATTTTAAGGATCTATAAGAGTTTAGTTTATTTTTATCCGTCTGTTAGAACAGTATGTTGGGAATAGAAGATCCTGGTAAGACTGAAGAAATGAGTCACAAAGCTGGGCATAAAATATTTTTTTTGGATGTATATATACTCCCAAATTCAATTCCAATGTTGATTTTTAGTCTTTAACGTTTTGGGGGAGTAGGAGGAGTTTCAGCCTTGATCTTTCTGTGTGTGCCTGTCCTCTTATAATACTTGTAAGTCTTGTGTCAGGCTCTTATGAGTCTGATCGAATCCCAAGTTGCTATACAAAAGCAAATTCTGTATTTTGAGCCTGATCACATTCCTTAAATGCAGCTTGTTGGCTAATTCCTATTTCTGCATTGTTGATTGACTCTGAAGCATTTCAGTGGACAGCAGTAAAAGGAGCAGTTCCACACTGGGAAACTCAGTTCCTAGACTTTAAAGAAGTAGCAGAGCAGAGAAGATGGTCAGCTAGCTGGACACGTGGATTTTCCCTTAATTTTCTAAAGGAGCATGCATTACACCTCACAGTCCTTATAAAACAGAGAACTGTGCTAGAGGGAAAAAACCCCAGACAATGCAAAAGCACTTTATATGTGTAATTTTTCATAATAGCACACCATTTTAAACTACATGTGAATAATCAAGGCAGCAGACGTTCTCCTTGACTGCTTGGTGTCAATATACAAGCAGTTTAAATTTCAGAAGGAATGCTCTGATAACTCCACAACACAAAGGCAAAAGAAGTTAAGCACTTAAATATTTCTGGGCAATTTAATGTGTGGCATTTAATGTGATCTTGATTTTCAAAACTGATAGTCTTGCAGTTCCCACTGACCCCATGTGAAGCTGTGGTAGGTTAGCAGTTCTACAGCTCCAGATCCTGGTATTGCCATTTTACAGCTCAGATGCAAAAGGACTTAGAGCCATTTGGGAAATTTTTGTTTTTACATGCAAAACTATCAAGCAGCCCTTAACCCATCTGCCTGGGAGTCCCATATTTTATAAACAGTCATCTTTCAGCTCAGCTGGTGTTTCAGAGAACTTACACCCATTGATTTACTGTACTTAAAAGGCAATGTTTGAGGAATTGAGTTTTTATGTATTTTTATCCATTGCTGTCAATGCTGTGTGAATGCTTCTGCAGCTGGCATTATTTATACAGTTATGTAAACTATGGCTAGACTTTGCTGCTCAAGCAAGTTCTGAGGGAGGCGGCAGGACTAGCTCAAAAAGAAAAGAAAAGGAGAAAAAACCCCCATCACCCAGCAACCTCCTCCTTACTCCTACAGATCACTGTCTTTTTCTGAACACCATACATCATTTTCGTACTGATCTTCTGATGCCAGCTGGGATCTCTGCAGAAACCAGTTCAACACCATCGTTTTCTACAGAGGGTAACTTATATCAGTGGAGCTTTTTTTGGGATAAACCTGGCCATCTATGCACTACAGCTGTACATCAAACACCCTGCTACTCACCCCTGCAGATCCTTCATGGGGAAGGGAAAACAGAGCTGTTTACTGCAGGAAAGGTTTTTTTTTTGTTTGGTTTGGTTTGATTTGTTTGGGGTTTTTTGTTTGTTTGTTTTTTATGTTTGGGGGTTTTTGTTCCTTTTTTTGTTTGTTTTGGTTTGGTTTTTGTTTGGTTTTTTTAGTTTGTTGGGTTAGTTGTTTGTTTCTTTTTTTCTCAGAAAACAAGCCTGTTTTAGGAAAGTTACACCTGTAATGCCCTCACGAGTAACCCTAAAATCTCTTCTATATCAAATCCATCTCAATTTTTCTGTTTTCCATGTGTTCTTTACCAGTTCTGAGTGCCTAAACACACACACACACACACACACTCATAGAGATTTTGAAACTATTTCTGCAGTCAAGTGGCCACGATGTGAGGGGTGACAGCTGAGCTTAAAGAACATTTGCATGGCACTACAAGTGCCACAATAAAAAATGGATGGCACTTTTTTTCTGTCCCAGATCTTAACAGCTTGCAAATATGTGACAATCTTCCGGCTTCCTTTATAAATTATATTAATCATAATTTCCAAAAAAGCTTGAAAACTTAGCCCAAATATAGCCCAATGCCTGAAAGGTAAAAAGCAAGCAAAAGACCTCAATAACTTTTTTCTTCTTATGCTGATGCTGGAACTTTGCTGAAAGTACTGTGTCTTCTCTTTTTTTGTTTGTTAGGGTTGTTAGGCTAGGGACCATCTTACTTGGCTAAGCTTTGGTATTAGTTAAGATGCCTGAACAGGTACATGTTCTCAGCATGAATCATCCTGGGGGTGTTCCACAAGTACACCCTGCACTGTAAAGTCACCATAGTCCGTTGTATCAGTTATCTTAAATTGCATTAATTAATTTGATCCTTTAAGAATGCATTATGCATTATTCCTGCTGTGATAATAGCACCATCACTGGAATTAGCCTAACGCTTTTGTTCTAATTCTCTACATTCAGTCATTTCCTGACGTTGATAAACTAATTATGTGAACTGAAATTTCCCATTCTGGTGTTTGCTGCAGGTTGAAATTTCTTAACAAAAGCCTCAACAAACCCCCCACTTTTCCAGCATGGAATCTCTCAATGGAGAATGGAAATGAAAAAGGGGCATCTGAAATTTTCACCAGGTGTTCCATTCCCTGAATAATAGTTATTGTGTGCCCTGCCAAAACTGAGGGTCTAGCGGAAAAATAAATGAATGTTTTCTTTAAAACTCTTCAAAAGATTCCCAAAGGGACAAAACAGACTGCTTTAATTTTCTTTGTAATTCTGCTACTTACTTATTTCTGGACATGGGATTTTGAAATCTTAAAATATTTCGGGTAGACATTTTTTTTTAACACGGCTATGAGACAAAACATAAATATTTTCTGTGTCAGTAACAACATGAAAATGAAAAATTGCTTTTTTTCTGAAGTGCATTTTGAAAGGGGAAGCTAATACTCTAACATAAGCTCATGCTGAAAGTGTCAGAACAGTATAAAGTGGAAAATATTTTGTAGTTGTGAATTACATACCCGTAGTGTCTTAATTTTCACACGTGTTTTTATAAACCCAGACAAATAGAGGAACATACTAGGTTGATACTGATGTACAGATATAACAAAAAAATGGATTTGCAGAAAGAGTTAGCTTGTTAAAAATAATTTCAAGGTGAAACAGCCAAAAAGTGATGTCAGTAATTCCATAATATTTCAGTGTGAGCAGCAGGCATCATTCTTGCATGGAATATTGCTAATTATTACAAGAACACAAAATTACAGTTATTGTTAAACACTGACTTTCAGGATTATTTGAAACCAAAATTGCAAGGAAGGAAAGGAAAAAGGAAAACTGATCCTTAGGAACTTGAGCACACCGATCTCAGGGTGTGTTGTGCTTTACTGGGGCCCAAAGGATTTCCATGGTGGCTGAGTAGTCACCCCTTCTGATACATGAATCTCTCAAAATTATTATGGTTCATGCACTTTTTCTGTGCAGATGTGCTGTCCTTTCCCCAGCTCAGCCAGCAGGACTGGACGCATGTTCTGGAAACATTTTCATAAAATAAACTGCACAGACCTACTGCAGAATTCCTCTTGGAAGTATTTGCATTGTGTATGGGAGAGAACATATTGCACTTGAGATCTGGGCTAAAGTGCATGTTCTTTTTTCTGGAGGGAAGGGGACCTGGACAAATACAGGTGTGCTGGGAGGGAGTGCAGTGATGGAAGGAGTAAGGCAAACCTGCACCATCTATGGAATATCCTCGCTATTAATTACTTTGTTCCTTTGAATTCTACAAAGGTTATTTTAATGACTGCTGAAATCCAAGATGTGCATCCCTACTGTAGTTCTGGGGCAAATATTTGAGGTTATTTTCGTTTCTGCACAGTGGTGAGTGGCACCTCTCACATCCCAAAGTGGAAAACGCCAAGCTGGACTATGCCCACTGGGGAGAAACAGTCCCACAGCACTTACATCTTCCAAAGCAAACAAGTTCTTAGCAATAATGGCATTGAAATTTGAAATTATTTCAAATTATAAAAACCCTTCGCTTGGGCTAAAAGGCTTTAGACCCGTAAGAAATAGTTTGCAAGCTTTTACCATTAGTTTAGTTGTTTCTTGATCAGATTACCAATCTCAACACTTTATTCTCGTTTTGCTAAAATAAAAATCTGAATTCTGAATCAAACACTAAAGGTGGGTATTTCTAATTGAGTAAGTAGAACCTGTGAGGATTCTTCTGGAAGATATTTTCGTGATAGAAGCACGGAAGGGTTTTGTCCCTCCTGCAAAGAAAATGGAACAGCAACCCACGCTGATGTGTCTCTGCACAGGCAACTTTATTCCAGCAGGGTTTGCTGCAAAACCTGTAAAGGTGCAATGGTAATAAGTACCAAAAACCACACTTCTGCCACAGCCAGCATGCCCCTTTTTGTGCCTTACAGAGGAACCAGCTTTGCACTGCGGCCCTGGACACGCCGCTTACACGTGTGAGAACTGAAACCATCCTGTGGGCTGCTCTGAGTGAATTTTGTTCTTGGACGCAGGTTTTTGATAATTCTGAACTTTTAACCCTTCAGCAAAGCTGTTTACAGTCCAGAAAGACCCCAGCTGCAGGAAGAGTCCGGCTGGGGCAGAGCTTGGTCGGATAACGTAACTCTGGTATTTTACAATGCCTTCCTATGTGGTCAGCGAGTGGCCCTGCAAGCCAGGAGACCACACACACACAAACAGAGGCTCTCATAATTGCCTAACATTTTCACCACCTGTTCCCAGGCCGCGTTATCAGATGTGAGGGAACCAGTAAAAAACGGTTTATAAGCTATAAATGGAAGCAGCTATGTCAGAGAGCTGATAAACATTGCAGTGCGAGTTATTTGTGCGGCAGACTGTAATTTAAAAGACGCTAAACTGCTTTAAAGTGTTGGTTTCAGGTTACAGGATGTCACAGTTGCTGTTTTGGGGTGGGAGATATGTGTGTCGGGGTGATCAAGGAGGTGATATTTCTTGTTTAACAGATCATGTCAAAGATAAGGCTATCTCTTCCTTGCCTTTGTGCTTCATCTTTACCCCTGTCTGCTGCCTAAGTGTGAAAGATTGGTTTGGTTTAGAAAAAAAACCAGAAGAGTGCCTACCATGTTCAGTCATTTCTTAGCCTTCAGAGTTGTTCACTTAGTATGGAAATGCTGATATCTCTATCTCCAGAATAGTCAATAAAATTATTCTTAAAAAAAAAAAAAAAGTTACCTTAAACACAGTTTAATAGAGTAAAAATTAATGGAAAATATATTTTTTTATATATGACTCAGGTGAATATGAAAAGCAAAGTATACCCAGATCTAATTACAGCTATAAATTCCCTGCATTATTCTTTAAAGTTATTTGCTTTCAAAATTATTTTAGTAGTAGCTCCTCTGTCACCACTGACTTGTATGAAAATTATCTTCTAGAACTGTATTTTGTATGATATGTGATGCAAATGAAGTATTCATTTGGCATATATTGAATATATTGTGAATATCAGCCTTATTTTGCTCGATTTGAGGCCCTTCAAAGTCATATCTCTACATGTGATAAAGCTATTCTCACATGGAAGTCTTGTGAGAGCTATAATTTTTAGTTGCACAGCTCTGAGGACATCCAGTGAAAAGTGCCAAGATTAGCACTGAAACTATTCCTTACTGCTCAGTGTTATCAGCTACAGTAATTTGTTTTTCGTTCACCAGGCAGGGCATGAGAACTGGTACAAGTATTTATCAAGCAGACACTGGTGGAGCACTGCACAGTGTTTGACCAGTGCATTTATTTGTGATCAGTCCTTGGAAATTTAAATCAGAATTAAATTCTCAAGTTTTACTCTCATATCCTCATCCAGATGGTGTAAGAAGTGTTACGCTATGGAAATCTGTTATATATCCAGGTTTGACAATTTTGGGCAGTTTTGGTACTGCTGTCTTGAAACAACTACTGTAAAAAAGGAAAAAAAACCCAAACAAACCAAACCAAAACAAACAAAAAAAACCCCACCAAAAATAGAGAAGGGTAACAAGAATGAAGAGGAGTATAAAAGAATGATCAGACAGGAAAGGATGAGTAAAAATGATTCTTCAGTTTGGAAAGTGAGGAATGGGGCAGGATGGAGGAAGAGGAGAAGAATCACAGATGCTGAAGATGTTATTGCCGTAGTGAAGGTGTGTGAAGAGGAATCTAAGGCATTAGTAACAGGGACATGCATTGAAATTGCCATGCACAGACTTCAAACATAAGAAGTCCTGATTTCCTCTGTGTCTCCAGGTTCTGGAACTCAGAGGCTTGAGATATGGATGTCTCAGACTGGCTGCTGAAGGCTGGGCGAGTCCTCACCAGAAATATATCAAGTGCTTTTCAAGGCTGTCTGTGGGGCTGGGTAGAGCTGGGTCTATAAGTTTTGTGAGAGTGCTAATACTGCTTTTCAGCCTAGAAAGTTTCTGTTTTGTGCTAATTTGCTGAGGAATGAAAGTCAGAGACTTTGTGCTTGCAGAGATTATAGGAGGTTCTAATTCTCCCAGCTAAAGCTCTTGTGCTGTGGTAACCTTTCTAATTTCAGCAGCACTATCTGCTCAGATGGAAGTTTTCCTGGAAAAGAGGTATTTTTCCATTAGCAAAGCCCATTTTTAAAGCACTGAAAAATAAAACAATGTTTTTGGCAGGATAGTCTCATTCTAGTCTACAGGCTAGAAATGACGTGTGAAAATTGCTGCAAACTGCTACTTTTATTGCAAATATTTCATATGTTTCTACCAGAAAGCATTCTGTTGCACCAGACAATGTATTTTGAAGAAACAATTTGAAATTTCAGAAAGAAAACCCCAAACCTGGGTGCAAGTCTGTGTTCCTGCACATGCAATTGCAGAAAAAAAACCAAATTGATAACAATCTGAGCTTTTATAGTTGTCAATTGGAAGTAGAGAGATGCAGGTCACCAGCTCAAATCCAGGCCAGGACAGCAGTCACTGAAGCTCATTTTGTTGTGGGAACAATTGTGTAGTCTGTTAAAGAGGGGTTAAGGAGTATAGAGAACTTTTCACTGCCCAGAACTATGTGGACATTATTGTGGAGGAGGAGTACTGTGACTCAGTTTCTCTTTCAGTCCTCTCTAGGATCCAGCTCAGCAAAGGTGGAGAGACTGGTGCTGCCACTACCTGCAGTGTGCCACTTATAAACAAAAAGGGAACATCAGTCCTCACTGTTGACAATCACTCAGAAAAGTTTGTCTGCTTGCACCATGAGTCAAAAAAAAAATCAGTATG
Source organism: Pyrocephalus nanus (assembly GCA_038380795.1). Classification (NCBI taxonomy): domain Eukaryota; kingdom Metazoa; phylum Chordata; class Aves; order Passeriformes; family Tyrannidae; genus Pyrocephalus; species Pyrocephalus nanus. The sequence continues at coordinate 73,155,860 of CM076263.1, read as the reverse complement.
TGTATCATATGTACACTGAGCTCACACCTCTCATCTCTTTTGGGAATTTAATTTTGAGCAATTTTTCTTTTTTAAATGAGCATGAACTGAGCAATGACACACCCACTTGCACAGACAGCGTAGGATTCCTGCTTTTTTGTAAGACTCATTCTTTACCTGAAGCAGAGGGCAGAGACAGAGAAAGTAAGTCTGGCCTTTGTTAGCCAGGAGATAGCTGTGATGGGTTTGTGCACAGTTTTGGAGGTCCACATTTTTCAACTCATTGTTTCTTTAGCTTGGACAAAAGTAGTTTCCTATCCACTTATTGCAACCAGCTGCCTAAACTACAGGCTTCCCTCTTTCCTTCAGCAGATGATGCTCAGAGCTGCAGATTTCCCCTGAATTCAACCATTTCCCCAGCCGAGTACAGCATTACTTACTCTCTGCTTTCCTAGGCACTGTTTCAAACTCCTGGTCACCTTCTAACCATTAGAAGGCTGCACAGCCCCTGGAGGCAGGAAACATCACTAACCCCCAGCTGGTCAGGGGCATGGGACCTGGGCAGTGAACCCTGGCTTGGAGACCACCTTGCCATGTGGCCTTTGATTAATTCTGTATCACCAGCACCAGCAAATCATTGCAGTGAAATGGTGGCATCCTGACATTTCTCACTTCAGCAAAATCTCTGCAGTAAAATTTTTGTTTACAGTGATATGGATATGGTCTAGATGGATGAATTGATAAAGTGCTAGTATAGTGCAAGACCTGGCCCTCAAAAGTTGTGATATTGAACTGAGGCCTGGAAACAAGAATAAAATCTTGGTGTTACTAATACCCCTGCCTATTAGTTGCAAAAACCCCATGTTGAATAATCAGTAGCTCTTCCCCTTACTTGGAAGGCAGGAAACTCAGGCTGATGTCCCCATGCCAAGTGCTGTGACACCTCCAGTGAGGCTGCGGGCTGCCAGACTCAGAAAGGGCTCTCTGCTCCTTGCACAGGGTCTCAGCTGGGTCAGAGCTGTGTGCAGCCTCTCAAGAATCACAGAATCACAGAATACTCCAAGCTGGAAGGGACCCACAAGGATCACTGAGCCCAGCTCTGAAGTGAACAGCCCATACAGGTATCAAACCTGCAAGCCTGGCGTTGTTTGCACCATGCTCTGACCAACTGAGCTGAGGAAGGCTCTGGGAAATAAAAAAATGCATTTTGTTGATGAGCCCCTTGTTAGTTTTCTCTAAATGCTGACTTTGGAGCATGCAGCCCCAGTTCAAAACTAAAGAAGACACGCAGAACTTGTGCCCATTCAATCCACAGCTCGTGATTTCCAGACTGTGTGGGAAGAAGAATACAGAGGAACACTACTATCTTCTTGTGGCTCATATTTTTTCTTGTGTCTCGTATCTCAGGTAAACCTGTCAAAGCGTTTGATCACAGGAGACGAGAGGAAAATGCAATAATTTCACAAGTAAAGGGTTTGTTTTTGCAAGTGTCTGTGTGCATGTGTGTGCAGGATCCGTGTGTGTGGCCTGTGTGAGCACCGAGTGCCTTTTACCCTCGAGGTTCCCTAAACCACCCCCTCTGCCTGTGCAGAAAGCATCTCCCTGCTGCAAGAATCAAAATGGTTATTTGTCCACTCCTTTTTTATGTACACACACCTACTGTGGTCCCCCACGAAGCTCCTCTGCAGTTTTTGGCCGTGTTCTGAGCGGCTGGAAGTCCCCCCAGTGCCACCAGGAGCTGGGAAGGGAGGAACAAGCACTGGAAAGTCATTACTGCTCTTCGCCCACAGGGTTTAGTTACTCTCTTTCACATGCATGTTTGCCTCTGGAGATCTATTGGGTTCATTTAATTATCAGTTTTGTACCTTACTGAAAAGTCTTGGGTATGTGCTCTAATTTATTAAATTTTAGTCAAAATGCTGCTGGCATATTAAGTTCACTGGCAAGGCAACGATTCCACTTCACTGTTAGTATACTGAAAATTAAATTTTTCTGCCCTGAAATCTGAGATAATTGTTATTCACTTTATTGTGAGTAGTCCAAAAAACTAAGTCTTGTTTGTTGAAGAGCAGAATACCTAATAAAATCAAACACTGTTTTTCTTTTAATTTTATTATGAGAAAAAAAAAAGTGGTGTTTTATCCCCATTTTTCTGTTAGAGGAATTGTTGTAGAGGGAAGATAAATGACTTTCAGAAGGATCTGAGAATCTTGCTGGCCTAATGGCTTTCCATTAGCCTATATTGCTTCCAGTTTAGGAAGCCAGATTGCTCAGATTCTTTTAATGTATTTATGTTTCCCACCTCAAAGCTGCTTTGAAATGATGAAGCACATGGCTGGGAACCACAAGTCCTCCCTCCTTCCACAGCTGGGTGTTCATTGTGTTTTACTGCAACGTCACACTCTGCACACAGCCTTGAACTTCTGCGAGTGAGGAAACAAGGGTTAGGAAGTGTGAGGGTGCACATCTGTCTAGGAAACTGGTAGCAGTACTTCCAGCTCCAGAGACAATACAAAAATTGTCCTCTCCCTATTGACCTCAGTGGACACCAAGCTTCCTCTTTTCTCTTCCCTTTTTTGCCTATCCATCTACATTTAATCTGGCCTATGTCTGTGTATCTTCACACTGATGACACTTAGCACCTTTATTTCAGGCAATTGCTTCCCACTTGCAAAGATCAAGAAAATTTTGCCGCAGAGAATCAAGGGAGCACGCCTGTGAGAAGAACACCGGCATATCAAGAAGCAGGATGGGACACAACATTTTTTTTTTTTTATCTTGCCTTTGGCAAGTTAAATATCCCTCGTTGTCTGGGAAATTGTGATGGAAGGCACCTAGGTAATTACTTCCCAGTCATTGCTGTGATGAAATAATGAAAATACAGCTGACATAGTGCTGTTGTCATTTGAAACTTTATCGCACTGAGCTTCAGTTCTAAATCCTTTTATGTCTGAAAGTGCACCAAAGAAGTAACTCAGCATTTTTAAAAGATGGAGGTAAATATGTCCCTTGGAACCTCATTTGCATATGTGAGTGGAAAAATATAATCTCATGGAAAGGAAATGAAAATACAGAATAATCTGTCAGACTAACCTGTAGTCTCCTCTGGGCACTGCCCCATCAAACTTGCTTCATTTTGATTTGAAATACTTTGCCATAGTATCGTATACAAACTTAACTGCCACGTTCGAAAATAACTCTGTTTACATTTAAGGTGAGTTAATGTGAGATGAAGCTCTCAATTCACAGTGACTTCAGAACCCCCAAAATGCCTATTTTTAACTTTTTAATGGCATTTTTCAAAATTGCTAAAAATATTTTTGTTACCTTTAAGAGCAGGGATCCTGCAAAACAGTTCTGCTTCCTGACTGACAAGGGTGAAGTAAGACATTACTGATGTCGTGGTTTATGATTATAGAAAATGGCACAAAGAGGAGCCAGGGACAAAACTTTGGTGTTACCTGCACTCCTGTTTGGTGGTTTGCACACAGAGCCTGCCTGGAGGTGTATCTGTGACAAAGTACAACCCCTCTGGGGAGAAAAATATTAGGTGCTTTCTGTCATCCATCCATGCAAAAAATATTGGATGGAAGTGGTGCTGATGACTGAGCAGGTAACACTTGCTTTTGTTTAGATACTACAAGTTTGTAATCTGTAATAATAATTAATTCCATTACAGCTGAGTAGTAGCTGCAGTTGTAAAATACAGCATAATAAAAATATTTTTAATAATTTTATTTAATATATTTAGATATATTTATATTTATAAATATATTTATACATTTATATAAAAATATATCTTATTATAGATATTATATATATTTATATAAAATTTATTTATATATATTTATATATATATTTAATATTTTAAAACATGCTACACCTGCCAGTGTAGTGTGGGCTGCAGATTTCTGCCTACAGCACAGCCTCCATTTGTGTTATCACCAGACTGGAACTGAAATGGCAGAGAAATCATGAATCCTCCATTTGCAACCACTGACTTGCAGCTAACACCTCAAGGTTATATTGCTCATCTCTTCGCTGTCAAGGTAAAAACAAATTATAAAATGCTTTAGTTAAGGGTTCATACTGCTTTGTGCAAGAGGGGGGGCACCAGGACCATTTCACTGATTTCAGTGAGTAACTACAGTCTGTCCTTTCCTCTGTGCTGTCAAATTGTTACTGCACTCTTTCCACCCTGACCAAAAGGCTGTGTAGCATTTCATGGACTTTTAATCAGCAGCTTTAGTCCACCTATGAACACCTGTATTTCACTGTTGGTCAGTGATCCAGCCTGTCAGTTTTCCCTCCTTGTGGAATTCACTCCATGAATTTTTTGAACAGCATCAAGTGTGTACAAGGTCGTATTTGTAGGCAAGAACTGTTACTGAATCATATCCATCAGCATTCTCACATTTAAGCCTTTCCTCTTCTTTCATCTCTTCATGCTCCTTTAGGATATCTGTGTATTCATATGACATCAGCTGAGACCAAAGTGCCATCTTCTGAACCAACACTGTAACATAAGGAGCCAGGTACCTCTAAATTCCCTACCTAGTAGTGAGTGATAGACCTCTGACTGTTCCCAGGCTTATTTTTATTAAAACTAATGGAAAGAAATTCTCAAATTAATTTGCTTTTTCATGTGCTAGTAGTCTTGACTGGTTGCTTATCCTGTGTAGTTAGACAGCACAAGCAAGGAAGAAGAAATCAGTGTGATTTCTCCATTGAAAATGACAATTTACAAAAAAAACCAGGGGCATAACAGTCATCCACTATTATTTTCTGACAGGCAGTGTTCTGCTGCATGGGAGTTATAACTGCACTGGATTTTGCTTCAAGAAAGTTATTGACTTTTAAATACTTGTGATGGGAGTCTCAGCACGTTACCTGCACTGCCTTGCCTTGGCAACTTGAGCTGCCAAGCTCAGGAGTTTGCTCCTGCAAAGCAACCTGCACAGTGCTGAGCCACACTGTGTTGATCAACCAGGACTTCATACTGAACTACGCACTGTTTCACACTGCAGGAAGCCTAGGATATTTTATTTTTAAAATGGAGCCAAGGAACTCCAACTGAATTTTTGAAAGGGGGTTCAGCAACACCTCCAGTTAGGCACTTGGGGGAAAAAACTGAGTTCCCACTAAGGGAAAGTGGGTTAGGAGTTCAGGAAAGCACACAGCAAAATGAAGTATAAGCTTCTTCCTGTGCTATCACCTTCCCTTCCTGGCATTATTTTTACTGCACTTACTCAGAACAGGGAAGCTTCTGTGGCTGGGAGCATGCGCTGGTTCTGGCCAGGGTGAAGTTAACTTCCTTCAGAGGTGTCGTGTTTTGGGTTTGTGGCTAACCCCCTTGCTAAGACACCAGAGTTTCTGTGGTTGCTGAGCAGTGCTGGAACAGCATCAAGGCTCTCTCTTTTTCCCTCTCTGTCCTCCCAGCAGCAGGCCAAGGGTGGGCAAGAAGTGAGGATGGGGTGGAATCTGGACAGTTGACCCAAACTAACCAAAGCTTAGTTTAGCTGCTGGCTGGGGTCAACCCACCCCAGAATGCACTTATTTAAATGAACAACTTAACTCTTCCAGCTGGAAAAGATGTATAATAGGGTAGGAATTCTAACTGAAGTGAGCATTCTGGTTCAACTTCTAGGGGAACCAGGGGGAGAGACGCCATCCTGAGCATCCTGTTCAGCATACTACGTACCAAAATCCATATTTAAAAAACCTAGAAAGCCTGAACCAAACCTAGGTCTGTGTCACTTTCAACACTTAGAGTTATAGGCCTCTTCTGTTCACACTTGCCCTTTAAACAGACTCATCTGTGGTGATTTTAGCAGGTTTTTTCAATGTACTTTAATTTATTTTTTTTTGTCAGGGCCAGTGGCCAAATATTGAAATTTCACCCACATGATTTTGGTCCTGACACTGGCAAGAATTTGTACTTAATTTTCACCAAAAGCATCCCCCATAAGCAACCCTGTCATCTGTGAGGCCACTTTTGTAGTTCAAGCTACATGCAAGCACTTGCAGAATACAGAGGCATTGAAAACTAGCAAGCAGACCCAGTTGTTTGCATTTAGAACTGTCCAGCTCATCAAGTATTATTTTATACGTGGAGAGACTTAGTCCATACCACATTAACTCAATATTTAGCTCTTAAAAAGAAAAGCATTATTTCTAAAGCACAAAAGCTGGTAGATTTAATTAACACACATTCAAGAAGACATCTGTATCAGAAATTAAATGATATATGATTAGCACCAGAATTGGAAGATGTGGAAAACACTAAATAGAAGGACACAATATACAGAAAGGGGACATTCTTGACTAAAATAAAACCATTCAGTGGAAGGGAATTATTTCTGGAAATCCATTCTAAGGATAAAATCAATATTTTATTTTAGTTGATTGCAAGATCACTAATAGTTGTACAGGTAAAAGCATTTACTGCTGTCCTAGGGAGAGAGGCAGGGTGCCAGTCACCCAGAAGAGAACCAGAACATGATGCAAGAATTAGGCAAGTTTGAGGATAGGAGCCCTGGGACAAGCTCAACAGCACAAACATGTGAAGTCATACATTTAACAGCTGTTAATAAGAACTTGCTCTTTCCCAAAAGATCACCTTTTGGAGGAATAGAGGGTTTACTATCTATTCTGCAGTAAGGTTTCAAAAGCACTGATCTTTTATGAAGTGTTCCCACCTTAACAAATACAACCCACATATCATAATCCTTGCAGTTCCTCTCTCCTGTGCCTCCCATCAGCCCGTGCCAAAAAGCTGGGATAGGAGAAGGGAAAAGAGGAGAGAGGGCAAGATGGAAGGAGCATTTTGAAATAAACACTTCATGGGCGTTTTTATGTTAGTGTGACCTCAGGAATACACTGTTCACAGCAGGTAGGTCTGAACCTAGCAGGCTCTTCTGTGGAATATCCACAACATCGGTGGTGTTCCACACACTTCAGATGGGACTGTGCCTCAGCTGCAGCCAGAGAAGACTCAGCAGTCTTTCAGACACAGGCAAGAAGAAGCAGGCAGTTTATACTCCCTGGCTGGCATGATCACTTTGTCTCTGATCCCAAACAAAAGGTCTCTGTATGAGGTCACTGAATAATGAGCCGCAGTTCAGTTTTAAATACATTTTCAATGTTTCCGTCCCACTGCAGAACAAAGAGGGGTTCCCCAATTCGGGTCAGCACTTCCCAGCGTCATCATTTGAGGAGAAAAATCATTTTTGTCATCAGTTGTCTCAGCATCACTGTTTCATGGGAAGCAGGCTTCCTGATACATTTGATACTGGCATTTGATGTCAAATGCCTGCCACTGCCCTCTCTAATATTAATTGATGACCTCTTCTTTGAGCTTTGTTGCATTTCTGCACACTTTATAATATGTGAATGAATCCTGTTTTGATTGCCCTTCGAAACTGAACTGTTTTGGTTTTCAAGTATTTGCTTTCTTGGAGTGCTTGCAAGTGTGCAAAATCTGAGGTGCAACACACGACGGAGGACATGCTGGGCTACGGAGGCTGGTTTGTGTTTCCATAAGAAGGCAGTTTTTGAAACTGGTCTACATAATTCAGTGCCAGGTCAACTTTCAGGTCTGCAGACTCATAACACAGCGTGTTTTCACTTATACTTTCTATACAGTCTTTATGTTTTGATTTTGAAACTGTTTCAAAATACTGTGTTTCTTCTGGTTCCTGGGTTGAAATTTAGGGTTTGAACAGCTGCATGCTACACTTTAGGTGTGTTAATGTACTATTTTCAGGCAGTGTGATTAAACATGAGAACACTTTAGCATTCCAAAATTAGATTTGCTCTAACAAACACCACAAAAAACAGAAAAACATTTTTTTCCCCCCAACTGAAGATTATAGAAGACTTCCTACGAATCATCTAATTAATGCTGTGAACTAGAATAAACAAAGTTTTATTTTCAGCTGGATATGTTTACACCTATCTCACTGCCATTTGCAGGCAAAGCAAAATGAGAAGTTATTTTGAAATTATTCGGGTTTATTTCAATAAATCTTCATCACAGTGGGGCTTAAAGAGGTCTGGTGCACTAAAAAAATCTCAACTCAAAATCTTTTGCAGTCTTTCTTCTTTGAATAATCCCGGCTCTCTGGCACATCTCTGTTCTGCTTTTGCTCTCCTGTGTCGTTGTCTCTGTATATACCTTTCCCCACAGGTTTACAGGTAGGTGTACAGAAACAAGTGATCAAACATTACAGTAAGTAATGTTTATGTACATGCCTTAGGAGTACTGTTTTTTTTTTTTCCTCCTGGAAGTGCTTACTGAATGTTTTATGTGATGCTGGTCTAAGCTTACAGCAGGAGCAAAAAATATTTTCAGGTGCCACATTCCTAGTATCAGATAAGTCTTTGCAACTAACATTGCTAAAATAAAGCACTTGGAAAATATACCCTATTGGCTTCCTAAGTAATGAAACATACAGACAGATTTTCTTGGCAAATTCTAACACTAACATACCAGCACATTAACAAGGTACTTTATAGCAATATGTGGACAGCCAGGTTACTGTGCAAAATATTTAGTTCTAGAAACACCAGTAACTTTCATTATAACCATCGTGCTCCCCCTGTTCTGAGTGGTTTGCATGCCTCCAGTTCTTCTCTTCCTAGACTTTCAGAACATGTCTGCATCTTCCCATGGCTTTAATGATCTGAACCCCTTTTCTGTCTCTGGTGGGAAATTCCAAGTGTCTGATGGCTACAGTCTTTTTGAATCAGTTAGATTTTTCTTCCTTTAAACACAGACCTGCATTTGCTGTACACTGTTTGGACCCAGGCATAATGGTAGGGTTTCAAACCTCTCACAAGAGACCACCTCAAAAAATGTGTCACCAAACGAGGCGGAACATGAAATATTCCTTGAGTAAACAACTCACAGACCTTCAGCCCTGCTCACTCCTCACAAATCAATCCCCTCTAGGTGTTCCTCCTCTCTGCTTTTTCTGAACTGGTGGTTTCTGACCCACCAGAGCTTTTTCTAATTATGCAATAGCTCATCAGCTGGCAGCACATCAAAGAACAAAAAGTTGCATGGAAGAGGCCGCAAACTGGCTCTTCTGTACCCAGTTTGTGTTAGAAAATGGAGGTGGGGAGCTTTGGAGAACGGATGTCTTTTTCTCCCTTCCCTCCTCTGGCTGGTCAAAGCAGGGAGGCTTCTGACTTCTGTTTTCAATTGAGATTTTATTTTCTTTGACTATTGTTAAAAACAAAAAGATTCTGTGCGGGGAAAACAGCTTTTGAAAGAACGTGTGTGTGGCTTTTGCTTCTCTCTAGCTGGTGACACAGCCTACATGACTGTACTTTGAAAATGCTTTTCCTGGGGGGGAGATGGGAGCCTGGATGTCTCCTGCAGTATAAAAATTCTCTCTCCATAGCCACAGCATCAGAGACAAGGTAAAATTTAAGGATTTCAGGGATTTATAGGGACAATTCCTCGTGATGTGCCGCAGAGTTTAATAAGCTTGTTCGACGTATGGCTGATTTCTCTGATCTCACACTACTGCAAAGAAAACTCCAGTAAGCTTCTCTTTTCCATTTATGAATCTACACCCCTTCGTTATCCCTGCCAAGGAAAGCACAAGAGTTTTAACATTTAAGCGTAACTGAAAAAAGTTCAAGGAAAACTTCAGTCAAAAGGTCTATTTACAAGGGTCTCAGGAACTTCAGTCTTTTCATTTGGTGAATAAAAAATATCTTTATGGAACAAGATGTAGAATTAAACCTCTCTCTTCAGAACACAGTAACAGCACAGTTGTAGAAGCCCTACACCTTTTCTATTTCTTTTGAGTGTTTCTTGATTCCTAATAGAGGACTTTAGAACCTTTAAACGCCGCTGGAATAGAGAAAACAGAGTAACTGGAGCAAAAAAGCCCTGGACTTCCATGTTTCTGTATATCTTTCAAGCATGACACAGAACTGCAAATAGATCAGATTAATGCCTGTCTGATAGGTGCTTTTCACAGATAGTTATATTTATTATTAAACTTCATCCAAAGCCTGTTTTCAAGAGACTTCTTGTTTTACAAACCCTACTAAATAAGCAAAGAAATATAGATCGGGCAAAACCGAGTATTTGAAGCACAATTGAAAAATTATGCCAGTGCCAAAGCAAATAAACAAATACAATACCAAAAGCTTTGTTTTTGTTCTGCTAAATTATAACCTTATTTTGAAAGTTGGTAACTGTTTTGTAATTTTTTTTGTTTTCTTGTTATGACAAAGAAAAGCATTCACTGGAGATTTAATTCACTTTAACATGCTCTTTGGGGATTTTTTTTAAAGCTGATAGTGAGAAAACAGTCTCAGCTTTTTAAAATTGTTTAAATTTTTCTTTTAATTATAAGCATTTTTATATTATTCAATTTATTAGGCTTTGACTTGAAAGAAAGATAAATGGATGATACACACACTTCCAAAAAGGTCATTATTTTTATTTTTTTCTCTGAAAAATACATTGAGACAAATCCTACTTTCATATCTAAGACACAGCATCAAAAACTCCAGTGAAGTCAGTGAACTTTGTCTGGTTTTACAGGTATAACAGACCAGGCTTTACCCATATGTCTTTATGTTTTGTAACAAGTAGCATACATTTGAACTATTAATGTATATAAACCCTATAAACAGTTTTATCTAGTTATAATGAGTAAATCCTAGTTTATGGCTATCAAAGAATTACAAGCAGGAGTGTATTGCTCTTCAAAGGAATGGTTTGTTTTCCCTCTGACTTTAGTCCTGATCTATATTTGAGTCTTTATAGTTCTTGTGTTGAAAGGATTATGATTCTGACAAGACCGCTGAAGGGCCTTTCATATATTTATGAAGTCATCCAGGTGGTCCTTCATTTCACAAGACACTGTTTCTCCCCTCAACAAAAATCTCACTCCTGAAAATCATCATGTATCAAATACTACTCACATTTTTGGGTTAGCAATTGATTTCTGCCTAACATTGTGTAGAATTAGTAGCAAGGCATTATGTTCTTAACTAAGGCCCTAACACAAACATCGCTGTGCTATTCCATACTTCTGTTTCGAAGCATAAAACCTCAGAATGGTTTGGGTTGAAAACTACCTCCAAATGTCACGTAGCTCCAACCCCACTGCACAGTCACCTCCCCTGCCCTGCTGCCCACACTGCCCTTTTATGCACCCCAGGACACACCTGGCTTTCGGGGCTGCAAGAGCGCTCTGTGGTTTTTCATGTGCAAATACCCTAAATCCCTCTCCCAGGGCTGCCCTCAATCCATCCATCCCTCAGCCTGTGCTGAGAGCAGGGATTGTCCCGACCCAGGGGCAGGACCTTGCGCTTGGACCCGCTGAACTTCACAAGGTTTGCCTCGGCACAGCCTTTCAAAGCCCTTCAAAGTCCCTCTGGAGGACATCCCTTCCCTCATGCACACACAGACTGCTGTCACTACCAGCCTGCTGAGAGTGCCCTCAGTTCCACTGCCTACACCATAAACAAAGACACTGAGCCCATAATTACCTTTGGGACACCTCTTGTTAGTGATCTCAGTGTGGACACCGAGCCATGGACTGCAGCTTTTCAGACATGGCCAGCCAATTCCTCAGCCACCAAACAGTGCTGCCATCAAACCCAGATCCCTCCAGTTTAGTGACAAGGATGTTGTGTAGCTTTTGGAGAAATCAAGATATAATAAATGGCTTTCTCCTTATCCACCAGTGCAGCCATGCCATTTCTAGAAGGCCACCAGATCGGTCAGGCATGGTTTTCCCTTTGAGAACCCGAGCTATCTGCCCCTCTCAGCCCTCACCTGACATCCATGCATGCACCTTGACAAAATTTCCAGGAGGATCTGCTTCATTGTCTGTACCTCTGGGTAGAGATGACTGGCCCATAGTCCGCAGGGCTCTCCTTTTTTAAAAATGGGTATGATGTTTCCAGTTTTTTTTTTCCCATTTTTCCAGTCGCTGAGGATTTTCCCTGGCTGCTGGGACTTCTGACTTTGTACAGACTGTAAATGGGATGTGGTTGATAAAACGGTTTTCTGAGGTTATTTTGCTGTCTATATCTTACATAGAACCCTAAGAAAATCTTGTGGTTCTCTTCTATTTATAAAAAAAACCTAAACCAAAATCTTGTTAGTGTCAGATAAGAATAACATTTATTCTCTACCTCCATAGAGAGCATAAATGCTTTTATTTATGTTTATAATATTGCATTTCCTTATTTAAATAATGTTATATCTCTTACTACAGTAGATTTTTATCTTTATTGACCACTAAGTATTATTTTTGCAACAATTCATATTGGACCTTCAGCATTTGTAGTTATCCTCCCTATTCTCTTTCTCTATTTTGTTTTTTTTTATTTATTTATTTAAAGGTAAAATCCAAGAGACTCCCACTGCTATAAAAGCCAAACTTACCTCTTACATCTTTCAGGAGAAATCTGGGGAGTGATTGATCTGTATCCCATGCTCCTAAAAATCAGTGAGCTTGGAATACCTTTGGGAACAAAAGGGTGAAGAATAAGTGCATCATCAAGTTATGAGTTTAGAAAAAAGAACAGTTTCAGAAACTGCTGCTCAGACAACACAGAATTTCTACCATTCATGCAGTAAACTTCACGTGATGTGAACAGCAATGTCTACAGCACCACCACTGCAGGCTTCTAAGTAGTTTGCATGCCATGGAAAAGGTTTTATATTTTGAGCTTGCAGTATTTCCTAAATGAATATCATCATTCAACCCTGGTTAAGACAACTGTAGTGAACCAAACTGGAGATTTTGGGACCAGGAGTTTCTGTCAGAGAAAAATAATTATGAACCACCGAAAAGATTATGGAGGGTTTGATCATTAATTCCATGCCAGGAAACTTTGGACTACAGAGGTTTCGATTTAGTTAATTGAAGTAGCATGACATACTTCCTCCCACATAATGGGATTAGATATTAATTTAGGAACACTAAATATGCTAAATTATCAGATGTTCACTTCATAAACAGGAAATCTGAGTTCAGGACAGATCTGCAAGAGGGTGAGAAGTTATGGAAAACTCAGTATCAGAGAGAATGTTTTCAGGGTGTTAAGAGACACACCTGCAAATGCCAAATGCTTGTGCCAGAAATTTATCATGATTAGTGTTGGAGACAGATCAACATCTCACAGCAATGGTGATGAGAGCTTGGAAGTAATTTTTTTTTTTTTTTAATAATTTCTTTGGATATCACAAAATCTTTATTTTAATGAAAAGCACGAACTCCAAAGTTTGAAGCCAGTAAGAGCTGCTACACTGGTTTTAATCTGGGAAGGTGGAAGGAACTAGTTCATAGTAGTTGTTTGGTTCCACTCACGTTAGCAGATATATCAGTGTGAACGGGAAGGCTGAGGACAAAAAGGTCTTCTGGGCAAAGATGTGGAGTTATAAATCACTGAAGTGACAATAGAATTATGCAAGACTGGAGCAAGGCATTTATTAGTAAGGGGATTTCTGGTGGTTGGGGCTGAATGTAGATAAAAGTATTGCTAAAAATTAGTACATTTGTGACAGTAGAGTGAGAAAGGGAAGAGTTCATAGCACTGGTGATGGAAACTTTGGCAGTTAAGACAGACATGGGAGGCAAATGGACAGTAAGATAAAAACAGGGGCTCAGTTCTCCACACTCTGTTGATGTAAGACAGGGTGGCAGATGATGCAAGCTATTTTCTTTGGAGTGTCTTTTGTACACTAAAAAATAAGGGTGATACAGCCTTGGTCCTTTCTCTAGATAACTCACCTCTACTCCTCGTGTCCCTCAGTGATTGCATAACACAGTATGGACCAAAAGCTGCAACCACACAAGAATGTGTTTAGGAATAAAAAAATAAACTTAATGGTTCATCTAGATGAAAAATTCTACAGTACTCTTACAGCTGTATTTTAATATTTGCTATACAATTGAAAAACAGTAATTTCAGAAACCTTGTGTGTACAGTAAGTAACTACCTATTTATTCAAAAGAAGTAATTCTTTTAAGTATTACATATGACTGCTTGTGGAAATCAGTTTGATCGTTATTGATATTTCAGCTTTTTTGATGCCTTGCATATGTGAAATTCTTAGTGTATTCCTTAGCTTAATACTTAAAAGATCTCTGTATTTCATTCTGAATTTCCTTAGAAAATCAAAATGTATCTTTAGGAGAGTCTCATGAAATCCTAGTAGACTTCACATACAAGCATATACTAAATTTTGTTTTAAACCAGTTCTTATCTTAGAATAATAATTAAAATTTCCTGTCTGTAGAAATATTAAATTCGAGTTCAAACAGTATGGGCAGTTCTCCTGTTAACTGCAGTTTAATGGTAAGCGAATAAAACTACAAAAGACAAGCTCTGAAAATGGTTTTTGGGCTAGTTCAACGTAAGTAGATGAATTGTTGAAAAAAAAAAATGGGAAAAGGGACCTTTATCTCTTCCTTGACATTATACTTCAGATCCTCACCCCAACCTCCCACTTCATTCATCCCCATATTCCACCTTTTCCTGCAAACTCAGTGTACTATAAATTGTTACAGGTCTTAAACTGACTTGTCATATTTGGCATCAGTTTAATTAGTTTTGGCAGATGATTTTTAGTGACTCATGGGAGAGTGCTTTCGGTCTCTTTACTAACAGATGTACCATTTCCTGTGCTAAAAGCAATGACAACAATGTCACATGGCTATAAAATTGCAGGAATTTGCTACCCGTGGTCCAATAAAAACAACTCGCTTAAAAAAAAAAATAAAAAAAAAATAAAAGGAACGGCGCAGATAGGATGGAAAATGCGCATCAGCAGAAATGTTTTTGGCCATAAAGGATTCGATCCTTTGTCACTTATCTGAACTTTGTGTGCTGAACTAGAACTCCACGTTGCACAAAGCACTGACTGGGTGGCTGCCATTGCTGTTTGTGACAAAGAACCCCACTGCATCACACAGAGCTGGCTCTTTGTGGAATAAAACGGAATAAAGTAGCACTTTATCAGCTCTGGTACAATCTGAACCTGCTCTCTTGTTCACCCCAGCATGCTAAAGTGCTCTCCTATTTAAAGAATTCTGATGTGAAAGGCAACCTCTGCAGTGTCATACTGGCAGACAAGAGGATGCTCTGGAACATCTAAATAATGATTTATCTACTTGCACGTCCTCACTCTTCGTCTCCACTTAGTTTACACAGCACAGAAGCCCCCAGAAGACACAATAATAAGTTAAAGTCTGGCAGCTAAGACATGGCAGCTTCTTTTAATGGTCCTCAGTAACGAGGAAATGGAAGCAGCATCTTGTTATCCCAAAGATGGGCAATTCCCGGCTGTCTCTCAGTGTCCGTTCACCAGGCTGGTGTCACTTCTCTTTATGCCCTTTTTTGTCCCAAAAGTTTTTTTTTTTTTTTTGTTCATGGCCTCTTGTCTTGGGCTCCCACCCAGAGCTCAGTCTGCGTTTCAGTCTGCATCTCAAACTGCAGCCTGGGAGCCCAGCTACTGAACCAGATGTATTCCTCAACAGTATTCACCAGTCATTTCAATTTCCATTTGTAAACCTTCTGAGATTATCATCTCTCCCTCTTTTTTTTTTTTTTTAATAGGAAAATCCTGCGAATCTGCAAGAGAGATTTCCACCTGAACACATGACTGACTGCTCTGAAATGATTGTCCTATAGAGAACAGCTTTTACCCAGCTGAATTACACAAATAGCCTGCCCAGGTGTGGTACAGATACCTGGATGCAGGTAGGAGGGAAAGACTTTCATGCTATTACTAAGCTGTGATTCTTAGGCCTAGCTGAGACATTTTGGATGCCTGGAAGGATTCAAGGCCAGGGTGGATGGGGCTCTGAGCAGCCTGATTCAGTGAAAGGTGTCCCTGCCTGTGGCAGGGGACTGGAACTGGATGATCTTTAAGGTCCTTTCCAAACCAAACCGATATAAAAAAAAAATATCTATATGCTATGAATAAGACCACATCCTGGAATATTATTATTATTATTCAGCTCACAGTTAGTCAAAGTCCTGCATTTCTCACATCATATTTGAATATTTTAATAGCATATTATTTTATAGATATTTGATATCTATCAAATATTTGATAGAATAGACCTAGCCCCATCTGACTTTACAATGTGGAAAATCACTTCAAAATAGAATCACAGAAATTAATTGTTCAATGTTAGCGATTTTTAAACATGTCTGAGTTTCTATTGTATGAAATTAGGGTTAACTTCAGCTTTTTCTTTTTGGGGGCACTGGGCAATGTTTAACACAAAAGGAGATATTTTGCTAATAAAGAAAGCCTACTGTGACCTTTACATTGTCTGTGATACAAAAACCTCTCACCATAGCAGAAAGAGAAGTCAGATTTAATTTAAATCCTTGCAATTTGAACTGTTATCAATTATAAGCTCTCCCTTGTCAGCAACAGGGGAATACATGTTTAGAAAAGTGTGAAAACCTTCCATGTTAATGAAAGCAAGTTGAGTATTGATTTCCAGGTTAAAAATTTTGGTTGCATAAACCTAAGATGACTAAACATGATTTCAGTAGAGTAATAATGTGTCATGCCAGGAGACTTCAAACCACAAAAAAAATTTCAACTGGCAATAATTTAATTTCACAGTGCTGATGCAGCTCAGTACAATTGCCTGCCTTTGGAGGCAGATAAACTGAACGAAGTAGGGATGCTATTTTCCAAGAGACATTCTCAGATAATTTTCTTGTAGGCAGAAAATTTGGAACTAAGAACCATTTGTTGACATCCAAGGGAGGCCTGAGTGCCTCACTTAGTGCTAACAGATATTTAGATCAGTTTCTAGAGGAATGACTTGAATCCTGGACAATAATTTAGTCTCCATTCATGTTACTCCTGCTGCCTTCTCAGGAATTTGTAGCCAGGGCTGAGAAGACCATTATTTATAAAGTTCCTGGCAGTACTAGATAGTTCATGTTGTCCCAAATGGACTTTTATAAATGTTCATTTCAGTGCTATCTTATCACTGCTTAGCAGACAAGCAAAATATAAAGCAGTTTTTCCTCTCCCTGATAAAAATCTAGATCATAATTCTTAAAATAAAGGTTCCACTTTTAAAATGCATGTACTTCATGGCCATTATAACATTGCTTTCTTCTGTCTTTTATATCTACTCAGCAAAGCAAAGTAAAGGAAATGTAACTTTAGTTTAACAATATGACTTGTATTTTTATTACTATTTTAAAAGAACAGTAGATTTTATATGAAGTACTTAATAAGCTTTGCTTCTTACCAAGTTTTAATACTTTTATAGAAGATATCTTTTAAATTTTTCCTTAGGAATGGTTTATATTTCCGACAATACTGAAACTTGTTTAAGATGGCCAACTAATTTTTTTTTATAAATAGTAAAAAATAATCATAGGATATCATGCTGGGAGTCTGAATTACCACCCAACATGTGTCTTATTTTTAGATGTCATTACTCATGCATTTACATTTTTTAGATAGGCTTTTGGCTTTACCTCCTGCTCGAACTGCCTGACTAAGATTGACTTCCCTGCCACTTTTGTACACAGACCGAATCAAACTGCAGTTCTCAGCTCTGTCAGAGCATAGAGTCATGGAATGCTCTGATTTGGAAGGGACCTTCAAGGAAAGACCACCCATTTCCAGCTCCCCCTGTCACAGACAGGTCACCAGACCAGGGAGGGGTGGCCAGGGCTCCATCCAATCTGGCCTTAAAGGTGTGGGGCATGCACAACGTTTTAGGCAACCTGTTCCAGGGCATCACCTTCACATTTTCGAACTTACAGCCTTGTTTCAAACCCCCTTTGCTCCCAAAACATTTGTTCTTTTGCTGTGTTGGGGTAGGGGCGTTTTAGGCAACGCAACCTTCTCGGTTACAACCTTCTTCTCTTGAGAACCGAGAGTCAGTTGTCCATTTCCCTGCCCCGGGAAAAGGCACCACTGCTCAAAACTCTTTTCTAATGACTTCTGGATTTCATGTGACAACATAACTTGAGAAAGACAGAACAAGGGTAATGGTAAATTCAATCCAGTAACGTTACTCACCAGTGCAGGTGAAAACAGAGTTCAGATTCCTACTGAGAGTGGCAGAAGATTTGTCACAAAGGTGGGGATTGCATTGAAAATCCATCGCATCATTAGGCACTAGGAATATTACTGAAACACTGTGCTTAATAATAACTAGATATTTAAAAAAATTAAACTTGAAAGCTTGGGACAAGTCATCATTCTTGGTCAATATGAAGGATAAATATTTCCTCTGTATACTCAGTTAACAATGGAGAATTTTACCTCTTGTTACTTGCCAATTTATTGTTCTTAATAGATGGGAAAGATTTTAGTGTTAATAGTCACAGAAGAGTATTTTGCTCATCTTGTTGGATGATCAGATAAGTGTATCATCCATAGTTTTTAAAGAATAATGAGTTTGGGAATGTGCACTTAAGCATATGGATGCAAACACACCAGCATATGCAAAACACACAAATTTTTTTCATGGCATATTTCTGTACTCAAGGGTCTAGATGTCTTTTGTGTTTATTAGATCCATGTAGCGAAAAGAAAAATGGAATCATCATCCTGATGATCCTTCTCATTAAATGTCACTCACCCACATCTGGGATAGGTATGCACAGCACTAAAATGACACTGAAGATTACAAATGTTTTTTCTGTACTCTCACTCTTGGCAGGTCACTGTGAGAACTTCTTTTTTTTTCCTCCTGACCTTTCAGCTTGTACATCTGGCCTCCACATCTCTTACAGGCTCATATAAAACTCTGTCCCTTCTTGGATACTCTGAGTCCAAAATAAGCATAAACCCCAAAAACCTCTCACTACTTTTGGAGGCAGATTTGCATTAGAGTCTTCACTGCTAATAGACTCCACAGATGCCTTATCCCGCCCAGGTTCAGGCAAGCCCAAGTTGGTTTCTGGCAGCTAAATAAGTAATCATCCCCTGTCAGGCTCTACCTTTCCACAGGAAGCATTCTTCCTTAGGTTCTGGCACTCAGCCAGTGCTTCTACTACCATGGTAGCAGATTAAAAAAACTCCACATTTCTCCTTCCATTCTCAAAGCAAAAACAACAACAACAACAACAACAACAACAACAAAATTAAAACCCCCCAAATCCACCAATAACCACTCCCCCTCCCCAAAGTGCTAGGCTTCTCCCCTTGAATCCCCAAAGAAGCTCAGGATAGGTCTCAGCTGCTCCAGTTAAGAGTCACTCTAAGCAGGAGTTTCTGAAGCTCTCCACTGTATCTCTTATGTGAGGCTGACAAATCCCACTAGAGTTGTCTGAACTGTGGAATGCCTAATTCAAGAAAAATAAAGATGGGATACCTTTTTTTTTTTTTTTCTCTGTAAGAAAAAGATGTTCCTACCAGAGGTGAAAAGGAAGGCCCCATAATCACACCCTGTCTGCTCCACACATTTGGAGGCAAATCAATTCTAAAAGTGCCCTAAAGTTTCTTGATTGCATCTGTATAATGTATAGAAATATCCTGGGGGAAAGTGAAAGAAGGGATGGAGGAATAGGCATCCAAAATATGTTGTTGCACCAAGGAAATTACAAAATGGGCAGTAATGAGACCAAGCAGCTGTCATCCTGGTGTCAGCAGAGACACAGACAGGAATGCTCCAGCAGGTGAGTGTGGGTTCACAGGGTAGGTACAAAGGTAACAATCTCTTCCAATTCTGTCATAAATTAGAACTAACACATAGAAGTGGTCTGGGAAGCTGAATCTATGTGCCAAAAAAAAAAAAAAAAAAAAAAAAAAGTAAACTTCCTGTATATCAGTTTTACTGCACAGTAAGATCCATTTGCTGGCATTTGTTGACACCACTGTGCCAATTTGCCCTGACAGCTCAAGTTCTCAAGTTTTACTATCAAAGTTTAGTATGTAAAGCAGTGCTTCCTGTTGTCAGTATTCCATATTCAACTCTATGTGAATGTCAGGGGGAAAAAAAAAAAAAAGAGAAAAAATCCATTCCATTGTACAATCTTTTTTTTATTGTTATTAATTTTTTGGTTTGTTTTTTTTTTAAATTTATTTTGCTGCTTCCTGAAAGAGTTACTATGCATTGGCTGTGCCAGTGCAGATCACCAGATCATGTCCCTGTGGATTCTTAAATGCAGCTGAATGCCTCATATGCTTGTGCCTACTGGTGGACAAAGATCTCCCTTTTGATTCTGTATCAGACTAAAAGTAAACTAAAACCAAAGGAAAATTCATGTCTGAGCAAACTCTACATCTTTCATTTCATGTGCCTTCTGCTCCAGATAAAGCTTTTGGTTTTAGCTCCCGATTTTCCCTCCTGCTCATTTTCAAGTTTTGTTTATTGTCCAGTATCTTTTACTGATCTAACATGGTATGGATCCAGTAACAGACTGCTTTCAAACCTTTTCTCCTTATCTCCCTGTGCTTGGATGTTCTCCACGCTAACTCACTGAGGATAGGAAGACTTTCTTCTTGAACCCACTCTGGTGCTTCAGCACTCCACCTTGCAGGTGGGAGTTGTTTATTGAGGAAAAGGAGCAGACATTTCAAACCAAAACTGAGAACTTGCTTGACAGGAAGCAGAAAAGAGACACAAGATCAGATGGTGCACTCTGAGCTAAAAGGGGTGCTGCCATTCCCCCTCACTCGACACCCAGGCTGCCCTCCCAGATGCTGGTGTTAAATATCAAGCGAGTGTAGAGTGATTTCTTTTGGCTGTTGAGCTGGATTCTTCTGGAGGTTTTGTGGCACAGAATACGAAAGATGGGTTGTTTGATTCAGAAATAATCTTTGTTATTTGTTATTTGTTACGTTTCTTTGATAAAGAAACATGCCTAACTGAGATGAGTAGGACATGGCCCTAGGACTTCCAGTAAGCTTTACACAAGAATAATCCTGAGTTACTGGGGAAGCCATGAAGAACTGGATAACAAATGTCATCAATTATCAGATCTTCCCAGGCTGCTTTTAATTCTGTATCTTCATACCACAGAGCAGCTTCAAGCCCTCTATACAGGGACCTGTATGCACAGAGATGAGGTGTTATACCAAAGCAGTATAGGGAACAAAATGTAAGTTGAGACACAAAAGACTACATTGGTTAGAATTGGATAAGTCAGACTGCAGTAAACTGGACAAATGACTATAGAAACCCCTTTTTAGGTCTCTCTAGCTGAAGAGTGAACACATTCTTCATCAGATTGCAGGCACCAAGGATGTGTTCAGTTTTAGAGAGACCAGCAAGGGGGATTTAATTCATTGTTGGGGCTGAACCTGGCACAGCACATCCTTCTCCCTCTTCTGACAGCGACTTCACTCTTGTGGCAATGTGTTTTCACGGCACTCAGCCTTCTGTCTGGTTTATGTACCCATAGGAGACTCACACAGCAGTGTCTGGATCCTGGTGAAGGCTCCAGCTCTTTTCCTCAGCCAAAGCAAGAATAAGTGCACAAAATACACAGAAGCTTCATGCAACCTGCTCCTCATGTTTCAACTCTTCTATTACCAGGTTTAGGGTCCTCTCTTTGCACAATCAATGCATTTCCTCTGGGTATTCAGGTGTAAACTGTGTACCTTCCTATGAACCTGAAAGGTACAATTCTGAAAGGACACACAACAATGCCTCGGGCAGTCAGGGGAAGGAAAGGCAGAGTGTTTCCTTCATCATATTCAGGCATTTCTGTAACATTAAATAATAATAAAAAAAATTTCCTTAATCAAAATACATGGAATTTTAGAGCCACCATCTCAGTTGCATCATGAACCTTTCTTTTCAGGGCAGCTTCCAGTTTAACTGGGAGATCAATTTTTGTGGGTATTTTTTTTTTTGAGAATACACTCAGTTCTACATTAGGAGCATGTTGCTGGAGGATAAAATTTTAGTATCATTTACATAGAAAAGGACCCATTATCAACACAATCTACCTTCTGAGAACCAAAATTCAGAATTTCTTTTGCCATCAAACTGTCTTTGGTTCTTAATCTTGGTAATATGCGTCAGAGAAGGCTCACTATTGCTGGCTAAAAGTGTATGGTCAAAGGAAAAAGTGGCTTAAGTCTTGGTTCATTTTTGAATGATCCTGCAGTAAGACAAGCATTTACCATAAAACACAATCCAGGGACTGCAGCCTAACCTTACCACCACTACAGAGCATAAATTCAGATAGAAATTATTCCCCCTGCTATTTTGGAGGGCCCTTACCTATATTCTTGACCAATAAGAATATCTCACCCATTCCTCTGTCTGTCCTCAGCCCTTATGTTTTAGGTAAGATTAGCATTCCCAAAAAAAGGACTTCTAGTGCCTCTGGCAGAGGGTTTTCTGCTTGTATTTGCATATGATGGACAAATCAAAATAGGCTACTGGCTGGTAGAAGGCAACACCCAGCAAAAGGAGCCCACCTGCAGAGGCAAAGAGGTCTGAGGCGTGGCACTGGGCTAGGAGGCAGTGCCCTGTCTCAGGTGCAGGATGCACTCCACTAAGAAACCCCAGGGTGTCAGCAAGGAGCCTGCAGCTGTAAATGTGTGACAAACTGTCCAACGTGAAATGGATGATAACAATAATTTTAAGACATACACACCACACAGCCCCGCTGTTCCCTTTTTTTTCCAGGTCAGTCAGAATGGGCTGATTAAAATGCAGTGCTGAAACTCCAAAAGCTCTGTTTGAAATACGGTGCCCTTGTGGACAGAAAATATCTTCCATCTCAAATCAGTTTCTCACGAGGAAAAACAGAGATGGAAGCCCCCACAAGCCATGGGGATTTGTGTCTGGATTGTATTCTCCTGGGGTTAGAGCTTCATGTATTTATTAGATGAGGCAATGGAGAGGGTTCAGGGAGAACAAATTGCATTTTGGAAGGCAGAGGAGCACTAGCAAAGAGCAGCCTGTCAGTGCCATGCTACAGGATCAGACTATTGATTCATTGGCCTTTCCTGTGATTGTCAGGCAATGTGGGCTGGAACACAACTGCCAAACCTTTCCACTTCCAGCTGTCAGTTCCAAAATCCCCCCAAACTACAGGCATTTCATAGGAAAGGAATTGCTGGTTTTGTCCAGTTTTGAGTGAAGAATCATCCACATACTCAAAATCCACCAGTGCAGCTAATTCTGCTGAGCTGATTAAATAATTTAAATATTTTAGTTACACGCAGGACTGAGACTTGCCAGGAATATCCTGTCCAAACTCCAGCCAGTTCACAGGGGGCCTCTGTCCATGGTGCCAGGCCAGGCACTCTCTGAGTTACTGTCTGCCAGGTGAGTGGCACAATACAGGATCAGAAAGCACGAGTGCTTTGGGAAATGGGATCTGAGGGGTCTGTAAGACACAGTTCAGGATGGCTCTTTAACTCTCCGGAGGAACCCCATGAAAAATCAAATTGCAGCCATTCACCCTTTTTCTAAAACAAAGGCTTAAGTGTGTTATCCACACAACCCCACGTATGGAGAAAATGGCTTTGGCCCCAAAAGTCTAC
The DNA here is from genome assembly GCA_038380795.1 of Pyrocephalus nanus. NCBI lineage: Eukaryota > Metazoa > Chordata > Aves > Passeriformes > Tyrannidae > Pyrocephalus > Pyrocephalus nanus. The sequence continues at coordinate 73,132,393 of CM076263.1, read as the reverse complement.
AATATGGCAGATAACAGAAAAGGCAAAAGAGTGAAAAGCATGCAACAAGAGCAGAATGATACAGCAATGGCACTGAGCTTTGTTTTTTCCAAATATGTTCTTTGTTATTTTCTCCGTCTGTATTAACTGCCATGTTGAAGAAATGACTGAAGAAAAAGGGATCAGCTAAATGTATTAGCATTAAATGGTTAGAAAATGAAGCTCAGTAATCCCAAAAGTCTGGAGGTTTTTTTGCATAAAGCCCACCCTAGCAGACAATGTACCTTTTAAACTAGCCTTTTCTGAAAAAAATACTTGCTCCAGGAAAGGACAAGTAAATTGGAAACACAACACAAGGCATGTAAACAAGAAGCCCAGCTGTGAAGATGCCATCCCTTTATTTGCTGTGAAAGAAATCAGGCCCCTACAAACTGCATTATAGCTCCATCTGTAGGAAGTTTGGACATAAATAATTTTGTAAGTCAGCAAACATACACATGTATATTTCTTTCCATTTTGGGATTGCTCCTGCCTGTTTTTGAAGGCAGGCAGTCTACAAATCATGTCTCTAATTCTTGCTGTCCCCTGGTCTTAGGAGTCTTTCCTGAAATCAGAAGGAAAGGCAGGTTCTGTTTGACCAACCTGATCTCCTTCCAAGACAACTTTGTGGACGAGGGAAGGGCTTTGAATATTTTTTTTCTGCCTGGATTTTATTAAAGCCTTTAGCACTGTCTCCCACAGCGTTCTCCTGGAGAGACTGGCTGCTCACAGCTGGGATGGGGGCAGGGTTTGCTGTGTTTAAAAGCTGGCTGGGTGGCTGGGCCCAGGGTGGTGTGAGTGGAATAACACCCAGCTGGTGGTCACTCAGCACTGGGGCTGCCTCTGGACATCAGGAAGCTCAAGGGACACCTCATGACTCTCTACAACTCCCTGAAATGAGGCTGTGTGGACACAGGGATCAGTCCTTTCCCCCAGGTAACAAAGCGACAGGACAAGAGGAAATGGCCTCAAGTTGAACCAGTGGAGTTTTAGACTGGATATTAGACCTAAAACTGTGTGCAAACTAAGTAAAACAGTACTCTCCTTCCTTATCCTCGAGACACATTAATTACAAAAGAAAGAGTGTGAAGTCAAGCATGGAGCAATGCAGTATTTTCTGGTTATCCTGTGGAAACAGCCACACCCACTTCAGTTGATGTGCAGAATGTAAGAATGACTTCTGTGTTTATGTCAGATTGTTTTCTTGACGTGAACAATGCTGTTTCACTGCAAGTTTGTATACTTTGTGTTTCTGCAGATGAGTTTGTATGCCCTTTGACTTCCACATGAAACTAACCTTTTTAGTAGAAAACAACATACCACCAGTAAAGGCTGATCTTAGAATTTGCGCTCAGCAGTGCAAATCCAGAGTTCAGAAACGAGAAACTAAAAATTCCTGACTACTGTAAGAATTCTTTTTTCTCTGAGGTAAGTCTTTCATCCAACCTCCCAATATTTGGTTGCTTAGCTGTGAGATCCTTTGCTGCGACATGTTATTGATTAGGTGGTAGAAATGCTGTGACAGGTGGTATTGTTACTATTAAGTAAAATGTTTGAAGAAAATTAATTAGCAACAACTTTCACACAGCTCGTGATATATTTGTTTTTCAGATACAGGTTTGTCCCGTCACCTATTTTTCACTAGTATGTGCCAAGTTGATAATACAGCAGAGAACTGGGTAATCACACAGTTGTTTCTATAATAATCTTCAGTTTAGTTTGTTTTGGATTTGCAAGCTACAGTGCCAATGACTATCTGAAAACTCCTCTAGCATTTTCCTCAGTGTCTGGGTTTGTTTCTGGTGACCAGCTCAAAGACATAAGATCTCTTTGTTTTCATATTGCAACCTGAACAGCACATTACCATCAATCTCGATCCCTGAGAATACTGTAATCTAGATTTATCCTGCAGGAAACACCATCTAGTGAATAAGATGAAAGCAGCTCACGTCACAGACTAATTTCCAGTTGGAATGTAAACATAGAAGCTTGAAGAATTTCAAGTTCAAAACCTAATTTCAAGCTAGAAGCCTAATTTCAAGTTAGAAGCTCGGCATTTTTTTCCAGTCAAGTTATAAAATAATATCTAAAAAAGAGATTATGCATTTCCCAAACAATCTCTTGTTATCATTGCATCTCTAAAATTTAATAAAATTTGTCTTCTGGGTAGAGAGGTCAATTAAAAGGGCATATGGGAGACAGTTGATAGACATTTTGCTTGGCTTCCTCCAGTTAGCTATTGAGCCCATGGCTGAGGTTTTTATGGCATCAAGAGAAACTGGCAAGAGGGAGGCTAGCAAACACATCAAGGATAAAAAATGTTTTTTGCTAAGTCTCCCTTTTCCAGAATACCTTGGAAATTAATAACCACAAGATGGAAAGCAGAATTTTCAACTGTTTTTTTTTTCACCCATGTGATGTAGTTCCACTTCATGATCAGCATTGTCACATTAGAGATCTAAAAAGAATATACATACAGCTGACCCAGATGAAGAACTCCTATTTGCAGACACCTTTCAAACAAATGTAAACCACCTAGATGCATTTTTAGCAGAATTTAGTCTGTTTTGGAAGGCTCTCATAGTTCTACATCTGGCTAAACCTTGATTTATGAGCAAATGCCGTGGAAGATGAGTGGCAAAAAATGGCCATTTGCACTGTTTATGGTTTTCTCCAGGAATAAAAACGTTATAAATATAATATATTCTTATCATATCTTAGTGATTTTAGACTTCTTGACCTCTGAATGTCCTAATATCATAAGAAAATACATGTTTTATTGAGTGGGTGGCTGTCATGCCAGTTATCCAGCAATGGAAGACAGAAGTCTTTTTTATGCAGTTTTGCCTGAACATTTTATTGCACTTAATCAGACATATCAATTCAAAAAACCCCTTATATATTTTATATAATTTAGTAGATTACATCAGAGTCAGTAACAAAGCTGAAGGCCTCTCCAAAGGAAACAGCTTAGGCAAAATTTGTTTTTCAGACTGATTTCATTGTTGTTCAAATTGGTAGCTAGCCTCTAATATTAAATATTTATATAAAGAAAAAGAGCTCAGAAGGATAGAATTAGATCTCAATTTGGAGGTAAAGGCTTCCATTTAAACCACCTCATGAAACTGGTTATACATGAGCAGGGCAACTGTGGTTTCTGCATATCAGCACTGCATCCAACAGTACTTGGTGGTTTTGATGCCACTGTCCCTTTCAAGAATATATAGTCCAAGATTACTAAGTGTTTCAGAGATCCAGGAACACAGACTGATTTCTCCTTATTTCAGACACAGAGGTTTGCTTAACTGACAAATTGAATTTTATTTCCCAGTCAACGATATCTTTCAATGACTGATCATCATTCAGCACTAAAATAAATGTTACCTGATTAAAGTAGTAAAGGTTAAAACATTTAAAACACATGCTGTAGATCTCAGAAATCAAGTCAAGATGTGTAAGGATATGAATTATTAGAGGATTTATGAAATCTGCTGAGAACAAATTAATTCATCAGTTTAGCCAAAGGCTTGTCAATGAATTCAAGAGCTTTTCAAGAAATGAAACATCTGTTGCATATTTAAAGATTCTGTTTATATGTAAATGTAGTAGATTATTCTTTCCGTGGTGGGATACACAGTTTACATAAATGTATCTGGAACTTAATTTGCAATTGCTCTCATGTCCTTGAGGATCAGGAGCAATTCATGAAGGATTCCAGCAATCATTAGTCCTCAAGCCATTGGAGTTATTAAGGCAAATTAGATCTTGAGTGAAGCTGAAAGATACATATAAATCTGGACAATGACATCATTGTCAAAACAACCCATTACCTCACAAGAGCTAAAAGCAGCCATCCTTTTTTTTTTTCTTTTTTTTTTTTTTTTCCCTTTTCTTCAAGGAATCAAGATTATGAGGCTTTTTTAGAAACAAGGTGAAATTCTATCTGGATTCTGTTTTCTTTCTGAGGTGACATCATAACCAAGGCTCTCATTAGTCCTACAGTGAAGTACTAACTAATCTCATTCTGTTTTAGAAAATCATTTGAGCGAAGACTTCAGTTCACTCAGCTAAAAGACTTTGTCCTTGTTGTGAAACAATGCCAAGGATCCAAAAATTTGCACTAAGCAAAAGTTTAGCACTTCTTTTTCTTCTTGTAAATCTATGCAAATACTGCGTTGTAAGGGAGCAGGATCTGCAGAATGCATATTTGATTGAAGAAATCTGCTTAAAATAAATTTAAAAATTCAGGTTGGGGAACAATGTCAGAGAAAGGCTGAATATTTGAGGTTTTCCAGTTTCAAGTGGTTTTTATAAAGAAGCCTACTACCTGTGTGTGAGGTAGATTAAGGCTACAAAACCCACGTGTCTTTAACAGTGATTCTTTTTCTAAGGTATATTATTTCTTTCTGTGGTTCATAAATGACTTATCCTAAATGGTAAATATTGAAAAAAATGTGGTCTCAACTCAGATTTTGATTCAATTTACCCAGACTTTACTGGGTAAATTGAATCAGAAGATAACAGTGCACTTCAAAGCAACTGAGAATTTGCTTGCAGATGAGGAAGATACAGATGTTTGATTTCGGCATTAAGACTTAGCTATTATGGCATAGGAGTAGAGTTTGCTATTTTGTGTTTTAATTATGTTTTAACTACTGATACTTGCATTTGAACAGCCTTAATTACAAACTATGAATGAATTTCAGTCTGGTTTTGGGCCAGTGACAAAGCACATGCATGCACACATGTACAAACCAACAGATTGCTTTTAATAAACCAACCAGAGATATTTTTGATATTACATTGATCAGATATCTAGCAACAATTTTAAGTTACATTTATACAATAAAAGCTATGCATGGCAACTTACTTTTTAATATAAAATATGTTCCTGATGATTCATTTAGATTAAAGTATCCTTTAAGAAAACTGACTTGACAAGTCCTTTGATGCTTTAGAAATCATACCATGATATTTCTTCTATTTTAATTTTATCTTCTGTTTTATTTATAAGCAAGTACTTTTAAAAGTCTACCAGTAGTTTTACTCTTGCCAGTGTCACAAAAGTTTCACATTTTTTTAACATAAAAGTGAACACTGGACAGGGGCTGGGAATTTGTTGAAATCAAAGGTTTACTTTGCAGTGCAGTTACCCTTGTGCTATGAAATTCTCTGTGCTTGGGTTATTGGCTTAATACATTTGTTATACTGAGGACTGATTCAGCAGAAATAATCTCTGACATGCTGGTCCCAGACGTTTGTGGTTTTTGGCACCCAGAGTAGCTTGATTCCCCCAGTAAAAGATGTTAAATTACTTCAGAGTTAGGGAAAAATACCCCCAGGGACACAGCAAAAATATCCCCGCCTTCCACACGCAGCATTCTTACATGCTTTAGGGGAGCTGGCTGGTGAGTTGTTTGACAAGCCCTCAGTTTAGCCTGTCCCCAGTTTACATCTCTAACATATTTGTACACAGCTATAATACTCCCCTAAAAACTGACACCTCATCAAGCTACCCTCCTGCTAGATGTGTTGTACAGACAGCACAAAGAAGAAACACGGGAAAATCACTTGTATAAAGCATTGGATTCCACTCACAGTACTGGAATAGGATTTTTTGTGTTTAAACAGGAGTCCTTTATTTAATGGAGCTTCAGACTTGCTTCCTAATATGCTTTTTTTTTTTTTTTTTGTGTATGTGTGTGTGTGTCTCTGCAGGTTTCCTCAAAAGTATAACACATCAGGTTATGGCTCACATAGGTAACGAGGTAAATCACTTAAAGCAGGTCAGAGAGGAAAACAAATTTTATATTCAATAGATTAACTACGTAGTTTTTCTTTATTTTTGGATCATCACAGCAGCCTAGCAATTCACAGATGGCATCACATTTCCAAGACAACGCTACATTTTCCTTTGGCAAAGAGATGTTTTGGCTAGTTTTGAACTGATTAAGTCAGGCAGCTGTTTACGAGGGTTGTGCATTCTGGGTTTTGTGGTTTTAGCTATGAAAGGTGCGTGTTCTAGTCTCCCACAGATCACATTTTCATCTCATCTGCTTAGGAGGCTTTAAATGATGACTTTTTTAACCCTTAAGGATAGCTTGCCATGTTATCCCCCCCCCCAAAAAAAAAAAGGGAAAATAATCTGTGCAGTTTTAGTCTTTTTTTGCTTTCTTTCTGTGTGCACTGCTTCTAAGCTTTTCCCTTCATGCTTTGCTGTCAATCAAAACTCAAAAAAAAAAAAAAAAAAGTGAAATCAAACCTGAGGAAGCAAATACTTTTTATTTTTTCCTCAAGGAAAAAAGGGATTACGGGAACCAAACTCAAGTGTAATCTCCATAAACCATTTCTATGACTACTACTCCTAATTGAAAGCAGTGTTCCATTTCTAAAATAATTTTTTTATTTGTAAAGTGAAATGTGTAACACATAATAAAAGATCCTCTGAAGAACAAGGCTGATTTGGTTTAACCAGACCCAGAGCATGACTGAGACTGGTCCACAAGCCTTTCAAAAAGTCACAGATTTTTCTGAAGCATTCAAAACTGCTCTGCACAAATACCTGCTACAAATCCAGTGTAGTTGACAAGTCTCATTATACAGTTCCCACTCCAGGCAATCAAGAAATCAGAGTGTTGCTGACATGATCCATTTATATACAATATTTATTTAAGAACAAAACTTTACATTTTCCTCAAATCACCCCTCAGCCAGACACTCAGAGGAAATGAATCAGTACTTCATAACACTTGTGGAAGCAGTCTCTCTGGTTTATTCAAGCTGAGTAACACATCATCTGGCAGACAAACTTTAAAGGACAATTTTGCAGCAGGTTATAAGAATTATACTACCCTGGCTTCTCAGAGTTAGCAAGATTTAGGACTAGCCAGAATATTTTTGAGAGAGAATGAGTTAACAATGCAAGGAACATCTGACTCACTGAGTTAAGCTCTCAAGGTGTTATCTATTATTTTATGTGTTGTGCACACATTAAAGTGTTGTGCAGCATTTCCAGACATCCTTGGTCAGCATTTTCAGGCTTTTTTTTTTTTTTTTTTTTTTTACAGTTGAGGATACAAAGGGAAGAATGACTTGAATATCTTTAAGTCATTAAGAATAACCAGAAGATGAATTGAGAAATATGCAATCGGGTAGGCAAGATTTGGTGCCATGTCTTTTGGCACTGTGCCGCAAGACAAACTGGATTCTGGACAAGCAATCTGCCTGGTATCTACAGCTCCTAATTTTTGAACAATAGCATAAGCAGTTAGCCAGAACTCCATTTGACCTACAGAATTCTTCAAACAATCTCAGAATTACTGAGGCTGGAAGGGTCTAGAAGACACTGAGTCCAAACTTCCCTATTCAAAGTAGGGTTACCTCAAGCAGGTTGCTCAGGCCTGTGTCCAGATGAGCTTGGACTCTCTCCAAGGGTGTGGATTCTACAACATCTCTCAGAAAACTGTGGTAGTGTTTGGCCACCCTCACAGCTGAAGAGCTTTTCCTTATCCTTATGTGGAATTTCCTATTTCAATTTGCACCCGTTGCCTTTTGCCTTGGGCACCAAGGAGAGTATGAATCTACCTTTATGCCCTCCCATCAGGTGTTTGTGCACGGACAAGATCTCCCCTGAGACTTATTGAGGCTACACAACCCCAGGTCCAGCTCCTTAAACTTCGTGGCCTTGGGTTTTCTCCAGTGTGCCCGCGTCTCTCTTGTGGGGAGCCATGAATTGGACACAGCCCTTCAGATGTGGCCTGCCCTGGGCTGAGCAGAGGGGGAGGCTCACTCTGTCCCATCACACCACTGATGAATGGCCACTACTGGCCCCACAATCAGACTCCAGAATACTCCACTAGTAATGAGCCTGCAGCTGGACTTTGTGCTGCTGAGCCCAGCACTTAAGCCCAGAAGTTCAGCCAGCTTTCAGTCCATGTTACTGCCCACTTACCTACTCCCTACCTCATCAGCCTGTATATCGAGGATGTTATGGGAGAAAGCAGCGAAATCATTGCCAAAATCAACAAAAACAACATAGACTGCTTTCCCCTAATCCACCAAGCCAGTGAGCTGAAGTCCAGGGTCACGATCCTGCTGTTTGATTTGCCTTGGTCCCCTCTCTCAAGGTCGTGGACTCCACCTTCTCGTGGTCTCTACAGACCAGGCAGAGCTCCATGTATCCCTGCTGCTGTCCAGCAGGAAAGGCCAGATCTGCTCCCCACTGTCCCGGCCCATCCTTCCTAAATCCTGCCCATATGTGCCCACTGCAGCATTCAGCCGCGGGCACTGTCCTTCCACATCTCTGGGATGTGATGACCCCAAGGAGGCTGCTGCCCTGCGGCTGCACACCAGGGCTCCAAAGCCCTTTCTTTGCTCCTAAAGGATGTGCAACAGTTTACAGACACTTCGGAGAACCCAGTCAGGCTCATTTCCGTGAAGAAATCATATTACAGAGTTACTCTTTGTAGCACTTTTGATGCTGCCACGCTTAATTAATACCAATTAACTGAATCACCTCTTTCTTCTAATACAGCAGTAAACAACTGACATTTAAAAAAACTGTAGATGCCTGTACTTTCTGTGGGTTTTAGTTGGTCTTTCCAATGCTGAGTGCATCTGAAAATCACTGGCTTGCTTTGTTTTCAGACATACTGACGAGGAGGAGACTGTAAATGTAACTAAGCTGCTCTTTTTAGATGCACATCAGTTAATTTATCTCCTCTCTCTGTCAAAGAAGAGTGAACAGGAAGGCCACACTGTTACATGTGAAATGCTTTCAGGGATATAGCACATATTTAAAAAGTGCTTAGCCCCATTATGGTATTCATTTCGGTTGTTATCTGAGCTTAACACTTCTCTTAGGAAACCTAAACTGAGTCACATATGAGCACAGTTCAAATTGTAAGATGGAGTTTGGATACACTACACTTTTCAGTAATGGCAACAGCTTTTCAAATTGAAATCCTTTTACAAATCTTTCTCTGAAGAAACATGGTGTGAGACACTTTCGATATCCCCCAAAATACCTTATGTTAGAAAGATTCCTCAAAGGACTTTCATATACCTATTCATATTTTAAAGATACATGACAGAGCTAAACAATTCTCTGGCCTTGGGAAACATTTTCATGATGGGCCCAGTCCTACAAGGGTATTTCATGAAAGAAGTCCTAATCTCAGAAGGACAGCTTCTTTTCTAGGGCTTTTTTTTTTTCCCCAAGTGAAGTGGAAACAGAGAAACTGCTTGTAATTTGCAAGAGAAATTTTAATGGCAAAAAGAAAACTATCTGCTGACATGCAGCCAACCAATTGTTCCTGTTAAAGGTGCTTTCTTCCCCTGGTTCTTCCTCCTGAAGGGAAGAGCTTCCAGAGTGTACCTAACTGTGATGGAGACTCATCCTGGCATTTTCAGGTGCAATTCTGTTTCCAGCTAAGCCAGTGAGATTTTATCACTGACACAAAAGCACAGTGGGATCCTTGGAGTGTAGGCAGAATTTTAACACCTGTTTATTAGAGAAATTGAAGTGTTTGAGTTTAATCTGTTTCTTATTTTCTTCTATTGTGATTATACTGAATTTGTGACTGTGAAACAGCAACTTCACTCTGCATCAGAGCCCTTATTAAGCACGATTGATAAGAATTAAATGCAGCACAGTACTGATTAAATATAGACACCCTGTAGTATAAACACACACATCTTCAAACATGATCCACTTTAAAAGCACCCTTACAATCAGAACCTATATCCCTGCTCCTCTTCCTTAAATGCTCTGTGTATTAGGCACCTGAGGTCATGGGACAGTTCCTGCCACGTTCCTTTGGAATGAACGCACTTAAGAGCATGACTAAATAATGCAATTAAAATACAATTTAGTGGTATTATATTATGTTTTACTGTTGAACAACCTCCCCCAACATATGTGGTGCTCGATATTCATGTAGTTTATTGGTGGTACTGGCACTTTCAGCTTGCTAATTTTTTTGTACCGCTGGTTTCATGCTTGCTGTTTTCCTGTCAGTCTCATAAAACTGGCTGAGCAACCACCACCCATCTTTCACCGACTTCTTTTAGAACAAAATTCTAACTGCAGACAACTTAAGGAAGCAACTTAATGCTGCTCCAGGCTGCACAAGACTTCATTACTCTCAGGGCAGACAGGTTACTGTCTGCATGTTGGCTGCATGCACAGAGATCCACACACTAGAAAATTTATTGCCTTGCTTCTGACAGTACTGTAGGATGTACAATTTTAATTAGCCAGTCTGACTATCCATCTTCATTAGACACAAGTTCACGGCATATGCCAAAAGAATCCTGCTTTTTTTACTGCCAGTGATTAATCCCTCCTTGAAATTCACCAAAATGACTGAAGTTAAAAAGATAATTAAAAACAATGGGGAAATCATCCCAAATTTGTTCTCCTGCATTAAAAACCAAAGTCACTTTAACAATAGGTCTTGCATGCTACTTACATAGATTCATTGACCTTTCAGAAGTGAAACTACTTAGTTTGGTGCTATTAATGTGTTTTGTCAAAGCAATAGCAGGGATCTGGGAAGCCAAACCCTTCGTGTAACATCCTATGGCATTGCTACTCAGATATGAGTCCACCTGGACAGATTTTTTTTTTGATAGGGCTTAATTTTTTTCGGCAAGAACCACATTGTTACTACTGACCGTGCTTGAAACATGTGAAACATTACTGTGTCCAGCTAAGCTCTCCTGAAAACCCCGAGGTCTTCAGGGGTAGAGGAGGGACAGCTGTAGGCAAGCAGGCTTCTCTGATTTTTACTTTTCCCAGAGAGCTGCCTTCCACGGCACCAGATCTTCTCCCCACTTCCTTACCTGCCCAATTTTTTTTCACAGAGAATAATTTTAGATCTCTTCCCTCCCCTCCTGTGCAGAACCGCGGAACGGGGCAGGCTGGAAGGGGCCACAGTGGGTCACCCGGTCCAACCTCCCTGCTCCAGCAGGGCCATCCCACAGCACAGGGCTCAGGATTGTGCCCAGAGGGTTCTGGAATATCCCCAGAGAGGGAGACCCCGCACCTCTCTGGGCAATCTGTTCAGTGCTTGGTCATCACACAGGAAAGAAGTTCAGGTGGAACTTCTGTGCGTCAGTTTGTGCCCGTTCCCTTGTGCTGTTGTGGGGCAGCACCGAGCAGAGCCTGGCTCCGTCCTCCCTGCCTGCAGATGCTCACAGACATTGACAGGTCCCTCCTCAAGGTCCTCATCACCCCGTGCTGGACTCACCTCAGGGACTCCCTGCCTCTCTGCTCCTGAGGAGCTCGGCACTGCCCTGCCCGCTGCCCACACCCAGCCCTGCCCTGCCCGCTGCCCACACCCATCCCAGCCGTGCCCGTTCCAGCCCTGCCCGTTCCCCGTTCCCATCCCCGCCGTGCCCGTTCCCTGTGCCCATCCCAGCCGTGCCCGTTCCCCGTTCCCATCCCAGCCGTGCCCGTTCCCCGTTCCCATCCCAGCCGTGCCTGTTCCCCGTTCCCATCCCAGCCGTGCCCGTTCCCCGTTCCCATCCCAGCCGTGCCCGTTCCCCGTTCCCATCCCAGCCGTGCCCGTTCCCCGTTCCCATCCCAGCCGTGCCCGTTCCCTGTGTCCATCCCAGCCGTGCCCGTTCCCATCCCAGCCGTGCCCGTTCCCCGTTCCCATCCCAGCCGTGCCCGTTCCCCGTTCCCATCCCAGCCGTGCCCGTTCCCCGTTCCCATCCCAGCCGTGCCCGTTCCCCGTTCCCATCCCAGCCGTGCCCGTTCCCCGTGTCCATCCCAGTCGTGCCCGTTCCCCGTGCCCATCCCAGCCGTGCCCGTTCCCTGTGCCCATCCCAGCCGTGCCCGTTCCCCGTTCCCATCCCAGCCGTGCCCGTTCCAGCCGTGCCCGTTCCCCGTTCCCATCCCAGCCGTGCCCGTTCCCCGTTCCAATCCCAGCCGTGCCCGTTCCCTGTGCCCATCCCAGCCGTGCCCGTTCCCATCCCAGCCGTTCCCTGTGCCCATCCCAGCCGTGCCCGTTCCCATCCCAGCCGTGCCCGTTCCCTGTGCCCATCCCAGCCGTGCCCGTTCCCATCCCAGCCGTGCCCGTTCCCCGTTCCCATCCCAGCCGTGCCCGTTCCCATCCCAGCCGTTCCCTGTGTCCATCCCAGCCGTGCCCGTTCCCATCCCAGCCGTGCCCGTTCCCCGTTCCCATCCCAGCCGTGCCCGTTCCCTGTGCCCATCCCAGCCGTGCCCGTTCCCCGTTCCCATCCCAGCCGTGCCCGTTCCCTGTGCCCATCCCAGCCGTGCCCGTTCCCTGTGCCCATCCCCGCCGTGCCCGTTCCCTGTGCCCATCCCAGCCGTGCCCGTTCCCTGTGCCCATCCCCGCCGTGCCCGTTCCCTGTGCCCATCCCAGCCGTTCCCATCCCAGCCGTGCCCGTTCCCCACACCCAGCCGTGCCCGTTCCCCGTTCCCATCCCAGCCGTGCCCGTTCCCCACACCCAGCCGTGCCCGTTCCCCGTTCCCATCCCAGCCGTGCCCGTTCCCCGTTCCCATCCCAGCCGTGCCCGTTCCCTGTGCCCATCCCCGCCGTGCCCGTTCCCTGTGCCCATCCCCGCCGTGCCCGTTCCCATCCCAGCCGTGCCCGTTCCCCACACCCAGCCGTGCCCGTTCCCTGTGCCCATCCCCGCCGTGCCCGTTCCCATCCCAGCCGTGCCCGTTCCCCGTTCCCATCCCAGCCGTGCCCGTTCCCCGTTCCCATCCCAGCCGTGCCCGTTCCCTGTGCCCATCCCAGCCGTGCCCGTTCCCCGTTCCCATCCCAGCCGTGCCCGTTCCCCGTTCCCATCCCAGCCGTGCCCGTTCCCCGTTCCCATCCCAGCCGTGCCCGTTCCCTGTGCCCATCCCAGCCGTGCCCGTTCCCCACATCCAGCCCTGCCAGCCTCTCTGTGCCGCCCCCGCCGCCCAAACCTCGCGAGATCTCCCGCGCTCCGCCGGCTCCTGTGAGCGCGGCTCCCCGCAGTTCTCGCGATATCTGCGCGGCCCGGCGTGCCGGGCCCGGTCGTGCTGGGCCGGGCCGAGCCAGGCCAGGCCGGGCCGGGCTGGGCCGGGGCCAGAGCGGGGCCTGAACCGAGCCGAGCCGGGCCCGACCCGAACCCAGCCGGGCCTACGGGAGCCGTAGGGCCCTTCCCGACTCGCCCCCCGGAGCCCCTCCCGGCGGAGGGCGGTGCTGGTCCCCGGAGCGGAGGGGCCCGCCCGCCCCCGCCCACAGGGCCCCGGTGGGCTCGGCAGGCCTGGGGTTGAAATGGGTGATGGGGGTGCCCCAGGTAAGCGTCTTCCGTGTGTCTTGCTTTACAGCGCCCTTGCATTTTGCTTTTACAGCCGTTTATTGAAGTGTAAAAAGAAACCAGGAACCCTGGCGCTCTACATTAAGTGGTCAGCGTAATAGTTAGAAGCATTCACGATAATTTTGCCTTTTTTTTTTTTTTTTTAAGCGGAGTAGGGGTTGAAAGGAGGTAGCGTGTGACAGGAGGCCATCATCGCAATGATTTATCACACTCAAAACGGACAATGGGACATCTTGTGCAGCTGTAGTTAAAGGAGTAAGTGTAGGCAAGCATGTGAAATACCTGCTCTCTTCACTGGTGGCAGGTGTGCTGTACCCATGCCAGGAGGCCACACCACCATAATTTTCTTTTATTTTTAAAGACAATACTCCACATAAATTATGGCTCTAGTTAAAAACCCACGAACTTAGTGAATCGGGCTAGTTAAAGCAGCAATTCTTGCTTTGGCCCGTAGAGCATTATTTTCCAGGCTTTTGTAGCAGTGGTGTTCTTAATACCATCTTTTGTGTGTGTGCATTTTTCTCATTTTGTTCCTTGTTGCTGGCTAGATTTGGAGCTTGGTAACACCAGTGCTGTTGCCCAGTGTGGTTTATTCCATTTTACACCTGGAACTCCAGTTGTGATGAGTCGTATGCGGCTCATTAACCTCACATAAATGCTTAGCTAAAAACAAAGATGGTGTCCTCCTAAATCGTGGATTGGACCTGGAAGTCTGTAAATTAAAGTTGTGTGTCGCTTCAGATATTACTGTGGAAGAAAGTAAGATATCTGCATGTGTTGAAAGGGGAACGGGTCTACTGAGAAGAGAGCAGTCAGCTGGGGTTTGCTCAACAGGCAGATCACACATGGGCTGTGGAATCTCTGTAGCTAAAAGAATACTTCAAGGCCAAAGAGTTTTACAAGAGGGGTATTCTGTATGTTTGTGCTGTTTTTATTGTTACCTCATGTCAGCTTATGGCCAATGCTGGTTGCAGAACAGTGGGCTACATGGATGTTTTTATTTACATAATTCAATCTCTTTAAAGAAAGGAATTTATCTTCAATTTACCTGATACACTGTGGAGAATAGTCCTGTGAGCGTACAATTCCAGGACCTGGTGAGGAGAATCTCCATGGGGTTTTTACACAGAGACATGAAAATGGGTGAAATGGAGTTTCATGCCTTCAGCTCTTCCTCTTTTCCTTACCTCTGAAAAGTGTCTGTGTTGATGTGCCCAGAAATGTGTGCTGCCACTGGTCGTAAGCATGAAGTATGAATACTTGCTCTTGTGCAAGATTCTCTCGCTTGCTCTTTCCTGGAGAAACCTTAGGCACCTCTCATTGCCATTGATAATGACTTCCTTAGCAAATAAGCAAAACTTACTACAGCAAATAGGTAAGAAGCAATAAAAGTTCTGAAATTAGTCGTGCATCCCTTTGTTTTGGGACGGCTGAGCAGGGGAAAATTGGAAATTTTTTCTACAAACTCAGAAGGACAGCCCTTTCTTGGTTCAGATTTAGAAAACTCTGTGCATCCATTATTTTACAAGGTCCTTTTTACTGTGAAGAGTGAAGGCCTTGCTTTTTCTGATAGAGATTTTTTTTTTTTTCTGGTCTTTACTGTCAGTATGATGTAGGTCCTTTCAACGCTGGCATGCACTGCTGTGTTTGCCTGTGTGAAGCCACTGTGTAACAACTTAATGCATCAGAATCTGGCTTTTTTTTTCCATATACACCTTCTGGTATTTATATAAAATTAGTTATAAACAGTAATTGGTTTCTTTATTTTAGTACTTCCTTCAATAAAGTAATTTATCTTAAGATGTATGCATTTTGTGAAATATACATCCAATGTTTTAATAGGGTGAAGAAATGAAATACATTGTATGTCAGGCCAGTTTATCACTGTGTGTTTGGTTTTTTTATAGATTGTTGGCGCATTGGTGAGAAATGCCTTGCCCCTTGTCTTGAAAATGGAAAACTTCAGGAAGGAGTAATAACTTCACTTGAAAAGGACAAGAATGGAAAATCATTTGCTGTTGTATTATTTTCGGAGTCTGAAGAAAGGAAAATATTAGTAACTAAACTTTGCAGAGTCAAAGACAGTAGAGGACCCTGGAAAAGCTTAATATTTGATGATGATGATCTGGAAAAGCCATATTTTCCTGACCAAAATCTTCCATCTCCTGCAGTTCCTTTTAAATTGTCGGACAATGGCGATTTTATCCCATACACGATTAACAGATACCTGCGTGATTATCAGAGGGAAGGAGCCCAGTTTCTGTACAGACACTATGCTGATAAAAGGGGATGTATCCTTGGAGATGATATGGGCCTCGGAAAAACAATACAGGTATTCTTTTTGATTGTTACAGTTGGAGAATAGCGTGTTTTCTGGTGCTGTAAGCCTGTTTATAAAGCTTAACCTCCCCTTGCTGTTGTGGAGTTGGATGAGCCAGGACATGACCATCCAGGACAGCACTCAGAGCCAGGAGCCACTGCTGATTTAGGATTCACTCCTGACAACCATTAAACCGGGATGTGGCCCCTTTTGGTTTACTGTGTTGAATTTACTTTGAGGATTGCTACCTGTCCATCATGACAGGCATTTGCACTGCAGTACAGAAGAGCTTGGGGCCCTGATCTGACTCTAGCTTTTAAAGTGTCTCTTTTCTTTTTTTCCTGGAAACAAATAGTTTCACAGTTGTGGGAATGGGAAGGGAGCAGGCACATTTACTCCTATCTCTGGACCATGCTACTTCTGTCACTCTTTTGGAAGTGCAGCTGGGTTGATGAGAGGACAAAGCTGGATTTTTTTTGTTATGGTTTTGAGTCTGTGTGGCCCAAATTATTTGTTTATTTTGCTATAATTAGGGTGTTTCTATGTGTGGAAATCCACTGTAATCTGTCTAGTTTAAAGTTAGCAGCTTGAGCCCGGTGGTATCTAGTCCTTGTTCCCCTCTCTCTTCTATCTGTCCACGTGTCTAAATGCAAGCTCATTCGGAAATTGTGTGATTTTGTTTGCATTTGCTTTCATTTTTTGAGCTGATGGTGTGTTCCTATGTGGAATTCACATCTGATGGTTATTTCTTTTAATCTGTGTCAAATTCTTCTGCAGAAGAAAGGTAGAGGTTTCAAGAAATGTCTTTTGTGAAGAATAGCAAGAAGGAGTTCTGTAAGGCAGCAGGTCAGAAAAGAAAGGCCAAAGGAGAGCGATCTGAGGCAGGCAGCATGGCTTTAGTAAAGGCAAATTGTGCCTGACCAGTCTGGTGGCCTTCTCTGGTGGAATGATGGCAATGACTGATCCAGGAAGATTGACAGATGCCATCTACCCTGGCTTCTGTAAGGCCTGTGATGTGATCCCACGTGATGTCCTTATCTCTGGAGAGACATGGATGTGATGGATGGGCATTTTGATGGATGCAGCCAGAGAGCTGTGGTCAGTGGCTCTGCGTTGAGGGGGAGGCTGGTGATGAGTGAAGTCCCTCAGGACTGTTCTTCAGTGTCTTCATCAGTGACACAGACAGTGAGATGAGTGAAGCCTCAGCAAGTCTGGAGGCGACACAAAGCTGAGCAGTGCAGCTGACACAACAGAAGGATGGGATGCCATCCAAAGGGACCTGGATAAACCAGAGAAGTGGGCCCATGAGAACCTCATGAGGGTCAATAAGTCCAAGTGCGAGGTGCTGCTCCTGGGTCAGGGCAATCCCAGACATGAGCACAGACTGGGAGAGGAGGTAGTTGAGAGCAGGGCTGTGGAGAAGGACCTGGGGCTTCTTGTGGGTGAGGAGCTGGGCATGAGCCAACAGTGTGTTCTTTTAGCCCTGGACTTTGTCAAAAGCAGTGGCCAGCAGGTCAAGGGAGGTGATTCTGTCCCTTTGCCCGTGTGAGACCCCACCTGGAATGTCCAGCTCAGGGGTCATCAGCACCAGAAAGATGGAGGGCCACAAAGGTGATCTGAGGGATGGAGCACCTGTCCTACAAAGACAGGGTGAGGGAGTTCAGCCTGGAGAAGAGAAGGCTCTGGGGAACCTCCTTGCAGCCTTCCAGTTCCTTTATGTTCAAGGCCAGGTTGGGTGAGGGCCTGATCTGGTGAATGGCACTCCTGCCAATTGCAGGGATTGGAACTAGATGATCTTGAAGGTCCCTTCCATGATCTTACGTATTTTTTATAAAACACAGAGTTTATGTTCAAGGTCATTATGGAAAAGGCAGTTCAGTGGATTTGAAGTAAAGGGAAGAATTCACTTGTTCAGGAAAGGTTAGAACATAGCTAAAAATAAATGCTAGTTAAACTTCATCGAGTAACTGATTGAGTCTTATAGAAAACTTATGCTTGTCAGTTGCCTGAACTTTATTGTTCCTGAATTATAAGATGATTTATGAGACAAAGATTTCTCTAGAAACCTTTTGCATTTTGATGTTCTTTGTACTTCTGAACTGATTTTTGCCCTAAGTGGCTTGACTGTAGGGTTCTTTCAATTCCAGCTGAATTTGGGGTGGAGGCAAGTAGAATAGTGTTATTTCTTAATGTGAATACAGTAAATTAGTTTCCTGTCAAGGCCTCTAGGTTGCTTCTTGCTTTGTCTGGAAGAGCTGAAGATTTCTCAGAATGAGTTGCCACGTTATGCCTTTCTGTTGTTAGAAATTTGTGATACAAATTCTTCCCAAAATGAAGGATCTGGAAGAGACATGGAGTTTTATTGTTCAGTTGAATTTAATTCTTATTCTCAAAAGGGTTTAAAAAAATAATTAAAAGTCAATAATTAAACAGCATATGCAAACTTGCAGTTGCTCTTAACCTCAGCTTGTATGAAATACCACATATAAAAATGTTTGGGTTACTTTTATTCAACGTACCTCTCTTCCACCCTGCAGCCACCTTAATGAGGGGTGTCCTCTCTCTTCTGTCCATCTCAGGCAGGTATTTTTTCTGCACTTTTGACCTCCTGACTGGCTCTTTTCCCCATCATTAGAGGGAAGCAGCTCTTTTTTTGGGAAATCAGCAGTTGATAGTTTTACCTCTGCTCTGCTATGAGCAGCTGTGTAGCAGCTGCAGAAGGAAGCATCTGGAGCTGGCTGCTCTGAGGAAAAGGGGCCTGTTGAGTTTTCAAAAGAAGGGCACCTCTCTGATGATGCATCTGGTCCTTGCTGCCGCTTAGTCCCACAGATGCCATTTATTCCAAGTGGGTTTTACAGATTTGCATGTTCTGGCCAGATATCTTTCTGCCTTATTCCTGTTTTGGATTACCGTGGGAGCAGTTTGGAATAGCCTGTGCTGTTTGTCTGTCCTTGTGGTGGTGTATTATAGTAAGGGTCTTCTCATAATCACCTTGGCCACTCTGAGGCAGATGGGAGAATATGGCACAGCTCAAAGAATTGGTTTTGATGTTAACAAGAGGAATTTGAAGGAATGGAACATACAGAAGAAGACATATTAGTAAAAAACAAACCTCTAGGTTAAGCATCTTCTTCCCATTTCAAAAACAGGGTTGAGAGTAGAGTTGTCAAGTATATGTTCCTTCTGATCACCTTCTGATCTCTCCTCTGAGAGTCAAGTGCTCTTAGAAGGAGGAGAGTTGCAAGGCATGCTTCATCTCTGCTTTATCCTGGCTTATTCCTACTCTGTCTCTTCTGTATTTTGGGGGCTTTTCCACGTAGAGAATGAAAAAGATAGAACAATTAATTATTGTTATCATGAATTCAGGGAATTCGTGGGAGTCCAAGGGAAGGGGGTCCCATTTTAAAAAGTGAGACTGTTGGTTTTTTTTTTTTGTGTGTTTTTTTTGTTGGTTTTTTTTTGTTGTTGTTGTTGTTGTTTTTTTTTTTGGTTTGGTTT
Source organism: Pyrocephalus nanus (assembly GCA_038380795.1). Taxonomy (NCBI): domain Eukaryota; kingdom Metazoa; phylum Chordata; class Aves; order Passeriformes; family Tyrannidae; genus Pyrocephalus; species Pyrocephalus nanus. The sequence continues at coordinate 73,113,237 of CM076263.1, read as the reverse complement.
TTTTTGTTTTTTTTTTTTTTTTTGTTTTTTTGTTTGTTTTTTTGTTTGTTTGGGGCTTTTGTTTGTTGGTTTGAAATCAGTCTCCCCTCTCCCTGAAACCATCTTAATAAGTCACATCCAGGATTTTGTCCTAAATGTTTGTTTTCAGTGGAACTCATTCAATTTCTTATCGTGCATAATCACTGGGAATTGTTTTCTTTCTCAAGGTCATCTCGTTTTTGGCTGCAGTGTTGCACAAAAAGGGAACGCATGAGGATATTGAAAATAATATGCCAGAATTTTTACTGAGGACAATGAAAAAGGGCTCTAATTGTAATCCCAAGAAGGTACAACTTTTAGTGATATAATCTTACAGATTTTGGTAAAATGCAATACTTGGGTTTTGTTTGTTTGTTTGTTTGCTGTAGGAGTTAATGTATATTTTTTAAAATTCGGGTGCTGACGTGGATTAGTGGTTCGTGCCTTTCCTGATAGGGTTAGGGAAGCTTGCAGTTTTCCAGACTATCTAGCTGTTATTATCTAATCTGTTACTACTGTTGATCTGCACTAAAACAGAACATTTTGAAATATCTGGATTAGACTTACGACTGCAGTACTTTGAAAAGACTGGGTTAGTGGGTAGAAAATCAGTGTTGTGTGATTGTACTTTTAAAGTGAAAAAAAGACAGGATATTTATTTAAGACAAATGCCTATAGTTGGAATATCTGTTGCTAATAGACTTTGTGACCTCCTATGTTTTCTTGGTGGGCTGTCATAATGTCAGAAGTAAGTCTTACTGATAATCTGAGTAATCCAGTACAGAAACAGCAAATGAAAGAAACCTGTAGAAGTTCTGTGTGAATAAGATGATCTGAAGATCATTTTAATTTTACCCATCATGGGAACCGTGTGATTTCTTTTTCCTGTTGTTATTTTAGTGGAATAATTAGAGAATTTGAGTGGCATAATGAGTCATATGGCTAAGCTCTGAATAATGGATACATGTTCCTCAGGAAACACAGGCAGAGAGGAAGAGGTGCAGGGATAGCACTTCACATGCGCAGAAACAGGAATGCTTCTGTCTGGGAGTAAGAGAAGAACATCACTTCGAGAACATTTAATGTTAAAACAGGTCATAGGATGGACCCCACCCAGCCTTGTGGGGTTTTGAAGACCTGACTTGAGAAAGCCCTGGTTTGATTTCAGTGTTGCCCCTGCTTTGACTGTAAAGGACTAATAACTTTATTTCCTACCTCACTGATACTATTATTCTATGATATTAAGTGAATTGTATGAGCTGTCTTACGTTTTTAAACCCTTTTCAGGTCTTTTTTGTTTTGAAGTCATATGATGACTAGACTTGTGGATTGGAGGAAGCTGCCTTCCCTCTTCATCCTTTTCTCATCTGTAAACCAATTTATGGTATACAGATGGTATAACAAAGCAAAGTGATAGTGTTTCATGTCTTATTGCAGTTGTTAGAGTATAATTTGAGTAAGTGGCACTGTTTGGTATTTAACCTGAGTATTACAGTATTTTCTTCTGTACTATTTATTTACTCAGAGTAAAGTGATTTCTTTTATATTTGTATTAACTGTTGAAATATTTTCCATGCTATGCTTTGAAGTGACAGAATTAAACAGTTGAAACTGTTCAGAGCAGTAAAATAAATCTTGAGATTTTGACTGTCCTTGTTGAGAAAGCGCTTCTGTTGTGGTTTGCACAGTAATACTGTAATTCATACTTGTTTTCAGACTTTCCTCATAGTGGCCCCTCTTTCAGTGCTGTACAACTGGAAGGATGAGTTAGACACGTGGGGATACTTTAAGGTCTCTGTCTTACATGGCAGTAAAAAAGATGATGACATGAGTCGCATCAAGCAAGGGAAATACGAAGTTGCTCTTACAACATATGAGATACTTCGCCTGTATTTGGATGAATTTAACAGGTAATAGTTTTAATGTTGTTTTTTTTTTGTCTACACACAGAATTTTAACTAATTGTGCATTGTTCTTTTGCAAGTACTTTTTCTGTGTAATGTATTTACATTACAGTGTTAAATCCAGTAACTCGCTGTGCTGAAGAGAAGAATCTCGTTGAGCTGTGTTTGGTGGCTTCAGCCTGTACTATCTTTGTGGTGGGATACTTGGTAGCAGCAAGCATTTGAATAGTTTCCATGAAGCTAGTCTATGCTTTTACCACGCTTAAGACATGTTCTTTAAAAGATCCTAGAATTGCCTGCCTGAAAACTGGTGACAACTAAAAGATGCATAGAAAATATTTCTATCTTTCAGTACAGAAAAAGGAGACCAAAAACCTGGAATTTTTAGCAAATGTTCAAAAAGACATTTTCCTTTTAATTTGCACTTTTCACCAGCTTGATGAAATTCTCGAGTCCTAAAAACTTTGAGATTTAAAACTACTCATTTCTTATCTGATCCTCGGGGTTCCTTTCCCTTATTTTGTCCTGGAAGTAGAGTACAAGTTGTGCCAGTGGTTACAGTAGCAGCCTGCTCTCGGCAGCTGAAATTGTCAGGAACGTAAGGAAATCTGATACGTATGAATGTATTTAGTGAGTATCAAAAATATTGCAAGAGCCTTGAGATTAGTGAACTAAATTCAGCCTGCTCAGGATAGAGGCTTTCTACTAAACATGTCTGTTTCAGCTTTTTATAGCCTGAAGGACCATCAAACTGGATATTGTGTTCTGAAATACTCACTCATACACGTACAGTGAACTCATAATAAATCCCTTCATAGGGACCTTAAATTAATATAATTATGTATGGGTCATTCCACCCTTAAGTTTTGTGCTTGAACTGGCTGCAAAATATCTGTTGGTTACTGCCTCTAGATATGTTCCTTCTGGTCACTATCACAAAATACAGAAATTCCTCTGCCATACTGCTGTAGTACAGATGTTCTTGAGTGGGTTGCTTTCTTGTAAAAAACCATGCAAATTGAAATGTTTTCAGCCAGCTGCTAGTTATGCTAGGTAGTTTTTGTTGGGAAGATGCAGCATACCTCTGCTAAGCATGTTTCAGTAGTTTGTGTTCAGAGACTTGCTTATTTTTTGTACATCATCATGATGAGCGGAGCTCATGTTGGTGAGATGTGCTGGTTTCATTGCTCCACAGGTTGAAAGCTGCTTTCTTCACAGAAAGCATTTGATACAGTCGGCAGTAGTTCATTTATTTGGCTGTGTAGTTCACCTGTAAAATTCTGCCACATTCAACTATGGCAATCAATTTTACTAAACAAACAGAGTATGAAGAAACTGAGTAATATGGTACAATGTGAAACAGGGAAATCAAAAAGTAATAGTGTATTATAATGATTGCAGCCACTCGTGTGTCTGACTTCACTTTGGTTACATATGTGGGATGATGGGATAAGAAATGTCAGCTAATGAAGTGTTTTTGTGATCTGCAGTGTAGAATGGTCTGCTGTGATAGTGGATGAAGCACACAGAATCAAGAATCCAAAGGCTCAAATAACTCAAACCATGAAGTCATTAAAGTGTAGTGTTCGCATAGGTCTTACTGGGACCATTCTGCAAAACAATATGAAGGAACTTTGGTGTGTCATGGACTGGTAAATAATTTATTTTTTTATGGTTAAACACCTCTGTATGCTAACTGTGCAGTGGGACTGGGGTAGAACTGGATGATACAGACCCGTTTGTGTCATAAAAACAAACCACAACCCCTGCCTCAAACCCCTGATGTTTTGTGGGAATGTAACTATGTTTGCTTTAATGCAGCTGTGAAGGTGAGACCCCGGTATGACTTTTGCAGTTTTTTGGAGCTCCTCACAACTGGCTTCTCTGGGAAATGGGGGAAGCAGTTGAAAAGATTCTTCCCCCACCCACTGTATTTACCTTTTTTCTTTTTTTCTTAAGGATGCTTTTTATGTCTTCTGTCCTTTGCCCAATAGAGAGGAAATCATTGCAGAACCTTGACCAGCATTGTGCCTTTGCTCTGTCCAGTATGTGCAGGTCATTCTGACCTGCTTGGAGGATGAATACAAAACTATTTTGCTGTTTTTCAGAGTGCACAAGTGCACTTATTTGCAAAGCAGTGGTCTTGTCCAGGAAAACTTTTAATGGAGAAGTGCAACTAACTAAAAAAAATCTTAACAGAGGAGACCTACTGGCAGCACTTTATAGAGGAGGAACAAAACTATCATAGGATATACAGGGCAGAAATAGCAGGAAAAATACTTTAGTGTTGCATCTGGTCCACTGAACCTATGCTTGTGTTGTTAATAGATTGTTCCAATATGTAGTGCTGCAAGGATTATGAAATTCTTTTTACTGTTGGGTCTCTCAGGATTTTAATTAGTAAATTGTGATAGCTGCATAATCTGATTTAATAAAACCAGTGAAATTTGAAAACATGACTGTTTACGTTGCAGTTTAGGCTCCTGATGGTAGCAGCCCTGTAGTTTAGAGGTTCTGTGTATTTGTGACTTCTGTTGGTCTGCTAAGGTTTTGTTTTTCTGGAAATTGCAAACCTTTTCCTAAGGGGTATTCTCAGCATTTGGGAGTCGCAGAAAGCAAATGAGAAGCGGCATGTCTGCAAGTAGTATGTGTTTCTATTTGTACATACAATTTTTAGTATTTTCTCTAGTGGTTGTTAATTTAAGATCTCTTGCTGTTAGCCAGAGTAAAAAATTATGGTATGCTTTATATCAGCAGATCAACCCCTACCCCCTTTTGTTTTTTTTAATAGGGCTGTACCAGGACTTTTAGGTAGCAGAGCAGATTTCAAGAAGAAATTCTCTGACCCGGTGGAGCACGGCCAGAGGCACACTGCAACTAAAAGGGAGCTAGCAACAGGCCGTAAAGCCATGGTGAAGCTTGCAAGGAAAATGTCTGGCTGGTTCCTGAGGCGCACCAAAGCCCTCATCAGCGACCAGCTGCCCAAAAAGGAAGACAGGGTAAGAGTGCCTTCGCACCTCAAATGCAATGCTAGTGAATGTATCTCTTCTTTTTTGTCTTCCTGTTGCATTTTCTCTCTTTCATCGTGTCATGGTTTCCTTTCATTTTAAGAACTTTAATCCATAGCTCTGGAAAAGATGCACTTTCAATTGTGTGCTTTGTTCACATCATTGCATGATTGCATATTGAAAAGGAGTCAGGTAAGCCTGGAAGTGTTCAGCTCGTCTTCTGACTAGTGATTTATACATGTGTTCTAAGTGTATTTGTGTACTTATCTGTGCAAACCCAAAGCAATGTATGTAAATCTCTTGAAATTCTGCGTAGAACTTCTGAATCTGCAGCTTGACACTTTGTGTATGGAATAGTGAGCTTTTAGCTCCCTCACTTTCAATCCCTAAATAAAAGAAAAACCTCAGACACAAAGCTGATTCTATGATAAATATGTAATCCTGTTCATCTGGTGCAATTTTAAATATTATAAGAAGTGATAATACTTTATTAGTATAGCCAAGAGTTCTGATAAATCTTTCCTTCTAAGTGGACAAAAATACAAATTTGCAGCTGGTTTTGTTTTCAAAATTTGGTATTTTTTTCTTCATCCATAGCTCATAATAATGTCATCTAAGCTGTCTTCTGAAGGAAAGATTAACACAAACATCAGTCAGTCGCTTTTCTGAATCTAGAAGGTTTTATTCTTTTCATTATCTTGTTAATGTGAGTATATGTTCAAGTTACTGCTGTATTATTGCGGCTCAGCATGGTGCTGCTGCTGTGTGGGTAGCATAGGTTAAGGAATGATCTTGGGATTTCTGTCTCCTGCTGCTTAAGACTAAAGACGTCATGGAGATGCCGCCCGTGGTCTCTCAGAAGAGGGATCAGAGTTTTGGCCATAGCACTGTGTGGATCCTTGCCTTGTCACTGCTTACTCCGTTTGTCCTGCTTCTGCTGGTGCCCTACAATAGCCAGTGCCTAAAAAAGGGAAAGAAAGGGCAAATTATGCACCTTGCAAAGCAGAGGGGGAATCTGTGATTAAAATTATGCATGTATTTATCTCACTTTTCCTTCCTTTTCCTCCACAAAAGCTATACGGAAAGGTTTCGAGAAAATTAACAGCAGGTTCTTGTAGCTTGACATTTTTGCTCTTTGTAGAATTTTGAGATGGAATAAAATAAGCATACATACATTTTGGCTACAATTTCATGCTCTTTTGGTGTCAAGATCCACATTTTTTTCATTTGGTGGTAGGATAATTTCCTGTTACTAGTTGAGCAAGCATAGTATTTATTTCTAATGTCAGTGATCTATGATTTCTGTTCTTTGATGCAGTGCTTTTTTTAAACTGTTTTCATTGTATGTTGCACATAATAGTGTTTCTTGGGTTTTCTCCTTGGCAGATGGTGTATTGTTCCCTGACTGAATTCCAGAAAGCCGTGTATCAGGCTGTGCTGGAGACAGATGATGTAACCTTGGTGCTACAAGCAGGAGAGCCCTGTAGCTGCGGCAGTGGCCGCAAAAGGAAGAACTGCTGTTACAAAGTAAGAATTTGCACTGTTTGGATTTTAGAGCAGAGCCTTCTGGAATTCTCGAGAGACTCTGCTGATCAAGAGCTGGTTGAAAAGTCTGCCTAGTTGCAGGCCATCTATTTGGGAAATCCCAACTGGGAAACACGGGTGGCATCACAAACATGGGGGAGTTAGGCACTTTGGGATACGGCAGAGTTTCTTTGCGTGCCTTGAGCGGGTGGTTGTTATTTATGCAGCACATTCTGGGTCTGTTGCATTAATAAGTGCCCCTGTGATGCAGTTGGTACTGGCAGGGGTACTTCCTTAGGATGTTCAGTGTGTGTCAGACATGCTGCAGCAGAGAGAACAAGCTGAACTTTGTCCAGTAGTAACAGCTTTGCAGGTTTCTTCAGTCTTCCCTGGACTTCTTCGATACTCAGTTAGTCTAGCTGTGTGTTTGGTTTGCCCACTTCACTCAGTAGGCTCAGATTAAGCACCTCTTTTAAACATTTAGAAGCCTGTGTCTCATGCTTGCTTCTCCCTGTTTTCTTCCTGACGTGTTTTGATTCTTGTGTAGTGTTTTGGGGTTTTTCCCAAAGGATGTTATTCAGTCTTCCACATCTTTCTTTGTGAACAATCCCCCTATCAGTCTGTTTAATATTCCATGGATACTAGGCTACTTTGCAGGCTTTTGCTTCTTCTCTGTTTTGTAGAAAGACCAAAATGCTGTTGAACTTGATTCACAAAGGGCAGTAGGCAGGCCTGCTGATGGTTAAGTGATCTTATGGACTGTCTTATTCCAAAGTTAACCGTGAAAGTTAGAAACTTGAGAAGGGAAAGGAGAAAAAAATATTTGATCAAAATCAGCCAATCATAGCCAGAAAAATAGCCGATGCAGTAGCTGCTGCTGTGTTGTAAGTGATGTTTGAAGCTTGAATTATGTTCAAAAACTTACATTTTTGCTGTAGAGAAAAGCGAAGGTAGTTGCAGGGTAAGAGTCTTTCAAAGAGCGCTGTTTTAAAGTCTGTTTTAAAGTTACTGTTTTTTTGCATACTGAGCAGTTCTTGGTTATCTTACTGTGACATCGACAGAAATTACTGTCTGAAATGTTTAGCGAACTCTGAACATAGCTGTAGGTTTTTTTCTGTTTGAGAAGATGTTTCTATTAATAGGATCACAAAGCTGAGGGGAAAAACACCCCTAAATTGCTTCTTTTTTATCAGAAATATAGTACACATCCTTTGGGGTCAGTTATAGTTCTACTTAGAACTGTAAATGCATTACACCTGGTAAAAATTGCATTTATTTTAGATTATTACTTATTTTCAGGAGTATTTGTTTGCAAAAACTTTTTTTTTTGGTAGGTAAATGCACATGGTGAAACAATTAAGTCTCTGCGCTTCAGTTACCTGACGATCCTGCAGAAGGTTGCCAATCACGCTGCACTGCTGCAGACAGACAACACGAGCAAGCAACAGGTTAGTCTCAGAAGTATCTTGTGGAAAATGGAATGAGAACACTCTTGAATGAAAATTGTTACTGACCTTCTGAAGTCTTAACTAACTGCAGCTAAGATATTTTGCAAAATTCCTTTTCCATCCAGTAGTTCAGAATGCAGACCTTATAAAAACATAATGCAAAACGGTGTGTTCATTTAATTGATGTGTATCTGAAAATAAGGGCTGTAGAAACATCAGAGAGGTTAGGATGGAGAGTAATTTTTAGTGATTTCTAACAGTGCCTTTTCTGTTGCATTTATGATGGGTGCTGATGACAGGAATGACTTTGTGCAAATAAATAAATAACAGGCAATTAGGGAGCGCTTTTTTTCTCTGGAGCTGGTTTTGTTTAAATAACGAGAAACATGCTTTAGAAGAAAATGCTTAATGAGAGATTACTATCAGTTTACCTTGTTACTGTGGCAAGTCACCTACAAGACCCACAAACACCAGAGCTTTTAGAAATGCTTGGGTGTGATTTGTAAGATCCAGGAATGAGCAGTGGGATTTAGGAGTGTTACCATTTCCTCTTAGAAGCCAGCGAGGAAGAGAAGTCAGAGTATCCCAACTGATTTTGCAGATTTGTTCCATTGAAGCAGTGTTGCTTTGTAGGAAATGTTACTCTTACTGTCCAGGGCCTTATGTACAGCATATACCCAAGTGCTTTCAGCAGCCTTTATTTCTGTGTTCCATATGTATTTTTTTGTTATAATAATGTTTGGGGTTTAAATAATCTCTGAAATAGCACAATATGAATATTTTTGACTCAGTCTTTTACCCGTGCATAACTATTAACTGCCAGAATCCATTGAGGAAACTGAAATACTTTGTAGCATTTCTTACTTTTAGTATTAAAGTCCATTTCATGGTTTAGGTGAGATATGTGGTGTTTTCTTTCTCTCTGGAAAAGTGGACTTACAGTGTGAGGTCCTGTTCGAGTTCAGACCTGAATTCTAGCAGTGGAGCTTCATGTGGCTCTCGAAGAGTTTATTTGCTCTTCCCATGCAGTTTGTTGTTGTATCAGTGGAACAATATGTAATTCCCATATTGGCTTGTTGTGCCAGTGGATCAAGAGGAATGCTGGTACGAAACTGTTGGGCAGTGCAAACCTGAAGGCAACAAAATTTATCGAGGCTTACAGTTCTGGCCAGTCCTTTTGCAGTTTTTGGCCGGGAGAAGAAACTTTGAGCACCTTTTACTCTAGTAGCTACAATCCATGGTTTCAGATTAACAATCTCTTTTGTTTTTAAATGAAGCAAAGCAAAGCACACGGGGGGTGTTTTATCCAGCAGCTTTGTAGTGAACCGAATAAAAACACACAGAACTCTGCTTGAGATACTTTGGAGATCACATTTCAACCTGTTTAACTTCTTGTATGGCTTACTGGTATCCCAATAAAACTCTAATTTTTAAGATCTATTCAATCTTTGTGCTTTTCTTCCAGGAAGCACATATCAAACGAGTTTGCAGCCAGGTATTTTCCAGTTTTCCAGATTTTGTGCAGTTAAGCAAAGATGCAGCCTTTGAAACCATTTCGGATCCAAAATACAGTGGAAAAATGAAGGTAAACCCATTCCTTAGAAGAAAAATAAATATTGTTAATAATAACAGATCTGTGCTGTAGTGTATGGATATAAGGAAATGTACACCTAATAGGTGTGGGGTTTTTAATCATTGTGTTTATGGTGGGTCATACCACAACAGATATCTCCTGTCATGGATCAGGATACATCTGGACAAAGACTGGATAAGAGTGTTCTGTGATGCTGAGATATTTGGGGATGTTAGCTTCATGTGCAGTGGTGGGCATGGAAATTACTCTTACAGTGGACAGAATTGTTGTTTCATGAAACCATGAATTCCTGTGGCAGTTGGGAATACTCACAAAAGAGAGCAAAACAAAATCATTATGGGCTTAATAATTTGTGCCTGCCTTCAATGTTGTGTGTACTGCCAGTCCCTCCTCTCAAAAAGCATGTGTTGGACCTTGAGAAGGTTCAGAGGAAGGTTCAGAGAAGGGCCACAAAGGAGATAATTAACTGTGGGTCAGAAGCAGCCAAGTAGACTGAGACTCCTCAGCCTGAAAATGATGTCTTAAGGATGAATGTGAGCGGGACCTACACAATCATAAGCAGTATGAATCTGGTGAAGATGTAGTGAGTGCTTACTGACTTTTGGAACCCTTGGACATTATGGACATTAAATGAAAATATAGAAGTCATGCTAAAGATGACCAAAATAAATGTGTTGAGTATGAATCTCTTAAAACTCCCGACCTCAGAAACTGTCTCTCTCTGGTTTCAGAGAGGAACAAAAGATGTTTAATGGTGTCTAATGCAGCTGAAAAAGAAGTCTGAGGTACCTAACTAAAAAGAAAACCATACTAGCTTTAGGAGTGTTCCTGGGCTGAGAGTAATGGAGAGATTAGAAGCTGTGCAGGATTTTTGCTCTCTATAAGCCTGGTTGTTCACAGTTTCTGTTTGGGGCTGGTGGCAGTGGGAAGACCACATTGTTGTAACAGCAGTGCTGTTACCACTTCACTAATTTATTACTGTGTGAGCAACATCTTTCTTTACTATTATTACATATGTGTGAGATACCTGCATATTAACTTTATTGTATACACTTAATTATCTCATGAAAATGAACTATTAAATTTTTAATAATGCGAATATTTAATACATAGGCCTAAAAAGAAAGTCTATGATCTTCAGTAGTGCTTATGAAGCAGTTCTCTTCTGGAAAAGCTGACAGCCTATGGCTTGGACAGGCACATTCTGTGCTGTGGATGCCCCATTCCTGGAAGTGTGCAAGGCCAGGCTGGATGGGGCCCTGAGTCTAGTAGGTGGCATCCCTGCCCATCCATGGTGGTGTGGTTTGAAGCTAGATGATCTTTAAGGTCCTTTCCAACCCACACCATTCTATGACTCTCTGATCTCTGTGCCTGGAAGGAGTTTTATGTAGTAGGATGTGTAACAACATTGAAAAATCAGCTGGGTTTTAGTCCATTAATATTGACTTCAGAATAATGATGGTGCCAAAAACTAGATCATGAATGTTTGAGGTGGTGACTTGCTTTTTTTATTTTCTATTCCAAATTTTAAAGAGGAAGCTGTTTGTGATGATTTTGGGGTTTATGCTGTGGAAGCAAAGCCATTCAGGAAGTATTTAATTTAGAAAGTCCTCTTACCATGAGAAAGTAATCACAGGAGAGTCAATAGGCACTACAGCTTGAAAACTACTTTGTCAATTTTTAACATGTTTATTTGGAAATAACTGAGACAAATTATAGTAAAATGTTTTTAATAGCATTGTCACACTCTAGTACATTTTCTGTTTCATAAATAAATTCTAGAAACTACTTGAAATTGTTTTGTAATTTTCATCTGGTATGTGGACTGGATAGGTATTACTTAGTCTTTAAAATTAAAATTTAGTACAAACTACACAGACATTTTGGTACTGGTGATTATTCTTCTGTAAATGAGAATAGTTGCAAAGTTTTTGGCATTTTTTTTTTAAATTTATTCAGGGAAAGGTTGGGATTTTTAATGAAGTTCAATAGCTAAGCTGCTGTAACTGTTTTGCAGAGTTGAACAGGATAATCTATCTGCCTAAAGTGTCTGTTACTCTCTAAGCAAGCAGAGATAGAACACATAGGGGTTATGGACTACTGTTCTTAAATAACGCAAATCTCTTAGGAATAACTGCTGGGTTGATTTAATAATTTTTGCTTGGCACATTATCATTATTTCAGTAGAAAACGAAAGTCTGTCGGAGTACTTTGCAAATAATGATAACTTCCTCCATTAAACATAATTCTCACCCAGGCAGGCATGGCTTTGAAGTCTTAAAAATACTGTAGGCTAACTCGAACATCTGTGTACAAAAAAGATACTCCTGAAAGCAAGAGGTAAAATTTCATCACAGACAGAGCACTCACAGTGTGTAGCAATGGGGAGATGTTTAAACCCATGTGAACTCTTACAAAGAATTCTTACTTTTGCTTGAGTATGACCAAATATTTCTGGTTTAGACTAACACCATGTAGGATAGTGCTCTGGTGGTCAAGTGTAGAATTTATTTCTCTTTGGTGCAAAAACATTCATTACTTTTCCCTGTTAAGAGTTGTTCTTTATTCAAGAATACCTGAATTCCCAGCAGGGATGAAATTGATCCATTTTATTTAAGCAAACTGTGTGGATTTGTTTTTGTGTTCCCATATAGGAAATTCATGATTTGACCTGTACTTTAATAATAACAACAGAGTAGCCAATTCCTTCTCCTTTAAAAGAATATCTTTGGTTTTGTTCTATTTTCTTTTCTTAATGTGGCTATATAAAATGCAAATTTAAGTAGTATAGCTCTTGTTAAGTTGCCCATTGTGAATTTTTTTTTCTCAAGTAAAAGAAGACTTAGTTTGTATGTTCATGTACAGTGAAACCAGACCAAAAAAAAAAATCTTTTTTTGCCTTGTTTTCACTTGTAACATGCTGGCTGACATATACTAAGTGATGTATAATTTCTGGGTTTTGTTCTGGATATTATCCAGAATGGTAAAATTAATAAAAACATTCATCACTATTTGGCTGTCAGAGATTTGTTTGGCTTTGAGTAAAATCAGTGTTGATTAACAGTTTATGTATTTATCAGTGAATAAATACAATTTTTTAAATATTTATTGCCTAGTGGGAGAAAGCTACAGTCATGGTAGAGAAAATTCCTCTTTTCCCCATTGTGTACAACTTCTGCACAGTACTCTGGAGCTGCCATTGCCAGATGTGGACATGCTTCTTTTGAAAATAACAGTATCACTATTATACACAAGGCTCTGGATTTTTTTGCTTCCCCACCAGAAGAACATCGTGTGTGGGCGGATTATTGGCATTTCAAGGTCTGTGCAGAGTCTGGGAAGCTGGATCCTACTGTAAACAGAGCAACAGATGAGAGTGGGAGTGGGGAGGGGCATACATCTCACTGATTATTTTAAGAAGACAAAGTTCTAAGAAGTTCTAAACTCAGATGTAGGACAGAAACTTTAAACAGACCTTCGACTTTTCAGGGTAAACGTGTGCATTTTTTTAAATACAAAACCTCACAGACTGAGCTGGTGTGTGCCATAACTAACTTTTTGTTGCAGTCTATGCACTGACACAAATAGGTTCTGAATTTTCCTCTTAGTGATCTGATGACCTTTTTCACAGCGGGAAAGATCACTGAAAATTGAAAAGATCGCTGTAGATCGCTGAAAAATCCAGCATTTCCGTTACCTTTGGCACATTTATTATGTTAGCAGTGATTTTTGTTATGCCTCCGTTTGGCTTTGCAAATAATTACAGTGTTACCCGGTTTATAGGTTGAAAACATGAGTAAGTGTTCATGATATAACTTGTAGATAAAAATCTCTTCATTTGTATGCTCTGGGTCGTTTACAGGTCCTGCAGCAGCTTTTGCATCACTTCCGAAAAAATAAGGATAAAGTTCTTCTTTTCTCCTTTTCCACAAAGGTGAGCTCCGTGTGTTTTGCATCAGTTAGCTGCAGCAGTGAGTTCTGAAGTGTGGAGCACTGAAGTGACACCTGCCAGCCACATTTCCCTACTGCCTGCCCCGTGGGAAGGAGTTATGAGGACAGTGTGCTGTGCTCCAGAAGTGTGTTGAAACCTTACGTTATCTCACGATAGAAGTGGTGATGGCAGAGCAGATGTAACACCCTTCTGTCGTCCTTAGAGCTTTGCAAGATTGTTGTGTTACTTTGGCTGTAGAAAGCTGAGCTCTGGTTGTGTGTCTTGAGTTGGAGCAGTGTCACAGCACAGTGTGTGTCATGCAATACCATGAAAGTTGTTAAATTGCCCCTGTTCTGCTGATTTTTGACCACCAGCAGCAATGACACTTCAGTCCTGAGACTTGCTGTACCGGTTGATTTGAGCTTAAAGCAGTGTTTAATTGGAGCAAGAGGTATATGTACATTTCTCTTTTCAGGGAAAAAAATGCTTGATTTTCTTCTTAGGGAGAAATACGTTTCCTGAAATCCTGCACTCTGTGGTATCATTTTCTTTAATTTAAATATTTTTAATGATAGCACTAAAAAGTGTTTTTAGGAAGTGGTACTTTGAATGATAGTTCAGAGTCTTAAATATTTAATTTTTTGGGCTGTAAGACAGAACGTGAATTTAATGTTTAGATGCAGTAGTAAAGAACTCGTATGTGCATTATCATGTTCACCTCCAGACTGACTCCTGGTTACTGCAGTCTCTTTGACTCCATGCCCCTGAACCCTCACTGTGTGCTCTGTGCTGGCTCCACTGATTGTTTACTGCATTTCAAGTCATTTTAACTTGCTAAGATGGGAGGAGGCTGTTCCCTGCCTGCTTACTGGGTGAACTAATTGAGTGACAGAGGTGAAACAGGGCTGGGGGATGGAGTGAGGCTGCAGCAGACCAGCATTAACCACCTTGAGTGCTGTAGAATCATGGCTAAAGAGAGTCATGGATGTTGATGCCAAAATGGTGAAGATTTAGTCTCATTTGCAGTGCTTGGTCTATTGAAAATATATTTGATAAACATGGCCTCTGTGATCATGTTTAGTTAAAAAGATAGTATTTAAGTAAATAACTTTTTTTTCCCCCTTCATTTTTTCCACTCAGTTGTTAGATGTGCTGGAACAGTACTGCATGGCATCTGGGCTAGATTACCGAAGACTCGATGGAAATACGAAATCAGAAGATAGGATGAGAATTGTAAGAGAGTTCAACAGCATTCAAGAAATTAGCATATGTCTTGTATCTACAATGTAAGAAAATTTAAGTTGTAATTTGTTTTATTCCGTGTTTCTAGTGTTTAATAAATGGGTTACTCTGAATTTTTCTTGATGGCCTTGTGAGGGATTACTTTTTTGAGCAAGGGAGTTGTTCTCTTGTCTGTTAGTGAGTACAGACTTACTGCTGTGGTCTGAAGCTTCTTAAAATGTATGGAAATTTCCTCCCTCTCCTCTGCTTTGTGAGGATTTCTAAGATCTGAAAGATCTGAATCCTATTTTTAAATTTCCAGTTGTTATAGAATGGAGGAAACCATTTTAAATACTATTACTACAACATTATTATGTCATTAACCACAAAAGACTTTTCACTTTATTGTAGGCAGACTCGATTTCTTGTATTATACTGGTAGAACTAGCAAGTGAATATGAAATGCTGCCTTGAACTCAAAAATTCTCTCACTGTTACTGTAATTTATTAACCATAGTAATTAGCATGTCTGTTTAAAATACTGCAGCAAATCCTTGATTGTCTTCTAAAAATGTACCTACCTGTCAAGATGTGCTTGTCAATGTACAGTGGGTGGTGAATTCTTTTGAAACAGATTAACAAACAATGAGTATTTGTTTGTTTTTCTCTGGTGGCTTCCATGCTTCATCTTGGGTTAAGCATTTTACTGGGCAAGGGCAGAAAGGGAACAAAGAGAAGCTTTCATTGTCCTGCTCAGAAGTGAAAATGGAGTGAAATTTGATGAATCATTCCTGACTATGCAGTCAAGTCAGTTCTTTACTGAAAGTTCACATGTAGGGGTTGGGTAGGAGGATCCACACCACCTCATATTAGGAGTCAGACTATTGCAAGTGCACATCAGAGCATTGTTTATGTACTGTGTTGCATCTGGATAAGGCTGTGAAGAGGTTTGTAGTGTTGGTTTGTATCTCTGTCAGCTGTGGAATCTGGCCATCAGCTCCTCTAAGACCTCCCTGAGCCCCGAGTCCTTGTCTCTGAAGACAGAGGGAGTTACTCCATCCATAGCATCAGGAAATACTGATTTTGGCTTCCAGCAGTCTCGCTTAGCTCTGTATTCATGGCCTTTTCAGTCCTGTTCCATGGGCTTACAAAGAAGTAAAAATGAAGGCCAATTAAACAGAAAGCAACTGTCTCCTCCCTGTTATGAGAGCTTGTGAAAACAGAGACTGGTGAGCCTTCCCTGCCTGCTGATGGGGCTGGAGACGAGAGCCTTGATTCTGTTGGCTTTGATGTTGCTCATCTGACAAAGCAAATGAACAAACCTGTGATGAAATTGCAGTCAACATGACCAGTGTGTGTGCTAAGCAAAACAGGAGGGGCAATTCCTTGTCTGGTTTGCCACAGATAACAGGAAGTGATCTTTTCGCGTGTTTGATACGCGGGAATGGAAGCACCTTTACATTTGTAATCCTTTGGAAATAAGAAAGTCATTTATCCTAGTTCTGCAAGAGATTAATCTTTACACCTTTCTCAGATTGGTATATATGCAATGATAATAATATACAGCATACTAGGTATTTTTCAAAACATAGTATGTTGACAGGACTGGGTCATGCTCTTCTGTCTGTACTCTCTTGCAAAGTTTTTGGCTCATTGTTCTGGGTAGTCCACTTGTGGGTTTTCAAGTCCCATTCCTCAGAAAGGCAAATGCTGATTTTCACTGGAAATACTTGCACAGTCTTTTGCATGTAGAAGTGCATTCTGCCAAGGATGAATTCCCTGCATAGTGATTCTGAGTCTGCCATTATGTTCACTGGCACAATTAACATGCAACTTTTAAAACAGAAAGCACCAGTCTTTTAAATCAGACTTGACCTCAAGTCTTGCAGTTGATATTGGTACCAAGCATAGGCATATGGCTATGCCTAATGCTTTTATTGATAGCTATGGCTAATATGGCTTCATGGATAAATATACTTTATAGGTGTTCAGAGAAAATATAATTAATTTCTTCAGAGCTTGTAAATTCCATCAGACCATTAGATAGAGATCATGGATTTCAGACTTTAGCACTAGGGAAAAATAGGTGTACATCTGTTGGAAGTTCTAAGTGTCATGAGGAAATACTGTTTGTGAATACTTCGGTCCTGTGCTAGCGCTGCTGGGAAAAATGTGTGATGATTTGGAGAAGGGGATTTTTGGGCATGCTTGGAAACATTAAAATAGTTGCTGGAGTTGCTCTAACTTACAGGAGAATGTCAGAGCTTGCAGCTCCAACGGTGCTGCTCAGCCTGGAGAAGGGAAACTGTGTACAGTACCAAAGTCAGCACAGTTCTGTTCCATCGCAGTGTTGTGGAAGAAATAAGAGCAGCAAGTGTTGCCGACTTTAAATCACCATTTCTGGGATGTCTATGCCAGTATTTCTCTGGATTCCTTCAGAATAATTGTTAATGGAAGTTCATTTCTGCTGCTTAGTTATCTTTGTTATGTTAAGAGGAGTGCTTAGGGAAATTTGTAGGTTAGTTTTTTTCATGAAAGGTTACATATGCACTTCCCTTCTACCTGCAGGATTCTCAGTTACTGTCCATTGCTGGACTCCTGATCATTACTTTTTACTTTTACAGGGCTTCATTTAACTTGAATTCTTCTCACCTATTTTGCAAATAACTTTTAATGCATGTGTGGTAACAGTCAAAGAACTTTAAACCAGGAGATCTCACTGAAAAAGAGAATGTAGGAACAGTGAAAAACTTACCTTGGTGAACAGAATTACATCGTCAGAGCTTTCATAGAAACTTTCCTAGTGCAGTATTGTTCTGTAACTTCTGACTGTTGAGGTAATAAGTTGTGCAGTTTTAAATAAGATGATCTTTTGAAAACTGTAAAAAAACCTCTTTATTTGAGCCCTGTTATAGTTGTTTGCATGGATGAAATTGCAGTAATGGCTAACAGCTAATTAAAATGATAGTTAAAATGGAAGATATGTTTTACAGTGCACAAATGACTGCATTTGTTCTGTCCAGGAAGGACATAGGAGCCATTCTTTTTCTGTTTTAGAGTACCTGAGTTTTTGTGTCATACTTAAAAATATTGAAAGGTGAAATTATTATAAAGCTAAGTATCCTATTTAGTTTGTATAGATAGTCTGTTTTACATGTTGACTTGTGTTCTAGTCCAACTGCAGGGTTAGTTTGGGAAGACAAGAGGCTGAATTCTGTTTTCACTGGAAAGAAGTGCATTACATTTCCAAAATACCACAGTGTATCTGAAAAAAATGCAAATATTTTTATTCAGCATTTCAAACTTTGAGAACGTGCATCCTCCGGAAACATCTGTTAATATTGGCAGGTTCCCATATCCTCTGCCTTTCCAGATTTTACTGGAACCCAACACCACATCACACCTGGAAGGATAAGGCCACAACTGCATTTACATTGAGATGGATTCCATGAAAACCAAAAAGTGGTGGGGCTCCCTAAGTTTTTGATCCTGTCTCCATTCAGTCTTTTACCAGAAACTTTATCTTTCCTGCCTGCTTTAAACAAGCAGAATCTAAAGTAGTCTGTTAAACCAGGTTTTTGGTGAATTAAATGGGATTGACTTCTTCAATTCTGTAGTGGCTCTTTCAGGAAAATAACACTCTTGAAATTAGCGAATCCTATGTCAGTAGGAATGTTTGTTGTTTTAATAGTAACTAGTAATAGTATTTAGCATTTGCCTGTATAGGAACTTGTCTCTCTTATACAGTGGTTGGTTGAGCCAGTTGAAAAGAATATTCGGTATTTGCTTGTTTTGCAGCTGGATGAGACTGGTATTCTCCTCACTTTTGTTCCTGTCAGATCATTCAGCTGTGCACGTGCCGAACTCCAAGCAACTGGGCAGTGTAGTTGGATTCAGCAGCTAGCTGCCTCAGGTTCAGACTCTTTACTGGCTTGCAGGCTTTACCTGAAAGAACAGCCCAGCTGCTGAATGTTTTAAGGTGATGGAACTGTGACTCCCAGCCCTCGGTGCAGACAGTTTTCTGACAGGGATTTTTTTTCCTTGTAATGACTGGTATGAGTATTGCTCATATGCAGCTGTGTGGGCAGTGAGTGACTTGCTGTACAAATACAGTTGTGACAGCTGTTAATTCTTACAGGTGTGACTCACCGAGATTGTGACCATTTTAGTGGAAGCTGTGTGGCGTTATTGTTGAAACTCTGTGCTGGCATTAGAGCAAGTAACATTTCACCCTAAATTTTCCCGCTTCCATGAAGTTCACTGCCATAAAAGTGGTTATGAATTTCATTGTAATCACTGGAGGAACTGGCCTGTGCAGGACTTTGTGGGGATGAAGTAGCAACCAGGACTTTTACTTTAAGCTGATAGATTGGTCATGACTCAGCTATTCATACAGTTTGTAGCAATCATGATGCTTAGGTGAGAAAACTGCATTTTATAGCAATGGCTATTTGAGTACTTGGTGGTTGTTCATATGACAGGAACACAAAGCTGTACTGCACAGTTTTCAGTATCTTTGTTGTGTTCTCTTTTTTTATGTTGAGAAGGGTATGCCAATATGGAGCTGATATAGAACTTTTTTTTCAGTGTTGTTTTTATTGTCATATAGTTCTATTTTTCTCATTTTTATATTTTTAGGGCTGGTGGACTGGGTCTTAATTTTGTTGGTGCCAATGTTGTTATACTGTTTGATCCTACATGGAATCCAGCAAATGATCTTCAAGCAATTGACAGGTACACTCTCAAAATGCAGAACTTGATCCATGTTGTACTCTTATTTTGCTTTCATTCCGTAATCTGATAGTCCAGCTAAAACTTTCCTCAAGGAAGAAATTTTTTACTGTAACTTTTTGTGATCTCCGAATGTGTGTATGTGTAGCTGTCACATTTTTTGTGTTTTTCACTACAGAATACATTGTAGTTACCCTGGTTAGAGTGATGTTTTGAATTCCAGAACCCCTAAAGACAACCTTTCTTCTTCACCCTTGTGGAGGCTGGTGTATTTCCAGCGCTCAGTTCTAGCTCTTATGTTATGCTGCTGGAGTATTTCTAGTAATACAGATATTTCTTTCAAGGCTTTTGGACTATGGGATGTTTTCCTAGGAATTCAGGACAGACTTATGGCTGGCTGAATTAAAGAACATTGACAACTTTCAAAATTCAGTAGATCTATATATTTTTATGAGCAGAAATAAAATTGTTATCTCCTGCAATTATATAATTCCATTTTAAGGGTGTTTCTGACTTCTAATACGTGTTTATGTTCACCTGCTTGAGAGAAATATGTGTGTCAGAAACATACATTGGGGACTGTCTTTAAAGAATCTTTGTAAGATCACAATTCTATGAATTGGTTCAGCCTCCTGTGAATTTTGTGGAATATAGTTTATTAGACATTTGGATAGAACACTGCCAGTTTATTAGCTGTTTTTATGATGATGTAACTTGGAAAGTGCTTTAGAAAGTTAGGAAAGAACAGACTGCTCCAAGTAATCCATGAGCTAATTCTTATTTATAATACAAATAGGAGAATACCTTGAGCAAGAGCAGGTGTTGACAGAGAGAAGACAAACAAAACTAACCTGAGATACACAGAGTGGAAGATGTGTTTTCAGAAGAGATGGGAGACAGTTCTTGTGATACAAAATGAGGAGAAAGCTTTTTAAACTGGATAGGCCTGCGGAGAAACATGGAATACTAAGGGTAAAGGAAAAGGAAATGAATTACTGAGGAAAATGTGGAAAAGAAAAACAACCCAACCAACACGTGCATGATTTAGCAGTCCTGTTTTATTAGAATGCTTTTACTTATTTTATTGTTTATTTACTACCCCAGGAGCTCTCTTAAAATGTTTTCTGATGTGCCACTGTCCTTGCAGAGCTTACAGAATTGGCCAGTACAGACCTGTTAAAGTGTTTAGATTGATATCCCTGGGAACTGTGGAAGAGATGATGTATTTGCGACAAGTTTATAAACAGGTAAAGTTCACAAACTGCTTAAATTTGGAGCTCTTTTTAGCAATCTTGGTGGCTGAAAGCTAATCTACCCTATACAAAATTGTAGTTTACTTTGGGTTAATGATATAAGCTATTAACTTTCAAGGCAAAGATCATCATTTAGCAATGTCTGAAGAACGGAACAGAATTATACTTGCATTCAAGTTTTTCTGTGACTACCGACAGTTTAATTATGCAATATACATTCTTATTTGAAGACCTGTAGCATACATCTGTGATAGCTGCGTGGTTAGTATCTGCAGTGGTCTGATTTGGGCTGCTTTACCTTGTGAAAGTCAGGAGAAAGTAAAGCAAGTGGCATCACGACTCTCCTGGCCGTGCAAACTTGCTTTTTATAAAAGGAGGTGGAAATGGCTTGTAGTTGCTGCTGTTATGAAGATAAGAAGTGATATTGTGTGCCAGAACACTTAGCCTGGATCATTTGCACTGTCTTGCATCGATAGGCTTTGCTCTGATTCTGCCCAAAACGTGTTTTTTCTCTGCAAAAGTTGCAAGTTAAGAAATAAGATGATTGAACTTGAGGTTCTGATGTTACAGGCGTGTAAACTGGGACAAAGGTAGAAAACCAGTGGGGTAAAGTTGTCCTGAAGAATACATTGCATAGAAAACATAAAAGTAGGTCACCTCAGCGGGAGAGTGATACTGCATATTGGAAAAAACTTCATTAGATTTGAGGAATTAACCTAATAATTTGAATTTTTGGCCATAAATAATTAAAAGTTGGTAAGGAGTCCCAAGTGACATGCAATTGTAGTTAGGTTATTTACAGGGAAGAACTTGGAGACTGAATAAGTGGGAAATGCAGTAGTAAACAGATTGTCATTATTCTCCTTGGATTTAAGTAAATGACAGGTAAGAATAAGGTTCTAAGATCCTCTGATTTCACAGAGCAGAGAATCATAACCCCCACAGATCCAACCTTGAACTGCTCCCAGTAATGTAATGGCTTGCTTTGAAACCCTGCTTTCAAAGTCTAATGGTGCCTTTTATCTCACTTAAATTCAGTGTTTTGTAGAGGCCAACAAGCCATTAGAGTTCCGCTAGTTTTGACAGAATTACGTAAATTAAAAAGACAGAACTTGTTAAGGAGAAATCAGAAGAAATAGGTGATGGGCTGAGGTGCTAACAGGTAATTGGGCAGTTTGCAGAGATTCTGCATCAGAAGCTCAGAATTAAGAAGACACATTAGTAGTTGAAACCACATGCTAACAAGACAAGTTGAATTTAATGCATGGTAAGTCCAAAATCTGTTTTTGAGGAACAGTGGTCTAAAAATATAAAAGCTAATAATTTTATATATCAGGAGTATGAATTGTACTGCTCCATGACTGTCACTTTATCAGGGTTTGAAGGAGTGTTCATTGCAAAAAAACACATCTTACTTATTTATTCCTCGTATCCACATTCATGGGAAAACGTGGAGAGGATCCTCTTTCACAGTTTCTGTGTGCAAAGTACTTTTGGGGAGTCGCTTCAACAGCAAGTACCAGTAGGAGAAGTCTCAGAAGGGCTAACAAAATGATCAGTGGCAGGTTAGAGCCACCTCCATTCACTCAAACCCTGAAGGAGGGGAACCTGCTTCGCAGAGGTCTTGGGAGTTGGTGATCCTGTAGGAAAAGAAGACCTGGATATTGTCTGTTTGGATTTCCAGAAACCATGTATAAAACTTCTTGAAAGGCTCCTGTGCCTTTTTTTTTTTTTCCTTTCAAATTGACTTGTGTTTTTCAAGTTTAATGAGAAGCAATAAACAGAGCAGTAGTAAATCTGAGATTTTTTTTTTTTTTTTGGCTATGCTTGGATTGCATTCCCTTACCAAGTAAGCATTCAGTGCAGAGGACAGTAAAAAAATAGTAATAATTTAGTACTGAGGAAAGCTAAGCAGCCAAGATGTAGGGGAGTGCCTCTAGTGTGTATAGCTGGTGTCTGATATTAGGCATCGATACAGTAAAAGAACTTCAAATATTTAAATTTTTAAAAATTCAGTAAAACCGAGCAGGTGTATGTTATACCACAGTCTATTACACCAGCATCTGCCAGGGAAATTAAAACATCCTCTCTTAGGAATTTCCCCCTGCTTCAGCTAAAGCTGTGTATATAACGTGGATGCCAGGAAATTCTGACATGTTGTTGCAGCAAACACTTCTCACATCTCTTGTGTTACTCTGTTTTAGCAACTTCAGTGTGCGGTGGTTGGGAGCGAAAACGCCAAGAGGTATTTCGAGGCAGTGCAAGGATCGAAGGAACATCAGGGAGAGCTGTTTGGGATCCACAACCTTTTCAAACTTAGGATTCACGGGTCCTGTCTTACCAAGGAAATCCTGGAGGTGTGAAGTGCTATCCTTTTACTTTTGGGTGTTGGTTTTGCCTTTTTGCTCTCCTCATGAGGGTTTTTTTGCCATCATTTTGAATGGAAACACTGTAAAACAGAATGGTGAAACTTCAACAGTGCTTGTCCATGCAGTGACTTAAATGAAATAGGCATGCTAATTTCTCACTCTGATGTAGACCATAAAATTTTTTTTTGGTCAAATTTTTTGAATCAAAGAATGGAAAAGGCTTGGATTATAATTTTCATAAATTTGCTAATGTATTTCCTAATAAAAATGATTTAACTTATGTTTTGATACTTTCACATGTTGTCAGCTTTGTGCACAAATATCTTTTATTCATCAGTAGCTGAGGCTGACCTTTTAAGCTGGAATTCTGAACATAAAAATAGTTTTTGTGATTATAGTAACCTTTTTGTAGTACATTTTGGGGTGTCAAGAACTGTTTAATAAAACATATTTTGTAATGCTGTATTTTAGAATGTTACAGGGTGGAAGTAAGTAAATAAGTGAGGCTTCATATTTTAAAATTAATTTCTTGGTTACCCAGAAAGGCCTGTTGGCCCAATTCCATAGTGTAAACTGATTTAAGTATATATGCAGCATTATGCCTTTTTGTATAAGGCTCCAGCTAGCTAGCTTGCATCTTGAATTTTATTGTAGCTTCATTCTAGGTTTCTTTCCATCCTTCCCTTTATTTTGTTATTTTGCATGTGCTAGGAATTAAGTCTGGACTTGGCTGATTGTATTCCTGGTGCTTACACCAGGAATACCAAAGAAAAGGAACACCAAAGAAAACCCATTTGGGTTTTTTTTTCCTGGGCTTGCCTTTTATGTGTAGCATAAACCTGTATGTGTTTCTGTTAACATATTTGATTGTTTCAGAGGGAAGGGCAGGTGGAAGCAGGAGTCATGACAGCCACGACGTGGCTGAAGGAGGAGAGCGCTCCGTGCAGCTCAGAGAAGGTGAGATGTGTTTGTGGACTGTGGGCCAGAGCAGGACAGTCCCTCCAGGTTCTGCCACTGCCCTGGGCATTATGCTGTCAGGCTGATGATGCTTTTACCCTGTTGTTTAGGAGATTTTCTTTAGGGAGTTGTGGAAAGGAGTGCAGTTGGTGTAGGCTGTTGAAAGCTTCAGGATTTGTGGAGATCTGAAGACACAGGGTATTTATTTGTTCTAGTCAGACAGTGAGACAGTGGTTCCCATCAAATCAGTGGGCTGTTCAATACTGTCTTTTTTTTAGTATATTTAATTTCGTAATGGTTTTCTTTTGGAACAAGATTTTTAATCTTTTTCCAGAAAAGGTTGATTTCAGTAGGAGTATTGCATTTATAGGAATGTTTTTGACTGAACCTGTGTTCAGGTACTTAGGGTGGCAAGCAGCTAGGTCTATAATATGGCCTACAAGAGTAAGGGTAGGTATTAGATTGGATCACACTGAGTGGCATTACAAATTAGCTGCTATCTCCTATGCCTGTTGGAGATTTCTGTGAACAAATATCAGTATTAATTTAATAATTAATTTAATGTGCCCTCACACTAATTGCAACTCATATCAATAAAACATCACTATCTGGTTGTGATCTCACATTGGACTTGGTGATAAACAGCAGATTTTTAAGCTTATGTTGAATACTTTTTGATGAGCACGATGACATCAGGATTAATATATTGATTTTAAAGCATCTCTTTGTGTACCAAATGTCAGTATTTACCCTTCTGACTTTCCATTTACAGGTTGTCGCAATTCTTGTCTCAGTAGTACAGATTTTTGTAGCTGTGCTCTGGATTTTGGTATCTTCAAAATGTTTCAAAGTTGCCTGGGTATAATTTTGTTTGATTACAGTAGGCTTCAACTAATATTATAGTGGACTGTTGTGTACTCATGACTATTTTAATATTATTCCCCACATACAAGGTGGTTAACCACTACAATGAGATTTATTTTTTTTAATGAATGTTATTGCACAATATTAAGGTTTGAATCATGAAGTCACCTTCGAAAATACCTTTGAAAGATGAAAAGTAGCAATGAGATTAGTATAAGCTTGAAAAATATGGGTGTAGATTGTGAAGACATAGGTTTTTTCCCATTGTGCAGCATATATTGTCTCTAATATGTAATATTCAGTAATTATCTAATATTTAATTTTTTAACCAAAATGGGTTATTTTCATTGTTTTTGTGCTAAAAATTTTCAGCTGCCACAGACTTTAATGATTTTTCATTATGATTTGGTTTGTATTTGCTTTCTATTTGCATTTTGCAATACTACTTTGTATATTTTTAGCTTGAGTTCATAGTGAAAATCCACTTTTTTTATACTGCTTTGAAATTAGGAGTGTTCCATATACTATTAATGTTAAATAGCTCTGCTGGAATTTTTTTTTTTTTTTTAGTTTGAACAAGCAGACTGTAAAGAAGATGGAGATCCCCACAGCACTCAGGCACAATTAAACAGAGAAGAAACAGATTTTTGGGATGACTTCAGTGATGATGATATTCTGGAAACTTCTGTGAAAAAATGTGACAGAAGGAAGCCTTGCAATGCAAATAATGTAATGGTAGCAAAGGGTCAGCTTTCTTTAATGCAGTGTGGATTCTCTAAGCTGTTGCAGAGAGAAATTGAAACTGCCAGAGAAGGGGATGATAATTATAACTCCCATCAATTGCCTCCTGATGATCAGACTGTAAGAAAAAGCATAAATAGCAAGCACAGTGATTTTCAGAGATGTCAAAGCAGTGTGCCTGTTTTGGAGCATAGGAAAGCTGTTCTGTCAGCAGATGGAACTGATAAACAAGATAGGCATGGGATAGACTGGCTTGACTCATCAGGCTCTGAGGAGGAAGGGGACAGAGAAAATGAGGATCAAGGCCTTCCAAAGCAGCCTGATGTAGTCATGGAAACTGAAAGTAGTTCTGAAGAGGGGGATGATGTCATCCTTCCTACTCAAGTTCAAGCATGCCAGCAACCAGTGCTTACTGAAAAAGTTGAAACACACAGGTCAACGTCTGAGAATTACAAAGAGTTAGCAAAAGAAAAAGATGGGTCTGTATTTAGGGGAGACAGTAGGCAGTTTGGATTCCACAGGGTTGAGCCATCTTTTGAAGACGTCACAGATGACACAGATGACACAGATTTGAAAGGAGCAAGTGACATAAGTGACGAGTCTGATGATATTGAACTTCCCCATAATTCTAAATCAAGAAAGCTAGGATCTTCCAGCTTTCCAAAATTCAAGGAAAGATGTGCCCTTAACAACGAACGAGGTAACATCTCCAGATCTCTACCACAAGCAAAGAAGCCCAGTAGAGAAGAGAAGGAAAGTGATTCACAGAATATAGATGAATTTTCATCCTCTGAAGATAACTCTCCAGCTGAGAAAACTGAGGCCCGAAAGCAGAAGTGTAAAAGACAGAGAGGCAGAGTTCAGTTTGGGTCTAAAACGCTGCGTCCTGTTCAAGATACCTGTGTTGCACGAGGGGGGCCTGGCAGTTATGCTGTGCACAGAACTTCTGCCAGAAAAACTGAATTTGAGCACCAGGAGGAAAAAATGGAGTCAATGGACAGGTATCTAGGTAACTAGTAATTTCACTTCTTTGATTTTATTTGAACTTAAGTCATAACATAGGTTTAAATTTGCCATTGTCTGCAGGCTCTAGGTTTTTCTTGCTGTATGTGCTGTTGGTTAGAGGGTACTAGTAGATGCTCTGCTAAATTAGTTAGTAACACCTTTTTGTATCTTTCTTTTTACCTATTAGTCTTACTTTCCTGTCCTCTGGGGTGACAGACTGCTTTGTAGTACTGTGTTCAAGACTGGCTGGCTCTTGAACGGATGCTAAGATTGAGGATGTATTAAGAATTCACAAACTAAGTATTTGAACTGCAAAACCTTAAAAGTCTTTACAGAGCTGTTAAATAAAAACTTAACGTACATGGGGAAAAAAAAACATGATCTAAGAGTTTGAAATACCATGCAGAAGACTTGATTCTGTAAAAGGCTTAATTTTAAACATTAATATTGCAGCCACTGAAACATAAGATGCTTTGAAACTTCCTTGTGTCCACCTGAAAAAAAGCCCACATGGAAATCGAAGTAGTTTTAAACTGTCTAGGTAAATATCCTATTTGTAATAACCAACATTTGTGATTGTACCTTTCTCCTGATGTGCCAGATGGTGTTGAGGAAGTGGCATATATTCATTCAAATCAGAACGTGGTTGGATCCAGCAAGGCCGAGAATCGCTTGAGCCGCTGGGCAGTGCGGGACGTGTTCGAGCTGAGGCAGTTCTCCCAGCTTCCTGCTAATGTCGCTGTCTGTAGTGCCAAGGTAAAGAGAAATGTTTGGGAACCTTGTTTTAACTCTTTTATCCTCATTTTTCATCTTAAATAAGCTCTAAAAAAAAAAAACCTTGTGTTTCTGTTGACGGCCACCATGGATGATCAAAGCCACTGAGGATGGGAGGAGGAGAAGGCTCAGTTGGAAGTCTAATAAATTACTTTTGTTTTTTGGGGTGGCTTTTAAGCAGCACAGTACCCTCTGTGGGATTTTTTTCTGTGAGAGAAACAGTAAGATTAAAGATTGGGTGTTTGAGATCAAATTCTGTGCCATGTTTTTCTCATTTGAGCCTTGAAAATTCTTCAGTTTGTCCTGGATGCAGTTTAAAAAAAATCCAGTTGCCACAGTACATTCTGGAAAACTCTGTAGCATGGAAAGTCAAACATAAATCAGTTTGCAGACTTTTTGTGGGAGGTGAATGTATGCAGTTGCTATAATGAGTCAAATTGTCTAATGCCTGAAACATACAACCAGAGTTTGCTGGGAGTGCCTGTTGGCAGCCTCAGGTACATTTTGTGCTTTTTGTTGGTCATGCATCTTGTTTAATTGCATTGGCAATGCACACAAATCTGAAATAAATTCAGGTAGAGCTTCCGTATTTTTGTTCTCATTAGCTAGTGGTTTTAATCTACTCTGATTATCCGGATACTTCGTTGTTTCCCTTGTAATAAACATTTGCAGTTTCCTGGACTGATGCTTAAGATAAACCACAAGCATAGAATAAGTAATTGGTGAATGTGCAGCTTAGTCTTCACAGACGTGTTAGCAATCATTATAGAAATTGTAGACATACATCTGTGTTGTTCTGGGGTGTTGAACATCCACAGTGGCTGGAAGAGTTTCTTCCAGTGTTGTTGTTGTTGTTTTACTGTATTTAATTAAGCCATTAGCACAGTTGCCAAAGAATTTTTATACTGGTAAGATCACACTAGGAGAACCAGTAAAAGTGGTGCCTTTTTAATTCTAACACATTTGCGTTATAATGTCCCTCATTTACAGAAAAGTTCGTCAGAAATACTCAAAAGTACTTATTAATTGGCACTGGCTGACAGCAGTATTGAACTCAAATATAAACGAAAGAAAACTTTTAAAGAGTGTATTTTGTCTAAAAGTCTGTTGATCCACCTCTGTTCAAAAATAGCTTTGTTTTGTTCCTGTAACTTAGAGCCTATTTTGTGTGACTGCAAGTACTACAAAACAACTTCTCTTGATTAACTTGCCAGTTTTTATAAGGTAATCATTTTTTGCTCAGAAGCAACAGTGGTATCACTTCTCTTGGAGAACTAAGTAGGAAGGAAAATATCAAAAACTATAGAGAAGTCTGCCTCTTCCTTCACTTCCTGTTATTTCTTTTACTCCAGAGGCACCAATCCAGAAATAATCCCTAGATGATGGCCTATTCTTAGATGTGGCACTCTGAATTTTTTCTGTTCTGCTTAAAAAAAAGAGCTGCCCAGAGCTTCATGGACAACTTTAAAAGATTCTCCTTTGTTTTACTTTAGAAGGCATTTTGTGAAAAACATGGCTATTGTTGTGCTTCTGGCCATCATTCTTTGCTGGTCATTTTTCACTTATTTCCCATCAGTTGAAGTTAGGACATTCACTGTCAGAGCAACTACTTGCATTATAAAAAAATGCTGCTTTTATGTAAAGTTTCATAAAAAGCTTTTTTGACAGATTAAAGTAGCATCATGCGCAACACTAAAAATACAGGTGAGTCACCAAAATTTCCATCACTGTTTTAAGTAAATAAAATTGCAGTTTTGAAAGCTGGAATGTTAATTGGAAACTGATAGTTATTGAAAGGAAAGCAGAGTTTTGTCAGATGAAATTCCTGACTTATGTTGTCTTCCAGCATCATTGGTCTGATGGAGTTTCTCAGAAACTGCTGGGTAGCTGTTTGTTTGCTCTGGGTACGAGTGATCATATCCTTAAGTAGAACCTTTTTTTACAGTGTATTTATATTGAAGCTTTATTTGATAGTGTCATGAAGGCTCCTGAATAATATTTTTTCCCCTGATAATATTTATGTCCCTTCTTGAGCACGCTTAATCAAACTCTCTTATTTCTAAGCAGAAGTGATCAGGAAAGGTTATTTTCCTTTCACTTCATAGATAAGTCTGCTTGGGACCAAGAAGTAAAATGTCCTTTGTGCAGTTCATTTTACCTATGCCAACTGTATCTTCCTGCTTTACAGTTTCACTCTGCAGGCTGTCTGTAATAATGCATTTCTGATTTAATATATTTTAAATATATTTTTCAAGTAATCACCAATATCTCTGTGAAAGGGGATCAGGAATCCTTAAAAACTAGAATTGTTCTATTGAAGTGGGTGACTTGCAAGTTGGGAAATACAAATTCCTCCAAATTTTGGTTGAAGACTTAAGTGAAACATTTTTGTTTCATGTTTATGGGTGAATTTGGAATGACAGTATAATAAGCGGTTATAATAAGCAAAAACAATCAATAAAGAAAACCCCTTGTAAGAACATTGACAGGTTGATTTCTTGCTGTTGGCTAGTCATCTAATCACATTTTTGCTTGACTGAATTTGCATAAACTTTTATATCCTATATTAAGTTCTTCAGTTTCAATGGCTAATTTATGGAAACTAGGGGAGTAAAGAAAAAACAAGTTGCTAGAAAGCAGTAGAGAACAATGTATTCTTCCTGGTTTTCTACCTGTATAGCTAAAAGGAGTATAAATTAGGTTTATTAGTGCTTTCTTTATTGCTGAAGCATGGAGACTAATGTAGTTGCTTGAGGTGTAGAAGCTGCTTAAGGCTGGACCAGACTGCAAAACCTGTGAGGACTCTTCTTTGAAAGTGAGAGAGGTTGCATGGGAAGAAGATCCTTGAGAGCCAAGGTAGAAGGGGTGGTGGGGCAGCAAATCTTACTCTTCAGGAGAGAAATTTGAAGGTATGTAGCACACCTTTTTTAAGAACATGAGTATCTAATGAACTTGGATTTAAATTAGTTGTACAAAAATGTAAGACTTGAACGCTTTTTTCTTACCCCAGAGTTCGTCGTGGGGATAGTTACTTCCCTTAATTAGAGTTTAGAAGGTCTGTGTTACATCTACACAGTTGCACTAGTGTAATTCACAGTCAAATAAATATCTCTTAACCTTTTGAGCTGTAGGCTTCAATCAAGTTCATTTTTTTTATTCAGTAGTAAGTAGCCAGTCTGTCCTTAGTTTTACCTGTGCCTATTCCTATACCCCAGCTACCTTTTCTCTGAACAAATAGAACATGTTATTTTAACCTGCTATTGCTCTGTACCTTTAAAGGCTTAAGGGAGAAAAATCTTGGTTGTTTTTATGATCTTGCTGGTGTTTCTTCTTTCTGACTTGCTTTGTTCTCCAGGTTCCATAAGAGTCCTGGATTCAAGACTGCAGAGCCTTTGACTCTTCTTTCCCCAGAGGTGACAGGGAGTGCAGTCATACTGTTTGTTTATGTCCATTTTTAAAGGAATTGTGCCAGCTGACAAGTTTGGCTGGACTGTTCACATTTATAGTTCTGAGTGCTTGTTTGGTGTGTATTTCTGTAAGTATTGTGTGATTTTGGAAAATAAAGTTTGGTATCAGCAACCAGAATCTAAAGTCTGCCATCAAGAAGCAAAACTAGGACATCATGAGAGCCCTCTCACAACTTAGCAGCTGTGAAAGTTGAGATAAAATCCAAAAGTAGTAAATGTAGCAATATAAAACAAGCAAGCAAGAGAATAAACCCTATTCTGGTTGAATATCATTAGTCAAAATAAATCCTGTCCAGCATCTGAATTAAAGAAAGCTTGTTTGAAGATAGTTTGGATATGACAATAGTAGAAGTAAACAAATGTGAAAAGGCTTTTGTATCACATGATACTGAAAAAAGGAAAATAAATTATGGGATGTATTCCTTTTATCACGTGGGAGTGCATAAAAAGTGTAAGATGATGCTCTAGCTACAGGTGAGTTGGAGTAGCACTCTAAATGAAGCAACACATTGTTATCTTGTTATAGAACAGGCTTTCATAGTCATCTACAGCAGCAGAGATTTGTTTATAGTTTATTTTGTAAGTGTGATCAGGGAGGTACTTAAAAGACTAAGATTAACTGGGTTCTTTTGACTGACATGGCATAATATCACTTAAATGTAGAATGCGTACAATTATAGTAAAAATGTTTTAATACCAACAGTTCCTGAACTGTACACGTTATCCTTTCTCTGAAGATGGTCTGTGTTCTGACCATTGCCCACAGTGTTGGATTGCTGTAGATTGTAGATGCCCAGAATAGTATGATGATCTTTCCACAAGGAGCTGATGTTTCTGATAGTTCTGCTTATGTGGAAGGCACTGATGTGTCAATAATGAGAGGTGTTTAGAGCCTCAGAAATCAAATCAAAGCCAGGGATTTTTGTTCCATGCAGAAGGGTGGCAGGCAGCTGTTTCTGAAAAAATTTCAGAGATACAGGTTACACTGTGTAATAAGTTAATCATGACTTGCACTGTCAACTCTGTATTATTATATATAGAAATATAACTTCCTGTATATTTCTAAAAATTTATTGCACTTCCCAGAACCTGAGTGTCTCAGAAAGCGGACTGGTGTATCTCTGTGCAATCCAGGATCTCGTGCTGCTTGTAATCTTTCATAACAAATCTAAAGTGTGAAAGCATGAGTTATGGTTAGAATTGCAATGCCATGATGCAGGGAGAACACACCAGGCTTCAGTGTTGTAAACACCTTGAGGGTAAAAAATGCACATCGTTTAGTGTGGCATGTGGCCACTCCAGTAAAAACTGAGAGCTGTTCTTCATTGCTTCCTCATGCATATGACAACAAAATACACTTGATGTGCTGTTTCTCAGAAGATTCTTCATAGGAAAGGTCTGTTTTCTGGTCTGATATGGAGAAGTGTGAAGGAAGAAGGTATGTGGAAATTAATCTCTCGGAATAAATAGCTAATTTTTTCCCTGCATTATTTTGCTGGGTTTAGCCTGACTTGATGACATGGAGAAATCTGTGTTCTGCATTTGTTTTTAAATTCAAGTCTTGTGAAAATAGACTTAATTAAATATTCATTGTGGTTTCATTAAAAAAAAAATATTACCACATTATTATTACCACATCACTACCTGCTGAGAACATAGCTGAAAACAAAAAAAAAAAAAAGGAACTGTCTTGTGTAACTACGGAAAGAAGCATATGGAAAACAAAAGCTTCTAAAAGCAAATGTGAAATGAACCTGTAGACCGGACATGGTGGACTTACAAAGCCAGACTATAATTTTCAGGGCAAATCTACAGTTATTTCAGCCTTCCAGAGGAAAAGACAGTCTTGAGAATTCATTTTGCTCAAAGTTATTCTGACTTTACTGCATTCCCTAATGAATTTCCTGATTAATTCATGTGTTAATTGGCAAAAACAGCCTGTATGAAATGTTTGACACCAGTATGGAAGTCTGGGATGGGCTTTCCCTAATTCCTATAAAGCCAAATTTGTGTAGTACCTCTTCAGTTGGAGTCTGGGGTGGTGGGGGAGTTGGGTGAGCTTGGGGAAATCTTTAGAGAAGGCTTGGATGTTTCACAAAAAAGGCAGCACATGGGAACAGGATACCCTAAATAATGGGAAAACTGATGATGTCCCACACTAGAGCTGATTTTCACTTTTTAGTGTGTGGAAAAGTGTTAGCTGCAAGAACTTGTACTGTACCTGTTGAATATGTGGAGTCTCTTTTTTTAGTCAACTGCGTGTTTTCAACTTAAGTTTACTTTAAGTTCTACTGAAAAGAAATGTACAAAGACAGCCATTCAATTGAGGATTAATCACTATGGCAACAGAAATGTGGTGACTGAAAAGGGGGAGGATGTATTCTTCCCTCAGCTTCCTGCCAGCTGTCATATTCAACCTTTGCGGCATGAATTCAGGCCAAAATATAGACTGTGACCAGCTCTAAGAAACTTTATCTGTATTTTTATAAATTCGTACAAGAATTGCACTATAAAGGAAGACTTAATCCTCTAAATTGGATGACAGACATTTGGCACTATTGCCAGTGTTTGACAGAGAAATAACGAGATGCTTTGTAGTAAAACCTGGATTAATGGTAAACCCCTCTTTATGTTATTGCAATGTGGTGTAAATGAAAAAACTAAGCATGCTGTCAGCCTAGGAAAAAACGTGCCCTTTTTATCTGCAATGCAGATTTAAGTACTGTTGAGAATACTGTAAATACAAAAGTTGTGTCATTAAGAACTCTTTATCTTATTTGTATTACATTGACATTTTGTAGATTGTTTAAACAAAGACTTTCTATCGGTTGTAGGAACTCTGATTGCAGTGTGTTTGCACAGCTATCAGATTCAACAAGTTTAGATAGTTGTTTACAAAGAGCAGGCTTTTGGGAGATAACATGCCTTTATCTGTGCTGGTCTAGGATGGTGAACTATTCATCTTTAAAAGAATTGTTCCCACATGATTGGCCTGCAATGCTGCTTTACTGAGCTTACTTTTCCAGTTTAACCATTCCACTATGGCTTTTGGTTGCGTTTTTCAAATGTAGTCAGTTCATATGTGGCCTTCTGTGAGTGGCATTTTCATTATGATATATGTATACAGCCTTTAGTTTTGGTCCTGTTTGATGGATGGCTGAGAAGGTGAAAGAAGATAGGTGAAAGTCCATGGACCTCTGCTGGAGTAAGCAATTACTTTAGGCTTTGAGTTCTGAGACAGGCTATCTCCTCTCGTTCTCAACAATAGTAATAACTATGTTGATTTAAGATCATATTTTTGGTGCAAGACAGTGATCTGTCATACAGGAATTATTTTTGCTAAAGGCTCAACAGCTTCAATAAAAATAAAAAATTCGTGGTCTGTTACCTGACTGTAGAAGAAACAGACTCAGAAACAAATGTGAAATAGGGCACAGTCTGTTCTCAGTTGACTTTAGTAGTCAGTTCTCCACTACCACACCAAAGAGCAGAGTTTGTGGAATGTCCAGTTTATTTATGCAGAAAAGCTGTTTGGAACAAACAGGAAAATTACTCATATTACTCCAAATTTTCTTTAGTTTCATTAATTTTACTGGTCTCTTGGTTTGGCAAAATGTTTTGGAAGAGTAGTTCAGACCCATAGTAAATCTTAAACATTATTGTAACTTGAAGAATAATTCAGCATAAGTTCAAGAAAAGCATATGAAAAGGTCATAATAATTCACACATAATATCAGAAAAACTCCCGGGGGGGGGGGGGGGAAGAAAAGAAAGAAAAAAAAGGAAAAAACTATTTAGAATTGTAATTTGGGCACATAAAGAGAGTGGAATGCAGTATCACATGATCAAATTATCACCAGTCGTCCAAAACCAGCTGCAAATCACAAATGTGCGAAGTCATGTATTGTCTCAGGGTTTGAGGAGAGTGGGAAGATACAAAGTAGGAAATGGCATGAGGGTTTATTTGCTGGTAAGATGTGTTTTAAGAGGCCAGTCACACTGAATTCACTGTGTTCTGCGCTTTTGTATTATTTTGGGTGACTGCAAAGGCAGCTAGCCATTTGAGAAGGCCGTTCTTGTTTGCTTTAGAAATGAAAACAAACAGTGAAAGGGTGCAGTGGTAATTTAGTACCCTGGGTGTCTGACAGCAGTGGTCTCACGCATACCTGGAGAGAAAAGCCTCATAACATTGTTTCAGCTGCGAGTGGGGAAATCAGAGGATTATTGCCGACTGGAAGTCAGTATCTGGCAAGATACTTGCTGTAGGGATGCTTTGGGTAGTTGGGCAGTAAAAGAGAGGAAGATGGTCAGGCACCGTGCAGCTATGGCTGAAGAATAATTATGTAAACGTATTTTCAACTTCAGATTCAGGCTGTTGAAGGACATGCATTATGCTCCGAGTCTGGAGAATCAGTGGATTGCCACAGATTTGAGACAACTTGAAAAACAAGCATCCCCCGAGCCTCTATTTCTCTTTTTTCTCTGCTTATCCCAGCCTCTGCTCCCTTACTCTCCCACACCTTTTCATCTTGCTGCATTTGAAAAGATGAAATGTTGTTGGGTTTTGCCTGGCTAGAAGGGAGTAAAGAAAAGGAGTGAATTCGCTGGCTTAAGGTGGCCAGTCATCTCAGTCCTGTCTAAAGGTGCTTATACAAGAATTAGCATTCACTGCTCCAGAATGTAGAGCTGTTTCTTTATGCCTGTTACAGGAAGAGCAGGTACTGAAGTTTTGTACTGACAAAGATAGGCAAAAATTGGTTTTGGTAGGTGCATACTAGTTTTAAAACTTCCATACTTAGGCAGCAGGAGACAGATTTTTATCTTTGATGTCAATGTAATTATTTCACTGCCCCTTCCCCCCTCTGTGCCCTCAGAGGTTTTTTTGCTGAAAGGAGAAAATGTGGATACAGAAATGTGTAATGGTTTTACAGATAATTCAGTATAAGTGCACTTGATACATCAGATATCCAGTAAGTATGTTTTCAAGTTAAAGTGAAACTTTTCCACTTTGAACAGCTGAAATTTCTTAAAATGAACTGCAAAGGCTTACTGTCCCTAATGTATTTAAATATTTAGTAGAGGCTAACTGCTTTCATGACTGCTGTCATTCTCCTTGTCAAAATTCTTTTAAAATACATATAGCAGACACTGTATGATATGTGTATGCTATAGCATACAGTGAAGGGGTTTTGTTTCCTTTATTATTTCATTCTTTTGGTCGTGGCATTTATTGGTTCATAAAGGGTGCGGTATTAATAATATAAATACTTTAAATTGCTAGTAACAGTAGTGTCAGAACAAGAGTCTGATGCTCCTAGCTGAGTCAAATTCTCTTAATTTCAGTCTTACTTTAGGAGACTGTCCTAAATGCGATATTCATGGTAATTCAGGTGAACATGCCCAGTGCTGTACAGTCAGCGTGGGATTTCATGTAGAAGTGAGTAATGGGGACACAGCAGTTTGTTAGAGAAAGTCCTTGAGGAACAGAAAATACAAAAAGCTGTTGAAAGGAAGTTTTCATCATGAAATCAGTGAGTTAGAGGGCAGACATTGAAAGGTAATTGGAAGGATGTTGGCCATGAGAACAGTGAATTAAGGAGGGTAATACACCAAGTCAAATTCAAAAGGAAGCAAAATAATGTGAAATGTTGACTATACTGGAACATGACTGAAGGTTTTGCTTTGTAATGGTACTTGTGAGAGAAGGGCAGAGGGAATATTTTCATCATCCCAGTGTGCTAAGCTTGCCTCTGCATAAAACCTGTTATTCGTATATCGCTCACAGGAACAGGCTTCAGGTTTGACCTTCAACAAACATGGAAACATCTTAAGAGAAACCAAATAAGTGGTTTAGATTTACTGAAGAAGTGTTTACTGTTTTTCAAAAAAGAGGTGATTGGATTTGGGAGCTGGGGGCTGGAATTTCTGAAACATTCACCAATTCATCAGAGCCAACTGTTGTGTTTCAGCCCAACTGGGTACCATTTAACCAACTGCCTTTGCTCCAGAAAACTGAGATAAGCCTTTCAGCTTTTGTGGTAGCTTTTTTATAGTCGCTTTTTCTACCTAAAGGAAAAAAAAAAATCTTTAGGCAGCTTATTTAGGTAGAAGAGGAGCTCTTTGTGTGTATATGGTGGTATTTTGATGCTGGTTTTTTGGGTGTGGCAGTGTGGGTCACTGTACTTAAAATTTTGTGCTTCCTGATCTAAATAGGCCATTTGTGCATTTCTTTGCAATTAGCAATACTTCTAACATTAGTTCTGTTCCTCTGCAAAGACAAGTAATTTTATGACTTTCAGTGTGTTTACAACATGTGGCTTTTTTCCCAAAGATACTAAAAGTCCTCTATGTTTGAACAGATGTGTAAACCAAAGTATTACTGCCTCATATAGTTCGGTCTTGTTTAAAAAGAGGTTTAAAAAGAGGTGGAGGGATGCACATTTTTGGGGTTTTAAAATACCTTTAAGACAGGCATTGACATGGCTAGTCTTGTATTCTATGGAAATTATGCTTTCTTGAATTAAATTATACAGCCCTGATTTACTGACAGAGTGAAAATAAGCCAAGTCTTAGCATAGTGAGATCTGAATACTATGAATATACTTCATGCAAAATTTCCATCAAAATAAATATATGTTAAAACTACCATTGCTTCCTTCTTTAAAAGTACATTTTCTGAGTAAAGTTCTGTATTATCCATGCATTCATTAAAAAAAAAAAAAAAGTTAAAATGTTAAGAAATGTATAGAGAACCAGCAAGAGAATTGTAGAATAGTTATGCTATAGGTAATGTCTACTAATTCAATATTAATTTTGTTACTAGCATTATGCTATTATTGGCAGGGCAGGGTTTTTATCTCAACTGAGGACTTGGCTTCAGTTTTGTATAGTGCAACTTAAAATAGTGCAGTAGAATTTTAAGCTTTGGAGTTGTGGATTTATCCTGAAGTAAGAACTTATGCCTGTAGGTTCCAAATATTAACATCTCTTTCTGTATGCTAGCTCGAGGTTACTTACCAGAGTAAAGCTGAGAACAGATGTGAGATCCTAAAGCTCAGAAACATTGTGAACAGCCCATGGAAATAAGGGAAGTGGACATGGATCAAATAGAAACACACTGAGAAGAAACACTGTAAATCTGAAACCAAATTTTGAACCTGCAGGTGACAAGGTGTGAACACAGTTTGTGTTTCCATCTCTAAAGTAGTGTTAGTAGGGAGACTGAGGACATCACTAACCAGCCGTTCCTTCCCCTGATTTTATTTGAAAAAAACTAAAAGGAAAAGCTATTGCTGCTTCTTTATGTGGGTTTTTTTCTGTTTTTCCATGCTCTTCATAATACGCATTTTGGCATTTTCTTGTTTCCTTTGGCTTGCCTTTCAGCAAAGGGGAAATTTTGATGAAAATTTGTGAGCATTTCCGAAAAAATAACTTCGGTGTAAATAGGATTGTATTTTTGTGCAAGATATCAGAGAACCAAGACTTCCCTTCCACGTCCCTGGAAGTTTGTGACTGAGTAGGGATCCTAATTTGCAGCTGTGAATCCCAGCCTGAGTGATAGCTAGGAGTGAGAGAGTTGGGTGCAGTGGAACTCATCATTATGTCAGAGGCACAGCTGTCTTAACGATTTCAATGTCTCATTTTACTAGAAAAGGGATGAAAGCCCAGAAGACAGCACCACAGAGAAGAGCCTTGTTAAGGAAGGGCCAGAAATGCTGATGAACAGTAAGCAGCATCATCTGTGTGTTATGCATCCTGTGACCCAGAGAAAGCAAAAAGTGTGCAGAGTGGGTTCAGCCACCTTCTTGATTGGAAAGACACCCAAAGGAATACGCAGGTGAGATCTCATCACCTTCTTTGAAGGACTAATTAAATAAAATTGGACTTCATGTTTCTTTTTTGACATGGGGCTCAACATTTTTCAATATTTCTTTTAATGTTTTGTTCTCCCCCCCCCCTCATTTTTGGAGTGCTAATACTTTTTCTGGTTCCTTGCCTTCCCTTTTCCCCCAAGCAATTGTTATTATTAGTATGAATATTAAATTCCATTGTTACATAGACAGAACTTCAATAAAAATGGCCAGGTGGTATGTGGAAATAGAAAGTGGAATTCAGTAGCTAACTAAGGAAATACTTATTTTTAAAAAGTAAATAAATACCTACAGAACAGATATTTGGTGTGTATTTTCAATTTTGTCTTGAGACACTTAAATTGCTGTATGAGAGTTGGCAGCTAGGTAATGCCTGTCAGTGTTCAGGATCTGCCATATCAGCTCTCTGGCCTCAGCTGTCCAAAGTGTTGCTGTCGAGCTGCCAGATTTGTTTACTCCTGTAGACACTGACAATGCTAAATATTTATGAGGCGCTTAAAGAAGAACCCTTCATTCTAGAAATACTCAGAACTGCAATCATAGTTCTCAGTAATTCGTTGAGGTGAAATTTTCAGAGGTAACGAAGGCTGTTAATGCCAAGATCCTAAAGCCAAATCTAGCAGAAAATCTAGTAATGTTTGACACTCACTGTCACCTGGCCTGCAGTTAGGCTTGGTCTGCATGTGGATGTGCCCTGCAGGGAATGAGGGGGGCTGTGTCTCAGTCTCCTGTGCCCAAACTCAAGTTGCAGGGCAGAGGGGGAAGCTCTCTGCAGTCACCGCACTCTAAGGGTGTAACTGGGCCTAGCCAGTCGAGTGGTATTTGAGGCAGACAGGGTTAAATCTTCCTGCCTTTTGGAGCCCCCATACGGGGAAGGCGACATGTTTGATATCCTTTCTCTGACCTGGGAGCATAAACCCACCTCTCCAGCCTTCCAGGAAGGTTACCTGACCCCAGACGAGGGCTAACTCAATTAGGGTGATCTTTTTTAATTAAATCCTGGCCTTTTAGCAGAAATATAACTCACTGGGTAGGATGATGTGGACAGTCCTTGTCTCCTGTGAAAGCTTTTATCCAACTCCTCTTTAGCAAGTCTCCTTCAAAAGGAATTGGAGCAACTATTTCCTCCCCCTGCCTTTACTTCCTTAAAAAAAAAAAAAATCAGAACAAAAAACCCCCCACCAACAAAACTCCCAGCATTCTGTCCATCTACACTTCTTTGGTATCTCTGTTCTTCTGAACTCTGTCCCTTTCTTATGGTATCTTACCTTCAGTGACAGTGAGTCTTTGAATCGTAAGCTGAGGAAATCACAGTGTAGTTTGGGATTCAAAAGTCATTTCAGTTCTTCTGAAGTTATTACTCTTTCTTCTCTTTGCTAATGAAAACAAACAATGCTTCTAACAAGGAAGTTACTTTTGATGGTTACTTTCTGGGTTATCTGAAGTAGGTGAATTGAATTAATCGCTTGAAACTGCTTTTGTTTCTAGTTAAAGGTGTCACAATAACACATTTTTCCTTCTTGGTACTTACAGGACACAATTTGAGGAAATGGTATCCCATTTTAATATGGGATCAGTGAAAGAC
Organism: Pyrocephalus nanus; assembly: GCA_038380795.1. NCBI lineage: Eukaryota > Metazoa > Chordata > Aves > Passeriformes > Tyrannidae > Pyrocephalus > Pyrocephalus nanus. The sequence continues at coordinate 73,072,972 of CM076263.1, read as the reverse complement.
CTCGCAGAACACATTGCAAAAGCTACCTCAGAAACCAGGCAGAACATGTTGAAGGAATTCTATGTTTCCAAGCATCCTGAGATGGAGCCTTTCTTCTCAGTTGAAATACCAGCACAAGAGTTACGTGGCCGTGAGGAAGGAGAACTGGGTACAGCACACTCTAGAAAAAGAAAATCCGTTGTCAATTTTGGGAGATCTAAGTCTAGACCTTCATCAGCTAAAGAACTACCGAGCAGGACTACAGAGACACAGACCCAGCAGAGCTGTAAAGGAGGAGCAGAGAAGCCTCACAATGACTCCTGCCTGCAAGATGTGCTTGTTGATGCAAAATGTAAACAGTCACTCACTGTTGCTACTCAGCATTTAGAAAGGAGAAACAGTCAGGCATTCAAGGATTTTATGGCATCTGGCTCATTAAACAGTAAATCAGGGGTGCTGCCTGTAAAGAGTTGTGAGGGACAGCAGGACTCAGAAGGAACACAGCTGCCAAAAAAAAGATCCCTGTCTCAATCAGAAAATGGAGAGAGCAAAGCTCAGATTTATAAGAAAAAGTCCTTCATGGATTTACTTGGAGATACCTCTGTTCTCAATGACATCTTCAGAAGTGGTGGAAATGGGCCCGCAGGATCCCCAAGGAGATTCTCCTCGGGGCAAGCAGAAAAGTCGAAGGGGAAACCGAAAGATTTCTGGGATATGCTGAATGAGCAGGACGGGGAGAACCTCAGAAAGCTCACAGACATAGCAGTCATAGAGAAGCTGTGTGAAAGAGCACCTCGTTCCACAGTGGCAGAAGAGACAGAAGTGTGTGAGGGTTCTCTTTGGAAAACAAATGAAAATTTCCTATGGGAAAAGTATCGTGCAGGTGATTCAGATGAACCATCCACTGCTAAATCTTGTAATGTAGTGAAATGAAAGTTTTCTACACGGGCTGCACTTAAATTATTTTAGTTGAACACTGAGGAGCTTCAGGATTGTGGAACAAAACATTGTAACTCCATGAAATTAAAGGCAAAATGATGAATTCTTATCTAGAGTGAGAGAGAATTATATTTTACAGGTATGAATTATGTATGTAACAACATATGCAAATATGTATGTAATTACATATGCAATGTATAGTACATTTGTGCATAGTAATGCATATCGAATATATATTGTAAGCTATGATATATTAATTTTAAATTAAACTTTTTTAGAATTTTCTGAGTACGCTTGGCTTTCATTAATTCTATTTCTGGGCTCAGTAGTTGTACTTTGTAATTATTTTCCCCTTTACTTACGTTTGGACACCCTCAGTCATCTCAACAGTCTAATGATAACAGGATTTGACAATGATATTTCATATATTTTCTGAGGCACTGGAGACTGGGGCATTTCCTGAGCCAGGGATGACATCTCTGTGCCCGATAGTTTTTGATGGGTTCCCACCCTCATGATTTTCCTCTGTCTCTGAAGCTGTGGAACCTCTAGATCCTCAGTGTCCTATGACAGCTTGTTTCTTGGCTTGGCTGATGTGAAGAACTGCCAGTTTTTGTTTGGTCTTTCTCATTAGTGATGCCAGGTGTCAGGTTTCATCTCCTTTTTTATTTTCATGGGCGTAATCATATCTTTGTGAGTTGCTGGAATATGCAGTACGGTGCATATGGACTAAGGTATTCTGGGATGCTGGGTGTAATAAAGCTTTTAAATGAGAATTGGAGGTTGGAGGAGTGGTGATAAGATACACAATCTTGTATCTCATTTGCCAAATAGTCACATTTGTCAATGCTGTGGGATCATGTGAAGAGTACCTTGTAACACACGATGAAAACAGGCCAGGGCTTCACGTTGGTCTGGAAATCTTAACCCTAATCCTTGATTTTTGTGCATTTCAGATGGCGTGCAGGGGTTTTGCCCTTTGCTGTTGCAGTGCCCTTGTTGTTCTACTCAGTGGGGTTTGTGTGGGTCTGGCACTGGGTCCCTGGCAGAGCAGGTGGTACCAATAGTGCCTGTAGCCTTCAGTGAGAATTCTTTGACTGGAAAGAAAACAGGTTGCCAGTGAAACAGCAAGAAATCTTGCCCTGCCTGTGCTGGCAAATGCACCTGCCTCAGCAACCAGTTTGCAAAACTGTCACCAGACCTGGTTAAGAACATTGGTGTTCTGAGTCTGACTTACAGTGTGGTTTGGATCTTGAGGGTGATTTGCAGACTGGGGCTGTGGTCAGAACTGCATTTGGGGGTAGTTGTGTGGTACACAGATTTTATATTTGATCTGGGGGCAGGAGACTGAGTGATTTCAGGTAAAGATTAGGTTTCAGAAAGTCAGGGTGCAAACACCTTGTGTACACATTCAGGCAGTTTGAAAGGATGTATCTGCTCAGTTTCAGCAGATCATCAGTTGAGGCACTGGAAGGCAGACTGGTGCCTGTGCTCTGGCTTCAGCACAGTGAGTGAGAACAGCACTAGCAGGAGGAAAGGGTAATTGGCAATAGCATTATCAAAGTATCACGGGGTACTTTGAAGGGGATAATTACAGTTATTGCATAAGAAAAAGATGATTTAAGTTAAGTTCCTCAGGAATCTCAACTGCAGAAGGAGGAGAGGATTCTGTCCTTCCAAGGAACCACTTAACTGCCTTTGCTGCTACGTATTTTTCTGTTCATGCAGTGCCCTGCATGTGTTATTCACTGCTTGCATTCCAGTTTATGCAACAAGTGAGGTAATATTACAAAAACTCTCTCTCCTTGCATGTTCCCCAAGTCAGTTCATCTTGACTTGGTGCATTCTGTAGGAAAAGAGTGATGACTGCCTAAGGAGAGTTCATGCCAGAGTCTGCCTTCCTGATACAGGCAGCTGAAAAGTAGGGAACTGGCTTAAGGTAACTTAAGGAAATGCAATTTCTGGTGCTGAAATTGGATGTCTGGTTTGCAGATGGGAAGGGTAGGCAGTGATTCAGAGCACTTAAGAGGTATCCTCTCGCCCTGTACGTCATGTGTGTGTGTCACAGCAGTGTCCTGAATGACTAAATGAGTCTGTATCTTACACAGGATTCTGAAAGAGGAAGAAAGTACATCCAAACAAGGTGATTGGAGGGCTTCAGCGTTATTTTTGGCTTGGTCAGCATCCAAAAAGCTGAATTTCCTTTTTCGAAGACCAAGCGAAGATTGTGCTCTAAAATAAAAGACGTAATTGAGTGTAGGCATGAGGTGTGTGCATGGTACTTGAGGACAGGTTGTCTCAGTTCTTTGAGTTTGTTTGAGCTGAGAGGATGGAACTGAGTGGCCAGAACCTGGCCTTGTGTCTGAATTGAGACTGCACACATCACTTAAACTAACTGGGGCATAACCAGGCCTGCTGCACTGAAGTATTGCTCTTTGAAAATGCACCCAGGAGCCATGACTACACTGTGGTTTGTGTTGGTCTGTTACAGTGGCTGGGCAGTGGTGTTTGATACCAGCACTCTCCATCCCCAGTGCTGCACCATTAAGGACAGTGGGAAAGCAGTGGGGGTACCTGGGGTGCTGCAGGAAAACCCACTCAGCTCAGAAGGAATCCATATTTTCTTTCAGCTGAACTGTTTACACTGGAAGGATTTTATTCCAACTTTTTGGTTGGATATTAAGTTGTTTCCGTCAAGTGAGCGCTTGTGTAAACGTGATCTCCCCTATCACCCTGAAAATCATCCTGTGCCAGTTACTTCCAAAACAAATACCAGATGTCTGTTAGTGTCCGAGGTAACTGCTCCCAGCTCTCACCAGCGCTCTCCTCTCCATGGCTGAGGCTGTGGTGGAAGTCCCATCACAGTCTCTGGTTGTTCTGGTTTATAAATCTGTGGCAAAGAAAACAAGTTCGTACTGGGGTCTAATTTGGAATGTAATTTGAGTGCCCCTGAGAAAGCTGTTATCTTAAAGCTTCATTTTGGTGCTTTGGTCTCATCACAGTGAACTCAGAACTTGTCTTGGTCCTTCTAAATGCAGATACTGTAATGGCGTAGCTAGAGGATTTTGTGCTGCTTATGCTTCTCTCAGCCCCCCACTGTTTCATAGTTGTGATTATATATATTGCTGTAATTACAATATGCTAATTCTAACTTAAGAGTCGTATACCTGGGGGCAGTATTGAAGAGAATGTTCTCATTACTCACATGTTGAGGTTCTGCTCTGCTTCTGATGAGTCACTGCAGTATTTAGGGAAAACAGGATCTAAGTTCCTTGTAAGGGGCATTATTACTTTTCATACTCAATGCTCTAATCGTTACAGATACATAATATATATTTTATATATATACAGTCTGGCATGTATATATATATGTATAAATTAGAATTATAAATTATATATATAATATAATAAATTTCTAACACGGTAAGGGAAATTATGATTGCATGAAAAAAAAAATGTATTTCAGGCCTGTGGCAATTACCTCCATACTTGATTATACCGTTGTTTGAATCTTGGGAACATAAAATAATTTTGTGGTTCAGAATTTTGTGGTTCTATCAAATTGTTGTATTTGGGTAATTTGCCGTCTGATGGTCCTTTGTTTCAAGCTCAGAAACCTTAGGCAGCTGAGAAACTGCTAAAAAATTGTAACTTGCATCCATCACAAATACCTACATTCAGTGGCATTCGTCTCTCTGATTCTTTGTAAGCTGCACAGAAGAGATTGTGCATTCTCTTATTTTGTTCTTGGGCTGTGCAGTCCTCTATTTCGTTTGAGAAGAAACTCAGTAGGAAAATGTGCTTGGAATGAACTCTGGTACTTCTCTTGAAACATTTCTGAATATATATTAAGGGAATCTTTTTATGTATTCCACTTCATTGAAAGAAATAGAAGCAGTAGGAAGACACTTAAAGGTGAAAGTTGGACTTGCTATTGCTTATGTAATGGAAAAGTTAATAAAAAAGTTAAAGTAATAGTAAATTAATATTTAATAATAATAGTCCTCTTCAATAATGAGGAAAGTTGCCTAAAATGGTGGGAGTTTTTTTTAATGTTTCATTTACCCTTTGTTTCAGGCACTCATGGTAAGAAAATAATTTTAGACATTTCAAGGGAGGTTAAAAAACATAACAAGACACTTTCCTTTTACTTTCCTCCACGGAAATCCCGAGAGTCATCTTAGAAGACCTTGTGTTAAAGACTCAGAGCAAGCAATAAACCCCTGTGTGATTGAGTTACTATACTCTGAGCATGTCAATGGTTTATCTTTTGTTGTTTCATTCCTTCAGAGATGAGAAGTGGGTGCTCAGAACCTCCGGGCTGCTGCAGTGAGCCTGCTCTTCCTGGTGGCAGAGAACTCCCATCCTTAGCCTTGCAGGATAACAGATAACAGCAGCACAACAGATAATGAAGTCTGTGATGTGTGTCTGGCGGGACCTGTTTGTTTTTGTTGGGGCAGGGCACTGGGAATTAAGGAGGGAAGATCACAGCTACCCAGTAGCTTGGTTTGGATGCGTGGAGATGGGAGCCCACTGTGCACTTGTGCTGCACAGCAGCAGGGCCTGCAGCTGATCTGGGGTGCAGCCTGGGCTGCTTCACTCGTGGCTTTGTGCTGGGACAGTCACAGGGGAAAACTGCAAATGTGAAAGGGAGAGAAAAACAAAGGGATCTCTGCAGAGCACACCACGTTTTGAAAGAGAAAGGAGGTGATGTCCTTGGGAAGAGTCAGTGTTGGTAAGCACGGAGTGGAAGACCCTGCCAGAATGCATGGGCGTTTGTAATGCTGTAATTTTCTAAATTCTGAGTGTTTTTATAACTTTACTATTTCTAGCACAGTTTTTACAAGGTGCTTTTTGAAAACTCTCGGATAAAACCATAAGGGAAAAGGAATTCCTTTACTCAGAAGTTACTGATTCCCACATGGATCATTATGAACATTTAGAATCAAAATTACATTTACTTGACCACTTGGAGTGGCTAATAGCTGTAGGTTACAGTCTCTGTCGTGGACCAGCCAGTCAGGGGAAGAAAGGATGTAGTTGACAGTAGATGCCACAGAAACTGGCTGAAAACAAGAGTGCAGGCATTTGTGAAATCCTGGTTCTCCTCTGCAGTCTGGAGACAGTGTTTGTGTATTTAACACAATGGATCATTATGCCTTGGCTGTGTTGCATCTGTCTCTTGGAGCCTGCTCTGCTTTTGTGTTTCTTTCTTGTCAGCCCAAGCTCTCGGGCTGGTTTCCAAGATAACCAGCGTCCTCAAGGGTGCTGCATGGGCACCATCAGTGAGTGCTGATGGAGAAACGGGCAGAACTTCTCTCTCAGCAGCTTCTGGGGGCCAGGACCATAAACTGCATGCAAAAGACCCAAACTGCTCTATAAATCCTTCTGTAATTGTCAGGACGCTCAGCTCATCTGTGGGAAGGACGCACACGTAGTCTGGTGGTGGAGGAGGTGTGGTGAGGTCTTTTGTTTTTGTAGAGTTTTCAGAAAATAATGGTGCTTTTCTCTAGGAGATTTGTATGGAACATGGGTAAACCACAGTGTTTAGAACTTAACATGGCCCAAAGCTGGCAGGTTTTCAGAAGGCTCCTGGGCATGACCCTGACAGTCTGATTCCTTACAGTAAGGTTACCCCTTTTCCCACACATAGTATTTCTCCCAAAACATGCAGGCAAAACAGAATCTCACTGAAATGAGAAAAAACATGGGGGAAAGGAAGCTTTCTCCCCTTTATCCCCATTTTCAGAACAGCTGTTCTGTTTCAGCTGAAACTTACCCAAAAAAAATTCAGCCTGACACGACACTCAGCATGGATAATTTCAGCTTGAGCACTTAGGTTTTGACAAACTTATAAACAAACTGAATGCAGGGCCCTACAACAGAAAGTGCTAAGCAAACTTAACTGTTGGTGGAAGTACCTGCAGTGCACATAACATGAGTGTAGGTGTGCATTTTTATGCATGAGCAGGGAGTATCAGTGGCACAGTTGTGTAATGGTTTTACTGGCCAGGTACAAAGAGGTGCTCACAGGAGTCACCCTGTAAGCTTTGCTTGCTCCTTTTGAGCTCTTCAGGGGCAGTTTAACAGTGGTGCTACTCTGTAATGCAGGAGAACTCCTTACCTGTAGAATGCAACAAAGCTGCTTTTTTTTTTTTTTTTTTTTTTTAGTCCAGCATGAAGGAAATATTTATGGAGAGCTGAGCAGGAGTTCTCATTGTTGCAGTGCACTCACTTGGTGTAGGGCTGTGCAGAATTAGGCTTAGGAGGCTGTATTGGAGCAGTGGAGTAACAGTTGTGGAGAACTTTTCCCTTTGCCTCTTCTGCTGTGTAGTTTGCTCTCACCAGCCATGCAGTGTAGTTCCTATCCTCAGGAGAGAAAAGGATGTGATTTTTTTTTTAATATGCAATAAACTTATCTGCCAGTTTTACTTCTCTAGATTATAATGGAAAATAATATTTGAAACACTCAGTGATTTTAGCCTAACTAAACAAGGAGTGACAGATCCAAAATAAGTCTTTTGGAAAATTGTGGGGAGGGCTTTTCCTCATCTCCCTGTGCAGTAAAAATAGCTTTAATATGTTTGCATCAGCAGTTTCTCCTCTTGTAAGCTGTGTTTAGATGGCATAGGCTTTTTGCTATTTCTCTTTGGCATGGTATGCACATACTGTACTAATCCATTTTTTCATCAGCTTGTTGCTAATAATGAGCCACCTAAGCTCTGAAAACCTCCCTCTGCTCTAGCTGTAAAAGAATGCTTAAAGGATTTAGGGATGTCAGTCATCATCTGGTTTTTTTAGCAGGGGTGTGTGCATGTGTGTGTGGGGACGAGGGGAAGAGAGCGCCCAAGCCGGAGTTCAGAAATTACACTCTGTGTGTGGTCCGAGGTTATTTCTCATTTCATGAAATGCACGCTTCATTCCTGGCTCAGACAAACTTGCACGTCACTGAATAAGTCCCTTATCCAGTTTCCAAAACACTGAAGAGATTTGAAAGGGCTCTGTGGGTGGACTGCTACTATCAGCAAAAGCAAATAAGCTAACCTATTTAGCTAAGCATTTTTTAATACTTCAGCAGAATAACCTTCAGCAACACTCGAGCAGTTGTGGCTAGCCAAGGGAAGAGGAGAGGGGGGAGAAAAACGCAGAGGTTCAAGCAGTCATACTTTAATGAGCATTAAAGGCTGTGTTATAGCTCTTGGTGTGTGATGGTGCTGTCTGATCAGCCCTGGGATAACACTGGGGGATGATTAAATGAACTGATTGTGCTACTTGGAGTCCCCTGTGGTGTGCTGGTCACAGTTTATTCAGCATTTCACCTTCCTTTAATCAAAACTGGTGCAAGATTATTATAGTAAACCCCCAAAAAGATGAATCCAAGGAGTCCTTGTGTCAAGCTGTTTTGGTGTCCAAAATAAGTAAATGGCTCTACCCTGGAACACCATGAATGTCATCAGCAAAGCATTATTGTAGCCAGTTCTAGCTCTGTGATAAACCTCAGCACTCAAAATAAATAATGGTTTCTTTCATGGCAGAAAGAAAAGAAAAGAAAACAAACAAATGAATATGTTAGTCTTCATTTAACTGGAAATTATTTGGCTCCAACAGGGTTGAGTGCTCCCAACAAACCCTGTTTTCAATCCAGTATTCAGTGATCAGAATATCTCTGATCTTGATAGATTTACTCCAAATTAGCAGTGTAGCCTCACCTTGAATGTTGTGTGCAGTTTGGTCACCAAATATAAGGAAGATATTAAGGTTAGGAGTGTTCAAAGGAGGCAGTGAGGATGGGGAAGGGCCTTGAGGGGAGCCTTGTGAGGCCACTGAGGGCACTTGTGTTGAGCTGGAGCAGAGGAGACTCAGCACAGTCTGTGATCTGTGCACAACTGATATATTTACAGGACTGACTTTGTTACAGCTCTGAACTAAATCAAGGTGACAGAGTCCCTTTCAAAGTGAATCTCAGGCAGAGACGCTGGACCCTGAGAGATCAGGACCAGTGGAAGCCCAGGCGGGGCGAGGTGTGGGAACACAATTTGGTGAAGGCATTCTCTGCCAGGTAGGAATGGTGATTTCCTCGCCCTGGGCAGCACAGGGTGAGCCCACACCTCTCAGGGGTCCAGCAGAGTGCAGGCTGGAGGTCTTTGCCCCAGGTGTGAGGTTCCTGCTTCACTGTGGCATGAGAGAAGAAATCATCCAGTTGCAGACAGGGGTTTTTACAGAGGCCTTTGCAACTCAGAGTGCAGCTTCAAGTACCTCTCACCTCCCAGTGCCAGTGTTAAATTAGATCCCAGGGGTCTGACACTTTGAGTAGGTAGTGGAGAAATGAGCGTTGTCAAGAGGCTGTTGAACCACAAGGAGAGAGAAGAGGCATTTGATTGTTTTGTTTCCTTCACAACGTTAGCAGTTCTTTCTTAGACTGTGTAGTGTGTGACCTGCCTGCAGCACATCTCCCAGCGTTTTGCATGACAAACCTGCACTGGAGGGGGTGTGACACTTAGTGTGGTCAGGGATGAGTGGTGTGGAAATCCCCAAAGTGTGTGCAGTTACTGCCTGGATGGGTTAGACCACAGAGACACGGAAAAGATAAATTTGTTGGGCATCCATAACTAAAAGGTAAGGGCAGAACAAATGTGGACAGTAAAGGAACTTAGCTGAAAAGGTGGGAAAGGTGGGATTTGAAGAAATTTTTAGGGTTTACCAGGGACCTATCCCAAAGGGTCCAGAGAGCTCAGAATACCAAAGCTCTGCAAGTCATTATATGCTTTCCCTGCCCTTGGATGACAGCAGCTGATGTTGAAGATCTCAGAATTTTCGCCAGCTATCCAAAACTGAAATTTTTCTTGTGTTGTTGTTTGTTTAGTCTGGCTAGTTCTGGACAAGGTGTTAGCCTCTCATTCCTTTGTGCTTAAATTAAGCACATCTGCAAGTCCAGCTGCTGGATGTGGGGCTTCTCTCAGCAGTTGCCTGCATTAGTGTCTCCTTACTCAGGCCAAGCTGTGCTGCCAGACCTCCACAGCACTGTCCAGACAAGGCTTTCCCAGAGCTGGATGAGGCTAGGAAAAAAAAAAAACCTCACCAAAACCCACTCGGAGAAATCAACGCCAATTTCAAATACCACGCTTTAAAGCGCTTCTGCTTGTAAGCTAGCAATCAGAAAACCTCTGCCTGGAAGAGGGCTCTGAACCAACTGCTATTACAGGAGTTCTTGGTGGTCAATGACCACATTTCTCTGTGGGGCCTGTGGGTGTCAGAGGAAAGATGCATGTGAGAAAAGTCGCCGGCTGAAAGCGTGGACATGTTTTGAACACTAGAGGTAGTTTAGTAGCCCAAGCCTGTTTCTGATTAAAGTAAGAGTCCTTCAGATGAATGGAATGTAAACCACATACCAATTATTGGAATCCCATAAAGGAAACTCCCTTTTCTGTCTGTCTATTCATCCATCCGCCCACCCACAAAAGTACAGTGTCTCAGAAATATCCCTCTGCAGAAATGATGGAAAAATTCAGTGCTTGCTTCCTTTTTCCTAACCTCCCAGGTGCTGGATGACAACTAAAGGGATGAAATTGCAGTGAAGCCACTTAAGCAGTTATCAAAGAAATGGACCCGCTAATTAAAAGGATAATATTCCCTGCCACCAAGTAAAAAACACACAAAAGTGAATCTCAGGGTTTTTTTTTTTTCCTCAAGCAAACTTCTGTGGGAATGTGACTGTGTGAGGGCTGCAGGAACAAGCCTCAAGAGTAAGACCCACTCAAAGGGAAAGCATTAAATCAATGCACTCAATAGAAAAAAAATGCCAAGGCATGCATATACCTGTTTCATTTGGCAAATCTCTCGCTCTTTTGTGTTCTCACTGCACTTTAAATGGAAGGTTTCCCACGTAATTGATTGCAGTAATTAATGTTCCAGTGGCTCGCCTCTGTGAGGCAGGGGGGTGTTTCTCCCGGGTCAGCTGTGCAGTGTGAGCATTGCAATATCTGTGTTACAGATGGCAGAACCAAGGCACAGAGTTCAGAAACAGGGGATCAGTGCTGGAGTGTGTTAGAGTTCCCATTCCTGCCTCTGACCACAACAAACACTGCCTCTCCTTCAGACACACTGCTTCGACGAGCAGATCCTCCCTGTGTGAGTGGAGGCAGTGGGGCTGCTCTGGTGAGTGCTCTCCAGCATCCCTGACCCCACCTAAGAGTCTGGATCCAGGTAATGCTGGAATTGCAGGACAGTTCGCTCTCAGTGCAAAAGGCAGCCTTTGAAGAGCTGGAAGAAGTTTAAAATGTTAATAATTTGGGCAAGAGTTCGGTCTACAGTAGTATTATGGTCTAGTTCGTGGTAATTGTTTTTTGATACTCTGCTGGCCTCTAGAGGGATAATTTATACTCAGGCTGAAGCAGTAACCAAGGGATTTTAAGCAATACCACCTGCTCTTCAATATTCTTGCCAGGTAGTCCTTTTCTCTTTTGCAAGGCTTTTAAGTAATGAAGCTTTGTAGCTCTATGGAAATGCCATCTTTTTTTTTCTTTTTCTTTTTTTTCTTTCTTTTTTTTCTTTCTTTTTTTTTTTCCTTTCCTTTCCTTTCCTTTCCTTTCCTTTCCTTTCCTTTCCTTTCCTTTCCTTTCCTTTCCTTTCCTTTCCTTTCCTTTCCTTTCCTTTCCTTTCCTTTCCTTTCCTTTCCTTTCCTTTCCTTTCCTTTCCTTTCCTTTCCTTTCCTTTCCTTTCCTTTCCTTTCCTTTCCTTTTTTTTTTCTTTTCTTTTTTTCTTTTCTTTTTTTCTTTTCTTTTTTTCTTTTCTTTTTCTTTTCTTTTCTTTCTTTTCTTTTTCTTTTCTTTTTCCTTTTTTTCTTTTCTTTTTTCTTTTCTTTTTTTTTCTTTTTTTTTTCTTTTTTTTTTTTCCTTTTCTTTTTTTTTTTTTCCTTTTCTTTTTTTTTTTTTTCAGCTTCCATGATTTTCCTTCTCTCTGGACAATTGATGTAAGGTATATTTACTTCTGCTTGAATATATTTCTTCTGTTTGAATAAGTAAGGGTAGAAGATCCTGGCAATAAACACCTCTTAACAGAGTCAAAACTCTGAGGGAAGTGCACCAAAGGGGTGAGTGAGAGAGAGAAATGCAGAAAAGAGAAACCAGCATTTCTGTGCATAACATTTACCCCCAATTTAAAAGCTCGTAAATGCTGAGCATTCTTCTCATGAATCCTGTCACGTTCACTGAAAATAACAACCGCATCGTGAAAAAGAAAATTAAAATCATGGCTTGTCAAAGGCTATTTTAATGTTTAGGTTGATGAACGTGCTGACCAGTTTCTCCCACAACGTCCTTTGTGCCATTTAAGCATGTGTGGCAAATATTATTGGGTGCAGCAAGATGCCAAGTAAGGCCTTTGTGGTAGGATGCACATCTGTCATGGGATTTGCTTCTGTCAAGCCTTATTCTGGTAAAGCATCGAAGGGAGCAAAATAAAAACACTGAAGGAAGCAAAATGCTGTCACAATCAAGATCTATGTCTGTAATCCACAGCAAAAACTGATTTTTTTCTTCAGGAGGGCTAGGATTCCAGTCTTGTGTGGAAAAAAACCAAAGATTCTACACCAGTGTTCCTGTCTTCTGTGGAAAGATTTCCTCTCATTTTCTCTGTGCTCTTGTTCTGCAGATGTGTCATCAAAGTGCAACCAGCTGAGTTATTTGTCAAAATTTGCACATATACATTTCAGCACATGTATATTTCAGCTGTCAGGTCAAAAAAATTTTGGTGTGCCGGAGCGACATGTAAGCATTTGGTGACAACTTTTAAAAAGATCTGCATGAATGCTGACGCTTCCTCTGCGCCGCTTGAGAAGCCAGACAGGTTGGCCCATGTGAAACTGATCCTCATGAGGATGTGTTTTTCCTAAGTACAGTTGTCGAAGGTGGTGGTGAACCTGTTAGTACTGTTAGTAAAAAATGTGTCTGCAAAATGGAGAGCAAACGAAACGTGGGAAATTTTGGCCCCTTGATCCGATTAAGAACGTGAATGAATGGACCTGTGTGGAGCTGCAGAGTTTCAGTGTCGTTCTGCAGGCTGGGTTAGTGTGAGGTGTAAGAAAGGAGGCAGTCAAAAAGCACAATTGGCTGGCATGGCCATAAAATGTAGGGTAGAAAGTACTGGATTGGTGGCAGTGGTAACTAGAAATGGCAGGGAACTGCAACAGCAACACCTGAGCAGCAAATAATGGGGGTCAAAGAGGCAGCACAGAGACCACATTCAGAAACTGTGTCCTTTCGTGGTGGGAAACAGCTTCAAATGTAAATGCTTATTTGTTGGAACAAACCTTGAAGTTCAACTGCTGGAAGTTGAAACTTATTCAGAAATACACAGGTCAGTGCAAGCCCTTTCAGGAAGAAGATGCCGGGGTGTTTTGGGTTCGTCTGGTTGCAAGTGGCAGCACAGAACTGGCTGAAAAGGTTGCAGTTCTGCAGCTGCTGTGTGACACAGCAATAATCAGCATGTTGTTAAAGGAGAGGTGAAACAGAACTTGATGTAACCTTCATGCTTCCTCTGGCTTCACAGCTAGGCCACCACAGATGATGCAGAGGGGCGAATGTGCAAAAAAATCTGTGTGATGTGAGCAACTTAAGGAGAGGAAATCCACCTCTTTCTCCTGGGTGTTATAACAGTAAAGTTCCCGTGTAGCTGTAAAAAGCTGACACTAAAACTCTGTGTTGTGAAGTACAGGAGAGGAAAAAGGGTATTTATCTGACCTGCAGAACCACAGAACATCCAGGAGGCTTCGTACAGAACCTGTGTTATGTGCTGAATCTCACCACCTCCCCTGGCTCAAGCTTTGGCCTGAATCCCTCCCTAAGCTCTTGGATGTGGAGGTGTAACAGGCGTGCAGTGTCAGTGAACGTGGCCAAAGAGCCTGAGGACTTGGGAAGAAACAGGGGGAAAAAAAGAATTCCTGCCTAAATAAAAACGTAGCTTCGCTTTCAGGTATTGTCAGTGTTTGATCAGAACTCCTGGGAAGCCCAAGGAGCCCATGGTAGTTTTTTTCCCACGTGGAGTAAATTCATACCATGTGCAGGAAGTTCTTTCCTGTTCTTGTGTTTCAGTCTTCCACGTCAGCAGAATGTCACAGCGCTTGGCAGAGGAAACTGAGCAGCTACCGAGGGCTGCTGGCTCTAGGAAATCATTCTCTCATATTTCAAATAACCAGTTTCTGAATCCTGCCCTAGGAGTGCGCGGGAAGGGCTCCTGAGAAAGGCACAGGAGTGTGGCCACTCGTGGCTCCAGGGGTTACCCTGCTCCTCTCAAGCTCTCAGTCACGTTGTGGGAGTTGGAAGAAGGAAGTGGCAGCAGTGACAAGGACCTGGAGAAGGGTCACTGTGTGTCACACTGATGGGATGGGGTGAGATCTAACGTGATCTCCCATGGACTGAACGGTGGTGCATTATGGCACAGGGAGTTTGGCAGAACGACTGCTTGTAGCCTGTAGCTGAAAGCAAGCCAGAGTAGCTGTGTTTTTTGGGGTGTTTGCTCCCATGAGCTGTGGGTCTCCTGTGCTCCAGGTAACTTCAGGTTCTTGGGAAGGTCCTGAACCAGAAGATTTTGAAAGATGTAACCAGATGTTCACATATACACAAAGAGATGATACCCCTGTAACTTTTTTAGTATCTGTTTATAGATTCACCAGAGTTTAAAACCATAAGGGACCTTTAGATTCTTTCACAACCATTGAATTTCATTTGCTTTATATTAAGTTATTAGGCATCCTTACAGTACAGGAATGTTAAAGAGCTTTTACTGTGTGTTATACAGCAGTATGTGCTCTGTATAAAGATAGGCCACAGCAATATATAAATAAATAACCTTCAGATGTTCATTATAATTAGCACATCTTCAAATCTGAAAGCCAACCAGTTTTTTCCACATTATTGTGCTGTATCAAGAACACAAGATTATGTGCAGAGGCATCCTATCACCCATTCCTACTCGCTGGCCTACAGTGTTAAAAACAACAAAACTGATTTCCAGTAAAGTGGTTAATTTGTTTGTTTGTTTGTTTGTTTGTTTGTGAATACAGGGATCCAGGATGTCTTTGTGTTTTTCAGACTCCATCCCACTGCCTTGCTTGGGTTTGAAATTGCTGAACAGCATTTCCAGTGGAAACTCTACTACTGAGTTTGTGTGTCATTACTGGACACTTTTTTCTCAGTGAGATTTCAGGCATTTTCCAAGAAAGGGAACAAACTCCCTGGAATATTTGGAGAACACCGCTACTTTCAATCTGTGTGGGAGAATTTCTGGAAACCATCTGAGGGGGCCAGTTCAGCACACTGAAAACAGTAGCACAAGGGATGGGAGTCATTAATGAAAGACTTTGTTATCTGGGTTTTTTTTTTTAGTCTTCATTGTTGAGGAAACTGGAAGGTTTTTACTGAATCAGGCAGAGCTCAGGTGCTGAAATGCTGTCACTGACAACTGAATTCTCCCTTTTAACACCTTTAGTGTGCATCATAGCATCAAGACTTGAGTAGGTGATTGCAAGGGGTCTCGTTTTCAGAACTGCAGAGCACTCACAGGAGCCATGAAAGTCAGTGGAAGTGTCGTCTGAGGAATGTAAAGTACCAAAATGCTTGTGCCAAAAAGTTTGGGAAAAGAAAAAAAAAAAAAAAAGAATTCTAGGAACCTTAATTTAGACAAGCAGAAGAGGTGGGCCTCTTGCACAGTGATCTGCTGTGCTTCAGTTTCCCTCTTTTATAGTGGTCCCCCCCTTCACAGGCTTGTCATAAATGCAGTCTGTGAGGCAATCAAGTTCTATAATGAGAAGGGAAACGGAGAAACACGCAAAAAGCTTAGCACTTCTGTGTTCAGAGTTGTCCCTGAGTTATGCAGAAGACACATCCTGGACCCTGGGCATGGGACACAGCAGCCCAGTCTGTAACCCTCACCATATCCTGAGGCTCTTACAAAAGGGAGCCCAAGGAGGACTCTGTGGGCAAGGGAAGCCTGGTATTCCTCATTTTAAAGATTGGAATCTGCATTTTTAATTGTGTATTTTATCCCTAATAGCTTTTCCTTTTGTGATCCTTATAGTCCTAGCCCTAATTCAAGTTTCCTAAAATATGACTTATATTTCTAGGCTTCCCTATCAATAGAAAACTACCTGTGAGTGTCCTACATCATGTCATCTTTTATGTCCAAGCCAGAGAAATAAGTATTTATTTGTCCACAAGTTTACCCAGCCTCTCTTCCTCCAGAATCAGAAAGCAAATCTAGATTGTCCTCTTCTTACCAGCTTTGGCTTTCAGTTCTGTCAGTGGTGTTTTACAGTTAAAAGTTCTTCACCCAGAGGGTGGCTGAGCACTGGAACAGGCTTCCCTGGGAAGTGGTCACAGCACCAAAACTGTCTGGATTCTGGAAGCATTTGGACAGTGCTCTCAGGCACATGGTGTGATCCTTGGGGTGTCCTTGGGGTGTGCAGAGCCAGGGGTTGGACTGGAGATCCTGATTGTCCCTTCCAATTCAGCATATTGTCTGATTCTGTGCTCTAATTGACAGTTAATTGGCATCTGCTTTGGTTTTTTACTCCCTGTCTATCCTTCTTCCTGAGAATGTGTTGTTGGTATTTCAGTGAAAGGATTTCTAACATCAGCACTCACAAAAGCTGCCTCTCACTATGCATAAGGCAGTACATTCTTTTCCCAGCATAGGATGAGTTGCACTCTCATCTTTTCTCGTGAGGGGTATTTAAATTTGCAGTGTGTCTCACTTTAGTCTATCAAATACCACAGGGCTTCGTCTTCCACCAGTAAAGGAAACCTCATAAATTTTTAATGGATATCTTTCAGTATGTTCCTGACTTCAAAGGCACCTCCACGACCTTCCTGGAATTTCCCTTCTTGAAGATACATCTATCAAAATTGCCATTACATGCAATCATCACTGGAAAAAAATAAAAGGCTGACTAGATGCAACACACATTTACAGAAACCGTAGGGACATGGCTGAGAGATCACACTTAGGGATGTGACCCTCCTTCCAATGTCTATCCATATAACAAAGGAGTTTTGCTCCCACAGCCCAAGTCACTAGGACATTTCTCATTGACCACATAGAAAATGGGATGAATCCAGCAAATCTCAGATCTGTGCGTGCGCCACATTTGATGTTCTGTGCTTATTTTTGTGCCTGTTCTCTGTCCAGTTCACAGAAACCAAATATGATGTCCTTAGGTGAAACATTAAACCAGGGGACTGCTGGATTCCCCAGGATTTGCAACTTCCAGATGTTTTTACACAACTGCTCGAGGTTGAGATGTTGCGTGTATGGCTTTCATTTTGTTTTTCTGCAGTGTGCTCCTTTGCTCCCCTGTCCCCCTTCCTTTGTGTGGTATTTGAGATGGTTTAAGGCCAGGGCATATATTGGCTATCCATTTTTATTGTGGCTCTGGATCCAATCAGTGCTGTAAATCGTTGAATGAACTTCTCTGTCTGCTAACCTTTTACAAGCTTCTTTACGCTGTCTGAGTAGTCGTGTCTTTCTCTGGCAGAAATGTTTGACACTGCTGGATCGAACGAAACAGAAATTTTCAATTAATTTCTGAACCCTGCTAATGAAAAGAGGTAATGTGAAAATATATATCACTGCTTTGGAAAGACCCCTATGTTGTCTCTCATAAAAGAGCCCTCAGATGTTCTTTGGTATAAACTGTATTTATTTTTATTACTCTTCCTAATATCTAATAATGAAACCTTGTATTTATGTGCCTCCTCTTCAAAGTGCCTTGAGAACATTTGTTATCTGAACATCTGCAGGATGGGATGTCCTCCTGCTATTCAGTGTGTCTCCGTGCTACACAAGATAATCTTCAATGGTGCCAGACTTTGGGAGGATGATTTTGCTCCAGCTTTAGCCTTATCTCCGTTTGCCCAAAGGTTTACAGCATGTTTTGGACATTCTTAGCTGTGGATTCAGTATATATTCAATATTCAACATAGTATAGCAAAATAACACATTTTTCTATGACACAAAAATTAACGCAGTTTCATTTGCATATAGAGTTTTCTAATATATGCTGCTCGGTAGCCCTAATCTCAGAATCCTATGAAATTCTGGTGCAAAACAAATGTGTCCATTAAGATCTTCCATTCCATCTGGGCTTATTTACCACGCTGTCCCTTCGCTATGACAAATTTGCATTTTTGCCGTCAGTTTAATTGTCCCGTCACACTCTGGGTACTAGAATTTCCTGTTGTGCGAGCTGGTCACGTTTGTGTCTGCCACGGGAGTCAGGCTGGGCCGGGACGGAGTGGAAGGGGAGTTTGGAGCAAGGTAAGTGAGCACAACTGATTGATTGACTTAGCTGCGAAGTGTTCCCTCCCCAGACAAATGTTTGGGATCGAACAGGGCTGCTCCCTGCCCCCGTTTGCCATTAACCCGTGATTATCACCCGTGATTATCACCCCGCAGCTCCGGAGACAGATCCCCGTACAGAGCTGAGCTCAGGAACAGCCACCTGTGTCAGTGAGAACACACCACTAAAGGAGATTAATTGAACTGGCAATCAAGTGAACACTTTTGATCTTGGCGTTCTTTGGGATCTTAACATTAATCTTAACATGGGATGTGAATCTGGTTTGTTCAGTAAAAGCAAACAAACAAAACCCCCCCCTCCAACACCCAAGTTTTGCAGAGGCTTTTCAAATGAGAGTATAATAATGCAGCAAACTCAAATTTGGAACTGAACTCTCATCTCCAGCTCCTAAACAGTCACTCAGGGCCAATTTGCCCTGCTCGAACCTGTGTCATTTTTCTTCTTTTTTTTTTTTTTTTTTTCACTTGGGTCCTTCGGTAGCTGAGACTGGGAAATGGCACGTGAATGTATTTCATGGGAGAGTTTAAAGGAAGGAGATCGTGCATGGCGTGTTATCAATCATGCCTTGTAAATACAGCATTTACACCGTGCCACATCAAAAGCCAAATGTTCTGCTACGTCTCCACCATTGCAAACTTCAAGGAAGCTCTTTGAAAGCTGAGTGATCCACCCCTGAGTCTGGATGCCCGTTGTCTGCGCCGAAAGCAGGAGTGTCTTGCTGCAGCATCCGTAGGGTCATTAACACTGCCTCCCATTACCGTGATGGCACTGGCTTTGGTTAATCTCACTGGGTGTTGTGTTTATATAATTTGGTCTCCTAATTTTACAGCGATTGCAATTTTTTTGGTGTTTCTATCAGGATAGAGCAAGAGTTAAGTTTTTTTTCACATTGTGGCCGGGGACATGGGTGTGAACAGAGAGACTAGGACTGAATTTTTCACTTGTTACTGAGACGAACTGGAATTATTCCTGGCTTACATTTTTATCTGCTGTCACTGTCAGCCATTGCGTGCACCTGGCCAGTAATTTTTATGCAAGAAAAAGATCCTGACTTTGAGGAACACAGGAGGGACTGAGCATGATGAATTCTTCACTCATTAACCGCTCATCAACTCCCCTGTCAAGCATTCTGGGTGATGTAGTCCACGGGGTTGTCTCCTTGGGGTAAACAGTGCTGGATGGTTAATGTTTGTGCTGCAAGAGATTATTCTGCAAAGAGCCCCAAGCACAGGAACCTAACACGAAACAATTGCTCTCCAAAGAGTGGGCTTTGTGCCCGGGCTGCCTGCAGAGGCTGTTTCTCAACAAGAGACCCTGTGAGTCTCCGCACAGCAGGACTTGTGGGCGTGGGGAGGTGGAACGAGGACATGCACTGGAAAAGAAGTTTAGCCTCTGGGTGCTCGGATCTGGGATGCAGGAACAATGGGAACAAAAATGGTTGGGAACTGGGATTTCTGTTCTAAAAGAAATTCCAATGGTTTCAAACAAAGCTTATTCCGAAACAGAACAAAATGCTGACATGCATTCAACAAAAGTCTGACAGGGTTTGATTACTGTGGTAGTAATAATAGTAATAATAATAATCATAATCATAATAATAAAAGGTTTCAGTATTAGTGTTGTAGTTCTATGGAACTTTCAAAGTTAAATTAAATTAGCCTATGTTATACATATTGTCCATAGTATGTGGACATCGTATATTGACCATTGATTGTATATGGATTACAGTGTTATATAAACTTGTTATTTGTCACAGTTTGAGCAACTAAAGGTTGACCAAAACGGAGAAATAAAAGTTGCATATTCCAAACACTTCCTGATGAATTTGTGAACGTCGGCTCATTCCCATTCAGCTTTCTCATACTGACAAACAGGATATTTTTAACTCGTGCAAGTGGGGCCATCAGCACCTGCTGTGTCACAGTTGTGAAGAGACCTTCACATAGAGTTTGTTCAAATACTTGAGCTCCAAGTATTTATTGCCCAGCTTTTTTGAGCTCCAGGATACTTAATCTCACTGCAAACTTTTATCTGCCACCCCACTAAAACCCCACTCTTGGCTCCTCGGTGGAAAAGGGACCCGTGGCAGCGTCAGACCTCTGCAGATCCACTGAGTTCTGCCAGCACCCCTTTGCCAGGTCCAGCCCATGGGACACCCACCTGGCCCAGGGCTATCAAACCTGGGTCTGCTAGCCAGAACCTGCAAGGAGTCAGAGTTTAGGGGCTGCCACCAGCCAGGTTCCTGTGTGGCCCCATTTGCAAGTGCTGGTGACTCTCTCCCCTCTCCCTGTGAGATCAGCTCTGCACCGTGGTTGTGGCTCCTCTCTGGGCTTGGCACAGGCTCCCCAATCAGGAACACGAACCAAAACAAAGCCCTCTGCCACCTCTGGCTGAGCTTTTTAACTCTGGGACTAAGCTACACGCTGTCTCTTGTAAATTCAGTGACCTTCTGTAAGTATACTTAGAATAATAATCTATTACCAGTCAAAACATAAACAAGTTTCAACCAAACCTTCAAAACTCAGCAAATCAATTTATCAGTAAGCATGTAAATCAGGACCTCCAGAGCTGCATTTTGTCCTCCTTTAGGAATTAAAACTCTCCTGCACCTGAAAGAAGACTTTTACCTTGTCTTCTCTCTATTTCCTTTAAACCCGTCCCTTCAGACAGTGTTTACTCTTTTCTCATCATTCCTCTCTTGAACTGATGTCCTCTGCCATACTTTCTGTTTGTGGTGCCTGATTTAGATTTAAATTCTTTGGGACAGGGGAAATATCTGTATTTGTAGAATGTCCAGTAAATTTATGGTGCTGTATAATTTATGACTGTAAGTGCAAGTCATATTTCAGTTTGACATTCCAACTTATATTTTCAAAGCCATAAATAAACTATTTATGAGCAAAGATCTTGAACATTTTATTTTTAACATGTTATCCTTGAATGTTTAATTCAAGGGTGGATAAATATTGAAATTATGTGGGCAGAACCTAGTCCCCACTTTCTCCCTTCTTGAGGCAATATTGAGGGGCCAATGCCCCCTTTACTGCCAGAAAAGGGATATTTTATTCTGTTTATGAGGATCCAGTGTTCTGTGCATCACCAGGGAAGAGTGAGCCATGATGGCTCCAGCTAAAAATGGCTTTGGACACGACAATGACTCCCTTTCAAAAGCACTTGTGGACTAAGGTAAGGTAGCACAAAATAAGTAGGAATGTTCATCTCTTAAGAAAATATTTGAGTGCAGCTGTTGCTGTCTTGTCCCACATGGTCATGCTTTTAAGCATGGCTTGGACTTGGAGCATTTTTCATCTACAAAAAAAAGAAAAATTCTTCAACAAAATCTTTTTCCAAAAAGTGATATTCACACACAAGTGTCTGCTTCTGATGTTTTTTCTAATCAGTCAGTCTCTTGTCCTCAGTTCCCTTGCCCTTTTCCTCTGTTCTGGGTGCATTTTATAACCATGGCTCTGAGATTGTCCTGACTGGTTTGAAAGGTTAGACTGGCTTGCTTTTGCTCCCAAAATTGTGCTGAGCCTCCTAAGAATGTTTGGTAGACCCTAAACCTCGCTGTCAAGGGAACAGGTTAGGAACCTTGTTGTTTATTAAATGTCTTTCAGGAATGCCTCTTTTGAGCATCACATTATTTCAATAAAAGTCATGAAAATAAAAGCAGTTTGTCTTCCCATGTGTAATCTCTTACTGACTGAGACAGAAAGACACATTATCTTTCTACATCTACTCCTGTGGTGAATTTTTATAAGGGAGATAAGAGCAGATCCCTTTATGTTACTGGGAAATGCTGAAATGGCTGTGATACATGACTGATAAATTAAAATATAATCTGAGTTGGCCTATTTCTGATGTGCAAGCAGTGCACATGTTCTGAAACTAGACAGTGGATTTTGCTGTGCCCTGAATGTCCCATGTGGATCATTTGTGGCAGTTTAATGAGCTCAGATTAATACATCTGTAACCCACCACTATCCACTGCTCCTTGCCTTTGCATCCCATGCATGGCCTTGGGAGATGCTGGCACTTGGAGTCTCATGATAACATTTCCCCTTTACTGAATTGCAATATAAAATGGGTTGTGGTCAGGCAGCTACTGCAAATTATTGTATTTCCTCATATATTTTTTTTTCTTTTCTTTTCCTTTTGCAAGTGTTCCCTGCATTGGCAAACACTGGTTAATTCTGCATCTTTCCACAAGTGCTTAATGCCCACAGATTCTGTTGCTCTCCTGACGGAGCCAGGATTTAGCATTCAGTACCCAGTTTGAAAGCCCCCTTGAGAAGATGTGAAGAGAAACAAGGGCTTAATATTAGCAAAAAAACCCATAATAAGCATGATGTTATTTAGAATGAGTGGTTAGGGAACACTTATTACTGACATTACTGAGGACTGAACTATAGAAGTGTAGAAAACAAATTATGGGTTTCACCAGTTCCAAAACTTAAATGATCATGCATCAAGCCTTGAAAATTTGTGATACTGCCTTAAATGAACTGTTCAAAAATATATGATAATTAAAGTCATATTGTTTCTTTCTTTCTTTCTTTCTTTCTTTTCTTTCTTTCTTTCTTTCTTTCTTTCTTTCTTTCTTTCTTTCTTTCTTTCTTTCTTTCTTTCTTTCTTTCTTTCTTTCTTTCTTTCTTTCTTTCTTTCTTTCTTTCTTTCTTTCTTTCTTTCTTTCTTTCTTTCTTTCTTTTTCTTCTTTCTTTCTTTCTTTTTCTTCTTTCTTTCTGGCTTATGGCTGCACCTCAGTTTTCAAAGTTTTAGTTAGGGAGTCCAAACACTAGTCACATAAAAGCTTTATTCAGCAATTTAGCTTCTCAAGGCTTTAAGGAAAAGGTTCCATATATCCTGAGGATCCAGATAAAATAATGCAATTATTTTATTCAATTCTGAAAAGATAAAAGCAAGCCTTAAAATACCTGAAAATGTATCAGTGATCCAACTGATTTATTAACAATTATGCAATCTCTGAATGACTATTTGGTTTTAAGTCTCTGTTCTTACCAGTATTTGTGTGTGTTCCAGCACCTGCTGGAATCATTGGAAGAATCACAGAATGATTTCTATTTGAGTCTTTAAAATCTCTGTAAGGATAAGATCTATGAAGCTGAGTTATTTTTCTCTGTTGCTGTTTGATCACATTCCATCTGAATTTAATTCTTGATGTCTGTAAGAAACAAATGCATAGTCATCAGGGATTTCTTAACTCCACTTCCCTCCCTCTCTGTGATTCCTTACAGGCCCCCCAGGTGTAACATCCACCGTAAAAAATAAGCCTCTTCAGTGAAAGGAAAGATCACAGGCGTGGTTTCTTCCTTGAGCCATCATCTGGCTAACCATCACCATGCAGTGAGCAACTCAGATCAAAAACCAAGCCTCATTTACTGTCCTCTCACGTGGAGATAATTATCAAAGATAATTTGATCTAACATCAGAAAAAAAAAAAAAATCTGTCGGGAAAAAATTCCGCTCTCAGGAAAGGCTGTTATCGTTATTCCCAGTTCAAAGTCCGGGAACACTAATGTATTTCAGCAGCTAATAAAATCACTCTTTGGGAGTTTTCAAGTTTGCAGTTCACTGTGCTTACACACTGCAGGGGATACAAGAAGTGATCAGCGAGGGAGTGTGCCCTGCTGTGCACTCAGCAGGTTGGTTTAGGTGTGTGAGTTTGCTTCCTTGCACAGGTACGGGGGGGAGAGGTGAACGTGGAGCAACACCTGAGCATCTGACTGGGCTTTTCTAAGACTGACAGCCCTGGGCTAGTGAAAACTACAAGATTAAATCCAAGCCTTCCGAGGCTGCTGTGACCATCAGCATATAATCTGCACCCCTGCTCTCAGCCAGCAAATCCACAGATGATGGAGTGGAGAGGAGGACACATTTTTTTACTTTGCAAGGAAAATGTGATTGATCTTTCGAGATAAAGCATGGCCTTTTAGTGTGAAACTCTTGCTAAAATGCAAGATAAAATGCTAGATGCATTTTGACAGGCAAAGAGGAGAAAAGAGGAAGAGGCACACTGAAAGAGGGGGAGGCAGGACACCAAGGTGCACTCCCTGAAATAAAGACCTGAGAACACCAGTGGTTCTGCAGCAGTGCCAGTGTGTGCTCCCTGCTGAGCTGCCCAGAGTGGGCAGGTGACAGCCTGTGTGATGCTGCTCGGATTGGGGGAAGGCAGGTGGTCCTTTATTTGTTCTTTATTTTTTTGTGTGCCTTTTGAAATTTCCAGATGTTGTGGCTCGGGGGCCTCAGTAGCTGCTGTCCTACCAGAGCAGGGATGTGGAGGTGATGGGGAGTCTCCAGTTTCTTTTTAACTTCTGCCTTGGTAACATGGCCCTCTTTCTGTGCATAACCCCTGTTTTCCCCTGGTCTTTCATTCCTGCATTTGTCCCTGTTGGGCCAATGTAGTTTCACTCTCACACGTAGCTATTGCTCCTGCAGCTGTTATTGCCTCCCCCTTCTGCTGAATAACTACAGAATTACAAATAATGTGCACCAGGGAGCAGAGAGGGCCCTCTTGCAGCCACATATTTTGGTGACAGTGCAATGAGGTGAACAGGGGCAGTGTCTGATGGTGACCACCCCGGGTGTCAGGCAGGAAGGGTGGCTGCTGTTGTTTCTCTGGGTGTTGCTGCAGCTGTTGTTGCCCAACAGGGATGAAGTCCTGGTTTTTTACCCCTATCAGTTACACAATTTTTTTTTTGGTTGCTTAATTGCATTGCATTTTACAATTTTTTTGCAGAGAACTTTCATATGGAGTCCCTACACAGGTTATTGTTAGAGTGTGATAACAGCACTTTGTTAATTATTAAGATTGGTTGCAGTAATGCTTCTTTTGCTTGCTCCTCTTTAAAGCTTTTAGGGCTTTGCTACCTAATATGTTTTTATTTGTTTTTATATGAGTGGCACCACGTAAATATGCCACAACCAGCCTGGCAAGAGCTGTAATTTGCTAATTGAATGTAAAATCATATTCAAATTGATAGCAATCCCCCTCCCTTTAGCTTGCCTCTGCATGCTCGCTGGAATTTTGCTTTGACTGTGAACCAGAGTTTGATGAAAAAGTCTTCACTTCTCATGTTTGCATCCTGCTAATGTTATGTCTTAAATCCCCCTTTTTCCACATGACTTCATGTGCTAGCAATTTGACTTAATGAGCAGCTACAATAAATGTACAGTATGGAAATATTGTTGTAAGTCTGCTAGAACATTCCCATGCTTAAACAAAGTGTTGCGTTGAAAGAGATGTAAAATATATAATTTCACTGAAGTCTTGAACAAAATCTTTTTATTTTATTCTTACGCTTTTTTTTTGGACAATGTGAGTAGCCCTTGTTTGTGCCTTCTTTTTGAACAATGTTGCTGAGTTTCTAATCATCAGAGCTTTCTTTTCCCTATCATCATCCATGGATGCCGTTAAAATGAATAGGTTTCCTTGTGTATTGTTTATTTTATTTTAAGGTCTGCCAGATTCCTTATGTACTGATGTCATTTTAAAAAAAGTCTCCGTTATGCCCACTGGCAATTTCATCTGGAAATTTAATTTACTTAAGGCAACAAACAAACCAAGCCTAGAATGAAATGCAATGAGATTTCCTCTCTGGTGTATTTACAAATATTAGACAAGTTAAATCTGCCTTCTGCTTCAGTGCCATCCTGCTCCCAGTCTGGTTTTGCTTGCCTACAAGGGCACAAGTCGTGAATGCAAGTGTACATTCCACAGATGAGGAATGAGATTTTTTCTTTTTCTTTCTTTTTTTTTTTTTTTTAAGTTCCTCTGCGAGCCAAATCTTTCAAAGAGGAAAGAAACAAGTTACTGCTAACTCAGAAACTGAATAGATCCAGTCTGTCTTGTCCCCAGCCTCCAGCTTTGGAAGAGTGTGTGTGCTTGCTGCATTTCAGGCACTACCCAGATGTCATTTGCAGGTCTCTACCTGAGGTTTTGGTTAGCTGCCATGCTCACTGCCTTCGTTTCCCTCTGACCTGCCAGTGCTAACGAGGATTTCTCACCTGAGCATGGGCTCTCTCTCTGAGCCGTGTTTTCTCTCCTGCATCAGAGTCCTGCCCCACGAGACAAGTGCATTTCAGCCCTCATACTGTCATTTCCAGAATGGTTTTGGTTTGTCACACAGACACTTGCATTATTTCTAGTGGGAATGCAACATTTGCTGCTGGGAGCAGGCATTTTTTGGTTGAGACTCCGTTTTTCCCCTGAGGGGGCTTTGAGTAGAAGTTCTCTAAACTATCACTGCTCTGCTCCCCCACCTGTTTAGTTTTAGATGCTGCTCTAGGGGTTTGTGCTAAACTGCCATTTTTATCTCTGGGCTAGGGAGCTCATATCTGCTTTTTTCAGTATTAACATCTTAGTATGCTTCAGGGAAATGTCTCCCCTCAGCATCAGTGTGGTAGGGAGGGCTGGGCAGCCTACAGAATACAAGGTGGGATATTCTGCATCAGTGCTCAAAACCAGCTAGTTCAACGGCCCTTGCTCTTGGTGCTGTCAGTTCACCTCTGTAAAACTGAGAGAACAGTTATTATTATTCTTGCAAAATGCCTGTTTTCTGTTGTGCCAGACGATGAGAAGGGGCTGAAAGTCCCACAGGGAGGGTTGGCCAGCCCCAGCCTGATGCTGGTCTGGCGTGCAGTGGTGAATGGGGCATTGCACTGGCTCCTGGCTCCTGAACACCTTTCCTGGGCAGACACACACCACTCTGTGGTCCCCTGCTCTGCATCCCAGGCTCTCCCTCCTGAGCAGCTCCAGAGAACATTTTGGAAGACGTTTTGGCCCGTAGTGCCCACATGGTAACAGCACTATCACACTGTTTCACAAGGCCATAACTTGGGTCCCTCCCTGGCACAAACCAGCAGAACCTCAACCTGGCAGTCCCTCCACTGGGGGACTGGCTTAGTGCCTTGCAAAACAGCACGATGGGACTGTAACTGCTGGAGGAAGGGACAGACATCAGGAGAGCCGATTGGTTGACACCTCTTTTTCCGTTCAGCATAATATTTTTCTTCTTGGAAATGGCGTGTAAACCAAAACGCTCGCGATCGTAACACCTCATAATTTACTTCTCCCTTTGCAAGGCGAAATCGATTTTTAACACAGCTTGGTTCGTTTATAGCCAGCCTACCTGTGCTATTATTCATGGTTTGTACGGTGCCACAAGCAGGGAGGACACGGCCACCACCACCCAAGTGCGAGCAGGAGCCCTTGCACCAGGCAGAAGGGAGGGCTGCAGCCCCCTGGCTCCCTCCTGCACTGGCTGCAAAGGCACTGCACCTTTCACAACACTGGCAGTGTTTTTTTTAAGGACCCTCGTGGCTCCTCCTGAGGAATTTGTTTGCTTACACCTGCAAGGCTTCTGTGCGGCAGGGAAATGCTTGCTGTCCCAGTTTGACACGGGAGAGTTTCGGGCAGGGAGGGGCAAAGCTGAGCATCAGATGGGGTTTGGCCACCAGCACCAGGGCAGATTCCACGGTGCCATCAACCCTGCTTGGTCCCTGTCCCAGCATAGCATTTGGTTCCTCTCCAAACGATGCCCCACGTGCCAGGGGGAGCCCAGGATGCTGCATTAAAAGAGCATTAAAAGAATTGGGCTGTAATGCCTAGGCATGGAG
The DNA here is from genome assembly GCA_038380795.1 of Pyrocephalus nanus. Lineage (NCBI taxonomy): Eukaryota > Metazoa > Chordata > Aves > Passeriformes > Tyrannidae > Pyrocephalus > Pyrocephalus nanus. The sequence continues at coordinate 73,045,065 of CM076263.1, read as the reverse complement.
AGGAGCACTGTGCTACCACTGCAGCATAAGTACTTTCTCAACACCTTTACTTCCTTTAAAACTAGGTATATTTTGTGATAAAATGCCTCTTAAAAAAAAAAAAAATTAAAAATTGCTTTCAGGAACAGTGCTTCTGTGTGTGTGTGAAATTTCTCACTATTCTCTTCTGCTGTTGCACTGTTTAACACGTTCAGCTTGGGACAATCAGTTGTCAGCCCAAAGCTGATCTATCTGGAGGAAAAGAAGTCTCCTCTGAAATAATTCCACCTAGGTTTAGTTCCTGGCTAACCTGATCCTGCTTAGCTTTGTCTCCTCGTACCGAATGAGACCCAGTGTCTGTTGAGGACATAAGGAACAGCACTACTACGATTAGGACTTCTGTGAAAATCCAAAGTCTGTAAAGATCCACCCAGCACAAGGTCAGGATGCTGCTGCATCCTGTGGCAGTCTTTTCAAGAAGTGTCCCAGGAACCTGGAGGGTGTGGAAATCCAATGCCAACATGAGGGTTGCTTATTAAGTTTCACTTCCTTCTTTCATGCATCCCTTAGGGGATGGGCCAATATTATTTCAGCACCAGGGCATACCCCAGTAATACCTGGCTAGCACTGGGACCCAGCAGGCTACAGGGAGCAGTAACAAAACAGAAAGTCTGCTGGCTGCTACAAGCTTTGCTAGGGCTAGATCAGATCAGCTCTTTTTTTTTTTTTTTTTTTTTCCCACCCTTTACCTGGCCTTGTACAGTTAATAAATAAGATTGCTAAACATCATGCATCCTGATGAGCAGCATTTGCTCTCATGCAATTGCACATCCCCTTGCAAACTTTCCAAATTTCTCCCTAGCTGCACCTGCCCTCTGAACTGCTCTCAAATGATTGCTTTCAGGTTCTCTTACTCCAGAATGGCACTGAGCTACCAAAACATTGCCTTGAAGCCAAGCCCAGTTACACATGTGAAAACCTATCACCAGAGTGGCATTAATCTATTAATGCTCTCTCTTTTCTACATCTACATCTCTGGTTTGAGTTGCTCAGGAAGGGGGATTCGGGGGGGGGGGGGGGGGGGGCTGTCAGTGTCAATATTTCTACAAGAAAATGGATTTTTTTTTTTTTTTTTAAATTGTAGAATCCATTTCTCTGAGGGAAAGCAAGGGGAAAAAAGTGACATAAGCTCACAGATCAAAATCTAACAAGTTTATTAAAATTTCAGATTTTTTTTTTTTTTTTTAATTGAAGAAAACATTTTGTACCGAAAGGACAGTCTAGTTCCCACATGGTAATGTTCCCAGAGCGCTTGGCTTTGTCTCAGAGTGACTCTTCAGAGTGATGCTGACAGGATTTAAAGCTCTCCAGTAGTGCTGGGCTGGGTTTAAAGCCTGGGCTTTAAAGCCAGCAGCCGTGGGGCCTGTCTGTGTTTGCATGCATAGTTAATCAGACATTGATTAACATCTTTAGCACAACAAATCCCCGCGGATCACGATGTCATGGATCTGTTCTGGGTCCCACAAAAGAAAACGAGGCGCGGTGCAGCCCACGTGAGCTCGCAGAAAACTGGATTCTGACTGGGAAGGGGGATTGTTTCTGGTCATATCACCAGCACTTCAGGGAAGTTTCCTGCTTTTGTAAACGTATTTGAATGAGGGACCTTTTATTTATCAGCCAGCCTTCTCCCGTTTCCCACCCTGTGATGCAAACACTGCTAACTATTTTTTTTTCCTTTTTTTTTTCCTTTTTCTTTTTTTTTCCGCCTCAAAGCTTCCAGTTTAAAACTGCAGCTGATCGTTTTGTTGGCGCAGTGTTCCTGCTCTTGAGAGACTGCACACCTGGAGATTTTTACAGGAGTTTAGTTTTGCTCTAATTCCCATGGGGTTTTGTCCCCCTCTCTGAAAAGGAATCAGAATAGCTTGCATTCCTGCACCATGGCTTTCCTCCCCGAGGACCCTAAAACCATTTACAAACTATAAAAGCTGCTTTTTCTCTAAACAGAAATCACTTTACCCATCAGTGAAGTGCAGCCACCTGGAGGGGAGGGAGGGTGGAGAGCAGCAGCTGCTTGAAAACACCCAACGCTGCTGCATTTTAGGCTGGAAAGTGATAGGTAGTGTATCCAGCTGAATGTATGGCTGGCATTTCAGGAGGTAGGATGTAATTTTTCAAAATGTAATTTGACCTAGAGAGCATACCCGGGTCTTGCCCCAAGCGCAAAGAGGCATTTAATTTCAGCGTGCAGTCAAACTAGCAGCTTATGACTTATCATAAAGAAAACCAGGAACCTGTGGCAGGAAATTATCCTGAGGTTACGTAGAAAGGAAGAAAAGAACCGAGTGGATAATCAGCTCCCCAGCAGAACTGTGAAGCATTATTTGGTGAAGGACTAAGTGCTGAGCAGGCTCAGGCTGCTTTGTTTTTCAAACCTCGGAAAATTACAGCCCAAGGGGGGGCTGCCACAATGCCCCAGATGGCAAGCACAGAAATGGTCTGTCTCACCTTTGTCAGAATGTACCAACAATAACTATAAAAGTAAATATAATAATGATAGTAATAATGATAGCAACGATAGTAAAACCCAAACTAGCACCGGTGATACAAGCGAAACCAAGTTCACGGGAACGTGCTCGGGGCTGGTTTTGTTCCTTTCCTAAGAGACCTCTTTTTGATGACTCAGAATGACCAAGCTCTGCTGTGGCAAGTCGTGTGCTTGGCGACATGTACGTGAAGAGCACGGAGGAATCACCACAAGTTTGGAGTTATCTTGTGCATCTCACCCAGCGATGGATGATGTGCCAAGGGGGGAATCTGTATGCCTTTGGAACACTGCATCGAGAGTAAAGATTTTAAATGAGCAGCCTACTGAATAAGACTTTCACACAAGACATTAACAGCTACTAGGGCTGCTGCTATGTGGCCATCATAGCAAGAATAATTACTGCTTACTTAGCAATCCTCATCCGGGGGTCTCCTAATGATCCCGAGGGACTGCAAGAGAGACAGAAAAGGCTTTTACTCACACCAAAGCAATAAAAAGCTGCCATTCCTCTTCTAATTAAAAAAAATAAAAAAATCAGATTTTTTTTAAAGTCAGAATAGTCTGGTAAAGGACATATGCTGTCTCCAGGCTATCACAGACCAGGCAATTCCCAGGACTTGCTCCCTTTGCTGGTGCTGGGACTTGCTCCAGGAAGTGGCATTTATTTTGCTGACCATAGGAAGCAAAGGAGTGTGCACCTCTTTCTTTTATATAATATTGTTCTTCATTTTCCTAAAGCAAAATGCTGCTGAAGCACTGCCATCCAGGGAACAACATAACAAACAGAAAGCACAAGGGGAGAGCTGAGAAAGGACTGGGCGGCCTGAGAGAGCATTATGGGCAAAAATGACCCCAAAATGGCAAAATGAATCTGTGTTAGTCCCTCTGTGCTTGTCCCAGGGCTGACCTCCCTTTCTCTCTTCTGTTCTATTCAAATGAAATGTCAGTACACTTGGACCAGGGTGTTCACTGCCGTTCTGAAGTGCTCTTGACAGAGTATATAAGGAAAATGACACTTTCTCTTAGCGGAGAGAAGATTCACAGGCACAATGTAATAGGATAAATTGTTACTGAATTTCTAAAGGTACTACGAATTGCAGAAGTGAAGAGAATTTTAAAAATAGTAGGCTTTCTCTGCAGCTCATTTTTTTTCCCTCGTGCTGGTGAAATCCACACCGAGGTCAGAGCAGCGCCACCTCAGCAGGATGCCTGCACCCAAACACCTAGGTAGCAGGCTTTCTGCAGCTTGGTCCTTCTTGATCTAAATTGTGTGGCTCAGTTAACATCTTCTCTACAAATGTATACTTCTGTCCAAAGATAAATTAGATTTTTCTAGACTTACAGTGACTTCTTCAAAAAAAAAAAAAAGGCATGCCAGATGGTAGAGTTAGAATTAAGGCAGGTCAACTGCAGCAGTTGGTGCATCTAATTTATTTTCTTTTATTAACATTAATTGAAGGTAAGGCTTTTAATTCCGTTCACTTCCCATATGCTGTTTCCATGTTAGGAGGTCATTCACGAGGTAGAAGTCATAACTGGGTTCACTTAATGGAAAGACAGAGCATGTAATTCTTGCAAGGTGATCAACTGATATTTCATCCCTCAGAGATAAGAGTCCACAACAGGATCAAGATAACATCAGAGTCACTGAGGGAAAGAGTAACTGTACCTGAAAAATACATCATGATCAAACCTGTAAAGTATGTCTGCAGGAAACCTTAGAAGGCCTCAATGTTTTTATCAGCTCTATCTTTTTTAAGTACTGAAGTGATATAAAAGAAGGGGGGAATGATTATAGAATTTCCAATTCCTTTACAGTATTTATTTCAAAGACCACTAGACAAGCAGAAATACAACAGAAATATTTGAAAAGCACAAGTGCAACCGAAGCCTGGGAAGCTTTGGAGACTCTTTATTTTAAATATGAAGTGCAAGTTTCTTATCCAACAAACGTTTACATGCCATCTGATTTTAAGAGTTCAACAAGCCTGATCAAGTTCAACAAGCCTAATAGACTGCAGAACAGTAAGCATTGCTGAGTCTTTAAAGGTACTTTACTTCACCTCTGTTCAGCAGATTATGTTTTGTGTGTATATATATATAAATTTATATATATATCTCTATATAGATGTATAGAGATATAGAGATATAGAGATATAAAACATATATATATATATATATAAGTTTGCCATCCTTTGAGAAGCCTGCCAAAAATTTTGTTAATTTCTGTAGAGGAGAATAAAGAATTTATACCTTGGACATATGAGTGAAATGTGTATCCTAAGGTATACTCTTATATGAGGAGAATTATACTCTTGTAATGGAGGAATAAAGGTCTTGTAATGAATTTACATGTCAGCCTGCAGTTTTTGTGAACTAGGGAGAGGAGATATTTGGGCAGCTACTGTTCATATTATCAAAGCTTTTTTCTGAATGTGTTTGAAAAACTACTTTTTGGCAGCAATGCAGCCCTGATTAAATTACATCATCAGCATGGAGATAAAGTATGGCAGTGGATGGTTTTAAATGTGCTTCTGAGGTGTATAGCTTGAGGGTAAAAACAGAGCCAAAAAGAACTGTTTTCCTAGGAAGTGATCTCTGGCATTTGCCACCTTTTTTTTTTTTTTCTGCTAAATATGATATGATACATGGATATGATAGGAAAGGTTTGGCTGCGTTAGAAAGATTGCCCAAAGAGTAATAATGACATTTGTTTCACTCTGTGTAAGTAATGTTCATTGTGCAAGCAGGCAGCATCTTCTGTAACAACTTTAGTATGTCTTTGTGATTGTTCAGTAGGATGTACCAAATGAAAGGGATATTTAACAAGTCTATTTTTATCATTGCCTCTGCCTAATGATCTATCACACATGCGTGCCACGTGGAAGACATGGGGGCCAAACAGGCAAATTTGGAGTATGTTCAGGACTCTGTTTTAGGCTAAAATGGAGCTTGGATGCAGAGGTAGGTTCTAGGTCAGCCTGAAATCACCTTTTCAGCTCTCAAAAGATTTCATACTGGCATGGCAGGCAAAAGGCACAAGAGGGATGTTCTTGTCACTAACACTGGAAATTTCACTGTTAACTGTTGTCCTGGTGACTGCCTGCTGCCTGTCACCAAAACTCCAGAAGTAAAGGTACCTCCAGGAAATTCTACTTGCACTTTTGCCCCATGCAGAAAAAGAAATACTTTCAGATTTCACATGTTGTCCAAAAGTGTGGAGGAGTTTCTGATCTGAGAAATCACCCAACTCTTTCAGTTGACTCTTTCCTCCCCATGACAGGAACGATTTGTTGTGCCAAGTATGACCTTGGCTTTTTAGTAATGTGATGAGATTATATGGAAAGGGATAACATCCTTTCATAAGGCTCCTGGATCTTCCTATTCTGTAAGAAGAAACTTGTTAAGTTTCAGGTAGTCACACTGGTAAGGAAATACCAGTATTCATGATGTATCCTTAACAGACCAGTTCTTGTAAGTTTTATCCATCAGCTGAACCATTTCCTGGCACATGAAAAAGAAGAAGGAATTTATTTTTTTTTCCTGATTTTTAACACATGAGCTGTCTGATTTGGATTTTGTAATGTAGATGCAATAGAGTTACTGAATTTTCCTACCCCTCTTTTCATTATGGAACAAAGATGCTGTTTTCCAGGGGAAATTCTTGCAGTTTCTACTTCTCAAGAGCCCATATATGTAGTTTTCATGCTTTATTGGTGCTTTGTATAATTTTAAAGAGGTCTGAGTTCACAGAATTCTGTGAAGTCTAAACCAGATTTTCCAATGGTTCGTGGAAAGGTATCAGGGCAAATTCTCACATGGGCTGTGATCATCAACCAAACCCAGAGCTCAGGACTGAATATGCAGACCTACAGAGATTGCTTGGATGCCATCGAGGTTTTGGGGTGGTGCTGGAGGCTTTTCTTGGATTGCACTTCACTGCTGTCTGCAGCAGGAAGAGAGGGCCAGGCGGAATCTGTCCCTTAACAGTTTGTGGGTATGGTTTTAATTCCTCAGGGCTGAGGGCTGTGGCTGGCATTAGGTTGCTCTGAGCGTCGGAAATCAGAATGTAACTGAAACAGGAAAGGGATTAGGACGATGGAAAAAAAAAGGGAAGGGACAGAACCACAACCCTAAAACAGTTCCTACTGCGTGCAATTCAGCCCATGCTTATTGTGTTTAGCTGCCTTTTCTCATGCACTTGTTTTTGATCTGCAGCACACTCCGCGGTGGTAACTACTAAAGCCTAGGGAACATTTGCAAGCTATCAAAGGAGGTGGAGTCACTCAGGCAACTGGAAAGGGAAACTCTGCTATTTCTCAGGATATTTATAGAAGGATAGTACCCCCACTGCCATTTGTGCTTCAGGGAGGTCCTCCCCTTGATTACTGATAGTGTGTACTTTAGCCATGTGTGGTGTAGCAGATTGGGCTCAGCCCTGCGAGCCACAGCTCCCCTTTCCCAGAGATCCCTTTGAACTTTGCAGCCCTGTGCAATAAACTCATGTGTGGTGCTGGGGTGGCCCGCCCAGAGAGCGGGATATTTCTTGGAAGCTGTCTTACGCTTCCCCGTGGCAAGCTACTGTGAAAACACCGTGGTAGGATCTCTGTCAGCGCTGCTCTCCCTCCCCTCCTCGCTCCAGCCTGCCCACTGGAGGCAGACCAGGACTATCCCAGCTGGAGCAGCACCTTTTGCTCAGCCTTGTTCCTGATTTGGGACAGAATGAATTCGATTCATTTGATTCATTTGAATCCCACTCCATGTGGATTGCTGGCGAAGCAGGATGTTCACTGACAGCATCACGTTTGCCCAGAGCTATTGTTTCAGCTTTTGTTTTTAATTGCAGCATTCTCAATAGCTGGCCTCTTTTCCTCTTCTCTGATTATGAAACAGGGCTATGTTCCATGTGTTTTGTTAGTGATGGTGCCTTTCCAACCTCTAACCCATTCTCAAAACAACAGTTGGAAAACGCTTTTCAGGTCCCTCTCCCCAATAACAGCTGGTGCATTTTTAAAGACCTTGGTTTGAGATGAGAGAAGGGAAGGGAATACCAGCAGGGCCAAGCAAGCCTGTCAGCTCTCTTATCCAAACACACTGTCGTTCCCGTGATTGATGGAGTCCCCGGCCAGACTCTGGAAGGCTTTCAAACACACTCTTCTGGGGTGGTGTGAGTTTCAGAGGGTCGTTCTGGCAGGTGTGACTAAACACAAATTAAGTGTTAGCTCCCCAAATAAATACTGACTCCGGGAAGATAACAAATACAATTTTCACGACTCGCTACTTCTGAACAAGAGCAAATTTTCTTAGAACTTTGGAATATTCAGGAAAGCATTGCAGTTCACTAGGCAGTGAAGATTAAGTTTAATAATTTAATACTTCTGCCAGGAAATATATGTTACACAACCAAAACTGTGAATGTATGGTTTTATTCTGTGGCTTTAAAAAAAAAAAACCCAATGAACAACAACCGAACAAACAAATGAACAAACCCACCACTATTCCCCAGAAAAAAAAGAAAGAAAGAAAAAAATAAACCCAACAAGGAACAAACCAACAAAAAACCCAAAATCACCCTCCCAGCTCTCACCATATATTTTAAGTAAAATATTAGTCTGGTATCCAGGAAGGTGTCCTGTTTACTCAAAGCATCTTCAAGGACTATCTTATCAGCGGGAAGAAGCTTGTGACAGAGCTATCTTTTCATGCAAAATTGAAAACCCCTACCTTCAAATGGCTCTAACAGAATCTGAGTCTTGAAGGGAAGCAGTCTTATGTCCTTATATATATTGTTGAGATGTTGATATCCTTATCCTGATCTCCTTATATGTATTTTTTCTACAGGACAAGTATTTAACACAATACAAAGCTAAATGCAAATTGTGGGTCTACTTTTTCTGTGTTTTCCCAGGGTTTCCTTTGGATTGCCATACTCAGGTTAGAAGAAGTAACCTCAAATACTGTGTAATATTCATGGGTCTATACAATTGGTGAGGCTCTTGGATGTGCCAGCAGGAAGATGGGTAGAAATGACAGATTCTGTCCCATCACTGCACGAGCTTTGCAGCTGCTTCTGGATGGAACTGTCTGGGAATTTGCCTTTAAAATGGAAAACACTGAAATTAATTTTACAATTGCATTAACTAGGGTCAGTGCTTCATGCCCTGTCACTGAAGGACAAGAGGAGCTTTTCTGCCAGGATACATCAGATTTGTTATGAGCAGAAAACCCTTCTCTTGGCAGGTCTTCATGATCAAGCCCATTTCTTGCTATCATGGATGCTGCTGCGTGGTTTCCTCTCTTTGTCCACCTGCCTGAGATCCCTGCCCTTTTAAAAGTCCCAGCTGCCTTGTCTCAGGGGGCCAAACTCCTGCATGTGTCTGAGACTGAAGCATTTTAACACTTTGCATCCTGCCCAAATTGGGTCATTGAGCATGTGCCTTCCAGTCTGCCCTGGCGCTTGAATCACCCTTTAAGTGAGAAATCTCATTTACTGTTCCACCACTTTAATGCTGGAAAGGCAACTGGATGCTTCATTTACAACTGGGTCCTGAATCCTGGTCTTGAGGATGCAATCCTGTTTTTAATTTCTTGAATACTTTTGTTTTGAATCTATTGTCAGTGACTGAAAGAAAGCTTTCAGAGGGTGGGAAGGAGAAGGAGTGCAGAAGAGCCACCACATTACATAGCTTGTGAAAAGGGCTGGAACAGGATGGCTGCTGGAGAACAATGCACATTTAGAAAGGCACAGAGCCTGCACTGGCGACTTTAGGGAGCTTTAAAGTAATGTGGATATAATATGTCCCCAGCATGAGGCTGCATGACTCTGCCAGAGCACTGGAATGGAGAAGCACTGCCAAAGGGTAAATGCAGGGAAGCTCCCAGTGTCCCACAGAACTCTGAAGCTACGGAAAGCAGTTGTGGATGATGCTCTGTTGTTGCTAGTAGAGGAGGGGTAGGGCTCCCACCACCTCTGTCTCCATCCATGCTGACAGTGCTGTCTCTGTGGCCCTTCTACTGATAACAGAGATAAATGGGCCCTCTGCAGGTAATACAGAAGCTGCTTTAAAAAGGACTAATTCATTCCCTGCTGCTCAGTGTATATGGACTTTATACCCACTGGCTGTGAAAAGACTGGGGTGACTACCTCACTGGAAGTTATCTGCATTACAAACTTTGCCTGGCTGTGGTTAGACAGACACAATTCCAAAACAGACACAAATCCAAGACAACTCAGGGCTTCAAGAGCATCTTCTGGCATTGCTTCGCTTACCCATTGACCTTTCTGAGTCTTTTCACAGGGAGAACCCTTTCTGCCAGCGTGGCAAACAGCATTTGTGTTGCTTGATGTCTGAGAGCTGGGTGTGGCCTTTCCACGGCTCTGCATGAAGAGACGCTCCAGAGGCAGAGACTGAATGAGAGGAATGTTTCATAGAACCCACACACAGATACGCACAGATATGTAGGTGGAAAGTCAGGGGTTTTTGTCCAGAGTTTGGAAAAAGGGATGTAAATGTGTAGACACTTGGTTATGAAGAGTTCATTTAACCCTTACTGGTGTCATTACCCTCGGTTTGTGGTGCAGTGTTAGTGCTGCGTGAGAACACGTGGGCCCAGTGGGAGTCAAGGGTCACAAAAAGCAACAGGAGCAGATTCACACCGTGTGCCATGTATGTAAAATTAATAAAACTGACTTTTTACATACATGACTACCAAATTCCTGCCAAACTAGTTCCTGATGTGAAGTATAATCCTTCCTGACGCTGAATATGGTTTGGTCATGAGTTACCATTCTAGAGTTCACCAGGCTATATTTTAAGCAGTAGTTAATTTACTGTGAAGCTCTACCTGTTGCAGTCCTGGTTTATTTGGGAAAACAAACAAACAAACAAACACACAAAAAAAATCCACTCCAAAACAAACAGCAAAACAAGTCACCAAAAAAAAAAAAAACCCAACCAAACAAAACAACAACTCAAAAAACGAGCAAACAAAAGCAAACAAAAAACCCCAATCAAAACAAAACACCAAAAAAAAGAAAAATCAGAAAAAAAAAATCACCACTCACCCTATTCCCCTAAGAGCCCCAAATTCAATTGCTTGGACATAAAAAAATCAATTATGCGAAAGCAGCACTATGGATATTCTTTTCTTCTGTGCTGGGAAGTTGTTGCTCTGAAAGCTGTTCCCAAATGTTGATTTGGATCTGTTGCAGAAAGTTAAACAAAACTTACACGTGTTTCTAGTAATATGTTACTACTACTAGTAGCAATATATTCTAGTAATACATACTACTGCTTAAATCAGGAAAATATGTTACCTGAACTTGTTATGCACTCCAAAGCTAAACTGAAGATAATGGGGGTCAAGCCTCCATTAATTTCTTTTCACACTCCATTTCATTTTATTCATCAGAGTGGACCCTCAGTATTCTAGAAGTAGGGTGGTTATTTCCCATAAAACAGGATGTTATTTTGGTCATTTTATTCACCAAAGTGCAGGAGGAAAGGGGATAAAGCAACTAACAGGTTCTGAGGAGGAAATCCCACAGAGAATCAACCTTAGAAACAACGAAGTTAGGTGAAGAAACATTTGCCAGATTTCCCATAGTGGACCAAAATGTCAGCCTCAAGGAGAGGTGTGAGGAGGAAAGGGGACACAGAGGAAGGAAAGAGCAAAACCAGGAGGAACTGGCTCTTCTAAATGGCCTCAATACTGTGCTTCAAAGAACATTTAATCTTACTTTAAAAAGAAAGGAATAAAACCAGACAGAGTGAGAAATTAGGGTGAGAATACTTTCTTCTTGCTCCTCTTACTCATGTTGCATATAATTCTGTTGAAAAACCCACTTGCTGCTTTATTTAAATGTGAATGTCTACACTGAGAAGCATGTAACAATGACTTTGCTCATAAGCCTAGGCAGAGACTTTAATAGAATGTTAATAATTTTTATGGCTTTAGTGAAAGCTCCTACTCTTTAGATCCCATACAAATAAAAAGCGTTGCTATCACCTGTCAAAATACTCCATTGTTGCAGGTTAAGATAAAAGTCCATTAGAGTGATTGGTTGTCTCACTGTAAGAATTCAAAGGCTGTTTATCTCGATTAATTAAAGACCTGTAATTACAGCAGTTTGACCTCGAGGAAGGTAATTACTCCACAAAAGCTCTCTACAGGAAACCAGACATTAGCCTTGGCTAATTAGCTTGACATTCACAAGCTGCCTGTATCAGAATGCAGATGGTTTGGCAACACCAGCATGCAAACAACATCTACAAATACTGCATGAGCAGCCCCCAGAAAAGCAACTGCCTGTCAATGGTGGCTGAGAGCGAGATTATTTTCTTGATGGCTTTTATAATTTGCATTAAGAAAAATCCTTTTTTCCCAGAGACAATTTCCCATGGAGGAAAATGGGATAAGTGGATGGCAGCCTGGGAGACTGACTCAATTTATTATGGGAAAAACTAGAGGAATCTGGTTCTGTAAACTTTTGCTGCTCCTCCTGACAGTGATTAGTATTCTCATGCCTATTGGCACATTCTTCAATCCTTCCTCTTGTCGATGTCTATAGGGTTTATATTTAGGATGCTGTAGGCTCCCTACATATGGTCCAAATACAGCTCAACAACAATCAAAGAAAAAAAAAATAGCATTCCGTTTGCGCTAAAAGTTGCATCATTTGCACACAAAATAAAATGGAGTTTTGGTTTGGATTTACAGTCCCAGCTTCCATAGATGTATGAAATAATGATTCAATTAGTCCTGTAGAGATGTTTTAACGTATGCTCAGCATGTAGCTCAAAATAACAAAACAGAATTTAGAATTCTTTACGTCCTTATGTTCTTCCCAAGTGACCTCCCCAAAACTCTAATTTTTTTTTTATTTTATTTTTTTTTTAATCAACGTAGTTTTCTCCTGTGTGCTTTCCACTTTGTGGACCTGGAGTAATATTGTATAAGAAATGAAAAAACCTGTGCATTTGTTAGAGTGTAGCGTGCTACATTTGTAACACAGTAGATATCCTGGTGGGAAGCAAGATAATAGCTACATGTAAATAATAAAGATGTATTTGTTTTTCCTTTTTTGCTGTTTGTGCTAAAAATGTTTTAGGTAATGTCAGGATATTTTATTTCCTCAAATGCAAAATTTTAAATCCAAAACGTCATGGTATCATTTTGTCCCTCCTGCCACAGACATTTCTCATGAAGGAAGACAAGCTTTGCGAGTAAAGGAAGGATCCAAATGGAGGATGAGTCTTACACTTATTTTCCAGTCTCAGCACAAGCAATGTTTTATTGCTCAACTAAAGGAGTAATACCAGCATTTTTTAAGTCAGGTTTGAATCTCTCTGAAAGTGAAAAAATAATAATAATAAAAATGTATATATACAAAGAACATTTTTGTTGTGAAAAATATCAACTTACCCTGTGGAACAATGCGCTAATCAAAGATTTGTCAACATGTAGGGAATCGTTTTACAACCAGAACGAATGTTCCCCCTTTCACCATTCCCAACACCTGCTCTTGCCCCAGGTTTACCTCTCTACTACACTGAGGAATCTTTGGAAATGTTATTAAATTGTCCATTCTGCTCACAGCCATTCACAGGATATCTCGAATTCAGTGCTTCTGCAGGCTGGTCCAGAGTCTTCAGAAGCACGTTTGCATTGCTCCATGGAATGTGGAAATGCAGTCAAGCACCCAGTCCTTGTCTCAGGTAGCTTCAGTTTCCTGCTGAAGTAACTCAGCATCACTGAACATGGTTCTGGAGGTGCTACACTGCCAGCACTGTCAGAGCCAGCTGGTGCAAACCTCTCTCATGTTTGTCTCCTGATGTTCAAATTAATTATCTGCTTGCAGCACTGATCAATCTCAAAGAAAATGAGAGGATTGTAAAATGCATACATTTTGAAAAACAAACAAACAAACAAACAAACAACCTGTCTGCAATACCTCTCAACCTCCCCTTCTTGGGGGGGGGATGAGAGGGAAGAGCCTCAGGACTACAGAGGACAACCTTGTATGGATTGTATGGATTCCTGATCTTACAGGTAGCAATTCCACCTCTTAGACTTCCCTCACCTGGCCTTCAAATCACGTGCTTCTTGGCATATCCAAAATCACAAAGGACACCTTTGCCAAGGTGCAGGCACCAATCCAGCCTTCCTGCATGGCACTGAAAAATCCACAGAGCAGAAATCACAGATGTGTGTGCCAGCAGTGGAAATGGACATACTGGCAAAGGCACCTTTTCCAGTTTCTGGGTTCTATTCCACACCATGAAATTTCAGAGGGCTGAGCCCCACTCAAGCTGCCCCCAAGGCATAAGGAACTGTATTACAATGGAGTGAGAAAAGGATATGTATCTGCCTTCCCACTCCATGCAGCCATAGAACTTCATCCTGTCTGGTTTCCAGCCCATGAAAAAGAGGAAGAGCAAGCAGCTGCTGTTTTCCAAACTCATTCAGTCCTTATTCTTGACAATCTTTGCCAAAAAGGCTATCAAATACGGTGGTGGGGCACGGGGAGCTTGGGAACTGGGGTGGAAAGTTAGCTATTGCTATTTTCCCCTCATGAAACAGGCTTAATCCCAACAAAGAGCTACTGGAATCAAAGCAGTGACCCTCAGTGTGCTTCCCAAGTCAGCTTTTGGAAAGGTAGCTTGTTATGCATATGGCATGAAAAACTACATCCTGGAAAAACACAGAAAGTAAATATTTAAAGAAAAAGAAACACAATGAAAGAAATGCCTTGTGTTTATATTTCCATGGGCCAGTGCCAAGTATCTCTCATCCTGTTACCCTACTAATGTTTAGTGTACCAAATGTTTTTTAAACCAGTGGATTTCTCTCCTCCAGGGTTGTGAAAAACATCAATATATTTGTTCTGGACTTCCTCTTCCTGCATTTGTTGTTAATTTACAAGTTTCTCACATCCCTCAGACAATGTCTGTCTGTCTATTCACAAGTTTTAGATTTCTGATGGAATACATACATTGCTCTTGCTGCCATTCAGGATCTGTTATCCCCAGGAACATAATATGTCATTCAGCCCTATATTAGTGTACATTTAAGAACACAGGCTGGGGAGTATCTGTGGTGTCTTTTCATTCTCAAGCTCCTTAATGTCTGCTCAGAGCACCAATTCCCTCCAGAGAGAGGACACTTGTCAGGTCTCAGCCTCCGTTCGAAGGTTTGGAAAAGTCCTGATCCAAATTTTTTGAATGATGAAGAAGGAAAACCAGACATCTTGGTTCTGAGTTAACCTCTCTCACAGCTGTACTCCACTCCACTCTGTGACATCTGATGGTCAAGCATCAGAAGCCAGCTAGGGAGCTGTGTTTTTGCTCATGGTGGTTTTGCACATCTCTTGAGTAGCTAGAGATCTCCTCAGGCCGAGAAGCTCTGCCCATAAAGACACGACCAGCAGGGCCACCCATTTGTCCTCCTCTCGGGTCTCTGATCAAAGCTTGGGGAACTTGGTTAAAGTAAAGGCATTCTTCTCTGTGGTTTCAGCTTTCCCTGGGATCAGAAAATAATAAGCACAAACAGAGATGGAGTAAAGAGTAGAAGAACCACTACACTCATTTTGAATGTGTAAACAACCAGTGGCATGTTTTTAATGACTTGCAGGACATATTCTGGGTTTGTTAGTAAAGAACTGACTGAAGCAGAAAGTATAGGCAGGCAACACATTTTTATTTTTGTAAATTAATGTTCTCTTCAGGAACCCCCTTTTCAGAGGGGCACTTACCCTCACTGGAAATGTACCAGTATGCCCCGTGCAACATGCACATCAGACATCACAAAGTGCTTGCTTCCAGATGCTGGTAAGAGCAGCCACCTCCACCCCTGAGCAAACAACCCTGCCCACACTTTTCCTAGGCAGCTGCAGGTTTAGCACTTGGATGAATGTTTGATCACCTTCACTTACAGGTGTGCTGGACACCTCAGGATGAAACACAGCCCCAGCTGGTCCGTGGGATGGGGGGAACTTGCTCCTTAGCCGAGGGGAAAACAATGGGGCTGTTACTTTAAGCCATAGAAGCAACCTCTTTCAGTGTTAGACCATGGGCAAGAGCTCATTTGTGATGTGAGGGCAACCAATGAGCTGTGTTTAAACACTCTGAAGATACTTTCATTTACTTGAAAAGAAAAGCTCTGGTTTGGCTTACCCAACGTGGTAGGGAACCATCTTGCTCAGACTATATCAAGCTCAAAGCCCAGTACTGTCTGATTTAGGAGTTCCTTTCTCCCCTTTGTCTTTGATCCTGTTTTGCATGCCTTCTGCCATCAAAAAAATCATAGCAGCACGGCTCCTTTTCTGGGAGAAAGTCTGAATGTAAAACCAACTCCAACTCCTAGCTCCACTCTGGTGACAAAACACCTTGGTGATCATCACATGCAGCAGTTGTAGAGCAGACTCAGCACCACAGCGTTTAGCAGGGCAAGGTTTCCGTCCTGCATGACATCCTCTGTCAGTGTCCATGACAGATAGGAGACAAGTGGGTACAAATCATGGCAAGAGGGGTTTGCACCTGGTCTTAAGGAGGTTTTTGCTATGATGGGGTTGGTGTGGATTGTTGGGGGGGAAAGGGATGAGGGAACTCCCAGCACTGAAGGATTCTAAGAATGAGTTTGTCAAATGTCAGTCAGGAACAACATAATTTTGTGAGTTATTTGCGTCTTACCAGACTTCTCTGCCTATCACTGAGCTCTTCAGAATAAGCCAAGTACTCTGTACAGCTATGCAGGAAAGGACCCTGGGGACCTCTGGGAGTGGATGAATATCCTCTAATCATCAGACAACAAATCCTGTTAGTCTCATGCCAACTTCCAGTGTGACTGGAGCCCAGTTCCCAGTGCTGCTGGAGCAGACCCCAAAGCCACACTGCTGCTGTTTGTGATCTGCCTTCTGCACTGCCCATGTCTGCAGCACCACTGCTGCGACTCTCACTGGGGCCAGCCCCAGCAATGCCCCCTGTCCTGTCACTAATGCACATTTTTCATGCATTTAAGGAACAAAAATGTACCTTCAGTCTGGACACTGCCCACAACTTCCCAACACCCTCCTCTGTTGATGGTTCTGGACTCACTCGGATGAGGGAGAGTGTGTGGAGAGACTGGGAGTTCCTGCCTCAGTCCAAGCACATGTACACAAACATGTTCAAAGGAAGTCTGCAGCTGCACTGCTGGGGTATCCTTGCCTTCAAGACTATCTCAGTGGTCTCCCAGGAGAGAAAATTGCCGAGAGGCTGCAGGTGGAGAGCGTTCCTGTGAGTGGTGGGAAGGGGCTCTGTGTTCCGTGCCTCTGGTTAGAAACACAGGCTGTGTCCTCAGAGCCACAAGTGTTTGCCACCTTCTTTACAAAGCAGCCATAGGAATGCAAAAGTTGTTCAGAAACTGGATGGGCAATGCCTGGTCAAAGTGCTGTCCGGAGAAATGGCAGGTGTTTGTTCTCGTGGGACCTCTTCATGTCACAGCTCGTCTGAATATTTAAAAGGGATCATTTGTGTGTGAAGGGGTAAAGAAGGGTCAGGGTCACATTATTCTTTGCTCTCTTTGTTCTATTAGAACAAAGCAAGGAGTCAAACTTGAATTCACAGAGTGGAGGAGCAGCCAAACTGTGTGCTTGGGAACCTGTTTGCATTTGTAACTAGCGTAGTGTTAATTAGGTTGAAATGGATTCACAGGCATAGTTTCTGTGCCTAGCTTGTTTTTCTGTAAAACTTTATTTCAAGGACAGGAGGAAAAGAGGAGAGGCATTCCTTTTGTGCATGCATGTGACAATTTAAGCATTTAAGTTAATACTTAACTCTCCAGCCTTCTGTGCATGCATGGAGCAAATCACAAACAGATAAATCACAATCCAGAATATTATTATGGTTCTCATAGTGACCATACTTTGGCTTTGATTTTTTCACCAGAAATTGTACAAGGAAGAAAATAGGGTAGTTACACTGCCAGTCAGACTTGGGGTTTAGCTAATTTAAAATGTGTGATTCCTATGAATAACAGCTCCAAACTGCAAGTGTGATTAAATTACATGTTATCTCATTAGTATTCAGCATCGCCACTGCAGGCTTCAATTGCAGCTCTCTCCTATAAAGCGCCTGGGCGAACACAGAATTTACTAGTCTGTGTGTTTCTGAATCAATCTATATCAAGTTAGTTCACTGATACACACACAGCACAGACTTTCTGCCTTGTTCTTTGTGACCAGTGTGTGCTTTCAGGGCCAGTGGATACACACAGCACATTTGACTTCAATCCGTGAGACACACAATGAGCACATTTCCATTTTAAAGTCGTTTTCCAAAGCAAAGCTGAAAGTGATAAACCCCTCCCCCTCCCAAACTCATATACTCACTGCAAAGGAAATAATAAACAAAACTAGACGTGTTTCTCTAGCAGGATGGCATTTAGATAGCCTGTGAGATAGCTGGCACTGCTGCATTTGTTACAGTGCCATTCATGGCTGGGAGGAGGGCTGTGCAGCCTCAGGGGGCTTGGACTGCTCTGAACTGTCCACAGCAAAAGCCAGGGCTCACACAGCAGCTCGGAAAGGCTCCAGAGACATTGTCCTGCCCATCACTGAAGCTGCAGACCAGAGCTATGGGTCACTCTACAGCTCTGGCGACACCCTAAAGCCAGGAGATGCTGGCAGGTGCTGCACGATCTGCCCTGTGGGAAGGGACGGGGATTTTTTGCCCCCTTGCAGGATCTTCAGGTCAGGTGGAGAAGGGAACTTCCCGAGCTCGATCAGGGGAGGGAGCCCCGTGTGCTACCGACAGAGCAGGACCAGGAGCAGCTCTGCGGTGAGGAGCTGGGGCAGCAGGGTCTGCCTGCTCTCAGGATGCTAAGGGAGGGGTGTGGATGACCAGCAGCACCCCGCTATTCCCAGCTCGCTGTCAGCAAAACGCAGAACAAAAAACCGGCTGGAAAATGTGTTGATTGCCAATGCTATTTGTAATCATTACAAATGTTTGTAATCACCGCTGTGGAAGCCTGATTGCAGTGGCCATTATGATTCCAAAAGGCTTTTACAGCACTTCGGGCCATATTATTTGGGATGCTTCACTTATTTACACTCCTTTAATTATGCCAGTAGTGGCTTAACTCTCACCTGACGATTTTTTCTGCATGAGAGAACTTGAGTGCTAAGATTTTCTTTGTGCCTTTTATTACAGTTTTTGAAGTTCTGTATCAAATGAATTTTTTTTTTCTTTAGTGGATCCATCCTTGCTTTTGTTGGTTGGTTGGTTGGTTTTTGGCCTGTTTCGGTGAAAATGAATGCAACTGAAAAATTAAACTTTGCTTGATTTAGAGGGGAGGAGGCAGAAGAAATGGGATTCCATGAAACTCCTTTATTTTTTCTGTGAAAGCAGTAGAATATTCCTCCCTGTGATTTCAAAGCTTGCCTAAAATTTGCTGAAATCTTTGTGAGGTACAGGATGTTCTTTGGTCTCCAAATAAAATACACAGCTAGGATTTTGCAAAGGTGGAGGCAGGCCCACAGGCACTGGTAAATATGCTGGCATCAAAGCACTCAGCACTCTGCTGTCAGTTTTCTGTGCTTACTCACAGTGTGCCCAAAGTTTGGCATTAGACCAATTTTCTTTTATATTGCCTATTTGTAGGGGTGAAAACCACCTCTTTGGTGACAAGACCTCCTGTTGAGGGCCGTGCAGAAATAGAGAATTTGAATGGAAGGATAGAAATGAGGCTCACTTTTAAGGGTTGGAGCTCGGGGGGGTGGTTTTTTTTTTGCTTTTTGTACCAGTTTCAGGTGCAAACTGGTGGAGCTCATGTGGTGGCAAACACTGCTGAATCAGGAGAAACTCAGAGGTAGAAATCTGCCCCTCAGTTTTGAGCCTCGCTGCTTTTGGGAACGGGGGATGGAAGCAGCGTGATGAAACACAGCGTGAGTTGCTGGGACCTGGGGTTTGGGTGGATTTCCAGTAACCTCTCCGTGCTCACTGCTGCCTCTCTTGACAAATTTCAGGCACTGAGACCTCCCAGCCTGTGGGCTTAGCCCTGTTGCCCTTCGTGTCTAATTGAAAGGTGCTGGTAGCTGTGAAAAGTGTCTATTTTGGATTCTGTATGAACAACTGTACTGAGAGAGTGGGGGAATCAGTGAATGTTCAGCACATCTCTCCAACTAATTCGTGATTCATGACATTCTCAAGCACCACTGCTACTACCCTACAAAAACATTCAGCCCAGCATCCAGCATTTGCAGGATACATTTAGGGATGTGGTCCTTCCATGCCTTAACTCTTATTGTGGCTGATTTTAATCAGTCCAGTCTGAAAACAGGTGAACATGTTTGTGCAGGAAAGCAGAACCAACACAGCAAACCCTTGTGATCTGTCAGCTTTCAGTATTTTCCTCTTAATTACCTTTTTTTTTTTTTTGGCATGATGAATGAGCAAGAGATTTCCCCAGAAGCAGTTTCAGTGACAAACTCTGTTCCCAGGTAGCAGATGGGCACAATGGCTAATGTGTGAAAGTAATTTAATTTCTGAAATTACTGGCATTTGGTAGATCCAGCAGCAGAGAGGCAGTGGAGAGAGGGAAGACAAAAGGAGACAGGGAGAGAATCATACAGAGGATGATTTCAGAGACGGAATTGGAATTATTCTAATTTGACCCGCCTTTGTTTTTCTCACTAACTGTATATTCTCTGGCTAGCCAGAGGATTTAATGAAGTCTCTGCATTTGGGAGATGTGAATACCCATGGTTTCACCAACAGAAGAATATGAAAGGCTGTATGCTGCGCCACCCAATATGGAAAGGTCCTATTAACCCTAGAGACAATCTGTATTGTAGCAGACATCTGTTTACCTTAACATCAAGGTAGAATAAATCCAGTGGGGATGCAGCAAAATGCAAACTAAGCCTGTTTGCAATCTTGCTTGTGCATCTCAGCCAAAACAGGTGTGGATTCGTGATCTCACATCTCCCTTCTACATCACACACCTGGAAGGGAGGCAAGCTGACAACTGGGCTTCAAAAAATATTGCTTCAGTTTTGCTGAAGCTGACCACCAACCTCTGCAAGGTAAAGGTACTTTTGGAAGATATGAGGTTCCCTGTTATAGCCATTTCCCAGAATCTTCTTCCTGAAAGAGGCAGGAGAGGTGGTTTCAAAATCACCTCCACCATGGGCTTCCATCAGAAGGCCGAGTGCTGACAGGATGTTGGGGCCTCTAATGACCATTTGGTCACCGATTATTTGTAGGTCGGGGCTTAGTGGGTGGCATCGAGCTCTCTGTGAACTTTTTTTCATCTTCTTGTTGCTTTTGGCTGTTTCCTTCTTCTTCCTTTTTTTTTTTTTTTTTTTTTTTTCCACCCCCCAGTTCCCCTGGAGCAGCCAGGAAAGGGTGGTGGTGGGAGGACACAGCATTCACAGCTAGCCTGAGACACAAGCCAGTTTATTTACTTAAACAACAAACATCCAGCATGCCAGGAGAGCAGTGACAGAGGGCAGTTCCTGAATGGGATGAGACAGTGTGTCTTCTAAAGCGCCCACCCACGTTGCCTCCTTGTGAGGAAATAACAGCTTGTGTGTTCAGAAACGTCAGAAACGTCACAGGCAACCTAGCAGTGTGTGTGATGTGAGGATCTCACAAGCTGTCTGCAAATGACCAGAGGCAAAACTCTGCTTATTTTCCCTTTATTTCCCTCACCCCTCTGTGCCCCCCCCCCCCACCTCCCCCTCAGCCCCTTTTTTTGGGGGCTGTCATTCTTCTCATCATCTTGTGTGCAGCTGGCACTAAGCAGCAGAGCACATTCTCCATCAGATGCGAGGAGAAGGGGATTATATAAACAAACAGAACAACAAGAACATTTCTAGGAGCAACATCAAACCTGACCTTTTGTTTTATGGCAAAAAGTAACAAAGATGTTCTTGGGAAAACAGCTTAGCCGAGGGAGAAAAAACACGAACCCTTGAACTGTTGTGCCTGTGTGGAGCTGACCAAGCAGCGATTTGCTTTTTTACCAGGGCTCTGAACTCTGCTGGACTATAAAAATGTACATTGTAGTTGTCGTTCTGTAAAGGTTGGTAACCCCAGAACTCAGCTGAAACAAAGCAAAACAGACCTTTTGCTATCTGTTGTTTTTCTAGCAGTCCTTGAGCTGGATTTTTGCTGACAACTCCTCAGCATGGCAACGTGTGACACCAGTGCTCTGTGATCTCTGCTGCTCTCCTGCTGCTTTTCCAGACTGAAGCAAAGGTGTTGACTTTGACCTACAAAGCCCTAGATGGCTTTGGGCTTTCCTGCTATATTTTCTCTTTCTTCTAGCTGTGACCAAAAGAGGTGCCCCAGATGCTCTGCTTAAAAGAGTTTTGGGAGAGGTTTCACATTAGGGGTGCCTGGTGGATGGCATAAACTCTTCCATACCCAAAATACTCTCATGAGCCCTGATCATGTGAAAAGTCTGTGTAAGAGCAAGCCATTTCCTATGGCTCTTGTCACTAACCCAGTGCACCCTTAAAAGAGAACCAGGGAATCTTGAAGTTTCATCCTGGGTCTTCTGAACACCAACTCAGCAGCTCTGTTAGAGGGGTTTTTAACTCCTCAGTAGCTGGTAATGCAGTACTGACTTCCCTTCAGTTTCAGCAGCGTTTGAGAGGCTCATTTCCTCAGTTAGAGGGAGTAACATTAATTTCATATCAGTTCAGGTGCTTAAAATTATACATCAACATTTATTATCTTGTTAATGATACTTATTAACTACTGCTGCATCTCGTTGATATGAGCTATTAGACTGGACTTCACTGGCAGTCAGTGGGGAGGAGTTTTTGTGAGCTGTCTGCACACCTGCCTTGGGATTAGAGGCCCCATACCCTAGAACTTCCCCTTTCTCTTCACTTATTAAAGAAAATGTCAGAGAATTTTCATATGCATCTGAAACTCAGCTACCTGAATAAACTTAAACACATGAATCTCAGAGAGTGATCACATCAAAACTGGATTTTTACCATTCCCTTTCAACTGAAATATCTTTCTGTGGTGCATATTCTTTCTCAAGAACCTATTTCTTTGCATGTGAGAACCATGACTCTAAATTAACTTCTTAATTTAATTCTTTGAATAAATTGGAAAGCTAAGCTCCAGAACTGCTGGGGTCAGACAGAGCTGACTTTCTGCACTTTGAAGAGGCCATCAAATCACAGTGTTTACCATCGAGCAGCTTCCCTGTCCCAGTGGTCTCCAGGCTGACAGTGGGCATAACTAAACTGCCTGCCCAAGGGATGTAACCCTGCATCCCCCCCTCACATAGCCCTGTGTGCTGAGAGACACCATCCCTACCAAAAGAGCATTCTGAGTTTGTGTTTCCTCGGTTGCTGCTGGCTGTGTGTGGACACTGAGTCTCATACAGCACCACTGAAGTACAGTGATGCATTCAGCTACTGCTAAATGCACTCTTTAAAAAAAAAGCCAGAGGGCTTTCACAAGCATTGCTGCCTTGCTTTGGGTCTCTGAAAACATTTGCCCTGCACATTACACCATGCAGACAGTCAAAGGTTTAATGGCCATAGGCTTGAACTTGAATATTGTGCTTCTATGTTTCATCAATAAAGCACAATCACTGCTCTGATTTAATTTGGAGAATCAGACTGCCCCTGGAAAAGGGAGAAGGAGAGGCTAGTTCAGATTTTCAAACAGACATTCCTAGTGTACCGTACTGCTCGTGAGGGAGAAGCAGCAGTCAGTGATGACATAATCTGAAAAACTGCCTTTAGGCTTAAGTTTTAATTAGGAAGTTTTGGCCCATTTCAGAGCGACCACACGAGAAGCAGCGGGAAACGTTTTTGTTCAACCTTCTAAGCACCACCAGGGGCACACATTTTAGCTGTGCCAAGAGAATGAACCCTTTATCCACACCTGCCCTCAGGGAGGAAGGAGGTGGGAACCCTGTGTGGTGTGGGGTGGTGTGGTGTGGTGGGTTGGGGGTATTCAGTCGAAGACTGGCCTTGATGATCCTGGGGGTCTTTCCCAACTTTAATGATTCCGTGGTTCTAACTGGCACTCAGAATTTGCCTGCAGTCCAATGAACTGTTGCCCTCTGCCCACACCAGCCAGGAGGTGCAAGAGTCATGATTCCAAATAAAATCAAACACCCCCCAAGTTTCAGAACTGAAGGATGTGCCGGGTGTCCGGGTGATCTCAAATTTGGTCACATGAAATCTGGACTATCTGAGATTGCCACAGTCCTGTGTGGCAAATATCCCTATTATGGATTTACAGTGTTATCAAACACGGGTCTTGGAATCAGAGACACAGGCCATTCAGCCCAGGTGTCTGCCTGAAGACAAAGGGGCTGTTTTCTGCTGAGAGATGTGCCACATACAGGGATTTTGCCATTCTAGATTGCAAATTTTAGGCAGAGACTGGGCATCACTGGTTTTACTACAATTATCAGGGCAATTCTTACTTGTATGAAAATTCTTCAAATGGGGGACAAGAGTACTGTAAATGATGCAGGATTTTTTTTTTCCAGGAATTATATTGCCTCAGTTATATAGAAAAAAAATAATTTGTAGCAATATTCTCCCCTGGCCTTAAAATACATTAAATCTGAATAAATCTAGAAGTAAGTGCAGGCTAAAGTTTACTTTGTGATAAGTAAGCTAGAATTCATGTTGAACCTGTGGAGTTGTTTTAGCCACACAGAGAAAAGCAAAAGTCCTATTAGACAACCTAAATAAAAATCTGAGAAGTTTGCTTTTGCATTTTGGAGCAACAAACATACTGTTTAGAAACTTACCCATCTTTATTTTCGAAGAGACAAAAATCTCCGAGTGAAACTCTGCATGGTGGTGTCCAACTAAAAAATGCCTCGTCCATTCTCTCCAGCAGTGGTTTTCCAGCTTCTTGGTTTGCCTGTGACTGAAAAACCCACTGATCCTCCACGTGAATTTTTTGGAAGACGCAGTTTTTTGGCAGAATCTGACATTTGTTCTCAGGAACACCTTCTTCCAGAGCACAGCAGCACACCTCCAGTGAACCTCTGACTGCACTCTCAGCAAGAGACAACAAGGACCTGTGGCACCCAAGACACTGCCCATGCCCCTGAAGTTGGAGAAAGCAAGGCAAGGGATGAGCTTAGACTGCATGAAGTAGAAATATGTTTCATCTCCACTGTATTTCTAATTTATTCACCCTTAGATGAAGAAAAATAGGATTGGAACTATGAAAATTTACATTGCTTTTATTTTCTGCTGAAACAAACAGAAGAAAATCAGTAGGCTGTATTTTTTTTAATTCATCTTAGTGTTCATTAGGCAAATAAAGAACACTGACATTAATCAACACATAGGACTGCAAACCACTTGCCTGCTTCAGGAAGCTCAGATCACCTTCTTTTAGATTGTTACTCTACTGTAAAACTCTTTACAGCTTTAATAAGTGAGACTCCTGTCTACATCCCAATGGAAAATAATTAAACACATACATACATATATATATGTGTCTGTAAGGCCCCCCCCCAATTACTTTAAAAATTGATCTCTTCTGTATCTTGTCTAATAGACACAATAATGGAAGACTGTGAAAAACATAACAAAATTGCACTCAGATAGACAGACCCACCACAACAGAGTATATTGAACAGCTGCTAAACCTGTAGAGGTCACACTGTTTCCTGCACTGACTGTTTGAGCATCTGATCCCACTGAACTGATGCCTTGGTATTTTTAGGATTTTTAGCTGTAGTTATATATTCTGTCACACTTTACAATAGTAGTTAGCACTTACTAAACCCTACTGCCCCCTTTTCATATCAAATTTATGTGCTCCTCGTGCCAAAAGGCCTTCATGAAAGAGCTCTTCTCTGTCTTATCTACACCAAATTTGCCTGGAGTTTTTTCTGCTCTTGATCTTCAGGCAGCAGAAGCCAGGGTGATTTGGAACAGCACAGAGTGAAACTACCAACTGAAGAGCCCTTTATATGGAAAACCATTGTTCAGTTAAATTCTATGACTTCACAGCTTTTAAACTAAAGAGATTTAAGAGATTTTAACAGGGAAAAATTTCCTTGAAGGTTTCTTCATGAAGTGAGTGAGCTGAGTTCCCCATTTCTCCTCAGATTAGGCTTTGTTCTGGGATGCTGCACCCTGTGGCAGGGCTTCCTTCAGTGCCTGGTACCCAGGGGACAACCCAGCAGTTAACTCTGCACAGTATCACGGGCACTGTAGCACTCATTCAGCTTTTCTAATGCTACCTGGAACACACTGAGGGAGAAGAAGATACCAAAATGCAATAAATACCAAAAGTACCCTCATTACATTCCAAAGTCTTATTAAAATCCACTGTAATCCTCCTTGCCAGGACCTTTCTTCCAGACCATCACTCACGGTCTTTATAACCCATACTCATAAACCTGAAGAATTATGTTTCATCTCATCTTAGATGTTAAATGTCATTTCTAAAATGCTGCTGTGTCAGAAC
Organism: Pyrocephalus nanus; assembly: GCA_038380795.1. Classification (NCBI taxonomy): domain Eukaryota; kingdom Metazoa; phylum Chordata; class Aves; order Passeriformes; family Tyrannidae; genus Pyrocephalus; species Pyrocephalus nanus. The sequence goes on along the minus strand of CM076263.1, from coordinate 73,019,079 downwards.
ACACCCAGGACACCATCTGATGAGAAACTACTGTGAAACTTCTTATTACACCTCCAAAACACATCTAAATGGAGAACAAAAGACTATTTTGCTTCTACAGGCATGAATATATTCTGAACTACCTTGTTCCAATGGAACAGATTTTCCCTAGTGCTGTCTTTCTTTCCTGGTATCAGAGACATTTGCCTGATTAAATGTCCTTTATGCTTCATTCCATTCTTTTTTTTTTTAAACCTGACTCCAGGAAACTTCATATTAATTGGAGTGAGTCAAGTTCAAGGCAGAGGACATGATGGAGCCCAACAAAATGAAGACCCTTTTCAGTATATTTTAATATCCTAAAGCTTCACGCTTTGTAAGTTGCATCATTGTAGGATTTATTCTCCCCATTTTTTCCCAGTGTTTGGGCTTGATAGCAAAGACTAATGGTCTCAAAAGAAAAAAGCTGCATCCTGAAAGGCAACAATTGCTCCCTATGTGGTAGTGAACTCCCACAAGTACAAATTGATGTCAGTGCACCACACAGACTGCTGGGGGGTAGGGGGGAAGGCAGCTAGAAACATTACCTCGGGGATAAACGCCATTTATCTGTCATTCTCCTAAAGCACCATGCAGAATTTTGTCTCAACAAGATTGCAGTGGAATGGCAGGTCCATTGGCATTCTCTTTTTATTTATTTTTTTTTTCTTTCCACATCATACAAATATTTATAGTAACACCATGCAAAATATCTGAAAAAGCCATGAGCTTATTTCCTTCTTCAATATTATTATCTCAGAGCACATATTTGATGGGCAGGCATTTTACCCAGCAACCTCCTTATTTCCTTCCATAGGAGTAAAATAATTCCCACGCTTCCAAAACTTTATGCAACAATGCCGAACTTTTTGAAAGAAATGATGGGAGAAAGGCAAACGCGTAAGAATTGCAGCGCCACCATGACCAGGTGCATGAGAGCATTTATTACTTTTTATTACTTTTTGAGCTCCAGGAACAAAGAGCAGTCCTGTGGGAAGCAGAAGGAGGGATGCCCCGTGCAGTTGCCAGTCCCAGGTGAAGGCAGGCAGTGCTGCCCAGAGCAGAGGGGAAGCACCTCAGATCCTGTGAGAGGCTGTACTTACACTTTGCACTGCTCCCCCAGGGAGGGAAGAGGCATCCCACAGCAGAAATGAGGGTGTCCTAAGGAAGTGGCCGATGAAGAAAAATGAGAAGGCCAAATCCACATGCAGGAACAGATTTAAAGCAGGAGACAGCCATCGTCAGCACAGATACAGATGCACTAGCTAGGTGTGCTGGAGTGTGAAACAGGGTGAGAAAATGCACTGAATAAGCAGTTTTCACCTTATTGCTGTTTTTGTGAGCGCCCCCATCATATCAGACAGCGCTGGGTGGCCCTTCTTTTGGAGGAAAGGTAGCAAATTACTTCACATTTAAATGGGATTAAGAATATGCCCAGTGCAGGAATTATATGGCACCTGGGGAGCCAGAGACTGTCTCTATAGAGTCATTAAGAAGCAATTAAGAAAAGAAAACCTGTTGCTGACATTAAGCAGAGGTCTGTATCTACACCAGAGAATATCCCAAGTGCAAATCTAAAACTTAAAATGAAGTCTTGAAAATACAGTGATTTTCATTTTTACTGTGAAGCCTGTAACACTAGAGAATGTAAAAAAAAAAAAAAAAAAAAAGAAAGAAAAAGAAAAAGAAAGTGAGATGGCTGAGAGTGTATCCTCAGAAACTCCAAAAGCAACATCCGAAATTTTTTCAACCTCAAGTTGAAAATACATTGTTCACAAGTATATGAATTCATTATACTAACAGTTGGGTCGATGCAGCTGTGAAACAAGGTACAAGGTTAAAAGCAAACAAGGTTTGTCAGGAGGGGCAATATTTATTATTACATTAGAACTTGCAGAAGGTATTTTGGCTGTGAGGGTAGTGGAGAATAAATGGAGGAGAAAAGGGCTGAGAGTGACTCCCATTGGAGCTTTCCTAAAATAGTAGATGCATTGTCTGTCGGATATAGCAAGCCTGCTACCGCTAGCAGGGTTAATAGGAATATGATAAAAAGCCTGAGATAAGTCCAAAGAAATCCTGGGCATGTCCATGGGCAGGATCCTACGTAATGAGGCGAGGTTTGGGCTCCAGTATTTTGGAAACTGCAAAGCATTTTTGCCTCGGGAAGACTGAGAGAAGTCCACCACCAGTCTAGCTTCCTCAGTATTTCTACTATTCTTGTCAACAAGAAACACATTCCTCTCCGTTCCGGAGCTGTTGCCAGGGTATTTTTACGTCGTCCTTGCTGTTGCTTTATGCTGTACCTCTGGTATGCACAACTGCTTATGATTCTTTATTCTGTATGGATACCAGTGCATCTAGAGCTCTGCTAATGTGTTTGATTTGCCAAATGATTTCTTTCCTACAATTGAAGGCCTAGTTAGAGATGCTAAAGACGCTCTTGAACCTTGCTGGAGATCTGAATCAGTAAAAACTCATGTTATTATCGCAACTCACTTTGCGGATTTCATTGAGGACTTTTGGCAAACTACACGGGGCATGGCCCATGTGGCCGAGGCTTTGGAACCGTTGATTCCTCCTCTTACTACCGAAATACCCAGAGGAAATTTAGTAGACAGAGAAGAAGCCTCAGAAACCCCATTAGCAGGACTTTTTGCACACCAGGAAGAAAGAATAGCCTCTGCTATCCCTGACTATCCCATAGTTGCTAGAGTACACACACATCTGCGAGTTTATGTTACTCTCAACGAGCAGGCCCTTGAGAGAGCATGCAGATTGTTGTGGTGGCATTCCAATTGTCTGATCTGGGGGGAGGCAGCTGTCACAAATTACATTTCTCGTTTACGAACTTGGCTGAGTACTCCCGAAAGATACGGGGGTCGAGATGCCCCAACCATTGAAGAGATCACTAGGCCAATTGGGGTGGAAAGACAAAGCCCAGGTGGTGCTACGCCGACTAGAAGATCTCATGGACTCGAACCACGTAGACGAAAGGTTAAAATAACCGTTGTCTACGGGAGAAGAAGATCCAAATCCAGGGAAATATCAGGGAGGAATGACGGCAATACCGCGGGCTCCCCTCTCCCTCGTTCTCAAAGGGATTGAAGATGATCTCCCTGTCCTCGGGAGCAAGGAGAAAGGCATGCATAATCTGGGTAAATTGCAGGGCTTGTATAAAGTGCACGGTTGTACGTTTAATCCGGACTGGAAAGTCCCAAAGATTAAGCGTACTGATTTCAAACTTGATGCCGTCACTGAAACACCTTCACGTAATTGGAAATATTTGACTCCAGCCGAATTTTGGCCCAAGAGCGTTTCCTATTACCCAGTGGATACCGGAATCAAAAATAAATACCCAGGAATCGAAAGCAGACGTCAAGAAATTGTAATGCAGTACCTAGCTGGGCTCTGTGCAAATGGTATCCTTTACAGAAGGGAATCTAAGCATGTTGTCTCTTTTCAAGGGAGTCCATGCCCTTGGGAAGCGAAATACCTCTGCCAACAACAGCATGGGACAAAGTTGGGGACCACAGAAGTTTCAACCCAGGTACCAATACCTCCAGTAGCACTAATAAAGAAAATGTCTGGTATATTCAGCTGAATACTAGCTTCCCTAACAGGATTACTGTGTCTATAAGATTGCCTCTTTTGTTCAAGTATGACACTCAATCTAACAAAGGACATTATCTTTCCTGATAAACCTTGCATCACTACAGAGTTTTCCTTTTTGCTAGACTTTGCCTAAAATTTAAAAAAAAAAAGAAAAATAATTAAAAAGTTGTTTGTGTACAACATTAATAACATCTCAAAAGGCAGGCAACAGGGAGGGGGGGATGTTCTTCTGCTATAACATCTTTTTTCTCCTAACAAACCATCACAAGTAATTTATTAGCAGTGGATTTTTCTGGACTGGAACTGCTTGGAAACAAAGTAAAACAATAGATTGAGAGTACAGCATGTTGTTCATGTGCTTGCCATATGCCCACGTCGCAAGCACGGCCAGATCCACGCAGCGATTCAACACTGAGAGAATATTATTCAGCTTCTACTGAAATTCATTGTGATTTCATCAGTAAAACGGGTCTCTGTAATCCAGATGGGATCAGTGTCATGGTTTAATAACAGAGGCAGCCCTGGAAATTAAGGTGATTATCAGTGTATGGGCCACCCACCCTGTGCCGCTCATGGGAATCTGCCAGACAGAACAGGAAGAGAAACTGGCATCTACTGTGTATCAGCAGCAGAGACATTTGGTTACTTTATTTATTGATCTATTTATTGATTTATTATGTGGGTGGGGCTCTGGGGGAAGAAAGCTGCCTTCTAAAGCCTGGATCTACAAAATCAGCACGTGAGGATAGTTAGTTCTGTGAACATTTGTTTCAGACACCAAGAGCTTCTGCTGGGTTTTGGTTTTTTTTTTTTTTGGGTACAGAATGCATCCTCCTTTTCAAAACTACTGCTGCTCTGGGGAAAAAAAAAAAAAAAAAAAGGCAGAATGTGCTTTGTTTATCCATTCTGAGCAACTCACATATTGTATTTGGGTGCAAGTGGTTAAGAGTGATACACATACAACATCTTCAGAAGCTTCTAGTCATTACAGTCTGGAGGACTTCCTAACAAAAAATTCTCAAGTTTTAATTAAAACTATAATCTGTGGTGTGCCCTCTATTGTGTTGCTAGGAAACAGCCCCAGGAAACTGATTGGAAGAAATACTTTTAGCACTCAGGTGGAGTTACTGTAAACTCTCAACACTGGAGGCACAGTTAAACATGAAATTGCCCTTTCCCTAGAAAAAGCAGAGCCTTTCAGTGGCTCACATCACAGAGCAGTATGTCTCAAAAATGCAGAAGTACAGCAGCTGTGATGCCATGGTGAGGAGGGAATGCACTCAGATCACTGCTGAGCGCAGCAGGGGCCACACAACCTCCAGCTCATTCCCACTGTGTGACCAAAGCCACGTCTGTGTCACACACCACTGCAGAGAAGGACAAAGAAGAAATGCAGTGGGCCTTGGTTTTGCCCTCTGATGGACTCACACTTCAAGCCACGTGGCAGTGAGAAGTTTTAGGATTGTTAGGAATAAGGGAGGCCAGGAATGAGCTTCTAGAATAACTACAGAATCCTGCAGACTTTTGGAGAATCAATGGGACAATAACTGAAATGTTTGTAGATTGTGATTACTCTTCAAGCATGGGAGCCAGAGACAAATTACTCACCTGTTGCTGCTTTCTCAATTTCCTCTCCACAGAAACTTAATCCACTCGCCCTTGGGCATTAGGCATTTGCCTCACAAGCTGATTTCCATCTTCATGCCTGCACCTTTTGCTCTCCTAGGTCTTTGTTCTTGTCCCTCAGCTTCAACACACTGACACATTCCCAATGTTTCTGCCTCCAGATCTCATTCTCAGGTTGTCTCACTGGAGGTTATGTTCAAAACTCATGCCTTGCAGACACCTCTCCAAGCTTCTTTTGCCACCAGGTCCACTTCTTCTGTAAATCTGTCATCCCTTTCCCTAGACAGCTCTTTTCTCCAGGTTCCCTTCTTCTTCCAGATGCTTTCCTAATATGCATACCTTTATTCAGTAAAATGCTTTCTTTCCAGGTGAGCCAGACATTTTTCCACTGTGAAATACAGGAGAGAAGACAGAAACGAGGAGAGACAGGCCCTTGGCTGAAGTTACAAAGTGTTTGATTCGTGCTAGGAAAACAGGTTTAATTTATATTCATCTTAAAGGTCTTTACTTTAAAGAGAGAGATCCATTCTGTCTGAAGTGAATATGTGTGACTACAATCTTAAATCATCAGTGCTGGTTAGCACAGGCTGGCGAGTAGGGGGTGGAGTGGATTGGAAAGGAGACACGGGTAAAGACCCAAGCTGGAATAAAAAGAAAGCATAAATTTTCAATTACATTTTTGCACTAAGCCTCATTGTCCAAAGACAGACAAAAACTCAGATTAAAATGGCCATATCTGCTGTAAATATTTAGACAAATAAAACTACCTCTATGTGAAACAAGCAGGACAATACAACCACCTTTGATCAGTGAGAAGGTGTGCAACATTCTTTCATGTTCTGCAAAGGCAAAAAAGATGTTTCTGCTTACCTAATGCCACTTACATCACTGTTTGCCCCACCAGAGCAAGATCCAGAAGTATTTCTGCTTGTGTGGAGCACAGTGAAAAAAAGATAAGAGCCCATAGAGCAGCCAGAGGATCTGACTCCCAGCCGTGTGGGCAGGAACAGAGCAACGCAGGGGGATTTAGAGCGGACATAAAGCAGGACCAGGTGTGCCCTGATGGGCTGATCTCCCTCCCCAGCCCCGTGTTGACATCAGTGGGCTGTTGGTGCGAGCATGCCCCGTCGGCTGTTTCGGAAGTTATTAATGTGCAGGGCGTGCTGTTGAGAGGTGTACAAAAGGCAGGACTTCCTGCTGGATTTTCAGACCTTCCAGCCGAGTGTGGAGCTGAAATGTGCTGTGCTCTGTTGTGTGGCTGAGGTCAGAAAAAAAAAAAAAAAAAAAACAACATCACAGCCTGTGGTGTCTTTACCTGGGTTTTGGGGAGTTCTGGCTAAGAAAAAACACCCTTGAAATCAGCATTTGTTTTTTTGGGGGGAGGCTTTTTATTACTCCTTTAAATAGAAAATACGGGATATACTTTTGGATGGAGTAGCTGAACGAGTGCACAAAAAGCTTACAATGCCATTAGTGAAACAAAACGGGGGGATAAATTAGCAGCCAAGCCTGGCAGGATTTTATTTCGTGGTTGTAGTGCCCCCCCGAGGTATCCGTTCATATGGCTCCCTATAATTTTTAAACTTTTTTTTATTCATAGGGCGGTGCACAGGAAGCCTAAGGATCTAATTTGTTCTCCGAGCCCTGACTTATTCTGCTTTTCGTGCAGCCCGCGGTGCTCCTGAGCGAGCTCCATCCCCGCAGGTCTCAGCAGCGCTCAGCTCTCTCTGCAGGCACAGGATGGAGTTTGAGCTGATGCTCCTGCTTCGCTTACAGCGCTCTCGCAGCACCTCTCAGTGGCCAGGCCGGCTCTTGCTTTACTAAAATGAGATGCAGAGCGCATCCCTGCTGTGCCGGCGTCTGTCCCACGGGTCAGGTCAGCCCACACCCCCTCCCCAGAATGAGTGCCGCACTGGTCCTGCCCCACATCAGCATTTAAGAGCTGATATTTTCATTTCTTAGTTTCTACAGAAGCAGTTCAATGTTCAGTAAGAGGCATTAATTACTGAGCCGAGTCACTTCCCCGCAAGAAATCTGTGCTGCTTAAAAAAAAAAAAAAAAACCCTGTTAGGACTGAGTGTCCAAACAAGATGGATTACAACACTTTAGTTTTGCTTGAAATACAATATCCATTATCAGCAGATTTCTGGGTTTATGCTGATCCATTCTCACTAGGGATTGAGCCAAAGCCCACTGAGGTCACTGGAAATCTTTCTTCTGCCTCGCTTTCCATGTTGACAGATCAGTACTTTCTAAAGCACACTTGTAGAAGTCAGCCTAGCCTGCACAGGGGAATTGAAGCAGCTATAATCTTACCATAGGCTGCATCTTTTTTCTTCAAGAAGTTACTTCAGGCTGTACAATCTGTAGGGAAAGGATTAAATTTTCCAGCCCTTGCAGTGTTAACATATTCTGAGCCATTAAACAGCAGTAACACTAACCAGCCATCCCTATGCCTGCAATAAGTCTTCCAAGAAAGTGGCTTCACATCTCAGTATCTCTGATGTGGGATAAATGTTCTTGTCCCCCAGGGGGGGACACTTTGCCCCAGAGGTCTTAATGATCACGTCAGACCACCTACTGAGCCCTGTCCCAGCATCATTCTCAGCCTGGATCACTTCCCTTCCATTGCTCCCCTTCAGGCACTCCAAAAAGGCTTTAGTTTACATCAAAGCAAAGTATCTTTGGGCTTCTTCCTTTCCTTTACTAATATGTTTTTACTATTATTTCTTTCTACTAGTTAGTTGTACAATAATTTCAAGGTCAGAGTATATTTGAAGACAGTGATAAGAACTTTGATGTCCATTTATTTAATTTTCATTGATCTATTCGCTGAAGATTATTTCCCCTGCACAAACTGTGCTGACAGTGCAGCAGGTGGGACATCTCTTCCTAGGCCACAGCATTTCAGCAGAGTCTCTCACTGCACCGAAACAGGCCTTCATCATACTGAGCAGCAGCAACCACAACTGCTGAGCTGCACAGAATTCCCAAAAGGTTCCCTGGGAAAGCCCGATAGATTTTAAATCTGTTAGCAGGGAGTGACAGTCCTGGCTGCCTTGGTCCATCTGGGAGGTTCAAACTCCTCCAGCAGATTTTACACTCTCCCCTCGTGCTAACAAAGCTCTCAAGGCGGGACTTGGGCGTGTAAAGCTGTGCTTGACCTTGCTCTCCACTCACTTTATCTGAACCATTCAGCTCTGAAGTTTGCAGAGTGGTGGAGGGAAGAGAAGGGGAGAGAGGAATGTAATAGCCCTCTTGGGCCAGCTGCCTTTCCTGTGTTTTTCTTCGCTGAGCAAGTAGCCAGGAACACTTACCAGACTTTTTTTTTTTTTTTTTTCACGTAGCTTTCTTTCTTGGCAAAAATAACAAAAAGTCCCACACAAAACCAACCAACCAACCAACCAACCTGCAAAAACCAAACCAAACCAAAAAAGAACAAAAACCTAAAAAAAAGACCCCCAACCAAATAGGCAAGCAAACAATAAAACCCAACCAACCAAAACCCCAAACCAAGCAAACAAGCACCCAACCAAAACCACCAAAAAAAAAAAACCCAAAACATTGTGGAGAGGCAGAACTGCCCAAATTCAGTTAGATTTCACACACTGGAGAAATTTACACAGCTCTAATTGGAAATACGTTTTATATAACATTTCAGCCACTCTTGTTTTTAGTAATTTCTGAAAGGTTAAAATACACCAAAATCAGTGCAGGAGGCTTTGGTCAGAAGTGTATTTTGCTATCGCTCTCTCAGCTCATTCAATAAGCTGAGCAGCAGTTTCAGTGTAGATCACACATCCTGTTCTGAAATGGGGACCCAAGTGTGTCAGTGTGGATGCAGGCATCCAGCTTTGATATCCAAGACTGAAAATGTGGTTTAGAAAGCTGTCCCTGCGTTCCAGCTGCCCCAAGGGATGCAGGGGCATGCCAAGGGGCAGTTGGCAGCAGGTGCCTGCCATGCTGCAGCCACAGGCAGTGATTCGTGGTCTGTCTCACTTGGGAACGCTCTGGGTCGTAATGCTGAGCTCTGCCTCGGGCTCCAGAAACCCAGATGTGCCAAGATACATGCTACCATGGCTGCAAGACCGTGCAGGAGGTCTGCTCATGTTTGCTCCCCACCAAGAATGCTCTTTTAGAAGAAGGGGCGGGGAGGGGAAGGCAACTGCCCCTTTAATTACACTGTGATTAATTTGTGACTCTTGAGATGCCATTATGGTGGAAGGAAGAGAGGACTGAGCAGAAGAGTCAGGAGACTGTTTGAAGACTCTGTGCCTTTATTCTGTGTTTTAGGAGGACTGATGTTTTCTGGAGTCACTGGAAGAGCAGTGCCCTCAGCCTCTCCCTCGGCAAAGCTCTCCCCACTCCGGCAGCTCCGTCGTGCAGCTATCACAAATTCATTCTTCAGGCAAGCTGCCATATCACATTCTTCTCTGGTGGGTGGTCCTTTGAGACAAGCAGAGCCCTGTCTGTATTACCAGTCACGATAACAGACTGTTTACAACATTAGGATTCAATGGTTTAGGGTTTTTTCCCTCGCTGTAAATTTCTTGTCTAGAGGGAGATTTAAGCTCCGATCCTTGTGAAAGTAAGGCTTTGACTCGATTACTGATGTAATCCACTGAATGAGTAAAATATATTGTTAAAAGCAAACCTGCACTGCATAGTGCCCTTTTCCCTTAATCCAGGAGTCTTGCAGACTCACTAACTAAATTTCTTACTGGAGCGGGGAAAAACAAACAGAAAAATAGTCAAAAGTAGAAAAAACCAAACCAGCCCACACTCAATACTATATTGGCACAGCACATTCAAACCCCTTGGTGAACACTTGCACTGTGGTACCTGAGAGGTGTCTGAGGGTCAAAAAGATCAGATTTTCTCCATTACTGGGGAAATTATTGAAGACCAACTTCAAGGCAGCCAAAACCATCAACACTGTGGCATCACACCAGGCACCTGCATACAAACAGTGTGTGGACAGTTGCTGAAGCAGCTGAAGGAGGACAAGCCTGACCAGATGGAGCTTTTCCTCCAGCTGAAGCTCACGAAGTTTCCCAGCTTTCTGTCACTGACACAGAAAAAGGGATCAAATGGCCCCTCAGCGAGTTTGTGGATTACACCCAGCCAAGTGTCACAGTTGACCCACTTGGGGAAGGGATGACACCCAGTGCGACCTTGATGGGCTTGAGGTGTGGGCAAATGTGAGCCTTAAGAAGTGCAACAAGGCCAAGTGCAAAAGTCCTGCACGTGGGCTTGGGCAGTTTCCCATATGAACACAGACTGAGGCATAAATTAATTGAGAACTGCCCTCTGGGGAACTTGGGGATACTAGAAGATAAAAAAAAAACATTATGTATGAACTGGCAACGTGCACTTGGGTCCCAGAAAGCCAACCCTACCCTGGGCTGCACCAAGGGAGTGTGGCCAGCAGGCTGAGGGAGCTGATTGTGCTCTCCTGCTCTGGTGAGAACAGAGGAGCAGTGAACCCGGAGTGCTGCATCCAGATCAGGGGTCTCCAGCACAGGTGAGACAGGGACCTGTTGGATTAGGTCCAGAGGAGGGCCACAATGATAGTCAGAGGGCTGGGGCACCTCTCCTCTGAAAACAGGCTGAGAGGGTTGTTCAGACTGGAGAAAAGAAGGATCAAAGGAGACCTCACTGTGTCCCTCCAACATGTAAAGCAGCCTTGTAAGAAAGAGGGAGACTTTTTATCATTGCCTGCAGTGACAGGACAAGGGGCATTGGTTTTAAACTGAAAGAGGATAGATTTAGACTCTATGTAAAGACTGTTTTCTTCACTGGGAGGGTGGTGAAACACTGAAAAGGGTTGAAGGTTTTTCTGCCCATGGCAGGGGTGTTGGAGTAGGTGATCTTTGAAGGTTTCTTCCAACACAAACCATTCCTTGCAGGCTGGGGCTGAGGAGACATGAACTGTGCTTGTCTTGAGGTCATCATCCTTCTTCTTGGTGGCTTGGGGCATGGGTTTCATCTCCCTGCACCTCTTCTTCCCCCTTCCAGTAAACAGGAGTAATGCTGAATCCTTCCACAAAGGCAATGTAGACATTTTTATTGTAATTAGCAATGTTTTATCACAAAAGGGGAAATCCCTTGCTATGAGTGCTGTGGGGGAAGCAGAAGGTGTGACCTGTTGGTCTGCTCCTCCACCTTCTCCCCAGACAGACAGTACTGGGCAAAACTCTCACATCTTCCCCCTCTGTTTCCATTTTCCCACCAACCACGTCCAAGTTTAGCAGCAAGAGCAGTTGTTTGTTTAGCACTCAGAGAAAGCACACAGCCTACAAAATGAAGTCATGATCACTTCTCTTCCATTCTTACACACTGATGGCTGATCTGCTCACCAACTTCTCTGAAGAGCCAAAGGAGAAGAAACCTTTTTTTGGCAGACTTAGGTTAAATTACCGTCAGAGAGAGCACCCTGAGGACTGCAAGTCAATGAGATCCCAGCCTAATATGGTGCAAATAGAATGGGGTGGATAAAAAAGGTGAAGAGACATGCTGCATTTCATGTTCTACCTGAGAATGTACTGACTGAGCACATGCCAACGTGGGGAAACAGGCACTTCTACTGATGGCAAGCACAGACTCTGCATTACACACTCAGCCCCCCAGTTCAAGGTGTATTTCCCCCAGGGAATTCAGCAGCTTTTGGCCCACATGCAATATGTATCATAGATTATATTACGTATTTATTTGCTGCACAGCTGCACAAATATCACACTTAGAAGAATACAGTTTACCCACCTGAAAACATAGTCTTTATGGAGTGATGAACAAATCATTTCTATTCCTTGCTTCTGAAACCAGAAAAACTGAAATGTCCAGCACAGATGTCTCATTTTCACTTCCAGATGTTTTCTGTGTTGGGTGATAATAATCAGTAATAATTTTATTTGCAGTTCTGACATGAAAGAACAGAAGTGTATCAGAGGTTTCACTGAGTCCAATGGCAGAACCAGTTCATGGCAGCCCATGTGAATAAAGTGATTTTCTTATCACTGTTTGCAGATCTGTGTCAAATCTGACTATGCTGCAGGAAAGATACATATAATTTTATGCATTGCAATTCTTGTTATTTCAGAGATCTCAGCTCAATCCTTAGTTGTTCTTTTGAGATTTACAACAAGAGATATAGGAGGCATGTGCAAAAATGTGGACCTAATGATGGCGTATTACAAGATGTTGCCTACTAGCTTCAATGCAGCAGGTAGGTATTTCTGGAGCCAGTAGGATACATTTTGTGATTTCTCTCCCTTCTGTGTGGCAAAGGTTACAGAGACTCCTCCTCACACTTGGGAAAAAAAAAAATCCCAACTATTTATTAACAAGGTCTTTGCTTTCTTAATGCAGCTTTACAAACACTTTTTGAAATGCAGAAGTTAAATAAGCATGCAAGATGAGAAGATACACTAAAATCACTGATTTTTAACAAAAAGAAATGTGTCTGATTAAGTAGCATAGAACAGCCTAATCTACTCTATCTTAGAATAGACTAGAGTAGAAAGTTGGAAAGGATTACAATGATCATCTAGTTGAGCTGCCTGACCACTTCAGGGCTGACCAGAAGTTAAAGCCTATTAAGAAGGGCATTGTCCAGATGCCTCTTTTTAAAGCACTGAGGGGCACAGGGCATCAACCACCTCCAGGAAGTCTGTGCCAGTGTCTGACCACCTGAAATGCTGCCTAATGTCCAGACCAGATCAGGCAGACAAGATCAGCAGGTCCCTCTCCATGTGCCCTGAGGGATGTGCAGAGCACTGGGGTCACCCCTCAGCCCCTTCTCTCCAGAGCAGACCAGCCCAGGGTGCTCAGCTGCTCCTCACAGGAGGAGCCTCCCATCCCTCCCTTCCTTCCCCTGGGGCTGTTGCCTCCTGGGAACCATCCCAGGGCTTCTCATCCCGCTCAGAGTGTGGGGTCCAGCCCTGCCCGAGGGCTGGGGGTGAGGCCACAGCAGTGCTGGGCACAGGGGATGATCCCTCTCTTGGTGTTTTATTTCTTGCAAATTTCCTTGACTTCTCCAAAGAAACAAAACACTCACTGAAAGCACGAAAATACACTGTGAAAAAGCTGGAAGTAAAGCAAATTACTATTTTATTAATGAACATAAATAAGCATAAGTATTTGTGGCCTCCAAGGTTTTGTTAAAATAGTAGTATAAATTTTCTTAGAGCCTATTTATGGCCTGCAGAAGTCACTGGAAGAGCTCTAGCAAATTTTATGCTCTTTGAAAAGGGACAGGAATTAATTTCCATAATAGGTTCACTGGATCAAATCACACCATTTGATAGGTGACTTAGATGGAGCTTTGGCTCAAACTCAGTTGATTCACACACACACACAGAATAACCAGGCAAAAACAACAAAAAGGCAAAAGGTTATAGAAAACTCCTGAAAGAAATTAATTGAGTGTTCAGAAAGGCCAGGGAAAGCAGAATATGCAAAAAGTTTTACTTTAATCTTTCAGTATGTACATTTCTCTTAGAGCAAAATGTTAATTCCTCTCAGTTTTCATCAAATCTGTTCCCTTCCCTGTACTTTTATTTAATGCTCATCACTGACAGCTGCCATGTACAAATGCTGATGGTATTGTGTTAGTGTGGCATCAGAAGGAGACGATGTCCCTCCTTTTCCCCACTAATAACTTTTGAAACTGCTGGCCAATTCCTGTGTGAAGTAGAGGTCTCAGAAAATTCCTTAACAGGGTCATGAAGACAGGCAGCTAGAGAAAGGATAAAGATTAACCAGGTATCAGACTGAACTCAGCTCAAGACACATAAGCAGAGAAAACCACACTGTGCTGTTACAGCTGTGCTTTACTTGTGTATTCCTCTCTTCAGATTTTACTGGTGTCACCTCAGCCTTAGTAACACATTCTCTCTTTCCCATTTGATGTCCAAAGTCTCTGCAAACAGAGAAAAGGAGCCGTGGAGCACAGACAGATTTGGTTCGAGTCCTTGGAACCCATGCACACAACCAAATTCAATTACCAGCATCTCATGGGCTAAACACCCAAAAAATCTCATCTCCAAAGGTGGCATACTCCAGTGATTCACCAACAAACTCTTCTGCTGTCTCTGTAATAAGGTCTGGGTTGTGGCACATTTCCATTGCAGTGGAGAGACCCAAAGGAGTCATTACCTGAAAGAAGAAATCTTGGTAACAGTGTAATGCCATCTCACACTGGCATAAGGCCGTTCACTCTGTGCACTCTCACAGCATCTGGTAAATTATAACAGCCCTAAGGGGTGGTACTGTGGTGGAATAAGGAAAAAAGCTGCATACAAGGAGGAGACAGAGCTTTGACAGGGTCACCCAGCAGCGCACTGAGAACAGCTACACGATGTGGCTTTTAGCACCACAAATATCCTTGAAGAGTTTGCTAAAATGAAGCCCTACATGGCAAGATACAGCACCTCCTAATGATAACTCCCTTTCCCCTTATACTCTGCATGTGGTGCTTTGGAGAAAGTGCTTATAAAAGCCTTGAATATAACAAAACAAACCATTGGCATAGGAAACTAAATCCTTTCACATTCATTCACAAATAAGTGTGAACATCTCCTTAGCAAAAACGGCCAAGTATCATGCAGTCCAAGGCACAGTGCAGTGGTGGAAAACACAGAAATCAAGACTTCAGAACATGTTTCCTGCTGGTGCACAGGAGCAGCAGCCAAGACGGATTCTTCTTCTGCACTGGAAAAGAAGGAACCTGGCCTGAGATAGACACACAGCAAATATTACTGCAGACTGCACTGAAAGCACATTTGTGACAAGGTAGAGGTATACACACCCAAGTCCCACTTTCTCCAGCCGTTGTTTCATGTGGTTCTCTTCTCTGGATGACACCAGGCCAGTTAGACACTTGCACTACTGTTTCTTTTGCAACAAAAAGGGGAGCAAAATAAAATTCATGCCTTCAGTGTTCACCTAGTAGCATAGCCTACAAATAAGATTTTCAAAGTCAAGTATTTCTGAATTAGAGGGGATTTTTACCTTCGGTCTTTTAGGCTTATCTTTCAAAGGTTTTCTCCACACCATGAAGAGTACACATACACTACCTTTGTGTTAATGCTGGGCTTCTTTTAAGACTGATTTTAGGAGTTGGATCTCTGAGAAACAGTCAGAAACTTGACAATATTGGATCACTTCTCTGTAATGAAAAAGCCAAAAGTCCTGCTGAGGAGAAAAAAATGACCGTGTTTCAAAATCATCATTTGACAGTCTTGACATTTTAACACCAACACTGGCATGGTATTGCATAATACATTAGTATGCTGATAAGTAAAATAGTCTCCTTTCAGGGGGTTAGAAAAACAAAAAACAGGCATTAAAAAAAACCAAACTGAGTAACCAAACAAACCCAAAAGAAAACCACAAAGGTAAAAGGTGGCCAAGAATGAAAAATGACAACATAAAGCAAGCAAGGTACCATATAACTTTGAAATGATGCTAAGTAAACTTTTTTAAGAAACTGAAACTGTCTGGTTAGAATATGGTTCAAATTTTGAGTAATGAGAAACTACTTACTTTACAAAGAGAAAAAGGAAACACAAGAGTAAATTTTCTTACCAAGAATAACATGTTTGGTGGGGTATTTTTGTTTTGGTTTTGTTTGTTTGTTTGTTTGTTTGTTCTTGATGTTTGTTTTTGTTGTTTTTGTTTTGTTTTGTTTTGTTGTTTTGTTGGGTTTTTTTTAGCAATCTAAATTTCAGCTATGTTCAAGCAAATACTGTTAGAATTTGTCATTTGAAGCAAACCTGAGCTGAGCAAGTTGCTTCTGGGGTCTCATTCAAAAACATTCATTCCTCATTTTTATAAGTTTCAAGGATTTAAATTCAGAGCACAAAATTTAAAGCGAAATCTATGAAGTCAGGCAACTCACCCACCTACCAGAAATTGTACTCTTGGTTCCATAAGCAAAACCCAGCACTTTTGTGCATTTACAGTTTTAAGCAAACCAGCTAAGTGAGCCAGTAAACACCATCACTTTCCAGAACGAGGACAGATGGTGAGCTCCGGTGTAATACTATTTAATCAAAGGCAAAACTATTCTAATCATCAGGCATGCTCTCAGCTGGATTTTGTTTACACAGCTTCACCGATTCTTAGTTCTCAGCCACTTCTAATGCACACACAACTTCACTATTTCAGTGGAGCAACACTATTTTGTGTCCTGAAAACCCGGCCTTGTTACCCTGATACAAGGTCTTGGTAAACACTTCATGGGGATTTCCTTGTAAAGAAACAGGAAAGAATTACCTTAGAAGCTGAGTATATTGTATAGAATGGACAAGGGAAAGTACCCAGACCAGAGGACAGATTCAGAATTAGACCCTTCTGTCTGAAATTTAAACAGTTACATTCAGTTTACATTTAACACTATTACAGCAAAAGAGTGCCTAAGTGGAGAACATTTTTTTCCCTGCAGAAGACATAGCTGTCCTATTACACTGCAGATTACACTTTCAAAAGACCTCCTTTTTACTGTTTAGTTTGGCCTAAACCAGATAGGAATAATGTCAACATAAGAGAAATTTAAAAAGCCTACTTTTAGGCTTTTTTTTTAAAAGCAATCAGAACCGTGGGGATGTTGTACATGCTATTGCACATCTAACACAGAAGAAAAACTGCCATCAGAGGAAAGATTTTATGCTCCTCAGCAATTGGTTGATGCCCTTTGTTCATTAGCCAGCACATTCTTTTTCCTGCTCTGTGCATCTGTTGTTTTACCTTCCCTGTCCACAACTCCCCGTACAAATCACTAAACCCAACTCATTTAGCAACGACCAGGAAAACAAAACAAAAACAATTAAACAGCGAGAGGTAAAAACATGCACTGGCCTCTAAAACGCAGCAGTTAACCACGTTTTCTGGAAAATCCCATCTGAAGACCCCAACTTCTGTTTTAAGGACCCCATTGTGTTAAAAGGAGAAAAGGGATCCTCAGCTGCATATCTGAATTGATCTCTCTGGTTAGTAGCAGAGCTCTCACTCTTAAAAAATTATGGCAATATATTCAAATGATTCAAATGGCATTTTTTGCCTAATTAGACCCATCACATACCATTCTATTTCTGCAACACCGAGTTGCTATTACCTGGACACAGACCTATATTTTATATTTTTTATGCCTTGTTCTACAATTTATTGACAATTTGTGGGAGTTCCCATCATTCACTCCTACGCACTAACAGCAGTAGAAGAAACCTTACTGACTGACAGACTGTAAAGTGCAGAAGTTGATAATGAAAAAGAATAACACCCCTGAACACACAGAAGGTAGCAGCTAAAAGCTATTCAAAGCTGTACAAAAACTAATTTTTACCTTGGTTCCCTCTGCTGCAAAATTATTTTTGTCACCTGTAAGACAAGTATTTTAGGAGTTATATCCATTCTCCTTCTTTCTGATAGCATGTTTCAATTGATTCTGTTTTATTCGCAGGATCTTTCACTTGATCGAGCCCCAGTCATATGGGCACAACTCAAAAAGCTAAAATATGACACATTCAAAATTTTGGAAAACATTTTAGAAATGTTAATGGCCTGCAAATCATCTGAATTGCCAAAAAATTCCAAAGGTTAGTCTTCCAAGCAGTGGAATTTTTCTGTTTATTCAAAGCTTTTCAAGAGTTTCTGAATTTCATCACTGTCCAGTAACTGTAAGGATAAAGTCAGCTCCATGTCCTTTTTTACATTTTTACTTCAGGCTCTACTCGGATCAGAAATAGCAGAAAATCATGAAAAGAGAGTATTTTTTTCTGCTACTTTAGGTTATTTTTAAATACTAATTATTTATTCATCCAATATTATAGCATTATTTTAACAACAGACCTAATCAGGTATCTGATTTTTAAAGTGCAATTAAATCCATTTTTTAGGAAAGAAATCTGTTCCTGTTTGTGCATTTGAAAAGAAATATTCGTAGTAAGCCCAAGTCCCTAGGCGAAGTCATACTATGAGTCTTCTCAGAATAAGAGTGTGGCCTAACTTTTAAAGACCGGTAATGAAAACCAGCGCAAATTAATGGTGCAGTTTAATGGAATACTTATTAATTTATTATTTTAATAATTTATTATTTTTATTGTGCCATTGAGCACAATGGGATAGCAGGAGCAGTGTGGGATTCACACAGGAGGCTGGCCACGTCAGCTCAGGTGAAGGGGAATTTCCAAATAAAGTGGAAAACATGGGAAAACATCCTTCTTTTGCTGAAAATGCCACTGACATCTGTGGGAGCCAGGATACCTGGAGCTCAGGCATCACACTGCAAGAAGTGGTGAACAGGATCCTAGCAGGAACCCAGACAGGGAGGGGAAAAGAAAACCAAAAAAAAAAAAAAAAGATTTTAAAGATTATTTGGACCAAACCATGAGGAGTGCTGGTTAAGAGAATGCTTTCTTCTTTGTAATCTGGAAGAAGGGGAAGTGTTTGTGAAAATCCTAGGGGGAGAAAGTTCACCAAACTTTGCTTCAACCAATATTACATAATTTTCTACCTGAAGTCACTAATCAGCATTACAGAATATGGGATATAAATTTTGCTAGTCAAAGAAAGACAAGCATGTGTTGCTAATTTTCATGTCATGCCTTAGAAAGACAAGGCTGAGATGAACTACAAAGCTCTTCTGCTGCTCGTGCTCATGTTAACATGCTGCCTAAAAAGCAGCAGAGCAATACAGATCCTGATCAGCTGGAAAGCACGAAATACTAAATGCTCTTGTAAAGGAAGAAGCCAATCAAAATACCCTTCTTCAAGCCCAGTTCTTTTCCAGCTCCACTGAATAGTTAATACACATGGATTGCAGCAGGGGCAGAATCTGCCCCTTGTTCAGTGGAATTACAACTCCTCATTGCTACATTAGAAGCCCACGGAATAATCCTACTTCATCTATGTCTGGTCCATTAAAGAAACTGCATGGAAGAGGATTATGAAGCATTTCAACGTTGTTAACTGCTCAAAGAAAATATAATGGTAAGAATAAAATCTAGACCCAGTCCACAGTTCATCTGGTTAAACAAGTGGCTTCTCCTCAAGACCCAGAAGATTTTGAGCTGTATGTGAAGAGAAATGCTATTTAGCATCAGGTCTTGTTCTCACTGAAGTCACCAATACTGATCAGTGCTGACTACAGGAAACAGAAATACAGACGAATGCTACAGCTCAGGGGTTGGTTTGTTTGTCTTTTTTTGTTTGTTTGTCTTTGCTGTTTCATTTGTTTCACTATTAAAAGGATGTTTATCCTAAAAGAGAAGAGCAAAAACTTTCAAACCCCCATCTCTTCACTGTTCCTTCATGAACCAAAGCAGATAATGTCAGCCACAGGCTCATTTCAGATCGAATATAAGAACTGCCTAGAGCTGTAAAACAACCAGCAGGGACAATTAATTCCTTGAGGCCAAATGAAAAAGAAGTCACCCCACAAGCTGGATGCTGCTTGTAAAGTGGCAGAAGAGGTGTCACAGGAAAGAACCCACTGTACACAGAAGCAAGAAGACTTTGGAGAATCCCAGTTCACCTTTAAAACTCGTTCATGATAAGTAAAGCTCAAATGCATGAGGCAGCTTTGGCTAATTTGTTATGACAGATCATTTATACATTTATACAGGGTTTGTTTAATACACTACAGCCATAAAATACTCTTCAATTAACAGACCTGAATGGCTCCCTCAGAACACCAATATCCAGCCCTTTCAGATTGTTTTCAATGCTCTTGTACTGAATTTTTAGTGAAATCAGGTTGTATAACCTTCACCTTTTGACCTGTGGCCTGCTCTGTAATTAAAAACAAACAAACAGAAAAAACCCAACCGACCAAAAATACAACTAAACCTCCAAAATAAAACAAAAAAAAAACCCCAACAAAACCTCAAAAAAAAAAACCCCAGCCTTTTTGCATCTACCCAGAAAGGGGGAGAGCTGTAATTAAGTAATGATTACAATCAATGCTGAGATACAAGTAGGTGTCTCATTCAATAATGTCCACTGTACAAGCTATTGTTGCAACTTTCTTCCATTAAGAAATAATACAGCACAAGCATAACACTCTCACTCCACCCCATTTTTTTTTCAGGTAAAAGGCCTGGCAAACACAGGATGAATTTATCCCCACAATCAGTGGAGTTTTTCTTCTAAATTCCAAACAAGATTTGGTCCTTCAGTGAGGTAAAACAAAACAAATGCAGAAATAAACCACACAGGACTTATTCTCCTGGTTATCATAATATTTACAGATGAACACTGTCAGCATAGGTTAGCCAAATGAACGTGGGTGCCAGATCCTCTGCATAAGCACAGTTTTGCAGAATGGCTTAGAAGCATTTTGATGGATCAGATGAGCATTTTAGCAAGTGGAACTTATCTTTTTTTTTTTTACACAGGAGGAAAGGGAAAAAAGGATGGATGTGATACAGTATTTCCTGCATTATTTTCAAACAATTCCTTGCCTGTTTTGACATTTGTGATCCCGCAGACTGAACCTTGCCCAGGACTTTGCAGCACTAAAAGGCATTTCAGGGAGGGTATAGCTTATATTTTACAAGGTCAATTTACACAGAAGGAAAAGGGAAATGTGTGTGATTTTTCCAGTGTCATTGCTATGCAGGAGTGGAGCCCAGCTGTACATTACCATTTTTCTCAGCAGTGGATTTATTGCTGTTCATATTTTCAATGAAGTTTCATGAGGAAGTTTCATAGAGGCTCTTATTTACTCAGTTTTAAAGGCGAGGCTCTCCTTTAAAGGGGCCCAGTAAGGTCTCTTCTAACTAGATGTTCACATTGTAAATTCTTGCTACCAAAGCCGCTTTCAAGTTTTATGGGCAGCCTGAAATCCAGATGAAGTTCGCTGAAAAAGTGACAGGCGAGGCTTGGAAATGTCAATAGAATATCGGATTGCAGGCTCCCTGCAAGTGGCAGGAATTCAGGTGCACACAGATGGCAGAAAGTGTGCTTTGGGGAAACTCTCTGTGCTTGTTTGGAGTCTGATTTTGTCGCACAGCAGGCAGAGCACTGCCTTGAACAGGAATCAGAGTCGCTTCAGATTCCTACCCAGAAATTTTGCCTCATCCCTCGATGTGCTTTCAGTAGGAAGAAGCCTTGCACAGGCTGCTGCAGGAGAGCAAGGCTGGCAGAAAGCTGGCTTTGGGTCCAGCTTTGGTCCAATCTGCAGCAAAACAGAGCCTTTGTTGGAGGGTGAGATGAAGCTGTTCCCTCCCAGTTGTTCCTCTTTGCCCCTGCAGAAAGCTGCAAGTCTCTACCACCTCACAGCACTCAAGTAATGCAGTTTGACCCAAAAGCAGGCACTCTGACTGCAGATCTGAAATGTGGGTTGCACCTTGTGTGCAGTTTCAGAGGGCATCTGTCTCCATGACAGAAGAAAGGAGGAAGGAGTGCCCTTTCTCTTGCTGCCTTTCCAAGCTGCAGTTCTCTGCATGAAAGGGACAAAACACCCTTTGAACCTCCAACCTATAAAAGCAACTCTAGTGGCAAATGACCCCGTCATGGTCCCAGGCTGGGCGAGTGGTGAAACTATAAATAAAAGGACATTGTGAGTGCAAATGCAGTGAGTGGGAAAGAACAGAGCAACAGCTGGAGCAGACATCTACAGTGACCTTCTGATTGAAGAACTCTATAAACAAAGTGAGACGGTCTTAAAAAGTGTGGTGATGTTATGGCCATCTTTCTTACGGGCGGTCAGTCAGGTGGGCAGCCAAAACCAGAGCAACATAAAAATGAGGATCAAACAAAAGCTCAGGTTTGGATTTTCCTTGCAGAAGGACTCTGTACAGAGCTGTGCTGCTGCAACCAGCCAACAAACAAGGACTCCAGACGGCTCTCCTCTGTCTCCTTTAAGAATAAACCAATATCCTAAAAACCAGCAAAACTCTCATGCTGACAAATGAATTTCCCAGGGATAGCTCTTCAGAAAATTGTAACAATTCTGCACAGGAGAGAGACAAAACCCAATATCCAATATTCTTGCGTCTCTCCCTCCCTGTGACGAAGATTTATGGCAGCCTTTGAGGATGAAGAAAGGATGTGCAGAGTGAGTTGTTTTATGCCAGCCAGTGACTCACTGTGCCTGCTTAGCTCTCGGAGCAGGACAGACAAGGGGCAGAGGACACAGCACAGCAGACTGCAAACTCAGCCAAGAGCAGGCAGGACAGCTAAATGAACCAGCACCTTCACAGGGCTCAGTGAGAGCAAGGCACATTTTGCATTCTTGACTGGTTTTTTTTAGTCACTACTTTATTCTATGTTAGCAGGCGTAATTTCTGCATATTTCCTGCATCACCAAATCCAAATTAATTAACTGCATGCTCAGCTAGTCTAAACTGATACAGCTGTTTTTTAACTGAGGATCACATAGCTTATTTTTCCTTAAATTAAGATTTATTTTTACCCAAAAAAACCCACCCCAAAACCCTACCAAAAAGAAAGAAAGAATCCCCCACAAACCAACCCCAAAACAAAAAAAAAAACCCAAACAAATCCCTACCAAACCCCACAAAACCCAACCACATTTTTTGGTGAAGAATTTTATATCTTACAGTAGTAGCTTTTGTTTGTTTGTTTGTTTATTTGGCATTAACAACCAAATGGTACAGATCCTGGTCATATAAATTTGTCTTCAGGCATAACTCTGCAAAAACAGGACCTAACTCTGCCTGTACAGCTTCCTTAAGAAATACAGGCAGAAGAAATAAAAAAAAAAGGAGTAAAGCCTGAGCTGGACTTTGGAATCTGTGGAACATTTCCAAAATTTTAGCATAAGCCCACAACCAGGGCTCCCTGCTGCTTTTAGTGCCTCCATATCAGATACTCTGTGCTTTTCACTGCTGTATTTTTCTCTCTCTCCTTCTCTTTGTGTCATCTTATTTGTTGCACTGCACCCATTTCCAACTTGGCACAATAAATAACAGATGACTCGAAACCTCTTTAGCCTTTTTTTTTTTTTCTCCAGGTTTCCAGTGTTATAACTCTCCAACATTTAGCTGCAAAGAAACGCAGCAATGGCACCAGAGCTCACCTGTTTTCCACAGAAATTATTTTTTATGGCTGTTCACTTAAGAGGGACTAGTGTAGACAATAATCACTCTGGTGTCACAGTTACAGCTTCTTACAGAGATTAAGTCAGGGGGTTTTTGCTTTCCTCCTCAGAGATCCCTTGCTTTCCAAGGCAACACAAATCTATCCCTCCCCAAACAAACAAAAAACCCCAAACAAATCAAACAAAAACAAGCAAGCAAACAAAACCCAACCAACTAATCAACCAAACAAACAAAAAACCCCACCAAAACAAAAAACCAAGCCAAACCAAACCAAAATTAAAAAAAAAAAAAAAAAGAAGCGCATTGCTTAGAAAATTTTAGAGTCCAATGCTTGATTTTGGCAGCTATAAATTCAAAAGTTCACCCACTTCCAGTCTGGCACACCCCTGACAGATGCTCTGGTCTCTCTCAGGTGAGCATCCTGGGTTGATGCTCCGTTGGAGTTACCTGCTAAGCCTCCTTTAAAGGCAAGTCCTTACAACAGAGATGTAGTTTTGGGGTGGCACATACTTCAAACAAGTGAATCAAGTAAGCTGGTGGATAGAAGCCATGTATAGAAAGAGAGACAGTGTAAAAAATTATCTTCATTGTAGCAGTTTGTAAGGTTAATGGAGGATAAAAACTCATTTGACTCCTGAATATATTCTGTCAATCTCAGTGTATTTCTACAATTCTATTCCCCAGGGTAAATGGCTAATTTCCTTTGAAGGAAAGAAAGGGAACATGAATTCTAAAGAAACACCACATAACTGTTTCATCAAGAGCCAAATGCAATTTGAAAACATAAACAAACAAGCAAACCAACCAACCAGGTACTTTGATTTCAGTTTTAGTCCTCCTTTGCTGCGCTCCAAGAACTAGTTTAAAGCTAACCTTATTTTCCTAAGCATTAACAGTTTGATAGATGCCTCTGATGAATCTCGTATTACATCTCCCTTGCCAGTATTTACAGGTCTTGAGGGCAGATAAATGCAATAAAGAACACACATTCTTCTTTTCTTCTTCCTTTTTTTTTTTTTTTTTTAATCAAACCCATTATGCTCTTGGAAAGACAGGGATATATTTTTAAAGAGATCCCTGTCTAGAAGGGTTCAAGTGACACAGTAACACCAAAACCCTGTTTGTAGTACTGGAGCAGTAGCTGGGGGTGTAGCTGTGGTAGGTGCTGCACCAAAGGAAGGCACCTGCAGGTCCCTGCAAAGTCAGCCTGATAAAATGGGAGGATAAATCTGAGACAAATACCTACCAGCTTCAGGGGCTGCTCTCTGCACTGAGCTCTTCTGATCATCACTGCATTTAATCCAGGTCTTGCCAGCTACAAGAGGGCAATATGACAGTTGTCAAAAACAGTAAAGTGACAAGAATCTTTCAATTATTTGTAGTTTTGCAAAAAAGGCAATAATAGATTTATTTTTTTTTAATTGCTTTCATTCACCTGTCACCCGCCTGGTGGGTAAACAACAGGTATTAAAGCCAGGCCAAAAAATAATCAGCCTTATGGCAGGCCTCCCAAACATTTCCTTCACTGTATAATCTTGGACCTTTACAAGAAAAATAGACTGACAAGAATCAAATCCCAATCACATGAACAAAAATGAATAACCAGAGCCTACTTCAAATGACTGAAAGTTTTCAAGGACTGAAAACTACATGATATTTCCCAGAAACATATCTTTGTTTTTGTTTGGGTCTGTGAGCCCAGATATGTTGATGGCTCCCCAGTCATTTTACAACTTCACCTTCCACCATAACATTTTTTTTTCCTGAGGAAAGTAGGTTAAGCATATTAAATTGAAGGCCCAACAGATTGAAAGGATTTGCATTTTATTAAATTTTTTTTAATAGAAATAAAATCTGATGCAGGGCAGATGGATAAATTTTAACTTTTGTTGTTGTTGTGTTGTTGTTGTTTTTGGGTTTTGTTGTTTGTTAGTGGTTTTTGTGGGGGTTTCTTCTTGGTTGTTTGTTTGGTTTGGTTTTTTTTTCTCCCTTATTTTCTAATTAGATGCAAACTGAGAAGGAAGAATAAGAGAAATCAAACAAAGGAAAAAAGGTTAAGTCCATCCACAAATACCGAAAGTAGAGTCACAGAAATGAACATCCACAAAGATGTTGGCAATAGCTGGAATTTTATAGCTGCAAACACTATTTAACATAACGATCCATCCATAGTCATTTTGGTATTACCATGTGGAGGCCAACTGCAGAACAAATAGAGAGTGGTATTCCCACGTTTTTCCGAGGCCTCCCATTCCTTCCCACTGGAGAGTTTTAGGCAAGGTCAGAGAAGGAAACACGGCCCCAGCTTTTGAAGCTGAGTTATTAACAAGGAGAGGCTGAGCTGATTTGCCTGGATAAAGACAAAACTAACACTAGAAAAATGCCCACGAGAGCAAGAAGAGAGATAAATTGGTTATCACAAAACATAAATGACATCTGAAAGTACCAGATTTGCTTAGAAGAAGAAACTGACTGGTGAAGGGCACGCTGGAGATCAATTCATGTCCACAGCTGACTCCCTGCAACACTTCCTCCTTAAACCTGTGTGAGGGAACAGCTTGTCCTGCTGGGCTCTCATGAAACAGAGCAGAGAATGTGAAGGAATAAGGACCCTTTACAACACCAGGGAACAACTGCCCTTTAAATGCATTGGCCACAGCCCTTTGCATTCTCAGCCATGCTCACAGTCCTGTGCTTCTGGAAACCCTCTGACTTCAGAGCTGATCAGTGCTCCAGAGACACCTGCACAGACTTGGGTGCTTTGGGAGCTTCAAAAGTCTGTTTTAGGTACCCCACTTGGAGGTTCTCAGGAGGAGAATTCTATTTGTCTACACATTGGCAGATTTCCCTTTGCCTACAAAGAGTTTCACTCAAGCCATTTCCAGTCTGAGACGTGGCCTCTGTTTCTGTGTTCACTTGCCCCTTTCTGCCATTTGTGGGTGTTGGGACAGGGACTTTTTTCAATTTTTGCACCTTCAGACCCAAGACCAAATATCAGCCACGTCATACACACAGTTATATTGTACAGACCCATACACAGCACTGGCTCCCAGCACTCTGTAGTGTGAAGCTGCTTGTGTTAGGAAACCCTGACTCCCAGTGGCAAAGGACTGGAATGCTCCCGAGACTCAGCCTGCCAAAATGTAAAATCATTGTTACTGAGTCCAGCCCTGATGAATTATGACAGGTCAGCACTTGGAAACGGGGCTAATAATGAAGACATTTCAAGCAGGAACAGCACTCTGGAATCTCACAAATGCACAGTTAAAAAGTTTAAACCCAAATTAAATGAGCATTGAGCCATTCTGCACTTTCTAGCACGTTTTTGCAGCTCAGTCTGAGCTGAATTTTTAAACACTAAAGCTTTGTGAAAAGCAAGATACAGGTTTTATATTCAAATCATGGATGCAACCGCTACATTTACCCTGACAAACCCATTATATTCTACATGGATCAACAGATGCAATACTTCAAATTCCCCTTATGGGATCTGTAGCTGCCTACCATAATTTTCTACCTTCTCTCTCTCCAGGGCTGTGCTGATAAGGCCTCAGTGTTTCACCCTTTGTCTTTCCCTACCTGGGGTTCAGACCTGCAGGGTCTCTGATTGAAGGACCCACTCATTCAAAGCTATGGATCCAAATCTTTCAACCCTTTTGTGGTCCAGCACACCAGGACTGTGACGACAGGACGCAAGGATTTTGCAGTCTTTCTCCTAGCTCTGCATCTGTACAACGCAAGTATTTTCAGGAATAAACCCAAGATGAAGTGGAGAAAATAGAATACTTTTACAACTGGACCAGGAAAGCTCAGATTATATTTATTACTTGTATTATGCTGTCGGTAATACTACGCACAGTTTCAGGGGAAAAAAAAAAAAAACCACAAAAAACCATGGGTTTAAGAGTTGAGTAACTGTTACATTAACAAATTAATGCGATGCCTCTCTAAAAATGTTCTGGTGAAACATGGATTAAATACAAGCACCAGCTTGACTTCTAAGAAGTGATGAACTATTAACAATAACAAGAACAGTGATCATGTGAGCCACCAACCTCCTGTTTATGTCCTGACATCAGTGAGAAGTGTGAAGAGGCTAAACCATGAATCCATAAACCCTTAAACCCAGTGTGTTTGAGGTGCTATGTCAGAGCAGATGCTAAAGCACATCTGCAGCTGTTCTATCAGAAAAATTGAACAAACAAGGCTACATCAGTACCTTAAATGCTGCTAGCGCTTCAGCAGAAATGTGACAGCCTAGCAGCTGAGTTTAAGCCCCACCAACCCAAAAACTCATGGGCCAAGGTTAACAGAAACCTGGCTTTTCAAATAAGGATAGCAAAACAGAGCCTAAATCCCAGAACTCTGACACCACATTAGTCAGTTAAAAGGTAGGGGTTGTTATCCTCAGGAAGACCAGTCCTTCAAAATCACCCTGGCCTACCTGAACACAGGTAGAGTCTTCAGGGAAGCCTGGATATTCAGGCTGCCTGGGCTCAGGATGCCAGAACTTCATCACCTGATGTGCTCAAGCTCTAGAGGAAAGGCAGGCTCTGCCCATCAAACAAGACTTGCCTTCACATCAGCACATAACACCAGAGGAACCTGCAACCAGAAGGACATCAGAGAATTTTGTACCCTGGCACCAGAGCAGCAAGACCGCAGTGCTGAGCCAGGAACTCTGAAGGCACACAGATACTAAAACATCAGGGTCAGGTTTATTTATCCACAAGCCACTCACAAGTGTGTGCTCCGACCTCAGCCAGCAAGATGTGCCAAGAATGAGCTCATGTGGTGTGAGCTTGGGGTCTGCCCCCACAGAGCAGTAGCTGAGCACAGCTTCCATCAAAGGGACCACCTGGGGAGGACAGTACCTCTCAGCATGGATAAAGATGGCTCTCAGTCATCCCACAAATGCCAAAAATAATGAACAAACGGTCCACAAAATCTAGCCAGCTCCAGAGAATTTAAAAAAAAAAAAAAAAAAGTTGTTGTTTTACCCTTTCTCATGGTATAAAGCAGCCATTCACATGGTATGGCTGGCCTTTTAAAAGGGATTTACTCTTGCACAACCCATATAGCACAAAGGAAGCAGAAAAATGACAGAAGCTCTGATCTAGACATTCACAGGTTCTTGCATGCTTCACAAGGATAAAATATCACCAGGTGCTCACACACAAAATCCTTTCAGCAAGCTGCACGTACAGGGGACTGCACCCAGAGGCATGATGTTAAATCAGTGTTTAAGTGTTTCTGATGACTCTTCTCAGTTCCCCCTGGATGTATGTACCCATCAGATCTGTCCCATTTGCTCACCACTACAGCAACTCAGCGAGCAGACAGGAAGGCAGCATTTTCCCTTCTCTCCCATGGGAGGGCTCTTGATCTTTGTCACAACTATGCCAAATGTTAAGCTCTAATATCTGTCACTTGTGCTTCCTACATTCCATACTCCTTCAAAAGAAGTTACTGTATTGCCACTCCCAGCAATGGAAATCACGAGGCAGGTGTTTAAACAACTCACACCCTTGAAAAGACCAGCGCAAAAATCCCACAGATGAAAAGCCAGCTCATTTTCCTTTCCTGTGAGGTGTGTTTCATAACCTGTGAGCAGAAGGCAACACATCTGAACTCCTGCATATCACAGGCTGCTAACTGTTACCCAGTCACCTCAGCTCTGTAGACAGCAACTCATTTGTTCTGCAACCCATTCGCAGCTCAGGTTTCTTTGCTGTTTAGCTTCTAGAAGGGGAGACGGTTTAGAATGAAGACACCAGATGAAAAAAATCTACCAGTCAGTCACTACCAGTAACAGGAAGGCTGGAACCAGAGACAGGGCAAGGCCACCCTGCCTTCAGGAGCACAGGAAGGTGCTGCTGCAGTGACTCTGCACAGCTACAGGGACAGCACAGGTATCCCCTTCCTCCTGCAGCCTCCTAGAGCTACTGATCCTAAATGAAACCATTCCTTATCATTTTCATAGCTTGTAGTTTATAGCAGCTCATACAGGCTTCTCCCTTATTGGCTACTTCACACATAACTTTGAAAATGTTGTTTGCAAGTGTAAAAGCTAGAGAATCACATTTTGTGTGTTAATGCTGGGCCAGCCTACTGAAGGTGAAAAAAGCAGATTAACTATGAAACTGGGGGGAAAACGGACAATTTAGGAGACTTCCTACTCCGGACAGACATTCAGGGATTATTCATTCCAGCTCCCTGGTTTGACAAGACCACTGAGGCCTGAATGACTTTTCTCTGAAATGCAGCATGAGTTTCCTTTCAGAATTTCATTACTACTACCCTGCACATACAGGGGAGAAGGATTAGCACCATGTTTGTCCAGTAGCTGTGAATTTCAGAATAATTTTACTAACTTGCAGAGATAGCAATGGCCATTTTGTTAAAATAAACTGAAGAGTAGGTATTCTGCCTTACCTCACAGAGATACACTTTGCCAAGCCCATTAATTTACCAGCTTTTGTTTTCATGATTCTCAGGATCTCATGTGCCACGTGATACATAAAATGACCCAAGACTTGTGAGTTTTACTGGGCCCAGAAGACTTTGTTGATTAAAACAGGGCATAAAGGTCCAATAAAGCAAAGAAGTCTCCCAACCTTCAATGGAAACAAAGATTTTACTAAGAAGGTTCCTCATGTCATGCACAGAAGAGAGGTCCTTGCCTCACTTCAACAAAAATGAGGCTCATGCACTGCTTCAGAAGCATCTGGTATTCAGGAAGGCCTTCTGCACAGGTATGGATTTAATTTCTTTTTAATCCACTGTGAGATGCGCTAATTAAAAGTATATTTAATCCAGTCACACCAAGTCTCTAATCAGGAGAAGGGAATGAAGCACAAGTGTGCTGTTTAGGTCATTTCTTAACAAGAAGCCACATTCAGCGACATCTGTAGCCAAAGGGACTCAGAAACTGCAGAACCTGTTCATTCTTCCTCTGTGCTGATCATCCAAGCTTAAGGGAAACATCAATGATCAGTGGGAAGAAGAGGGTGCTAATTAAACTCTTCTGTTATTTTATGAGAATGCATATTCTCTTTAATAAAGCACTGCCAAGCTGCAGCCTTTGAAGGTTTTAGACTAGGGCACGTTTAGCTCATTAATGACAGGTCATTAAGGATGGGACACCACCTTGGGAAAAACCACACTGGAGCATCCTCACTGGGAACAAAGAAAAGTTACTTTGAAAAGGAGAGAACATGTGCTAGACATAAACTCTTTGCTTCACATACCAGGAAACTATGAATATAGGCAATGCTATTAAAATGAAAGACTCTGCAGTCTTATTTTTATTGTAATTGTTTAACATTCACAGAGATCAAAGATGGGTCTAAACCCAAACCCTGAAAAATAATACTCCAAACCTTGGGGATAACACAGATCAACACCACCTCTCCCAGTGAGGAGTTAACCTGTAGCCCAGACGTTTCCAGGGCTGAAACCAGAACAAAAAATTCATCATGTTGTGTTACTGACGCCTTCAGACAGAAAACCACAATATGAAGATGCTTTACAAGCAAAGATCATGTCCAAGCCACAGGAAAGATGACACTACCTCTAACAAGAAGATTACCATCTTAACAACAACCCAGTTTCCTCACACTAAAGCTGTCTCAATTTTTCCACTTTTGTTTTACCTCATAAGTAAGGCCAGTCAAATTAAAAAAAAAAAAATAATCACAAATTAAAAAAAACAAACACAAATTACCCAAAGAATCGCTCACTACTGAAGGAATACTTTAAATTTGAGCAAGGTTCACTGTTTTCCACATGCAAAAATAATGCTGAATACCTCCTCTAAATTAAATAATAATAATAATAATAATAGTAGTAATAATAATAATAATAATAATAATAATAATAATAATTTTAAACCCCCTTCAGTTTAATGATGGACTCAAAACACAGACTTTCGTACCTGCCAGTTTTCTCTTCCACTCTTCCCTGTTACTCTGTCATTTTTGTTTTCCTGAGGCTGCTAGTGAGACTCAGACAGGTTTATGGAACTTCAGGGGCCTAGTAGGAGTAAATTAGGCCAAGATACTCAGAGGAAAAATAATAAATTCTTAAGAATGGTAAGAATTGTTTATTGAGCCCAGCCAAAGGTTTTTGTCTGAGGTATTGAATCTCTGACTTTCGTATGAATCACTGCAAGAGCTTTACAAAGTGCCTGGATAGAAAGTTCTTTGGGTGACCATACTTTTTTGCCTCTTAATCTCACTCCACTACAGCTAGGCCGCTGCTAAGAAATCCCCTTAGAATTTAGAGTATGAACAGATCAATGTACAGGACAATATTCCTTTCTAGTCCAGTTACCATTTCTCTTCACGTATTCCCTTATAAATACACCTCGACTCCTGTAATGGTGTATTTTAAAAATGTAATTTTTAAAACCTTAACTTCATTAATATGAAACCTGTAGAAAAGGTAAGGACTATCAGCAGCTGTATCTGACAAAAATCAGTTTTAAGTTCCTATCTTATTAGCTGAAAGACACAGTTTCTGAGGTTCTGAATGAAACAGCCCTTTCTGTAATTGTCTAACACAATATTGTGCCTGGTCGAGCCCATATTCCCAGAGTTTTAACCAGCAAATTTGCAATATTTTACATTGCAGATGCAGAGGAAAATAGTAAGTGACTGAAGCTGAGTTGCTTTGTGAAAGTATGCAAGCACTTGCTAGTCCTTCTAGGTAGTGCCTACTTGTTGTTATACCTAAATGTTTTTTTTTTAAATGATTCTGAGTAATACGATCATAAAGACTATGAAAATCAGGTCTGCATTTTAGGTGAGAGGTCTAAGTCTGAAGCACCTCAAAAATATTACACGAACAATGAATCAAATAAAGTAATTTCCACTGTTGTACAGAATGAACAAATGAGACTACTTCAATTATGCTACTTGGTTGGCGTATAGAAAGCAAATATTTGTGCTGTGCATGTGCTTGAGAGCAAGTGTGTCCATCTGCAGGAAAAAAAAAAAAAACACAAATCCCAAAACTTGTTAAAACTGTAATCCTCATCTTTTTATTTATAAAAGGTACAGCAAAATAGTAATTAATTCAATGCACACAGGAGGTTGTTCCTTGGTGGGAACTACATCTTATTTAGCAGGTGCCACTGTGTGTTCATCAGTATTGCAATCAAATGGCACTCATAATCATTTCATAATTAATGAAAACCTTCCAGTGCCTTGTCTCACTGCAGACAGTTGAGGTTCAACAATTTGGACTGTGGAGGTAGAGATGATCTGGAAAAAGAGGAGTCCTATAAAAGAATACACTCAAAAATATTGAAGGCTTTTTAAATATAAAGGAAGTCTTTAAAAACTCTAAAATACTTGCAGCAAACCTTTCCCTCCTCGGATCTTCAATAGATAGAAAATGCAAGTCACATCTCTCAGCCAGCTGTGAGGAAAGGGACAGCTCAGATTTCTCTTTTCACTTTAACTGTGCCCTTAAATTCCACGTCTGGTACCTCCAGTCACTGCTCCACCTGCCACTCAAATCCACACAGGCAGTGGGAAGCACAGTCATTCCCTGAAGATCCTGGTGTGAGCTACCCACGTTCCCTCAGTCTAATCCAGACTGGTCATTCATGTGCTGCACACAGAGTGATGATTTTCAAATTTAGCTCTGCTTTAATTCAGAGGGGGAATCAAACAAGTCATTAGACCATGCTGGTCCCACGTCAAAGTCTTCCAAAATCTTCTTTTGATTTGATCATTTTCAAAAATCTTGGTTCATCCTTGCAGGGAATTGAAACCTTCAACAAGAACAATTCCTCAGATGCCTTCCAGTGATGCTTCTATCACGTTTTCAGAGGTTAACACTTTATCCTCAGAGACACCAGTAAGCATTACCAACCACATTTTCCAAGAAGGAAATACATATACAGAGCAGTGCCACTGTCCCAGATGATAACTCAGATCACCACGGTGTGGGTTGTGCCTACTCTAGCAATCTCCAGGCTTACAATGATTCCTTGCTCAGAATTTAAAACATAAACTAGTACCAGACAAGCTTTCACTATAGGTATAAGACACAACAAGACACTGAGCCTGTCTTCTAATTTAAACACAATTTAGTCTTCCATACCCCAATCAGCTTCCCCTCCCTACCATGTTTGTATGCAATATCATCACATCTCTGCAGCAAGATAGTTATAGGCAAAATATCACAGGAGGTGATCGTGATTTTAAAAGAAAAATTTACGCAAACAAAAACAGATTTCCTTTTTTTTTTTGTTACTGGCTCACACACACACGCACACACACACACAAAAACACCTTTAAATATTAAAAAAGCCTCTGTCATTTTCCTACTCTCCTTGATCCTGCTGCCAAGTTACGAGGGCTCACTTATAACGACAGTGCCAGTTGCAGCAGAACACCGTGAGGACGAGGAAAAGATTGAACAGAATGCCTACACAATGCATACTGAACACACTTGGACATATCCCCAATTTCTTTAGCCAACACTTACACAGGAAACAATCTGGGGGAGCACATCCTCTGTGCCCCATATGTTCTGCATCACCTACACAAAGGCAAATGCAGAGGTGAGACCAGCCTGAACCACCAGGATTTTTCATCTCTCCACTGACAGTAAGGATTGCACGTGGCATAAGGCAACGGTGAATCAGGCTTCGTGGTCTTTTACAGTGAGTTTTGCCTCAGGAGGCTGCTGGCAGGCACTGAAACAGAACTCACAGATCTTGCTGAGTACAAGCAGCACCCAAAAATACAGGTAAACACAGAAATTCACAACTTGAGATTTGCTCGTAGCACTCCTTCCCATAAATCGGCTTGTGGTGTAAAAAAAAAAACAAAAAAACAAACCCTAAAATTAAACTGGTCTGTATGTAAAAAACATGGTGTGCAAGAGCATTTCTGAGCCAACGAATCGTGTGCTTGTCTGTGACAGTCGAGGTAGATTTCCTTGTTCCAAATGTGTTCCATCACAGTTTAAGTTCTCAGCAATGCTAGACACACTTGCATCTTCGGTCCCCTTCAAGGCAGGGGCTTTGGCTAGCTCTTTGAGGCAGGAAGTGCATTCTCTTCATCCCCAGGTTGTGCAGGCTGGCTGTTTCCTCTTAATGTCAAAAATGAGTACCTCAGTCCTCCTGCCATGCTGAAGGAAAGGGAATGAACAGCAGCGTCAGAGAAGTCTCATGTTATGGATGCCATTTCACAGGTATCTACCTTTCCTTCCAGAGGATTAAAGAACACCAGCTACCATAAATCAGGAGTGCCTCAGAGCTATGTAAGCCCTCTGGGTAGCCAGCCCCAAGCAGGCAAAGATCAATTACCTGCTGCTCACACGGATTCACACACACACAGAGGTAACAGCTCATCTCAGCATTAAAAAGTAACAACTGACAGGTCAGAACTTTATATTCAGTGTGCACAACTTATTCAGTCAGTGCTCTCACTGCCCACCACCACTCGGCTTTTACCTGGAAGCCTCGCAGCTCAGAACTGCTGCTCTTTAAAAAAAGAAAAAAAAAAAATCAACTCTATCCCACACAGTAAAACTGCACAGTTTTACTAATACTTCCACAGTGAAGACCCTACCACAGTCCAATTCAACATCTGAAAACAGATTTGATAGAAGGTGTCTGACTGTAACATGCTTTGCCTCCTGAGGCAGTGCTTCATCGGGTCAAAACTGCATCACCCAAATGGGTGATCAGATCAAACAACCCATAAAACTACAGCTCACTGGGAAAATTCCAGCCCCAACAAATAAAGGCTGTTGAAGTTTCACTCACCAAATGTTTAGGCCTATAAAGTTTAACATAGAGAATATGTAATCTCCACCAATCAACATTCCGATGTAAGCAATGGATATGTTCTGAAAGGAAAAAAAAAAAATCATGTATTTACTTCATTCAGGTTTCATCTCCATGAATGTAAGAGATATCAACTTAATTACTTTTTTAGGGAAATAGATACATTCTGTTACTGACCACCCCAAAATCAGCACTTAAATTCCTTTCATGTGATGTCAGCCTTATGGATAATGTAGCAATGAAACAGAATAATAAAATCAGCATGCTTTCTAAATGCACTGAGAGTGACTTTCTGGGTTAAAAACCAAAAAAAGTCAGCTATTTCATATTAGGCAAAATGGAGCTATGTCCACCTTTTGCAATCTACTTCTTTATAATTTCCCTTCAAATCCTATTTCTTAAAAAGTGAGTTTTGGGTTCTCAAGCATAAAAAGGACACTTCGAAGTTACAATAAAATTTTTTATTACTTTATTATTACTTTGAAAGGGTCATCTGTTTACTTTGTCAACCAAATGTGCCCTGAAAGCACTGGGCACCAGTTCCAGACAGGCACAGTTTAAAGTTAAAGATTTTAACTGTCACCCACCCCCTTCAAGTTTTGGAAAAACTGTCTACTAAAAGTGGAAAGAAAGGTATAGAACTGTGTGATCACTTTACAAATTTACAAACATTGCTTTCAAATGTTTTAGCACCTAGCCTGGACAGCAACATCATTCCTCCCTGCTGCATCATAAACTGCTTCTCAGCTTAAAGCTGCACAAAGTGTCTCAAGGACTATTTCAGCTCAGAAAACAGAAACTGTGTTGCTCTGACTTAATGGTTGGATGCAGACATATAAAATTTAAAGAACACTTTCAGGGCCTCAGAATGAAAACTACTAGATTAATCTTCCCGGCTTTCAAAAAAGGGAAAAAAACCCCAACCTGTAGGAAGTGCAGT
Organism: Pyrocephalus nanus; assembly: GCA_038380795.1. Taxonomy (NCBI): domain Eukaryota; kingdom Metazoa; phylum Chordata; class Aves; order Passeriformes; family Tyrannidae; genus Pyrocephalus; species Pyrocephalus nanus. Next base: position 72,983,009 of record CM076263.1, on the reverse strand, counting down.
ACCATCCTCCTTCTGCATATTTTGCTGTGCTGGAGGTTTTGTTTTCCTTAGTCACCCATGCAAGGGAGGACCATGAGGACCTTAACTAGTTTGGATTCTGAGAGTGTTTGGCCCATAATTGCGTAAGCTTTTTCTTTTGCTAAAGCTGTTCCAGCTTTACAGCTCTGTGCTTCTCCCCAAAATGACCTTCAGAAAGGTGCCTGGGCAGCCAGAGGGGTTCCCAGTTCAGACATGTTGGCCTCATCAACACAAAGGAGGCTGCACTGGTTTTGAATTAAACTGTGTCAAAGAAAACCGACTGTAAAGACACCGAGTTTTCAAGAAACCAAATTTTTAAGACATGCATGTTTTGGTGTTGATCAAGTTGACCAGAATTTGTACAATCAAAACAAAACAGTCCATTCAGCTAGAACACAAATGCTCACACACAGAGGCTGAGGCAGTTAACCAAAAAGGAATATGCTCCTTACTTCAGCTTAGTCTGTGTCAGTTCACCTGCACTTGCAGCAGGCCACCCTGACCAACACACAGTAACCTAATAAAGAACAGAAGCAGGCAGTACCTGAAGAACTGTTGTTAAATATACATTTTTTAATTAAAGTGGTTTGAGTTATTCTTGTAGAAAAACAGAATATAAACTGCTTTCTAGAGCATTTGTCAGCTTCAGTGGAAGAGAACAAGGCCACTTTGTGGTGTGACCCTGTTTGGCACAAGCAGTGTCTCACTATTAGCCCTCATTTTGATCTTTCCATCTCAGAGTCTAATCAGGATCACTGCTGAGCCAGTGCTCCTGTCTATTTGAGCATTCTTGCTCCCCTCCTCTGCTCCATAACTCACCTTGATGGCACCAACTACTGTCGTTGTCAGTGCAGAATTGTAATGACTGCATAGGACAGTAGAATACATCAAGAGAAACCTAGATAACAGAGAAAATTTTGTAAGTTCTTCCCAGGGAGCTCAGAAGTGTAGCAACACTTTGAGATGTTCAACATTTTCTGGATCAGTATTTTTCCGGGATCTTCAATCCCACCTGTTTCAAACCCCCAAAAAAACCCCCAATCCGTGGATCTGTATTTTAAGTTAATGACATAAGGTATCCAGAACATTCAAAATACATGTTAAAATGTGCTGCTTGAGCTCTAGCAGAGCCATCCCTCTTCTCCGTGCTTTTTAAATGTCAGTACTTGAAATTAGTTTGGCCCCTTGGTTGTTGGCATGTGGAAGGGAATACACGAAGCAGCTCATTGTTCTGTTCTTCCTTCGACTCTGCAGTTCCAGCAGGAACAGGCTCACTGCTTTTGAGCCTCCCACATTTTCCCCAGCTGCCTCGCAGAATAAACACACTGAAACAGTTCCCATACTGAGGGATAACTGCAAAACATTTAAATAGAGGGGAGAGTACAGAAATTACAAAGCTAAATATCATGTTGTTAGTGAGGTCAACAGCACAGATAGTACTGAAACAGTTATTTACAACATTAGAAATACTTAAGAGACACAACAGAAGCCCGGGGGTGGGGGGGAACCATTTTTTTTGAACTCTCTTACATTTGAGATTTGCAATTGGAAACACTGTCATAAAAACATCTTGCTTGATTCCCCTGTGTCCTTACCCCAACAAGCAGGAAAGAACAAATTGAAAAAGAAATAAGAAATTTGTCCAGTGCTGGAAACGCATTGCCTATTTAAAAAAAAAAAAAAAAAAAAAAGAGAGAGAGAATTACATGCTATATAATCAGCTGTAAACACATAGAACATGCTTACTATGAAAAATGTGCAAAATCACAAATACATTTAATTCATACTAAAATTACGGATCATTTATACTACTGCTGGAAGCAGTTCAATGAATTTAACTGCCCTCATAGTGAGCCAGCTGGTGACAGAGAAGAGAATACCTGGGACACTGAAAAACTACAGTCTGCATGAGGTGTAGTAGCTGTAATTCCAGAAGTAGCTAGAGGAGCAGAAGCAATGTCCTTATCACACAGACACGGTACTGATGCTTTGACTGGCAAAAGACATGAGCTATGCACTGTCTGTGATGAAGCAGGACAATAAGTTCTGCTAGGATAAAAGCTGGCCTGAAAAGCTGAGTAACACCTGTGTTATCTACAGTCATTTTCTTGCTTTTCATCAGTATTCTTCTATTTTCTCCCTCTCTTCTGTGATTAAATTTCGGTGTGTCACACTGACACTAGTTATCTGCATAATTTAACAGGTCTTTTTTTTTTGGAGTGACCAAGCCAGTGCAATGCACAACAGGCAAACTGGGTCCCTCTGATATATATTTTTTTTTTTTCAGGTAACTGAGCATTAAGTTGCTTGCCCCAAATCAGCCAGTGGCCACAGCACTCTCTTTATTTTTCCCATGCATTAGTTCTTAAACAAAGCCTCATATGAGGACCACCACACAAATTCACCTTCTTCTTAAGTGAATAATCACAAGTTCTTACTGTGAAGGGCAAGTCCAGGTCACAGTTTTCATACACTAGTCAAAAATTCAGAGGTAGAATTACCTCTTTAGAAACAAAGAAAAAGCCCACCCATTTCCCAAGTGAAAAAAAAAACAAAAAACCCTGAACTAAATGAAGTTCTCAGTCTGAGATATGCAATAGTGCTACTCACCTGCTGAAAGTCTCCAGTAGAAAAGCTAATAATAACTGTTGGGACCACCATGAAACAAGCATTATAGAACAGGACACCGTATTTTCCCAGCTCCTGTGAAAAATGAAACATGGTGTTTGAAACTACAAGCCATTTGGGAGCAAACTACTGCAATGACTGTGGCAACCTTCCTGACATTATTGTCAGTGAGCAGACAGGACATAATAGATTTTAGTTTAAAACAGAGCCTCGTGATCCTTGGTTTCATTGTTTTGTACTAATTTCGTAGTTAATTTCCACTTCAGTCACTTTGTCTGCACACTCAGCAGATATTACTGCTCTGTTATACCTTGGACTGTGTCAACACAATGCCAGCCAGGCAGAAACTTCCCAAAGCACTGGTCCAGAACTGCTTAGTTTAAGACTCCACATAAGCCTCTGCCTGGCCAAGGGATTACTCATTTTATCTATTGCAAATTAACCATGAAAACAGGTGACAGGAAGATGAATGAAGTTCCTCTCCTAGATGGAGCTCTGTAATCATTGGTAATTGTAACCCCAAGCAACTTGAGGGATGCCATATATCCTGCTGGCTGACTTGCTTGGCACAAAGGCAGCCTGCTCAATGTTTGCATAAAGTAATACATATCAAGGTATCACTTAATTCCCTGGCATACCTGGCTTCGGTGCAGACTTGCTTTTAGATAACCAAAAAATAAAAGTTACTGTGTTTACTGACTCAGGTCTTTGTTTGTTTTACATCAATGCCACTTAAAGAGCGTTTCTAGTCAAAAAATCATCTTCCTTATATAAATACATATCAAATTCACAGGTAAATGATTCACTTATGGCTTGGATTAATTTTATTTTTAGCCTAAAGCAAGATTTTAAAGTAACTACGAACTCTGCCTAGTAGACTTGGGAGAAACTAAAATATACTGTTTGTTTACCTAAGCCTGGCCAGTGATTCAAATAACAAATTTACCCAGGCTGTTCTGTATTAAAGATTCATATATCAACTGAGATGTGAAATGAAACTCTTTATGAGTTCGTAACTGTAAGTACATAAAATTATGTAACACTGTTATCATACTGTCATCATGTTAAACTCAGCCTAATCACCCCACAGTTACCTTTGGATCGATTTTCTGCTTTGTGTAAACTCCATTTGCTGCTGTGAAGATATCATTTAGCAACACAAAGATATAGCCCTCCAGATTGAAAGACAGATCAGACCTGGGAAAGAAATACTATATTGTAAATAAGCCAACATATTGTAAATAAGCCTTGATTGCCCAGAGGGACACTGTAAATGAGGACATGCAAATCCTGAGAACTCCAGCAAGTCACAGGTTTTGCTTCAAGCATTCTTTGTAATCAAAGTACTTTACATTTCTCCAGTCACAGGATCACCACAAATGAGTCACTTAGTGAAAAATTCCACCCATCTCAACCCTGACAACCTGTCCAATTATTACTGAGTATACTTACCTATTTCTTTTAATGAAAAAAGTAGCTATGGAATAAAGTCTGACTGTCTTTTATAGTCAGGCCAGACATATTGTCATCCTTTCTGTTTTGACTAGTTACCTCATGGATATAGGGTAACTCACTTAACAGGACATGGAAATTATTTACCCTTGTACACAGCAAAGCCTAGAAAAACAAACAAACAAACAAAAAACCCAACAAAACAAAAAAACCAAACCAACCAACCAACCAACCAAAAACACACAAAAAAGCCCAACCATGACATTTCCAAGTACCTAAAGGAATATTCAAACAGAATGAAAACACAGGACAACAGCATATGAGTGCTTTGTGAACTTAATCTCATAATTGAGCTTATTCAAAGGGATTAAAAAAATAGGCAATATCTGACAACCAAAAAAAAATATAAGTCTTTCTATCCAAAGCAGGAATATATTTTTTTCTAAGAATACTAAAATACACTGACACCATGAAATAAAAGCAACATTCCTCACACAGCTTTAACTTGCTTCATTTATGATCCTGCAAACATGGAAAACCTAGAAGGCGAAAAAAGAAGCGCCAAAATACTTTCAGCAGGAATCAAAATTTCCCCTTTGTACTCCTGCACCTCCCAATGAAGTCAGTAGAGAGATTTTACAAATCAGTTTATCCCAGAGTAACTGATCTCAACCTGGGTTTACTTGGAACTAAACAAGGAAAAATCCCTTCTGTTTTCCCTCCCCTCATAACATGGATTCATAAAACAGACTGAAGCCTTACCCAGCTGCTATGAAAGCCCCAAGAATGATGGCAAACACGCTGACTATGATACTCAGTGGGTACCGTTTCCTGCAGGCAAAAATTCAGACAGTTCACATTTGCATTATCTGAAGAGGACATTAATTGGCTGTCTGCCTGAAAAAGCTTCAAAGCAATTAGTAATCACAGAACATTCAACAGGAGGGCAAAGTCTTGATAACCTTACAGAAGCAACGTGATTGACCACGTGCCACGCTGTCAGACCTTGGCCCTGAGAACAGAGACTGAAAAAGCACTGTGAGCTACTAGATAATTGTAGAGGTAAATATTAAAGGTTTAAAGTAACAGCACTGGAATAAACCAATTTAATGTGTATTGGTATTCATAATGGACATATTTCAGTGTCTTGCAGCGATCCAATAAAGGAAAATCACTGCATGTCTCTCACACAGTTTTTCATATGGCCTTTCCTGGGGAAGATGCTGTACAGCACATTATCTGGACTGGTTTTTAAATAGATACTTATTTTGAAGTCAAACTGAAACTTTCTACTTGAAAGGGAAAGCACAGAGCTTATGATAGTCTTCACTACCACAGCACTGCCACAAAGTAGTGAAAAGCATAATTGTAAAACTGGGGTTTTTTTCGAATCGACATTATTTGCAAATGTCTTAAGCACTCATTTTTTGCACCATATGTAATATGTCTCGCAGACATCTCCCCAGTCCATAGTCTGTCAGGCTCACCTGAGAGAGAAGATCCACCAAAACAAAACGTACAATGCTCTTGGAAAAATGCTTTTTGGAGAAATCCTGTGTGTCCAAGGAGCCCAGGTGTGGAGCACTGTCCCAGCAATAAAGCTGAGTGCAGGCTCTAGACATTTAACTCTTTGACCATAATGACTCTCAGCAGTAACAAGCCACACCTTGACTGTTTTTCAAAGCCTGACATAAACCTGCACAGACTCTCTGGAGTCCTTTACGAATATGAATCACACTGATCAACTGCTGCTTCAGCCAGATGGAGATGACAGTCTACTTGGGGGCTTTCTGGAAACCTTTTCCCTTGACCATCACTCTCTTGTTGCCTGGGTTCAGCTTCAGAAGGTTGTTTTTTCCCCTTGTGGCTTCATCTTAACCCACCATTAGCAATGTGGGTAGAACCACGAAGTTCTAGACAAAATGAGATGTATTTGTACTACCATCACTGTTTTGAGACACAAGGACTTGTCTGTTTGAAGCAGTTTGCAGCTTAAAGCCATCCAGACGAGGCACAAACACAACCACCACAAGTGTCTGAGTTGCGTCTGCTTACCTGAATCCTGTGCAACAGCCAAGAGAGTGAGATGTGCAAATGAAAGCAAGCTTATTTTCTTTTTCTGCATTAACTAAAATCTATGTATCCATGTCTTCAAAAAAAGGAACAAAGACCCACTTTCTTTGCTTTTCTCTATTTGTCAGTAAAAATCACTCATTCAATATTCTGATGAGCTGTCTGTCACAAGTAATCCATTTGATATGATCTAAACTAAAGGTGTCTTAAATGAAAACAAAACAAAACAAAACAAAACAAAAAGGATCACCCAAGTATGATGATTTCCAGCAGTAAAGTAAGTGGAATGGTAAACTTCCTGAGCACTGTAAACATCGGCAAACTGTCAAAAAAAACAAAATAAAAATCCAAGCATAATGTCAGATCAACAACATTCTTATGTTCTAATTCTTATTTTACTAAACAGAGGATGGAACCACTAGTCCAGCAGTAAAAACCCAAACCAAATATCCAGTCACTTAGCATCAGTCTGACATTAGACACAGATTAGATAACCAAGTCATTGAAAAATAACAACTTCGATAATTTGTAAGCCAGTGCAACTGGCTACCTTCTAAAGGTCCCTCTCCAACAGTGAAATGGAATTTAACAGATATTTTCTACTTAGCACAACCCCATGAAATATTTTTTTCTGAAAAATTCATGGGCAGGGTTAAGTAAAAATTATTTCTGTTATAAACTTTAGAGGACAGGCAATAAACCTGTCTCTGAAAACATGTAACAGAAATAAAGAAAACATGCTCAGTAAACAAGATGTGCCTTTAAAAAAGTAAAACAAATCCATGACAAAAAAAATCAGAGCAAGTACAACAAACACAAAAGGTGGGACCAGCTGCAACTACCAAACTGTCACTTTTGAGCAACATATTGTTGATCTTCATGAAGTAATGCAGTTGGAAAACTTTTCCATTGAGAAAACACTTGCATCTGGCTCTGGAAATCTGACAGCAAGACCATATGGACCAATTAATCCTCTGCTTAGGATAGCTAATACCAACTGCATTAATAAATGACACAAATCCTAACACAGAGTTTAATCAGTTTACAACAGATATTTTTCTGTTATGCACTGGATCATCTACACCGTCCAGACAACCCAAACAAGCTGGAGAATTCCACAACATAAACAAACGTCACATATTGTTAACATAATGCACTGTAACAAAAAGTTAATGGTGGAAAGACTGCAGCCATTTTTACTCTTCTGTTATAAAAATTGATTATGAATAGCAAATCTAAGAGAGGTGCATCAGCCACGGGAGAGGGAGATAGTGCACTTATGTTTACAACACCATACCAAACATTTAAAATCACAGCCAGGGGAAAGGGAAAGAAAAACCCACGAATCAAACTTTTACAGGATTGAAACTATTTTCATATTCCCAGTGGCTGAAGTGCTACTAGTGACAGTGCTCCCTAAATCTTTATGTCTGCCTGAGCAGTCACTTCAGTGGAACAACTTCTGAATGCATAAAACATCAAGTTGCAGAATCAGGCACCTAGTGTTCCTAGCTAGAGAAAATAAATTCCCTAATTATAGAGAATTAATAAACAGAAATGTAAACAATAAAAAGAAATAAAAAGAAATCTTAAACAAGTTAAAAGAAATACATGGGGGACCTTGCTGCTGTCTACAACTACCTAAAAGGAGGTTGTAGTGAGGTGGGGGCTGGTCTCTGCTACTGTGCCTGCAGTGAGAGCACAACTGGAAATGTCCTTAAACTGAGACAGGGGAGATTCAGATTAGATATCAGAACAGATTTTTTTACTGTTAGGGTGGTCAGGTATTGAAATGGATCACCCAGGGAGGTAGGTGGTGGAGTCACCATCCCTGGAGGTGCTCAAGAGGCATCTGGATCTGGCTCTGGCTCTGGGTGATATGGTTTAGTGGTTTAGGGCTTACAGTGGCAGGGCTGGATCGATGGTTGGACTTCATGATCTTAAAGGTCTCTTGCAGCCTTGACAATTCTGTGATTCTATTTTCTTTCCCAGCATCTCTCTCAAAGCTAGGAAATGCAACAAACCTACAAAATTCCCTGTTTTGGTTTAGCTTGCAACCAAATCCCTAGGAGGCTGCAATAACTCATAAAAACCCACCACAAGGGCAGTGCTGTATCCTCCGGTCCTGATGCAGCCAGCATGTTTCTGCATTCCTCTTCCAGAGGAGATTTGGTCATTCAATCTATTATAGCATGCTGTCTACGTGACTTGCACCTTTTTAGCACCAGCATGGAAGCAACTCTCAGAATCCATGCTTACAGGCACACAGGAGTCCGGGTGCCCTTCAGCACTGCCCCCCAACGACCTCCTTTTGGGGCTCAGCAGGGCTCTACGACCACCCCACCACCCACTACTTGTTCCATCTCTTGGTGACTCATAAACAACTGCTGCAAATCTTTACCTTATGCTTCTTCCTTCAGAAACACCTTCAGAGTTTCCCAGCTCTCTGGTTAGGATGCCCATGAAAAGCTGGACACTCGGGTGTGAGGGGAAAGTGGAAGCTCTTTCACGGTCACACAGAAGAACTGTGATTTTATAGCAGTACAGGCCTGGCTAAGCTCCTTTTAAGAGAAGCAGACAGCTTGTAAACAGGCCAAATGATTGGGTAAGAACTTCCTAACAGCATAAGGGGTTTAGACAGACAGACAGGCACCACATGCATTTAAGGCCCTACCCAATGCTCTTCTTTAGTGTTGATTTTTTTTTACCTCACAAAGAGAAAAGTGTAAAATCCAAACGGTCTACTTATAACTTCCATTTACTGTACCTGAGTTTGCTGGTACTTGATAATCCACTTATGTGGTTTCCAACATAAATCAGAGGCAGAGGAAACAGCTGTGATAAAATTAAAAGCACAACCCAGATTATTATGTGTTGAAGCACTGCTGAGAAACTTTACGTGATATCATTTGGTACCCATATATCAGATGTACTTTTAACAAGAAAGAGGGGGTTTTTTTAAGGGGAAAAAGAAGGTGACTATGCTGCAAACTCATCTGCAGTTCACATTTATGTGACCATTCACAACTGCAGCTTCAGTGATTTATTAAAAGACTTGCAGTCTACCTGTAATAAGACTTAGACTCCATTTAGAGTAAATGTTCATCAGTTTTATTTTAATTACTATAATCCCCAGATTAATACCCATTCTAACATTTAATTTTAAGTATAAATACTAATAACAGTAGCTAAATAAGCAAGTGAACAGGTGGCATAAAACAATTATAAACTGTATGTATGCTGGGCTTCTCTATAGGCTCCACATATATCAGTATGCCTGGAACTTAAACATTTTAGATCTACCCAACAAATCATGTTATGCAAGATATCAGAGAGGAAAGATAAGTATTTAGGGGTAAATTAAACTTTACCCATCCCAGCTTCTAGCATAAAGAGACAGAAGCATGTGATCTGTAACACAATACAGAGAAAAAAATAACAGGACTTCAAGGCCTTAAGGAAATGTACAAGAAGCCAGGGATCTCCACAGAATAATCAGCTGCAAATCAAAGCTGCTCATTTTCCCCTTACAGGAAAATTGCAGTACCAGAGGAGGGGTGAGGCTGGAATTTGCAGAAGATAAAAACCAACTGAAGCAATCAATGGGGACAAAGGTGGTGTGTACAGGGAAGTCCCATCCACTGTCAGTCAGGTGGAGCTGGAATGGCAGGGAGACAAAACACACCTCTACCCCAGTAACTGCTGCTGTTCCTACATGTGCTTCAGGAGACAAAACACGGCCTGCTGGAGAAGCACACGGAGAAGTGGGCTGCCTCTCATCTACGTTAAAAATTCTGCACTTCTTTTACAGCCAGGAGAAATGTGAAGTAAAAGTTAACTACAGCTAACTGAAGTTAACTTTTAAGTGAATGGAACAGTAAAAGTTAGGTCTGTAAAGACACCAGGAGTATAAGTAACAATAAATATTCAGCTTGTCAACATAAGTTTGTGAAAATTTTATAATGCACTAGCTCTTCTGCAGACTTTTTTGGGGAACATTTTGGTTTATTTCATTTATAGGCTGAAAACAGAGTGGACATTATATTATCTGTCCTCTGAAATTCATCCATTATAAAGAAAAAATGACAACATCCAGCACAACACCAGAGATAAGTAAATCATATACTTAAAAAGGGTCAAGAACTCCAAAGCTTCATAGCTAAAATAAGCATTTCACTACTTTAAAATTGCAGCTGAAAGCACTGAAGACATAAACCATTTCAGGAGTGAAAGGTAATGATTATCTTAGTGTCAAAGTAGAAGTCGTCAGAAGGATGAAGAGTTGGCCTAAGGGTTTTTTTAAAAAGTAAAGAAATAAGCAATGAGCAATCCTGCTGATTCACTGTGACTAGTCAAATCCAGCACTACAAGCAATATGCAGGTCCTGGGTGCTACAGTGCTGACTGCTCCCAGTCTATCCAGGGAAGTCTTCCAAAGGACAGATATTATTAGGATAAAGAAAAGGGGTGCTGTACTGTGTTAATGCCTTTGTCCTGACATTAAAGTGAAGGCAACAGCAGAGAGGGAGCACAGTGGGACTGGGGGAGGTGGAGGGAAAAAACTTCTCCAGGTCTCAATAAGTTGTTTGTACGCAGAACTCAGAGCTATCCACTGGGAAACCTCCTTCTTCCTTATTCTGGAATAAAGCAGGATTGTCCATTTTATGATTGACTCCACAGATTTTCCTCTAAGACTTTTACATGTAGAAATGCCAGTGATTTCAACGTGCATCAAGAATGAACAAGTCTGCAAGATGTCCATAGAAAACCTCACACTGACTAGACAAGATTCTGCAATGAAGATGCTGGCCTGAAGAGATACAATATCTGAGCCCTGCAGCAGAGCTGGAAACCATCTCTGTGCCCCTGAGCAAACCCCAGCCAACACCATGCAACAAGACCGAAATACAGGGGCTAATGCATCAGACAAAAACCCCAGCAACATCGCATTCTGGTGCCAAAATCTACAAGGATCGCTGCTGCAGTCATTTCACATCCCAGTTCCCAAACTGAGGTAACTGGAGAGCCTCTCACATTTGCTCTGTCCTCCTTCTTTAGACCATGTACACTGAAGGTCTGTCCAGTGCAGCTAGCTGCTGCCCACAGTATTTTCAGTGGGCATTTTTTATCACACTGTTGTATCACACACTCCATTCAGATTCCCAAGCAGCCCTTCTCCCTTCACGCTGTGTTCAAAAGTCTGTCACAAACCCTTATCTCCTGATCCCACAGAGAGGTGCACACAGGCAGAACAACACTGGAGGAATATGGAGGAGTTCATCCAGCTGTATGAAGGTACAGCACCCTTTCCCATCTACTCCATAACAAAATGGCACCAGATTTCTCTGCAAACAGCCCAAACACTCATGAATATTGCAAAGAATTTAAAATTATCAAATCCAGTATTAAATGAAACAAAGATACAAATAACCCCACTTGACAAAAAAAAAAAAATGTAATTTTTCTGAGGTCTGCATAAGAAAGAATGCCACTACAAGAAATAAATCCTTCCTATTAATATCAGGACATATGTAATTCTTACCTTCACAGGTATACTTTTGTCAAAATCAGGGAAGTGAACAATATTATTTAGTTTTGACACATACAAGATAAGTATAGTGGCTGCCATCTAAACAAAAAGAAAAAACAAGAAGTCATGTAAGAGCAGAATTGTAACGTACAAATGAAAGAACCGCTTCAAAGACAATATCTTTACATGCAATTAACAAATGCTACTTATTGCGTATGTCTCTCAAAGAACAACACAGCATGCAATCAAAAAGCTGAAATAACTTTATTTTTATCAACTTTGCCAGCTATTTACCTAAAAGTAAAATATACACGTGCACTTTCCTGTCTGAAGAAAGTTAGTGGCACCCCGTGAAACAATGCATGCTGAGAGGGAGCTGAATAAACAAAATAGGGCACAATCCTGGATTAACCACGAGATTTTTAGTCTGCAAAACCACTCCTAAAGCTTTTTTTTTTTTTTTTGGTAATGCAAAGCAGTGATAGCGCATTGATCAGTCTGTAGATAATATTAGGAAGAAATAATAAAGATACAGACAGAATGAAGAAGAATATCTTATCAATTGCACATGACATCACAAGTGTTAATGCTGTCCCCAGGAAGTCAAGAAAAAGGTAAAATTTTCCTTATACAAAAGTACACTAGTTGACTGTCTAGAGGATGTGGTGGAGTCATGTTCTGCAGACTAAAGCATTATACTATACTATATACAAAGTATTCAGGGAAATCTTGGAAAGATTAGTCAACCAAAAAAAAAAAAATGGAAATGCCACAAAGTCTTAGGTTCTGCCATGAAACAAAGCCATAGCATCACATGAATCATTGCTGCATTTTCTAGTCTTCCACTGAAACATGATCTCTGGTTCCTTGAGCAGTCTGGATGTGTAAAACTCTCCCTCCCACTTCACAAAGACTTTACAAGACATTTTGCTGTCTCCAGCACCAAACAGCAGAGATGTCAAGCTCGTAGTACCTTGTTTTAACCTCCTCCTCACTACTCCCTGGCATGCAACCTTGGCAGAAAGCAAATCCTCTCTAAAATGTATTTGCCTAAACAAAAAGAACTTGCTTCAGGGCTCCATCTTTCCAAGTGATCCTTCTGCAGTCACACATTCTTCTTTAAGGACCACGTCTGCAAACGCTTGAACTTTGGTTTTATTACGATGCCTACTGACAACAAAAGTAATAAAACACATTTCTGCTGCAGTGCTGAGACTTGCCCACAGGCAAGTAAAACAACAGCGAATCAAAATTTCGTGCTGGTGCTGTTGGAAAACTGCTAGGAAATGGGGGAGGTATTTATGAGGAAATACATGGTTTTGCTACAAAGAGGGGCAATATCTCCCCATAAAATCCACAAATGCTCAAGGGCTCTCACAGGATATATGCACTCTCTAGAACAAACCTTGACAGTTTTGAAGGTCTGATCTCTTAATTACTGAACTTTGCAAGGGGAAATAAACGGCATTTCCAGTCCTTTATGTGAGTCTTTTCAGGCAATAATCTTGACTCAAATTTAGAACTCCCCTGTTCTCCATAAAGCAAATTACAATCCCTTATAGTCTATCTAATCCAGAAGGCAAGCAGTTCAGTATAACTGGGATTTTGGCCTCTAAAATCTACCTCTATTACCATTAATTTAGCTTACAAAATAATGAATACTTAAAAGTATACTTTACTTGTGAACATACCTGTCCGATTCCAAGAAACACTGGTGATGGGAAGCTGAAAAACATTAACAGATATTTAGTACTGAGAAACGGAAAAAAAATTATTAGGAAAAAAAAAAAAGTTTAAATTTAATACCAAAGTCAACAACTGACAGAATGAGAGGCCTGTGTTTCAGGAGAGCTCAGGACTACACTTACTGGAGTCCTAATATTTTATTTATGCAGCAAAACATAATAAAAATAATACTGCCCTCCTCTGGACTCATTCCAACAGGTCACTGCCTTTCTTGGTTGGGGGTCCAAGACCTGGACACAGCCCTCTGGGTGGGGTCTCATCAGAGCAGAGGGGGAGAATCCCCTCCCTCGACCTGCTGCTCACGCCCCTTCTGATGCACCCCAGGATGTGGCTGGCCTTCCGGGCTGCAAGCACACACAAGCTTTTCATTCACAAACCCCAAGTCTTTCTCCCCAGGGCTAGCGTGAATCCATTCTCCTCCCAGTCTGAATGTGTGCTCGGGATTGCCTCAGCCCAGGGGCACAACTTTGCACTTGGCCATGGCTGAACTTCATGAGGATCACACAGGCCCACCTCTCAAGCCTGTCAGGGTCCCTCTGGGTGTCATCCCTTTCCTCCAGTGTGTCGACTACACAGATTTGCTGGGGGTGCACCTGATCCCAGTCTCCACGTCACCAACAAAGATGAAAAACCGTGCCAGTCCCAGCACCTGTCCCCGAGGACAACCCTCATCACTGGTCGCCACTTGGACACCGAACTGTTGACTGCAGCTCTTTGACTGTGACCATCCAGCCAATTCCTCATCCACCCAGGGGTCCATCCATCAAATCCACGTCTCTCCAAGAGACCAGGATGTGATGGGGTCAAATGCTTTGCACAAGTCCAGGTACATGACGTCTGTTGCCCTTCCCTCACCCACCACTGCTGTAATCCCGTTGCAGAAGGACACCAAATTTGTCAGGCCACGATTTCCCTTCGTGCAGCCTCGCTGGCTGTCACCAGTCACCTCCTTATTTTCCATGTCCCTTAGCACAGTTTCCAGGAGGATCTGTTCTGTAATCTTGTCAGGCACTAAGGTGAGACTGACCAGCCTGCACTTCCCTGGACATGAGACTCTTAGTTCTAGGGAACTAATTACTAGTGATATTAATAATACTAATTAGTATCCACACCACAGGTCCCTGGATATCCCTGGACTCAGATACTCAAAACTTAGGAGGGCAGAAACTTCAGCAGAATACCTGAAAACAAAAATGGTTCTGAGTCCTGGCACAGAGAAGCAGCCAGAAGCAGAAAGAGATTCAGGAAAACAGAGGTATTATGCAAAAAAAAAAAGGCAGAAGAAACACCACGACTTCCATTTACAATCATGTGACACCTGAACTGTATTTTGTTTAGCACTTACAGTCAGTCAATATAAAGACGGAGACTTCACTCACCTGTTCTACACAGATTCCTCCAGACATCTGTGGATTGCAGAGCCCTAAACATTCTCAGCGTTGCTGTAAGCTCTTTGTACAAAACTCAGATGGACATACTGTCCTTGATTATCTGTCATGGATGTGCTAGACACATGCCAGGGACTTACAGGGAGCTCCAGTTTGTATGGTAGAAGCCACTACAACCCAAAATCTCAACTTGCCCCGTGTATCATTTCTGAGAGATGTTCTATACAGTTCCTATGTGTTCCAATAGCATTGAACGTCAGAAAATAAGAGCCACTTTGGCTTTTTAACTTTTCTTTTTTCTTTTTTTTTCTTGTTCTGATTTTGGTTCATAAATGAGCTAAACCACAGCTAAAACAGAGCAAATATTTTAAGTAAAACATATTAATGGTGAGAAAAAATCACAGTCGCAGGACAGTCATAGAATATCCTGAGTTGGAAGGGACCCACAAGAATCATCCAAGTCCAAGTATTAATCCAGATGGGCAAGTATGAACTGGAGAGGAACGCTCAGGGTCCTCTGCTTCCCTCGCTGAGAACGGAGAGTGCGAGAGGTCTGCAGTTAACGCAGTCGCTTTACACAGTGGGACACGATGCCAATTACCACAAGGATTCCACACGGGAATTAGCCCCCCTTCAAGTCAAAGAGTCCCTCAGCGCTTTTACGATTAAGCAAATTTTTACCAGGTACGCTTTTCATGTCTGGCTGTCCCTGCGGAGCAGGAGGCGCTCAGCAGGTCCGTCCGGGAGGCAGGGCCGGGGGTAGGCACTGTCCCTGCTGTCCCCCCGCAGGGTGCCCGGGGCGGCCGCAGCCGGGAGCGGGGCCTGCCGGGCCGGGCCGGGCCGAGCCGGGCCGAGCCTTCCGCGGGTGCTCAGCGGGGACCCCGGCCCGGCTGGGGAGCGCTGCCCTCGGGGCAGGGACGGCCCGGGCTCACCTGTAGGCGCTGAGCAGCGCCTTGTTGACCAGCACGATGAGGAAGGAGCACGTCCCGTAGAACAGCGCCGAGAGCACCCTGGGCAGCGCCGGGGCCGCCGCGCCCGCCGCCTCCCCCGCGGCCTGCCCGGCGCTCATGGCGGAGAGAGAGACTGCCCCGCTCGGGATGCCGCTCCTCCTCCGCCCCGACCCGGCCCAGCCCCGCTCCGGCTGCCGCTCCTCCTCCGCCCGGCCCGGCCCCGAGCGCCGGCGGCAGCGGGGCCCGGGCGAGCCGGCCCTGCCGGCCGTGTGGGAGCGGCTCCGGGCCCCGCCCGAGGGGGCGCTGCTGCCGGCCCAGCGCGGCCCTGGGGGTCTGGCTTTGGGGGGCTCGTCTTTGGGGGGCTCGGCTTTGGGGGGCTCGGTTCTGCGGGGACCCGGCTGGCGAGCAGGAGGGCTCGGGGTGAAGGGCCGGCCCCTCTCGCCGCCGCCGCCTCAGCAGCTCCCGAGGCTTCATCGCCTACCCCGGGCCCACCGCCGAGCCCCAGCCCGTGTTAGACCGTCCCGCTGGGAACGGGCGGCATCCCCCGCGGGCACGGCGGCAGGGACGGGGGACAGGGACGGGGATGGGGGACGGGGGACAGGGGGACAGGGACGGGGGGACAGGGACGGGGGGACAGGGACGGGGGGACAGGGACGGGGGGACAGGGACGGGGATGGGGGGCAGGCACAGGCAGCAGGGGATAGGGACAGGGGACAGGCAGCAGGAACGGGATAGGGACAGGCGGCAGGGGCAGGGGACAGGCGGCAGGGACAGGGGACAGGCGGCAGGGACAGGGGACAGGCGGCAGGGACAGGGGACAGGCGGCAGGGACAGGGGACAGGCGGCAGGGACAGGGGACAGGGGACAGGCGGCAGGGACAGGGGACAGGCAGCAGGAACGGGATAGGGGCAGGGGACAGGCGGCAGGGACAGGGACAGGCGGCAGGGACAGCCAGCTCCAGCTCCACACCAGCAGCGCTCCCACGGCTCTGTCAAACTAAAAAAAACGCTCCGCGGAATTCGCCTCGGGTGGTCTAACTCGGGTCAAACGTGGACCGACAGGGGAAAGAAAGAAATACCTTCACTCTCTGCAACAAATCGGGCTGTCAGGATTACAGAAACAAGGAGGAGGTTGAATACTTTACCAAACAGCACACACCGAACCTGAAAATTAAACTTTTTATTCAAAGCGTCTATTAAGAATGACAGCACATCAACTCTTCTGCTTTTAACTCATGCCAAACTACAACTTAATCTTTCAAAGCACTGAACACTTCACAACTCCTTGAGCGTAAATCACTTAATAAAATAAAAAGCAGTCTTACACACACCGGGCTTTTCTTTTACTTGGTATTTCACCCAAAACTTGTCATGATCCAAAACTGCTTCAGCTGTCTGAATTTTGTCTAGGCTAAGTACAAGTCAGTGTACTTGTCATATGTGAGGAAAATACCCTGCAAGTTGCCCAAAGCATTACAGCTGAGTAAGGAAAAAAACCTCAAATTCTATGATACCAGTCTGCAACCAGCTGGTAATTACAGAGTCTTCTGCCCTGCGAAATACTACTCAGGAGCAATTCTGAGTTATGATTCAGAATTACAACGGATTTATGTCCAGGGCTCGTTTTCGGATCAGATTATTTGCGTGAAGCCAGATTAACAGTCAATAGCATGTAATTTTTTTGAGAAACTCAAACCCTACACACATGAACTACCAGTTTTACATAGGCTAAGAAGCCTAGTAAGACTAGTGTTTTGTATTTTTTTTCAGGAGCTGAAGCAAAAATTAAACCGTATCACTGGTGCAAAATTCCTTACATTCAATGACAGCGATTTTTATTTTAATTACTCAATTACTCTTTAGCTAAGTGCATCAACACGATTTAAATGAACTGGGTTAATGAGATTTTCAAACACAACAGGTTATCGGAGAACACACTTCATTAGTTGCAGTTCCTGGTGTAAAACCACTCTACTTTTCTGGAACAGCTGTATGCATCTGGTCAGCCTTTTATCAAGTCATTGATAAAATTATTTCTTCCTCTTGTTTAAGTGAGAGGGAAAGAGGCTTCCCTTCTCATTTGAATTTCCTGACCTTCAACAAAAGGAAGAAGTTAAAGCAAGCACGTCAGTAAATGCACATTATTAATATCCCCTTAAGCAGTAGCTTAATAACAACAACCAACAACAAAACCACACAACAAGAAGACCCATCTGAAAACAAACCTTTGTTAGAATATTAGGAATCTCTGTCTGCCTTCAAAGCAAAGTATGGAAAAAGATCACCGTGAGACTGCTACTGAAAAGCAAACAACATTCTCAAAGTGACAAGATACCTTGTTAAACATTTTACATCAGCATGATTACTAGGCAGCATTCTGTAACTTCATTTATTTGGGAAATATATGAAACCCAACTGTTAACACACTTGTAGCTATCTTTGGAAGCCTATTTCCTATTTGTATAGTGAATACTTTCCTGCAGTGTTTAACTGATAGCGGTGCTATGGTTAGTGAACACAAAATCGGCATGTTATCCTGAAATAAAGCAGTAAGGTGGCTTTAGGCACAGAAATATGGAGGCTCCTATTTGCTGATCATCATATAAAAGCAATACTTAAAACTTAGTGTTTGCTAATAAAAGATCTGGAACACTTTACTACAGATCCATACCACCCTGTAAATACCCCCTTTATTAAAAAAATCAAGTGCCAAATCACTACAGGGTCAAAAAAAACATCTGAAAAAGTATTACCAATTGTTTTGTCTAGACTTTGCAAGACTAATCATTTTCAGATAAAACAAACAATGTGCAAAAGTTCCCAACATCACATGTTAGGAATAACAAGTGCTACCAAGAGATTCTGCTGAAATCAAATCAGAAAATGTAAAGCAGCAAAGTCAAGCCTCATACCTTGAGCAGTCACAGTGAAGATACTGAACAACCTTAGGGTTTTCCTACATGAAGTTCCTTTCCCACTGCTAGCTGAGATGATTAACCTTTGCCTTTCACCCTGGTGATACTAGGTAAAGACATACTGACATTAGAAAAAACACAGTTTTGTTGCTGTTTAACAGTATCCCCAGTCCTATCATTTTTTTATCAATTTGCCTAAATAGTCAGATAAATTCTTTTTGTCAGCCCTCTTTGGCCACATGTACCATTCTCCTGATTGCGAACACCCTGTTCAGCAAGTGCTTCCTGCGAAAACTGCTCCAAATAAATGAGTTAACCTTGCAAAATCTAGCTTCCTGTGACACGTAACTTTGCCAACCCCCATATTTACAAAATACTTAAGAAACTTTACATCTGTCTCCTACCTCAACAAAAAGTGCAATTCTCTCGCCCCGCGTCGCGGGGCAACAACATTCTTCATAAATTCTACAAGATAGCAGCCTATGTAATAAGCAAATAAGGTGCTTAGCTTATGCTCGGGGTCTAACTGGTTAAGTGGCACCAGCAGGTACGTTCTGTGTAGGCAGACTGCTCCTATCTACTGCCGCAGGGGTGCCACGGCCAGGTTTGCCAGCTCGATGAGGGCCAGCGCTCCGTGCATGCGCTCGCGCTGCTCCTGCAGGCGGCGGAGGCAGGCGGCCGAGCGGGAGCTGCTCTTCTCCTCGTCCTCCTCCTCGTCCGACTGCAGGTACTCCAGGGGGTCCTGCTGCTCCTGGTCCGTCTTCTGGATTGCTTTGGTTTTCAAAGCAAGGGCGCGCTGCTCCCTGGTCTCCCAGTACCTGTGAACAGCAGAGGTGGGGGATGCCTTGTGAAGTGAGTGCACTTGACCCAGCACAGCAACCCACTGAAAACCTGCTGAAAACCTGTCCTGCATCCACTTGACTTTATTCAGCTCTTAAATGGCAGCATTGAAGCTGTCAGAAACCTTATTTATTCAGCATTTTAAGAGTAAAGTGCCCAAGTGAACATCTGTGACAGATTTCTCCTCTAGGTGGTATTCCCAGCAGGCAGACACAGCTCTTGCCCCTCACATTCAGCAAGACTGCGGCGCTAACAAGGTGTTAGCAGGTGCTGATCAAGCAAAGAAGGGCATTTAAGCAGAGAGCAAAACCAAAACAAAACTGAAAGGAAAAAAACGTCTCACGAGGAACTCTGTCTCAAAAGCTTTGAGTTCAGACTCCCTTAAAGGAGGACTGATATTTACTGCAGGAGCGTAGAGTTTTGGTTCGTTGGGGGGGGTTTTACTGTTCTGAAGAGTAAAACGCTTTGCCAGACCACCCTTGTAAGCATTTCAAGAAAGGTGACACTCACTTTGCTAGCCACTCAGCCACAGCTTTATTGTCAGCCGTCTGCTTCTTGGTCAGCCTGTCCGTGAGCTCCTCCCTCTTCAGCCGGGCGTAGGGATGCTTTGGGCAGTGACGGTTTGCATGTGTGAATCTGCTCAAACAGCCTTAAAAACACACAGTGGAAAGGAAGAGCACGTTATGGAGAGCAGCCAGCCAGTGACTAGGCGTAACATCTGCGGGATGAAGGTGCCACCTAACCCCAGGTTTGGTTAAAAACAGCATGCCGTTCATAACATGCCCCTGTCATTTTACACATTAGTATCTAGTGACAGAGAGCATATGCAAACCTTAGATACATATTTGCAGAATTACCCCAGAAGTCCCGCCAAAGATTAAACTCCGGAGCTTTTATGTATCTTTGCCAAGTGAACTTGCGTACACTTCCAGTACTGGTCTGACCCTAGAAAGCTGCAAATTGTTGTCTGATGACTCACCACTCTCCGAGCAGACAAATGGTTTCTCTCCCGTGTGGAGACGCTGGTGAGTTTTGAGCTGCCCACTCTGTACAAAGGCTTTCCCACAATCCGGGTAGTCACATAAATAGGGCCTTTCACCTTGAAAATAATGAACAGAGATTTATGAAAGCTGACTGCAAGTCACAGTGTCCAGTGTTGATCCCTGGCATGAGACTGAAACAAGCAAGTTTGCCTTTTAGCCACTCAGACACTTGCACCTACTTAAGAAATCTGGGTTTACTCTGAAGTACATGTTCTATGCTACTGGGCAATATACTTATTTCCAGAGAGGAAAAGAAGTATATTTTTTCCTTTGTCGTGAATAACACCACATAAGCTTTGTCCCATGAAACTGTGGACCTTTAGAGCAAGAAACACAGGAAGTAAATGGACAAGTAAAACAATTCAAGCTGTAATCTGAGAAATTTTATGCTTAACACAGCCTGAACTAGGATGAAATACTTGAGGTCAACATTACAATAACATACGAGGTTGCAGAAATATCTCATCAGGAGAAAATCTCGCTTTTGAGAAAAGTCATAATGATGGAGGCTGCACAAGAAACTTACTCCAGACCTAAGCCAACAAAGTTTTCTTTAGAACAGAGGAAGACTTCTCCACGCAAACTGCAACCAGGAGAAACAAGGCAGCAGGTGTCTCCTTCCTCGAGAGGACCTGACTGCAGGCACTATGCAAAGGCTCCTCAGGGAGGAGACAAACGAAGGTGACTCAGAGGAATGACACCAGGGTAAGCTCTGCTTAGTTCAGTAGTTCTTTAAAAGTTCAGCTCCTTGCACAACCAAGTGAAATAACACTGTCTTTTGACCACCAAAACCCATGAGGAAACTGCTGTTTAATTTTATTATCTAGATTAGTTGCAGGGACTTGAATCAGAAGAAGAGAAGGCGAGAGCCAAGGTTTGTGTGGGGTTTTGTTTGCTTGGCTTGTGGGAAGTGCTGGTGGTTGTGTCTGTGCTGTGATCTATGTTAGTTCATACTTTATTGCAAATACAGAGTGCTGCAGAAACATTAATTTAAAAAAAAAAAGTATTTGCTTGGTTGAAAAACCTAAACCAACAGTATCTCCAGTTCAAGCCCAGCTGAATGAGTTTATCATACACTTTCACCTAACTGCAAGCTGCCTTCTCAATACTGTTCAGAGAATTAGCATGACCACCTCCACTTTAGAGAATGAATCCTAGGTGGTGGGAAAAAACAATTGGGCGCTACTTTTAAGCGCATGGACTCTTTTCTCAGCATTTAAGCTACACTTCTAGGGTGTTACAGTGCTGAAGTTGTCATCCATTTTCTAAGTTACTGCAACCTCTTACAGGAAAATTTCCACTGGGGTGTGAAAAACACAACACCAATAGGGAAACAAATAACAGAAAAGTTCTCCCTCTTACAAAGTAAGTCTGTGACTGCAACAGATAAAATATCTCTGTCATCTGTCTATGCTCTTACAGCCCAAATTGCTGCTACACCTCCCCATGCAAACACAAAGACTAGCAAGCGCTGGAAGTAAAGTCTGATTAATTTCGCAGTTCCAATAAAATATTAACAGGCCGAGTGTTTGGGGGCTGCTTTGCGGTTCGTTTGCAGGGTTTTAACTCCTTTCCTGGTGCTTCCCGAGCGCTCAGCCCAGCAATCCACACACATCCCCCTTTGCTCACCCGTGTGAGTGCGCTTGTGGGCCTGCAGCGACTTTCCTCGTGGGAAGACCCTGTTGCAGATGTTGCAGCGGATCCTGCTGGAGGAGTGCTCTCCTTCGCTGATCAGGTCCCGGACGGTGTCAGCTCTCGGCCGGCCGCGCCTGATCACATCCTGGGTGTACAAACAGCAAGGGAACTGAGCCCCAGCACCTTCCCAGCACGGCCAACAGGCACAGCACGCCCCGCAGGGCCGACACTGAGGACGGTGACAGCGGTGCCCTGGCAGCACAGAACCACCCCAATCCGCTCAGTGTGTGGTCACCCACACAGAGAAGAACGTCTTCCTCACGTCCAGGTGGAACTTTCTGTGCGTGTTTCTGCCCGTTCTGTTGTTCGGCACTACCGTGCAGAGCCTGGCTCCGTCCTCCTGGCACCCCCGCTAGGTATTTACGGGCTTTAACGAGGTCCCCTCCGCGTCTTCTCTCGCGGCTGAACAGGCCCAGCTCCCCCAGCCCTTCCTGGTGTGAGATGCCCCTGACCCCCCTTACAGCCCGTGCTGTGCCCACCGCAGGAGCTCCCTGTCCCCATGGTCCTGGGGAGCCCCGGACCGGGCACGGCCGTGCCGCTGGGAGGGCAGAGCACGGGGGTTTTCCACGGACACCATGCCATCCAATCCCAATCTCATCCCAATCCCGAGCGGTCCCGCCGTGCCCGCGGCGCTGCCGGAAGTGCCCAGCCTTTAAATGCCCAGGCGGCCCGGCGGGCGGGTCCCCCTCCCCGGCTCACCTTGGGGTGCCGGTGGCGGCCGCCGCTCCCCGCCGGCTCCTCGTCCGCGGCGGGGGCTCTGCCCGCGGCCCCGCGGGGCGGCGGCAGCGCCGAGGGCCCGGCCGTGCCGTCCCCGCCGCCGGGGCTGAGGGTCACGTTGTGCGCGTTCTCGCCCCAGCGCCACGGGTACACCATGAAGTCGCTGAAGCCGGGGCTGGTGGGGACTGGCGGGACGGGCATCGGCTCCTCTCCGCCGCCCCACGCCGGGGAGGGCTTGATCGGCGTGGTTTTGATAACGGAGACCAGGACGCGCTTCGGCGAGTCCTGGCAAAAAATCACCGAGGGGGGGCCCGGCGGCAGCCGCTCCGCCATCGCCGACCCCTCGCGGGCAGCAGCGAGGGGAGCGCGGTGAGAGGGAGGGGAGGGCTCTCCGCGGTGGGTCGTGTGGCCGCACGGAGGTCCCGCGGCCGCCGCCACCCGTGTCGCCGCGCGGCTCCGCCTCAGCCGCTCATCCCCGGGCACGGCGGCCCCGCGCGGTCTCGGTGCCTCTCCCCCCGCGCCCCTCCGCCCGGAGAGGCGGCAGCGCCCGCACGGTCCCGGAGCGCCCGCAGGAGCCGCCGCGCCCGGCCCGGCCCGGCCCGCCGCTTTTCCCGCGTTACGTTTCGCGCCCGCGCGCAGCCAATCACCGCGCACCGACGTCACGGGGCGCGCGCTCCCGCCGGCCAATCGCGAGGCGAGAAAGCCGGCGGCCACGCCCCAGAAGGCGGGGCCCTAGCGCGCGGCGCCGCGGGGGCCGCCATCCTATTGGGCAGGCTGCCCCGCGAGGGGCGCTGATTGGGCCGGCGCCGGGGGGGGCGGGGCCGGCGCGCGCGGGCGGGCTTGGCGCGCTCTGTCCGTGGGCGGGGCCCGTCGCGGCGCGCGGGGCCTTGGCGCGCCCAGCGCCTTAAAGGGGCCGCGCACAGCGCGGAGCGCCCCTCGCGGGGTGCTGGCGCTCCGCGGGCCCTTCGCTATCCCTGTTCCCTATTCCCCATTCCCCGCCGGCGGGCAGGGCGCTCCGGCACCCTAGGGCGGGCAGTGTTGGCGTGGTGGCGCGGACGGGGAGGCGACCCTTCAGCGCCCTGCCCGGCGCCGGGAGGCACCCGCGGGCCTGCAGCGGCCCCGGTGCTGTGAGCGGGCAGGAGGCTCCTCTGGCAAGCGGTATTTAAGGAGGATGGTGCCAAACTCCTTTCAGTGGTGTCCAGCGACGGGACGAGGAGCAGTGGCCGTAAACTAAAACATGATAACTTCTACCTCAGCATGAGGAAGAACCTCTTTCCGGCTGAGGATGGCGGAACGCTCGACCAGGCTGCCCGGAGAGGTCTTGGATTGTCCTTGCCTGGGGACATTCCAAACCCGCCTGGATGCGTTCCTGTTTAACCTGCTCTGTGTGACCCTGCCTCGACAGGAGACTTGGAGCAGGTGCTCTCCAGAGGTCCCTTCCAGGGGATTATTCTGCGATTATTCTGTGACTCTGTGAAGTTTGTGCAGCTCACTAGTTTTCCTGTGTCACTGTTTGAGGGGTGGAGGTCTTCAGGTGTTTCGTTTTGGTTTCCTAGTTTGTTTTTTTTTTTCCCCTCTCAATCCATTACAGCTGTTCAGGCATTTAAACACTGTGATTAACTAGAATGGCATCTTAAAATTTGGTTTTCCGGCCTGCCCCCTTTGAACCGACACTCGGTGTGGTTGTGCAGCCTGTTACCCCAAACAGGGAGGCTGCAGGTCTGCTCGGGTGCAAGGCTCCCTCAGCTGGGTTTTTTGTGTATGGGTTTGGTTTGGTTTTTTTGTTTTGTTTTTTTTTTTTTTTTTTGTCTGCTGGTTCTTTTTGTGTGTTTTGGTTTTTTGTTGTTGGGTTTTTGTTTTGTTTGGTTGTTTTTTTTTCTTTTTTTAAAGTAGTAGAATTCACTGTTCCAAAGCAGGAGCACATTAATGGCGTTTGATGTGGGCCTCCTATGCTGAAGTTGCTTAGCAGTGTTACATCAACATGCTCCTTTTGCCTCAGTGTCTTACCATCACAGCGAATCTTACTGGCCAGCTATGGCTTGAGAAAGAATTAAATCCTGTTTCTTACATTAATAGCTAAATTTTTGAGGCCAATATCAGGAGCACAGACAAGCCACAGAGCTGTAAAAATAGTTATGCTCACCACAGTCTCTATGTTTCTGAGAGTGTTGGCAACAATCACTGCTGACAGGAACGGGAAAGTGCAGGGAAGACCAATTTTGCGCCATATGACTGCACCAGTTCTTTGAGCACGGAAAGGCTGTAGTGCTGGACTGCAGTGTTGAGTGTCCACCCTGAGACTGGCAGCCCTTTCATTATGAATTACAGTGTGGTTTGTCACAATGGTCCTTTTAAACTAACTCAGATTTTTGCTTAGTCGAATTCTTGTTCTCATGGTCAGTGTGGCTTGTTAAAGTCCTTGTTAAAGTAGTTTTTTTAAAGACTTGTTAAAGTAGTAAGCACTGCTGTTCCAAGTAATAGAACTTTCTTCATGGAGGCAACACAAGAGAGGGAAGAAGTGAATTGATGCCGCTTCTGATATTTTAACTGTTTGGAACAACAGTGTTTCATGTAGTAATAACAGTAACCAGAAAGGAGTGAACTTGCTGTCCAGATCCTGCTACTGGAAGAGGAAACGTGCACACAGAATGTGTGTGGCTTAAAGGGCGTAAAACACACTGCTTGTCACTACACAGGGAACTAAAGTAACAGTTCATGCAACATTATGTAAAAAGAGTTCCAAAGTAGTCATCTGAGCTGTAGTGTCTTAGCAATATTAAATGTTTGCTCTTTATAATACTTTGATGCTATGCTAGTAGCTTAATGCATTAAAGCATAAATATTTTAGTGGAGAAAAAAGAGAAAGCTCTCTCTGAGAGGTGAAGGACTAAGATAATTAAATGCCTACAGTCAGATCAAATCCTACTTATACAACAAGGTTTACCTTTTATCACACGTGACATAATACAGAGATTGTAAAAGGGTAGGGAGCAAGGATTCAAGAGAAAGCAAGGAAGGAGTTCCTGTGTTGTACCCAGCTAGTTAGACTCAAGAAGGATGTGATGATTATGGAGTTTCGGGATAATAAACTCTGAAATAAAAAGAACAACTAACTCCCTGAAACAGAACACAAACACATGACAGATGAAGGTGAAAAGAGTTACTTTGCCTCTCTAAAGCATGCTTCAGCCATTTCTAGTGACATTTCAAAATTCAGAAAGCTTTGAGGAGGTGACGTCCTTTAGATAGATAAGAGCAGATACTAAACCACACTGCACGTGACATAATTGTATGTTATAATACAGACACGTGTAGCAACTTAACATTGGTCATAGAGCCTTTTTATCTGAGTCTCTGTTATTACATCTTCCAAATTTTTCTTTCTGTCGAATCAATATATCAATACCTGGGGTCTTCCCGTTGCTGGCTGGGTCCTGCAGGGTCTCTGGGTGACTGGCCACCTCTCCTGGGGCTCCAGCCATTCCGTGCCAGCCAGGGCACAATGCCCAGCTCACACTGGGTGTGCTCCTCAACAAGTGCTTCCTGTCAGCATGTCCATCTCAGCTGAGGTGGCTCGTTGCTGTTTGGGTTAAGACTTCATGCAGTAGTTAATTTTGTTCAGTAGAACTGCGTTGCTGGAAAATGTATGTGATGAGGGCTAAACCCTCTAAGTGACACGGAGGTACCCTCTCCGCCTGTTCTGGTGCCCTGCCCCAGGATGGGACCTTGGGCCCAGCGGTGGGTTCAGGATGTTTCTCCTTCAGGCAGGAGAAAACTCCTCCTTCAGGAGATTTTAGGCACTAGAGAGTGAGATGCCCAGCGATGAGAGGGTGTCTGTAAGAAAGGTCAAGGAGAGGATGACCCTTGCTGGTGATTAATTGCTCTGCTGTAAAGGTCAGGGAAACACCAATCTCCATTTGCAATTCTGTCTCCTGTAATTAGGCACCTTTGCCCTTTGCAATAAAAAAAAAGGAACAAAGTAAAAAAAAAACCAACAACAGAGGCAAGAGGTCTTTTGCTAAAGATGCTGTATTCCATGTCTGGAATGTAAATCCCACACACCTGCTTGGCAAGCTTGTGAAGGATTGCTGCTCTGTGCATGTGAAAAATCCAGCTGTGGGGAGAACCTGGGTAGAGGAAAAACTTTGGCAGGCAGCCCTCATCTTGACTGAAGAAAGATGAGTAACCTGGTGTCAGAAAGGTCAGGCACCTGTGCTTAGCACTGCAAATATGGGATTTGAGATCTCTCCTACAGAAACTTCATGTTGGTTCCCAGCTGAGAGCATCAGAAAACTGAGGACCTTTTGGAAGGGTTTGCATTAATTTTACAGAACAGAATCTTACAGGTAGAGACAAGATACATTAATAGGAAACGCTATTTTTGGCTGTCTGTGGAATCTCTCTGAGATGTTAGACTTTTTTTTTTTTTTTCTCTTGTGAAACTTCATAAAAACAAAGCCAGATTCCACAAACACCAAATCTCTAATCTTACTGCTGGAATATTTCCGAATTCCTCATATTCATCCCTCTCCAAAGATACTCTGACCTCCAAAGTGCCTGGTAAAGCACATTAGAGTCAGTAATGACGCGCTTTCATGTGTCATTTTTCATATACAGCATAACTTCAAAAAGGTTTGATTCAAACTTGTAAAATAATTAAAATAGTATTTAAAAAAATCTAGTCTAAAAAACTTTCTGGATGCAGTGTGTGCTGAGGAAATCTAGTGTGGATACTGCCACTGGTATCAAATGGCTCCAGAAAGGCCTGCAGAAGATTTTTTTATGTGTTTTTTTAATGTGTTGCAGTAATGTGATAGTGTTAATATGTTTCTCCAGACTAGAAAAGGGCAAAGTAGGTTTCCAATTCCTTTTTGTCACTGAGAACACGTGTAGTTTCATTGTTCTACGAAACAGAAAAACTGCTTAGAGGCAAATACAGCTGATCTAAGTAAACATTTCTTATGCAGTACTTTATTACTTCATTGTGTTCATGAAAATTTCTACAGAAATTGTTGTTGATTATGTTAATATGGCCAGATACTTTTCAAAACATAAGAACTGTGCAGAAATAATGATTATATATATATATATATATTCCCTTTGCTGAGTTAGAATTTTATGCTTTTAATTCGAAGCGTGTCAGAGCCTGAGGCATTTGACTCAAGTACCAGGGTTTTGTTGAGGTGGATAACAGCCCCAACTTAGTTACTGTCGTTAATTCCATCGATGCAAAGCTGTGATGCTGGAAAGGGTACAGCCCAGTTAAACTAGTTTTGTTCTTCAGACTGACAGGAATGTCTTTAACCCTGCCTTTTGAAATACAGCGAGGACTGTTTCAGGGTAAGGACAAAATTAATTTCTCAGCAAAGCTGTGTGTGTAGTGAAGTTACCACGCGCCACAGACATTCCCACAGACAGGGAATCATTCCCCACACACACAGGGAATCATTCCCCACAGACTGGGAATCGTTCCCCACAGACAGGGAATCATTCCCCACAGACAGGGAATCATTCCCCACACACAGGGAATCATTCCCACAGACCGGGAATCCTTCCCCACACGCAGGGAATCATTCCCCACACACACAGGGAATCATTCCCCACACACAGGGAATCATTCCCCACAGACAGGGAATCATTCCCCACACACAGGGAATCATTCCCACAGACTGGGAATCGTTCCCCACAGACAGGGAATCATTCCCCACACACAGGGAATCATTCCCCACACACAGGGAATCATTCCCACAGACCGGGAATCCTTCCCCACACGCAGGGAATCGTTCCCCACACACAGGGAATCGTTCCCCACACACAGGGAATCGTTCCCCACACACACGACACCCCCGGCTCGCGGGGCGGGGCGGGGCGGTGACACCTCGCGAATAACCGAGCGCGGCCCCGCATTGGTCAGGAGCCGTGACTGACAGCGCCGGCGCAGCGTGCTGATTGGCCGCAGAGAGGCGGGCGGGGCGGGGCGAGGGCGGGGCCCAGCACCCCAGTTGGCCTCTCTGTCTCCCCATTGGCCGCGTCCGCCGGCGGTGGGCGGGGCCGGCCGCGGTTATAGGCGGTGTCGGCGGGGCAGCGCGCTCCTATTGGCTGCGGGGCGGGGCGGGGCGGGGCGGGCGCTCTGGGCCGGGCCGGGCCGGGCCGGGCCGGGCCGGGCCGGGCTGTGCCGGTCGGGCCGGGCTGTGCCGCGGCGGGCGCTCCTTCTCTGCCGGTCGCTCCTCCTCTGCCGGTCGCTCCTTCTCTGCCGGCCGCTCCTTCTCTGCCGGTCGCTCCTTCTCTGCCCGTCGCGCCAGTCGTGCGCTCGGCTCCCCCACCCCGCGGCAGCGGCAGCCCCGGGGTGGCGGCTGCGGGGCGGGCGCGATGGACGGGGCGATGCGCAGCCCGGTGGCCGCCGCCATGCAGGAGAGCTTCGGCTGCACCGTCGCCAATCGCTTTTACCAGCTCCTGGACGACGAGTCGGACCCCTTCGACGTCCTGCGCGAGGCCGAGCGCCGCCGGCAGCTGCAGCGCAAGAAGCGAGACGAGGAGGCGGCTGTCGCAGGCAGAGCCGGGCCGGGGGAAAGAGCCGTGCCGGGGGGCGGCAGGAGGGAGAGCCAGAAGGAGCGCAGGCAACCGGGGCTCTTCGCCGCCGAGTCCCCGCAGACAGGTACGGAGGGGCGGGGCGGGCGGCACCGGCTGCGCGGAGGAGGCGGCAGCGCACCGGGAGCGCTGCCCGGTGGAGCCATGGCCCGGCCCGGTGCTGGGAGCGGTGCCCGGAGCGGTGCCCGGAGCGATGCCCAGAGCGGTGTCCGGCCCGGTGCCGGGAGCAGTGTCCGGAGCGATGCTGTGTGCGGTGCCCGGAGCGGTGCCCCGAGCGATGCCCGGAGCGATGCTGTGTACGGTGCCCGGAGCGATGCTGTGTGCGGTGCCCGGAGCGGTGCCCGGAGCGATGCTGTGTGCGGTGCCCGGAGCGATGCTGTGTACGGTGCCCGGAGCGATGCTGTGTGCGGTGCCCGGAGCGGTGCCCGGAGCGATGCTGTGTGCGGTGCCCGGAGCGGTGCCCGGAGCGATGCCCAGAGCGGTGTCCGGCCCGGTGCCGGGAGCAGTGTCCGGAGCGATGCTGTGTGCGGTGCCCGGAGCGGTGCCCCGAGCGATGCCCGGAGCGATGCTGTGTACGGTGCCCGGAGCGATGCTGTGTACGGTGCCCGGAGCGATGCTGTGTGCGGTGCCCGGAGCGGTGCCCGGAGCGATGCTGTGTGCGGTGCCCGGAGCGATGCTGTGTACGGTGCCCGGAGCGATGCTGTGTGCGGTGCCCGGAGCGGTGCCCGGAGCGATGCTGTGTGCGGTGCCCGGAGCGATGCCCGACGCTTGCCCTGCCCCGGCAGCCGCTTGGTCCCGGCAGGGCCGAGGGGAGCCGCGTTTGCTGTGGGGAAGGCACACGTGGAAGCCCCCGCGGACAAGGCGGTGGCACGGCAGTGTGGTGGCCGTGCTGGAGCTCGGTCCCGACACGGTCCTTGGGAGCGCTCCCAGCCCAGAGGGCCTTTGGAGGTGTAAATGAAAACTTCAGCCCCTGACAGACCAAGTGCAAGAGCATTAACTTCTCCACGGCAGCGCCTGTAGCTTTCACGCTGGTTTAGCAGCCCTGTTGATGCCTTTCATCACCCTGGCCATTATCTTTAAGTGTTTGATGCTTCCAGGCTTGTTTTCCCAGTACCTGTGGGTCTTCTGGCATTCCAGCGTCTCCGGGGTTCTAACGTCTCCAGGAATCTGCGCTTGTTTTACCTTGAGCTTGCACTGATGCACCAGTCTTGTTTCCCGGGTGAATTCTTCAGCACGTGTTCAGCAATGGCCGGGGGTTGTATGTTAGATGCTAGATTCTTGATGTTGGTTGATGAAATAGGGAGTTTGTACCAAAAAGTCTTGCCCGGTGCTCTTTGCATCTGAAGACTTTGCCGTGCCAGAATTTGGAGGCACCTTTGTGAGTCCGATTGTTACTACAGCTGGTACTGAGCTGCAGGTTGTTGGATTCAGTATAGAAAGTATCCAGGGGCTGGCTGATTGTTTCGAAATATGGAGAATCTCTGCACTGAAGATTCTGGTTTCACCCTCTAAAGTCCCTATTCTCCTGCAGCAAGCAATGAAGCTTAACACATAATCTTTAATTAAGATATTTTCTTCCTGTAGTAAAGGCTTCTTTTAAACTCACCGTAATTGAACTGTGTGTTTTAACGCCCTAGAAAACGGCCTTTGATTCCCCATCCTTGCTCCATCAAGTTGTTACTGGTGCTGTTCCCTACAGCAGTTAGTTGACCATGTGGAGCAGAGACTCTTTCCATGCCAAATCTGTGCTGGCTAACGAGCATCTTAGGGTGATATCAACAAGTTGTCACCGTCGTTTTGGACAGTGATGTGAAACTCATTTTTTTGAGGTTCCTCTGTAGTTATGTGACTTTGCCAGAGATCACTGGCTGCAAGACCTGTAAGACCAATACTTTCAGTAGCGACAGCTTGTTTTATTTAAATTATACTTTGCTGTATCATTTCTGTATCGACAGGATGTGTAGGTCTGTTCAGTGAACAGCAGACTCTCAAGTTCTGATGAAATTGTTCTTGAACAAGAACTGGTGGTTATCAGTGACCCACTAGGAGCGCTAGAAGGATGTGAAGCCCATCCTTTACCTCCTGCTTGTCTGTAGACAGTATCTTAATTCTGTGGTAATACACAGGGGCATTGTGGAGTATCTTTGACTGTTGTCTTCAGTCTTCATGTTAGGGAACACATTTTCTCATACAGAGACATCAGACGTGCACCTTATTTTCTGTTTATTTTAAATGGAGAAAAGACTGCTTGCTACAGTATTCTTAGTCAAAGGGAAGGACCATTTATTTTAAGAAGAGCTATTTCCAAAAAAATGCACTTTCTTTTTAAAATAAAATGACTATCCTGGATTTTGTGTGTGCTTTATGTTTGCCTTGGGTTGTTAAGAAATAAGGACTGCTCAGGATGCTAAACCAGGGTGGATAGTCAAGACTTGGTCTTAACTATGTGTTCTTTTGGATGTGCTATCTTAGCAAGTCTGCTCTGTAGGGCAGAGATCACCCTCTGAATTAGGGCAACTACACAGTGATGGGGTAGCACAAATACAACGCGAATGGTGTGTTGAGGGAAAAATCTTCAGTTTTTTTGTAAGGTGGGGGATCAGCTTCTTTGGGGGCCATACAAAGTTGGTTTTTTACACAGGGTTCAGCTGGAAAGCTTCTGGATTCTGTAAAAGGCTCAGAGGAGTATCAGCTTAACAGCTGAGAATGAGTAACTTCTTGGGAAGGTCCTTGAACTAGTTCAGTTCGGCATAAAACTTCTAATGATGGGTACATTGCTAGAAGAGTGCACTTCTTCTTGGGGAAATAAATA
Organism: Pyrocephalus nanus; assembly: GCA_038380795.1. Classification (NCBI taxonomy): domain Eukaryota; kingdom Metazoa; phylum Chordata; class Aves; order Passeriformes; family Tyrannidae; genus Pyrocephalus; species Pyrocephalus nanus. Next base: position 72,950,616 of record CM076263.1, on the reverse strand, counting down.
ATATTGATTAAATGGTGAAACTAATTACTGTTATCTTTAAAAAAAACCCCAACAAACAAAACCAAAAAGTCCTACTAAAAATTTAATGATTTTTGTTTTATTACGGTATTATTTCTTGAGCGCATTAAATCAGAACAAAAGGGTCTTTACCTATAGAAAGACTCAAAGCAAACCTAGAATTCTGTCTTGTAGTGTACAGTATTTGGAGAGACTTTTTTGTGGTGTCATATTTTAAAGTTAAAATGGAATGTTTACTCACAAAATTCTGTGAGTTGACATTTTGTTTATTATACAGTTCTTCACTACCTTTTTCAGAGGAGTTTTTACTAAATTTCTGGAGATATTTTCAATTTGAAGCAAACCTCCTTAGAGGACTTTACTAGGTAATGCAATAGTTGGCTTTTAGAGTCCAACTATTTAGTATGAATTGACAAAACTGTAAGGAGACAACTTTTTAATCTTTCTTTTTCAAGGAGAAACTGGATTCTTGTTTCATAGCCTCCTAAAACCTACACTTTTGACCCTAATGATGTAATTTTTTTTGTCTTTTACTGACTGTTGTTTCAAAAAACTGTGGTGTTTTTTTTTTTTTTTGTTTCACAAAACTGTGATTTTTTTTTTTTAGACTGTATTAGCTGAGGATTTGGGTGAAGACTGGTTGTAGGTATTGCAGCTCTTGTAACTGCACCTCTTAATGTTCGCTGAGTTCATTCTTACCACAGTGACCAAACTGCATTTGCCAGCTCTTTATTCAAAAGGCCTAGTTGCAGAGCTTGCATTCTCTGCCAGTCCAGGCAAATTGAATTTGCTGATCAGGCAGTAATAAGCTCTGTGCTTTTGAAATCTCTAAACCTTTGTTGCTAATACCTCTAAGAGGTTTCCTTCTTTCGTGAACATTTGATGACTTTGGTACCATTTACGTGTAGTCCCTGAATACTATGTGTTTGAATTCTTAGCTGTGTTTTAAGTTAATATGGCAGTTTTGTCTTAGACTGGCTGCAATTTTTTTTATTTTTAAATAGTTTATCCTGATAGCATTTCTTCAGCTACAATATCATAAGGATTTTCTAGAGGAAAGCTGTAGTAGGCGATTCTGTAATTCGGTGAGTACTGGCACACATGAAAACAGAAGACCACAGAACAGAGTCTAGCTCCATGTGTCTTTCTTTGGTGTGTTGCATGTAATAGCTGCAGCCTTTTTTTTATTTTATTTTTTTATTTTGGGACAGTCTGTTAATATTTTGCAAGTCATGTAATTAGCTATGCTTTAGTTCACAAAATTAATTCAAGTTTTGTATTAAAATCACATGGACACACACATTCAAAGGGGAGAAAGTGAGATTGTTTGTGGAGTGTTAAATCTGCCACACTCTGAAGTGTAGCAAAATAAATCCCTGAGAGTGTGAACTGCCTTTTACTGCTTCCAGTTAGGCAGCTCTGTTGTTGAGGAAGATTAGGTTGTTAGGTAAATTTCCTTATCCTAGGATTCCCACAGCTGAGTATGACATCCAGTTTCTGGGGAAAAGAAAAATAGTAATTGAATGGTAGTGCAATTGGTACAGCTCAAGCCAGGTGCTTCCCAGGAGGGACCCAGAACAAAGAAATCCCTGGGATTTTATACCCTTGCCACCTATGCTCCTGTTCTTCACACACTTCACACACCTTGCATGCCCCTCTGACTCCAGTGGTGACTTTCTGTCGTGGAGTCTTCTTGTTCCTTACCACATTCTTTCTCTGCGGCTGTTTTGGTCTGGATGGGCTGCAGCTTGTGCTGATAGTTGTGGCTTATTAATCTTTTCGTTTGCACTGGTCTCAGAGCCTCCCTTTATTGTGGCTAAACAATATCACAAGACTAGTTCAGCGTTTCAAGGTGAAAGCTTGCAGCTTGCTGCCTAAAGCTGCAGCAACTTTAGCTACTTTTAGAAGGCAACACCACTTAGACAAGTGAATCCAGTGAAAAGAATTCAGCTAACTACACTTAATTTAAAAGAGTTCTCCACTTGTTTTTAAGCTTTCCTGCAGTTATGTCAAAAAGAACTCATGAAGTCTTTCAAGGCGTTTGACTACGATCCAGCGTTACTACAAGCAACAGGCATGATATCCTACAGCTTTAACAGCAAAACAAGTGCACAGTGGGACAGTATATGACTCTTCCCATTTAGGTTCTAACTTGGATTTCTGTGAAAATGCCTTAGTGCCTCATTAATGCCTCCTCTCCAGGTTGTGTGTCCTGTACCTGTACTTCATGTACCGCTGAGCATGCCTGCTTTTTTCTCTCAAACCTTCTTTTTGCACTGAGTCAACTGTTCATCCTCATCCGAGAGGCTGGTCCTGGGTATAATTGTTTGCCAAACACTGTTCCTATTGATGGCAACCCTAGATGCTGGCAAGGGGTATTTCCCAACATGGCATAATATCCCAAAGGAATATCCCAATATTCCTAAACTTTAGGCCATTATAAACCTATCTGACTACAAGTCTGAGTAATTTTTTTTATTATTATTATTATTATTTTTTGTTGTTGTTGCTTGCAGTTGAAGCCTTTTTTATGAGCTGGGCAGTGTGCTGCAGGAATTTCCCTTGAAAGCCTAGTGGCTACCAACAGCATTTGGATTTCAGATCCATTAGAAATATTATTTTCTGCTGAAGTAAGGGACTCTCATTCTTTCCATAGCATACCCACTGCATGACACACTCCAAAAGCGTATTTAGAGTCAGTATAAATAGTCACTTGCTGGTCACGTTCCCACCAGGCTGCTCTTACTAATTCAATTAATTTGGCCTCTTGGGCAGTCCACCAAGGGTTGGAGAGGTTCTGTTTCAAACACCTCACAGTGTCTCACCACGGCATAGCCCCTGGTGAACAGGGTTAGGTCTAAAGTCTCTAGGTTTTGCAGGTCTTCCCATAGCTGGCTGGGGAGAAAAACCTCCCCCCAACAGCCATGGTGTGGCTCACTGCTGGAGGGGAAAGACAGTGAAGTTGCTGAGTTCAAAACATCACGTCTTTTCAGAGTAACAGTAGGTGAATTCATGATTTTAAATTCAGAACAATGTCATTTAAGAATTGATTCCACTTCATATGGTGTGCACACAGTTGTCAGGTGACCTTTTACAGCTTGGAAAATCTTTTCTTTCTCTGGACTCCAAACATGTAGACTCCACTTGCTCTGCTTTGGTAACTTCTTTCAGTGGTTTACCTAAGTCCCCTAGACCTGGCATCTGGGTTTTTCAGTATCCTACTGTACCTCAAATATTCCTCACAGTTGTTTTCTTTGTTGCTGGTCAAGGTATTTCTACAATAGCAGGACCTATTTTGGGTCTATTAATCTTTGTCCTTTTTTTTTTTACTATTAATATTAGATATTTTATTTCCTGATGACACAGCTGAAGCTTGGAAGTTGCTTAATTGCCTGAAGATTTCATGCAGGGTGGTATTTTGATAAATCCTCATCTAAATCATCATCCTCATGTTCTTCATGAGCAGTATATGAGTATTATATGGTGATGCACCCACCCTCAAAATTCTGTGTGCCAGACACCTGTTTGTCTGGTTTTGAATGCTCTTTCAATCTTTCTAGGAAGAAGGTTATTGTTTTAGAGCTGGAGAGTGGGTTTTTTTCCCTTTCTGTTTTTTTTTTTTTTTTTTTTTTTTTTTTTTTTTTTTTTTTTTGTTTTTTTTTGTTTTTGTTTTTTTATTTATGGGTTAAGCCAAAACTAACAGTTCTGCATCAGTGCTGATTTTACTCCACAGCTTTGTGGGTGCAGTTTTTGACATTTCTGGTATTTTTGGCTCCTTTTGTAAGCTTTTAGTTCCCATAATTGTTAGGTATATCCTCACTGCCATGCAGGCAATGAATGTAATCCCACACCTAGGGTTTGCAAGAGGTCTCTTCCTAATAAGCACACTAGGGAGTCTTCTGCCAGCGAGAACCTTCCCTAGAGAAATGCCTCCTCCCATGACAAGTCCCACTTGTTTGAGGACAGACCATATGGATAGAGAAGCTTGCTGAGAGCTGGGCAACACCTCTGGAAAGGCATCTGGATTTTGCTGTGGTGTTCTAAGTCCATCTGTTCATTCATGGGTGTCCAGTGTCTGGGAAACCAAGCAATGCAAGTCTTAAAAATACAGTTTCTGCTTTTTCCAGGTGCAAATTCTGTGGTACTTGCTTATTAAAAACACTCCTCTAGGAGGTCTTCTTGTCTAAGTAACATTAATACTGATAATAAAGCACTATTGTGGGGAAAATGAAATCTACTCTAGTATTTTAGATCTGTTTGATTTAGAGTTTTAACAATGGCTTGTAAAACCAAGCCTTTTTCTTTAGCAGTGTCTAGTTCTGGTACCTGTAATTTTAGTATTTACAGGTGTTTTTCCCTGTAACAATAGCTCAACCTTCTTCTCCTGGAATTAAAAAAAAATAAAAATAAAAAGGCTGTGTCTGTTGAGACAGTTTAAGGATCAGATTTATTTGATTCCTCCTTTAGAAAGTGAAGCAATAGGCAACTTATCCAAGAGAACAGGCTGGTGCAGTAACCTTCCAGGGGAGCTGCAGTGAAGTGGAGAATGGTGAAACACATCTTCAGGTGAATGCAGATTACAGATGTAACTGCAAAAAGCACAGAAAAGGCACTTTAAGGAGAGGCTAAACTAGGTAACTGGGAGAGAGTGAGCTTCAGTTTTCGGCATGATGCTTGTAAGACCTCAAGCAGATGACCCACAAAACCCCTGAGGGTTTTTTTGGTGTGTGATTTTGAAGAAAACCTGCAATACCAGTCAGTATACGCAGACAACCAGACAAAGCTGGGGTGTACTTGCAGAGGTAGCTAATAAGCATTTGAAGTGTAGCCCAGTTCTTTTTAAGTGAAACCATTATGGCAGTGCTATACAAGATTGCTCATGCTTTGTCTTGGGGTTTTTTTTCCTTTTTTTTTTTTTCTCTTTTCTTATATGCAGAGCTGAAGGTTGTGTTAGAACTGATTTACAAGCAGGTCCCAAACTTCTTCCTGGAGGATGACTTATCTTATTAGAGAGGTGTAGGTGCTGCATACTGTTTTAATCGTGTCTGTCAAACCAATTACAGGTGGGTTTTTTTTAATACAGGTAATAAATGCCACAGATAATCCTTCTAGTGTTTAAAATCCATGTGCAGTAATTGCAGCCACCTGTTAGAATCAAAGTGAAATGGCCTTACAGTGGAACTGGAGCAGAACTGACTGCTTTTTTTTTTTTTTTTTGGCATGGGTTTACTGGTTCTAAGGAGCTCTTTGAATCTGGAGGTGAAACTGAGGTTAATACTCAGTACATAGGGGAGGTGGTCTCTGATACTGCATTCCTGTCAGATTAATCCCTTTAGAATAACTGAGGCTTCCGATGGCCAATGAGAGGATCAAAAATAAATAAAAATGCAGTCTTCCGTTGCAGTCGTGCATTCAGACCCAAACAAAATAACCAAAAGTGAGGTCAGAAATGAGTAGTAGTTTTTTCCACAGCAAGATTCCAATTTGGAAATAACCCTTGTGTAGTTGGTAGTGTAGCTGAGGTGTGTGTAGAGCAGACACGTTTCCCCAGAGCTTGTACAATTCTGTATTTTTTTTAATAATAGTTTTGCTTTGTCTTCGTGCTCTGGTTTGAAAAGCTTACTCAAACACTGATTTGAAAATGAAGTGTCCTTTATCCAGAGATAACACTGTAATTTGGGGAATGCAAATATGCCCGCTGCTCTAATGGTTGAGTAGCCCTAGACCTTGAGAAGAGAGAATTGCTATCTTCTGTGTATGACTGTCATTACTGTATAACAAAAAGCTTTATTTACCTTTCTCCTTCCTCTTTCGTGGAGTGGACAGTTCTTTGAAGTTCTCTTTTGAAGGATGATGTTAGACTTCATGCTTGCCACCTAAGCTTTGTTCAGAGATCTTACATGGTCACTTCTATTGAGCTAGGAATTAATTTGCATCCTAATATTGTGGCATAGAATAGGCCTTCCTGTCTCTGTGTGCCAGCACCAGAGGCACAGTAGCCAGGACTGTCACTTGTTCCCTGACCTGAGTCCAGCAATTGTCCCAGCATTGCACAGGTGCTTCTCATGGAAAGAGCAGCCCAGTTTGGTGGCTTGAGAGCCATCCTTTTATAGTTCCTTGATTGATTGACTTCAATCAACAGCCTTTTCAGTGTAAGTGTAGAGGCCAGAAAACTTTGCCCCAGATAGAGCACAGAATTTGGGAAAATCAAGTAGGAAGTACATAATAAACCCTAATCTGCTAGATGTAAGGTTGAGTGGAAAACCTCAGTTTATTCTCTCTTACAATGCACAGTTTCTCTCCATTCACCCTGCCCAACCTCATCCTCCTTAACCCCAACAATGGCTGAACAAAACCCTAAAAATCTTAAAATATATTTTATCTTGAAATAGGTTTTGACATGCTAGAATTAGTGGTGTTGAAGCCTTTCTGCTTGGGTTTCTGCCACTTAAACTCAGTGCCCTGTAGTGTTGGTGAGTGGTCTTTTTTTCCATAGAACGGATTTGTAATATGGGGAGGTGACCCTGCTCTGGTTGTTAGATACCATTGCCAGGAGGCTGGAGTAGAGTGGGAGGCTTAGACTTCAAAACTGAGCTCCAGACTGTCTGGTGTGGGGTTTCATGATCAACTCTAGGGGCCCTCCTCTTGCCCTCATTCACTGCTCCTGCAGCCATCATGTGATTGCTCTTTTCCACTGAAGCTTCTCTGCCTCATCCTGTCAGGGTCTTTGACAGAACATAAAACTGTTTTTATTCTCCTTTTCTGTGACTTAATGTGAGCAAAATTAGATTTTTCTCTAGACTGTCTTTTCTGGAAACGCCTGACCTGTGTCAAAGCCTGTAGTATTTTTGCATGTTCCTCCATACAGAAGAGGTATTCTTTCAAACAAACGGTGTCTGGCAACATTAACTATGAGGGCTTTTAATGTTTTGGTGGACTTGAGGTTGGAGAAGGTAAACCCGAAGAGTGTAAGGGTGTGACCAGCTCCTTTCAGTGCAATTTTGGTAAGTGCAGTTCGGTTTCTAATGAGCTGTTGGTGATCTGTGTGTGTCTGTGCAGGCTGGAAGCAAACACCTCGGCGGGGAGAGCAGCAGGGGTTCAGTACCAGGGGAGCAGAGGGCAAACAGGACAAGGCTGAATGGAGACCATCTTTCAGGGAATACCGTCCTGATGGAGCACAAAGACAGGCGGAGTTCCAAGTGGAGAGGTACGTATCTTGCAGAGGATCTGCAAGGGAGTGGGAAGGAAAAGTGGTCACCTTCTTAGGAAGCTGCTTCTTGCAGGAACCAGGCGTGATGTGAAGGCATGATTGCGTTATTAGGGTGTAGATTTGTGTGCAGACTCGGCTCAATCCTGTGAGAGCTGTAGTTCAGCTTCCTTGCCTGCTGATTTGGAGCAGTTTTGTTAAACGTTATAAATATGAGGCAAAACCGAACGGTGTAAAGGCCTGAAAATGTAACACTTAGCCTGCAACATATTCATAATGTTCATTTCTGTGCTCATGTACATTTCTGCACTTCGCAGAACACGTGGTGGGGTTCCAAGTTGAATGACTTTCACTGTTCAAACTGGAAACAGCCCTTTGCCATGTTACTTACTGCTTGGACAGTGAATGCATATCAATTTTGCTTTCTTCATAAGTAGTGGGAAATTCCACCTAAACCTTTAATGCTTTGGAGTGTGGCTCTTCTTCCTTTACGTCACGATAGTTGGTACTTAACAAGTTGCCTGAAATTTTTAGTAACTGCATCTAAATCTGGGTTTACAGTGGAGCTATTGCCTAATAAAGTTACTGAAGAGCTGACAGTTTTATAATGTTTTCTTTAACTTCTGTGATGTTTTCAGTGTTACCAATAAACAGCTGACCTTTCTGTTCCTGTTTGTTGTAATAATTCCTCCTGTATTCAGTTGATGTCCCTTTTTAATGATGAGAGTGAAACAACTGTACTGTGTGCTGTATAAAGATGCCCTCCAAAAACTGTGCTGTTGCATACTGGTGTGTCCCACAGCTGCACAAATACAGCCATATGATTTTTTTTTTCCCTCCTTTGTTCTGTAGAAACAAAAAAATCTGACTAATTGTCATCTTTGTAGACCAGTGGAGAGATTAGACTGTGAAAGACCAGTAAGAGGCCGTGGTGGAGGACGAGGTGCAATGCGAAGCAGAGGAAGAGGTGGTAGAATAAACAGAAGTTTTGATGGCTTTGACCAAAGAGGAAAACGTGAATTTGAAAGGCAGAGCGGGACTGACAAAATGTAAGTGTTCTGTGTGCTGCTTCTTGCTGGGAGTGCACGGCAGCACTGCCTCTTAAGTGTTCTGTTCCCTCCTGGGGACAAAAAGTCAGTACTGGTTTTAGTTTGAGGTCCTAATGGGGAAAAGCTCCTAAAGCCACAGAATTCTGTTTTCCTCTCCAGAGGAATGAAAGCACATGGCAAAAAGGGTGGAGGGGGAACTGCAGCTGCAAAGCAGTTAAAGTTGTTATGAGGTGCATCAGGTACTTGTGTCCATCATAGATCATAATTTTCCATGGCCTACCTCTGATAATTGTTTTCTATTCATCAGTTTTTTGTCCATTTTTGAGCTTTGTAAGTGTTGCTTTCCATTATTGTAGTGATGTTTCAAAGTTTTTTTTTAAACTTGTCTCCTTCATGAGGGTAAGATTAAATTGTAGCAAAGGCATGATGATTGTTCACTTAAGACTGCCAAAACATTTTGACTGGAGCCAATTTGTCTTTTAAAGGAAATAAGTTATGACTTTTCTCAATAGTCAGGTGAGTGTATTCTGGTATTTAATGGCATTGTTCCAAAATGCTGATTAAAAGATTCAAACTCTGTTTGTGGGCTTGAAGTCCAGTCTCTTTTCCTTGAGTTTTTTGGATCATTCCTAAATTTCAAAACTGTGATATAGGTCAGTATGGCTCTGGAGCTAATACTTAGCTGACTGTACCACTGAAATGCATTTTCAAGTGAACAGGAAAATCAGGTTTTCCTCATTTTGTTAGTTGCTCAACCAGTCACTTAGTAGATCTTTCTGCATATAATCAAAGAGCTTTTCTATTTTTTTTTCTCTTCTTCCCAAGGAATTCTGGAAAAAAAGTGATGTATTGATCTGCAAGTTATTTTTTTTCCAGTGTGACTCATGAAGACTTTGTGGTGTTTTGGTTTTTTTTTTTTGTTTGCTTTTCAGTGGGATGGAACAGGCTGCACCTATGGAAGAGACTGCAGAAACTGCTGAACAGCCAGGGACATCTGAAGGAGAGCCTCTGAGCAAGTACTGTCTGACTTAAATATTTTCTTTCCAAATGCAAAGAAAACAATTGATTCTTACTGTTGTATTGGGAGGCACACTTGAAATGTGAACTGTGAAGTTTTTTAGTGCACACATTTAAAAATAGAAAAGCTTTGTCTGTATTAGTGAGTATAGAAAATGCACCCCTAATTCTGACTAAAGCCTGATTTCAGGTGGCTGGAGGTTGCATTTAATTCCACCATGATGCTTATCTTCCTACGATCTGATGATAATCTTTCAAGGAGGAGCTACATATTATCTTTTCCCTTTCTAACTTGGTTAGTTTGTGAAAACTACTGTGCTTTTTGAAGTTCTCTGAGAAAAGGTATTCAAGGTGCTTGTATAGTTGTACAAGCACATTTAAAAATGCACTAAGATACTCCAGACCTGTCTTAATCAGTCACTAACATCCTGCAGTTGTCATCTATTCATGAAAGGCCATGCAGGACTTGTAAAAACTTCCTGGAAGTGCAGTGGGCCTTAGAAGTGGGGAAACGGAGAGAGAAATCTGCCCCTTGTCTTCTGGCTTTCACTGTGTTCAGTGTCTGGGAAGAATTTGCTTCTCAGCAGATAAAACACTGGCTTAAGAAAAAGTAACTGGACAATCTTGTCCAAATAAGAGACTTAACAAATAGTTAAATTGCATGTGGTGAGTGTCTCTTAACAGGTGGAAGATGCCCAGTGCAGTGTGTTGACCTCTTCTGCTGCTGTGCAGCCTTTTTGACCTGATGGTGCAGCTCCAGTTATTTGTGATGTGGGCTCATTTCTTAATTATAAAGCTAACTGGAACACAAAACCTGTCTTATGTGTTCAGGTTGTTTAACCCCACGAGAAGTTCAGTTGATATAGCCTTGATTCTTTTAATTTTAAGGTAGCTTTTAATATGTAGCTAAGGATGTGTACACATGGGGAAATCTGTCTTTTGAAACTGAGTGACTTATGACTGAATTTCCAAAAAAAGCTGTTTCTAGATGAACATGAATCAGATGGGTAGTGCAGATACATTGTCAAAAATGCACTGCATTAGTTAAATGTGAGAAAATATTCAGCTTTTTTCATTTTTATTTTATCAACTGCCGGTACCTTTACCTGTTTCACACTTGTATTTGTTTCTAACTCGACTCAAGCTCTTTGGAGACATGTCCCAGTAGCAATTCCTTGTGGAGCTTAAGGCATGAGAAGTGTATGTACTGGTGTGTTTGCTTAGGCTACTGCTGGGATCCTTCCTATTTTCACTCCATAACACAGTGGCTGCAGGGAAACCATTTCTTTTCTACTGTTCTATTGTAGTTAAGTGCTTTCGTTGAGAGAGAGGTAGAAGAGTTGGGTTTGTTTCTTCTCTCATTCCCTTTCCTGTTGTAACTGTTTCCATTTAAAATTAAACTGTAAAAAAAATGTAATCCTGGAGAGGGGGGGATAACCTGCCTGAGTGGAGACACTCTGTGTCCCTGGCGTGGTGCTGGCTGATTTCAGTGCAGCTCTGGAAAGACAGTCTATAGGCTTCTCTAATTTAGAGGGCCTTGCCCTGAGGACTGTGTCCATGTTGCCTCTCCACAGCTTCTCTTTGCAAAGAACTGCAGGACAAGAGTTTCTTTAATTTTTCTGTAATATGAAGCAAGTTGTTTTTTCCCCATATCCTCAAATTTTATTGAGTATATCAACAATATCCGTCTCTATTTATACTATCCCAAATTGCGTGCTGATAGTTGGGGTTTGGTTTGCTGCAAAAGCAAAACCTGACCTTAACAGTGTTAAAAAAATGGAAGGGTGGGACTGCAGGGTAAGCTTTCCTCTCATCTGCTTCCTGTTGAACTTGTCTTCACAATCGGAGCAATGTAACACATTGTGTGGACTAATTCAAAGTAATAGACTTTTTTTTAAATTTTTTTTTTATTCAGTGCAACATACAGACTAATCAGTTCCTATTCCTGAAGGATATTTTCAGAGTTAGTAAATTTATCTTCAAGCTGTTTGAGCTATTTATCTCTTTTTTGGTTTGCTTGGTTTGGTTTGGTTGATATTGTTTGGTTGATTTTTTTTTTTTTTTTTGTTCAGTTTTGACATAAAGCTATTCTCAGATCAGGCCAGAGATTCATAAATAGTTGGTTCAGTGTTCTTCCTCTATGGTAAACTTGTACAGTTGTTGTTTGCTCTTACCTTGTTCAACTTTGGATTTTGCTGTAGCTGGTGGTAATGCTCCTGTAAGTGCCTGTTTATTGGGAAAGATTCATGTCATTGACTTCTTATTAAAAGCTGGCTAAGGATTTGCTTCATGCAGCTGAATAATACAAAAGCTGATCTGAGAAAGACTTGCTATGATTATTTTTAATGATATGAAAATAATAGCTGAGCTGAATGCCATTCCTTTCTGTTTGCATTTCTTCTGCTAAAAAGAAAAGGTATTTTGTTGGTTGTATGCTCAGTAATCGAGGCACAGCTAGAGGGTTGTGATCATCCACTGAAAATATTGAAGCAGCAGGAACTGTTACTGAAGGCTCTTGTTTGGTGATTTGGTGGGACTTTCACTGTGAATCCAGTTTGCTCGTGTCCAGAGGGTGCACTCAGTTGTCTGGCGGTATTTTGTAAGCACGATTGTTCACGTGCCAAGGAGCTTATTAATTTGATTAATCAAAATGCACACCAAGCAGTTGGTAAAAATGTGTAAGGTTAGAAGACAGAAAGTAATGCACAGAGTGCACTTCTGTGCAGGCCTGGTGCCCAAAATAACCTCCTGCAATTGAGTCTCTGTCCAAAATGTGATGCGCTGCTTTCTGTTGCTGTGCCTCACCAATGGGATGTGTTTTCCCTTGGGAGTCTTGACATCCTGAAACAAATTTTAACTGCTAATAACCCAGCAGTTAAAACCATCCTTTGGAGTAAAAATCAAACCATGCCACGCAGCTGAAAAAAACCCCAAATATTTGCACCGCAAATCCACCAGTGTTTCCTTCAGAACGGGCAGCTGGTTGTTTTTGATAGATGTGTGCTTTTCAAAGCAATATCTTTATTTGCTTTTTGAGAGGTGAGGTTGCTGTATGGTGCAATGTCCTCGTGCTATCTTGTGGTCATAGCAATTTAAACCTGGAAGGGCTCTTTCTGACCCAAGGCATGGCCAGCCGTAACTGTCTCTTCTCATTCCTGTCCAGTTGATTTTAATGTTCTGAGAGACATTTCAATGTCCCCTGATGGTCTTTCTAATACTTAAAAAAAAATAGAAGCTGCTGTGTTAGGTTTTTTTTTTTTCCTCCTGTCTTGCCTTGATATCATGGATATGCAGAACCTTTCCCTTTTTTAGCATGGTGTGTTTCCTCCCCACACCTTTAAAGGCTTCTCACGTGCATCACGAGTTGTAGACTTCTGTCTTGCACTGCTGTGCTGGAAGACATCATTCAGTGTCAGAAACAGTTTAACAGAAACCCTTTTATTGGTTTGCTTTCTCTTTTTTTAATTCCTCTGGGTGTTTACCACTACTATTGGTTTTCCAACACTTTCTCCCAAAACTTAAAGCTTAAGATAATCGATCAAAAATTATTTGGCCTCTCGCTCTTGAAGTCAACAAATTGAAACATTTGAGGTGTAATTTGTTCTTAATGCTGTTACATGTGGAAGAGTATCTGTTGGTGCTGCTTTTACAGAAGTGGCTGCTTCTTTCACCAGTATCCTTTTTATTTAACTCAGTCCTTCTAATATAGTTTCAGATCTTAATCAGCATGGAACTACAGACTGCTTACCAGTTTTTTAACCTTTGATTTTTGGTTGATACAGCTGGAATTCTCAAAATAACAGGGCAAGAAGGCATATCAGAGGGGGAGGCATGTAGTACAGGACTTGTGTATTTGTTGTTCTCCTGCCGAGTGAATTTAAAACTGTGTTCATCCTAAAATCGAAATGAAGGGCTGCCTTACTGTTCAGTTCTGCTTCTAACTGTCACATGCTGGGTGTCTCAGAAAAATACTGTCTAATTTTGACTGGCAAGAAATAGAACTGTTTGCCTCAAGATCAAGTGGGAAGAAGAGGGGCCAGGCCTGCTCCTTTATGGGCTATTCTGTAAAGTGCAGAACGCCCCAAACAAGTGTGTGCATTCTGATGGGCTGCTCCTATAACAAAATGAAGAACAAAATGCACAGTTTACTGACTGTCATTCGACTCTGCTTCTTTCCATGATAAAAATTTGTAACTTGCATCTAATAAACTGTGTATTTACACTGGGGAAAATCACCAGCACTTGGTAGAAGACTTGGAACTGCGACTGAGTGAGGAAAGCCCAATCCATAGTTCTCCCACCACACAGGACCTAAGGAAAGGGTTTTCCGGGGAAATCAGTGTAAGGGAAATACTTAATTTCAACTTCTTCAATTGCTGCAGCAGTAGCAGTTTTGTGTGGGGAGGAAGGGAGAAATGGTTTCTCAAGTGGAGTAATCAGAGTGGGTTTTCCTGTAGTTCGTGCCTCTTGGCTTGTTTGGGCAGCAGAGTTACAGTGATGAAGTACTTTGTGGTCCCTGTGGGTGGTGCTGCTTGGCAGGGGATAGCTGTCTGTAAGTATTATTGAAAGGCTCACCTGTGTGCTCTAAGAGCTGCTGGTCCAGGGCAAGCCAGTAGTGGTCAGCATCAGAAAAGTGGCAGAAGAGTAGTCAAGCAGTGAGAAGAATCTTTAGTTTTGTGCACCCTGTCTTCTCCGTGTATCTTACAGACCTAAAACCTTCTGTCTTTGCAGTTCAAGAATATGCAGTATGTTTTCCTTGAATATATTATCGTTATTGCGCTTTGTGACAAATTAAAACCTGACTAGGATTAATATGGTTTTTTTTCTGGGTGATAAATGCTGGCTCCTTGTGTGTTACTACCTCTGACCAAAAAAAAAAAAAAAATCTAAGAAGCACCTTGTGAAATTAACAAAGGAAATGTTAATGATTACCTAGAAGATCCCATGGTGTGATCATCATATCTTTTTGATTACTGAAAACAACACCTGAAACGTGAATCCACCTCATTGTCCTCGAGTAGGGAAGTCAATGAATTGGGGTGTTTTAAGCCTGCTCTGTGGGCTCATTTTACTGTGGCTGTATTTGCTAGGGACAGATCCACTGCTGAACTGTAGGGTTAAGAATACAGCAGATCAAAAGGCAGAGTGTTTTTTTTATCTAGAATCTTAAGTGCTTGAACCAATGACGACACTGGATGAACACCAGTAGAGGTGGCTGCAGGTAGCATTTGTTCATATGACTGATTTTGAACAGTAGTCCAACTTACATTAATGTAAAACCCTCACACAAAAGTTACTGTGGGGAGTAAGTGAACTTAAGGACAACGATTTGGTGAGAAATATTCCAAATACTTTGTTTAGTATCCTTACTTAAGAGATTAGTGTTCTTGTTCATCCTGGCGTGTTGCAAGCTAATGGTTTTTACTTTACAACTATAAACCTTTAGAGCTGCTGAAGCAGAGCCAGTGGAAGAAGTAGTTCAAGAAATGACATTAGATGAGTGGAAAAGTCTTCAGCAACAGAACCGACCAAAGCCTGAATTCAACCTGCGGAAGCCAGAATCCACTGTCCCTTCCAAAGCAGTGGTGATTCACAGGTCAAAATATAGCAATGATGTAAGCATTGCCTCAGGAATTCTGTAAACTCTCCTTTATGCCCAGCATTAGGAAACTTGACCCTGTTCTTCCTTTTACTCATAGTATAATCTGAACAGACAAGAGAACAGTATCTAAGCTTTATTGCTTTAATGACGTGTGGCCCCAAAACTTGCTTTAAAAACTTACTGTGTGTTCATTTTTTTTCCCCCTCTCTGGCTGTCACACCTATTTTGTATGCAAATACATAATGTGTCAAGTTGTTCTACCTTATGGCTGAGCCTCAGAGATATAAAATGTGTCCTTGCTGCTGCCACCTGTGTAGCTCTCTGGTAATGCCGCCAGAGAAACTTGGTTTACTAAAAACTTCTTTTCCTAACTCTGAATCCTGTTCAGCTTACTTGTCAGTATACACCTGCATGTATTTACTAAGGTTTTGGCATTTGTCAGTCTGGATGCCAAGTGGTCTATTTTTCATCTGTGCTGGATCCCAGCTATCACTGTGCACTTGGAATATATGGTTTGTTTGTTGGTTTTTTTGGTTTGTTTTTTTTTGAGTTTTAGGGTCCTGCTTCTAATAACTAACTCTGGAGAGATTGTTCTGCTGTGATGTTCTTACCCACTCTGCCCCCTTCCCCTGTATTTCATGATGTTACTGAGATTGCAGTTTCAGGGATAACGTCTGGGTGTGGAGAGAGAGGGCAGGCTTCTTTCAGATCCTTGCTTACTTAGATTTCAGGTTTTTGGGAGGGGGGGGGTGTCACAAAAGTATGTGCCTGTAGTCTAGCGTGATGGAATTTTGATCCTTGAAGTCTGCATGCATTTATGAATACATATTATCTTCTGTACAGCTACAATATCAACATCAGACCTTGCAGTTTTTTAAGGCTTAATCCCTTCGGATCACTGAGCGCTTCTGGGGGCAGACACTGGTCCTGAAGTGGCCTGTGCTGTTTTTAGTGGGGCTTTGCTGGTCAGAATTGCCATTATCCCCTGTTCCTTTTCTGAGGAGGTGGTGGTAGGGGTGGGGGAATAACTCTCACAAAGTCTGAAGAGAGTGTGCAGGTGTGTGAAGAGTCCATACCAGTCTGTGCTTCTTGCCCATAAAGTTTCTGTTGTGGCAGTACCAAGAGACCTTGTCAAAATGAACACAGAATGAATGGGAGGCACAGGAACTGTGCAACATGGGCAAGTCAGATCCCTTAACTGGACATGGGATAAGGGATTCATTATTGCATGGGATGAGCTAACATACACATTCTCATTACTGCAGTGCCCATTAAACCTGTGATGGGCAATAGTCTGACATCCACTGGCTGTTGGGAGCACCCAGAAATAAAACAGCAGCAGTCTCATAGCTAAAGACATGCAGACAAGTACACCAGTTAGATAGCTTTGTGGTGTGGCCTTTTGTCCAGTACTTGGAGGTAATTGTAGGAGTAAGGAGCTTAAGTCTGATTCTCTAGTCCCTCTGAAAACCTCCTAGATGATATTTCTGGAAAACCTCTTCAGTATTACAGAGCTGGTACAGAAGATTTTGTTGCCAGGAATCTCTGAGCCAACAAAGAATTATCCCAGGCATCTAGGAAGCTGAAATTGCCTCATCTCTGTTAAAATCCTGTGCAAGTGCAGGCCTGCCTTCTATTCCAGGTTCTATTCTTGATTTATTTGCTGCTTAGTCTGTAATACAAGTGTGTGTGTATGTGTGTGTATACTGGGGAGGGGAGAAGCTTGTACATGGAAACTGTGAGCTTTAACCAGATCTTCTTTTTCAGTTGCAAAAAGAAGGCCTTGAAGATGATTCTCATGTCTTTCGGAAACCCGTGAACGACATCACATCTCAGCTGGATATTATTTTTGGGAGCCTCCCTCGCCCTGGCCGTGGATCAAGAGGAGCACGAGGCGGTCGTGGCCGTGGAAGAAGAGCTGAAGAGATGAGACCTCAGTCAAAAGTAGTGGCAATGTTTTTTTAATGAGTTTTTATGAGTGTTTTGGTTGTTTTTCTTGAGGCTTTTTTTTTTTTTTTTTTTTTTTTTTTTCTGTCTGGGGTTTTTGGTGTTTGTGTGTTTGCTCCACCACCTTTTACGTGGAATTATTGATTTCCACAGTGCCAGACCTGTTTCTAATTCCTGCCTCAGAGCCTGTTGGCCTGCTTATTCTGGGTTCCTGGCCCATATCACATTACTTTAAATGCTGGTTCACGCTCACAACTCTTAATGCACATATTTCAGAAGGTCTGATTACTAGATGCTGTAATGTTGACAAGAGGAAAGAATGCAGTGAAGATTTGTTTCTGCAATGAGTTTTGACACAAATTGGAAAGTAATTAAAATGACTAAACGCTTGTATCTCTTGGGAAAATTTCAGTATAATTCAGTAATAACATTTTGATTACTGAGAGATCAGAAAATCTGTGATCCTACAGGATTATGGGTTCAGTACAGCCATTAAAAAACCCTTCTACTTAACTGTTTCTTTAAAAAAACCCACACTATTTGCACACTGGAAAATGACATCTTTATTCTTCACACTAACAGAAGGTCTCAGTTTACTGTGACTAAAATTGTTTAAGGCTGGGAACTTTCAGAATAATGTGAAAGTGTTGATGCATTTGTTTCATCTGAATAAAAAAGGCTCTGTAGTAACAGAGCATAGTGTTTAAAGCTACAACCCGATATGTGCAGTGGTTTTAGAGAGTAAAAACATAGCAATGCTGCTTATAAAACCACACAGTATTTTGCTTCAGACAGCTTTACTTTTTTCTGTTCATTCAGTGCTGCAGACCTTATGATCTTCTGGCCCTCTGCAGGAGCAGATCAGCATTAGAAATACATTCACACTGAAGAAATTACAGTAGTCATAACTTCCAAGACAGATGTTCAGGATTTCTGTGATAGTGATGGATACAACTTGAGTAGGATTTAGTAGCAGTAGCATTGAACTTGAGTAGAAGAATGATCCCTTTTAAGGGTAAAATACATCTGCATAGCTGTCAGATGCTTTTGAAATGCATTCATTTTTATAAAGCTGCTTTTCTTACTTTACACTTACTGCACTTTACAGGTGCAGCCTGTTGCTCCAAATCCTGATGATCTTGAGGATTTTCCAGCTTTGGCCTGAAGAACCATCACGAATGGCGGCGTCCCAAAGTAGCTTTGGAGTAGCTGTGAAGAGACCAGTTTTTATGCTGGTGGGGATAAAGAAAGCCTGTTTCCCTCTGGAAAAGTTGTTTAGGTGTTTGGTGTGAAATGATTGCAGCTGTCTGCTAATAGAGTTGGGTCCTAGGAATGCGGATGGCCTGGGATCCTGTCACAGGTCCTGGTGTCTGCCTTCCTTTGTGAGAACCGAGGGAAGGCTCACAGGGCTTCACCGCCAGGCTTCAAATGGAGTTAAAGGGAACAGTGCTTTCAAAAAAATGTGTATATAGAGATTCTTTCAAGTTCCTCGTGGCACCAAGGGGAAATGTGAGCTGTGAGCATGGTCTGCAGTTGGGACTCTGTTTCACTGTACATTTGAAAGCTGATTTCCTGGGTGAGGTGTGTTCTTCTTCAGGCAGTCCCGAGTTGCACTTCTCAGCTTGGCAAATAAAGGAAAGTGCTCACTGGTTTGGGTTTGAGGTATTATTTTAAGAAGTCAGAGTGGTAGAATGAAGCTTTTTGCTGTTTGGATGTCTTCTGGAACAAAACAAACAAAAAAAACCCCAAAAAACCCCCACCAAACCCCCCTGCCCCCGACACAAAAACCCCAACCAACCAACCAAAAAACCAACAATAGAAAAACCACCAAACCCAAACCACAAACAGCAGTCTTTACATCTCTCTACACAAAAGTGATCTGTAAAATTAAGGCACACAGATGCTTCTTGATGACACCTAAGTCCTACTTCTTAACAAGATATAATCTGCAACTATCTTGAAGGTCTTTAAATTTAAGTAATAATATTGAGCTCAAGACAGAACTAAATTAAGGAAGCTTTTAATTTCAGCAGGAGCAACTACAAACTACAGTGTTTTATGCCTTACCACGAAGTTTGTGACACTGGGGATGACTTCATTGCAGCTTTAACCCTTCCTCACTTGAGCCAGATTCCCTAAATGTTTCCTGTCCAAGGGGATGCCCAGAACCATTCTGGGACATGTGAGAGGAACAAGGAAATGGTGCCAGAAGGGATGACAGAAAGAGATGAGTGGACAACCGCACTGCACATTTTGGAAGCAACTCCCAGGAGTCTTCAAATGTCTGCTCAACTCGAACTCATTCTTTCAATTTGCTGGGAAAGCAGATTAATACAAACCTTTCATTTTTTTCCAGTTCTCTGCCTCACTTCTAAGCAGTCTACTTAGAGAGCAAATAGTGAATGAGACTTAAAAGGAAAAAAAATGTTTTGCTTTTGAGTAAGCTCTAGGAGTACCCAGAAACTTATAAGACTTACCTCACTGATAAGGCTTTATGCAAGTGGGAGAAAAGCATCCTAGGAAGACTACAGCCTCTCTTCTATGTGCTCCAAACAGATGGTCTGCAGAGTAGTTCAGCCCAAAGGATTTTTTTTTTCCTTGCATTTGTTAAATTACTCATGTCACAATTTTCTATAACATGAGATTTTGTATTCCACAAGGAGTTCATTTTGGCAGCAGAGAGATGCTGTGACAGCTTGTAGTAGAAAGAATGTGCAAAAGCAAACAAGGTGCTGGTGTAAGAGGAATCCATGCTGCTGCTATTTGAGTAACTGAACTGGGTGAAATAATATACATGACTCCTTCACCTTGCAGGAACAAGTGGCTACATGAAATCAGTGCAGTTTAACATTTAACTGCTCCTGCCCTTTTCTTAGGCAGTGTGTGTTTCTGCCAAAAATGGCAATTTAATGTTTGTGGAATAGAAGTGATTTTTGTCTGGGGGGGTCTTGGAATATTTTTCCTTGTTCTTCCTTTCCTGTTCCACTTATCTCGTTGGACAGAAAAATGTATCTGAATTTTTATTTACACTTTCACTTGCAGGAGTGAGTGTATGTATAGGTGTGGAGAGCTGCTTTGCAAGGCTTGCTCCTGTTTTCCATCATGTGTTGGAGGTGTAGCCTCCTCTTCTACTAATACCTCTTTTTGCTAAGGAAAGCAGAGAAATACTTAACACTAACCCTCCCTTTTTCTGCTAAAAATTTGGAACTTTGCTATGCTGCTGGGCTGGATCTGGTGTAACCTATTTCAGTTCTGACTGTCACCTGTGAAGGCTGAAGGAGTTGCTTTGTATTTCACTCTGTTTCCTGCTGCTGCAAAGTTACTGTTTGTGCCTCCAACTTTGATCTGTTTTTTCAAAACAGGTTCTTTGGGGAATGCTTTAAAGGGCTGGTCGAGGTGTATCTGTATAATCAACTTTTCATCAGCAGAGCATTAAAAAACCACTCCTGGTTAAAAAGAAAGAAGGGCTTGATACGAGTCTGTTTAATTAAAAAACAGTACCAACTAACCAACCAAAACCTACCCCCACAACCTGCCCAACCCCAGACGTCATGAGAACGAGGATTGGTGTGGTTGATCATTGCTTAAACATGAAGTTTCTCAGAGCACTGACGTGACAATTTTATTTTTCAGTCTCGAATATGGCCTCAGAGCTTGTCTGGTTGATGGGATGTCTAAGTGTAGAGAGGAATTTATTAATTGTAAGTAGTGGCAGTGATGTAATTCTTCTGCTGGGCTGTGGGGACAGCCCCTCTCGGCCGTATTTAAGGCACCAAACCAAATGTTAAGCACATTTCTGCTGCCAGCAGCCACTCCTGGTTTAGCTTCACTCCATCCTGCGAGGCAGCCGGGGTAAATACACACAGAGACGAGGCATGGCCTGCACCTCGAGGTGGGGATGCAGATCTGAGTCACGTCACTCTTTAAACACTCCTACAAGGCACCCTCTGGATTAATGTAGTGAGTGGCTTAGGGAAAACTACTGCACTTCAGCTTCAGAATTTGAGATCAATGAAGTTTGCAAAGAAGGGAATTCCCCTCTGTCCAGGACTGTCGTTTAGGGGTGATAATGTTGATGTGAATCCCATCTGGTACCGTGTGGTGTAGGATTGGCAGGAATGTATCAGTATGAAAGTGCTTTTAGAGGAAAGAGGAGAGGAATGTCTGCACTTCAGAGTATCAAAGAATGAAGAAAACCACTCAGAAGTGTAAAGACCTGAGTTGATACATAGGCATACTGGGCAATTAAGCCCGTGGGAAATAAGATTTCAACTCTGGTTAAACTTGTTTGTATAAAAACAGGCCTTAGGGTATGAGCATCCTGTGGGCCCAAACCCAAAATCCATAGGCCTAGTACAGTTATATCATTAAAATTATTCTTGCACGGTTTTCAAGGAATTTTCTTCTTTCTTTCAGAGCTGGCACACAGACACTCACGTAAGAAAATTATGTATATACACACACATGCAGTGTTGAAAGTAATGCAACACTGACTCACTGTCGTTGAATCAACAATTGAATGTGAAACATGGTTACCTTGCACAAAAAATACATTTCAGTCACTGAATAACAGGCATGAAATTGGAGCTTTTCTGTTTCAGTAACACACACTGAACAACAACAGTCTGTGCCTGAAGGAGCAACCTTCAGTCCTTGGAAGAAGTAACAACTTCTTGTTACTTAGAATTTAATTTGAAGTATATTATTATATCTTCAGCAGAATTTTACAAGTCTGCAAACAAATATGCCTTTTGGAGATGTGATACAATGGCTGTTGCAGATATAGCTGTGCCTTCAGAGCTGCTTTAGATGCTGTATCACATTTAAGGGCAGTGTTTGTTGTGTTTGAGACAAACTAGCACTTAATAAAGTGAAAAAAGGTTTTGCCCCTCCTGTTTAGGCTAAGTAGTGTGTTCTGTTTGTTGTCTCTGCAATGGTTCACAGCTCAGCAGGACTCAGTAAGTTCCTGTCTGCTTTTAGCAGAAGTAGTTCCTCTGTCTGTATTTGTACAGTAGTTACTACTATTTGAATGAAATTTACTGAATTTTGCATAATGTAACTGAATTATCAGCATAGCTTTGCCAAAAGGTAACAATACCAGCAAGGTACAGATTTTTGTGGTTTTTTTTTCTCTTGCCAGAAGAGAATAATAAGTTGACCTACTAGAATCCAGGAATTCTGTACTTGTTGGAGGTTTGGTGATATTTCTGCTACTTGTGGATTCTGTGCTGGTTTTCAGAGCCTTGTGGGCTAGGACAGAGTTTAATAGGGAGGATGTAGACGAGGTGGAGCTTTCCTTCAACCCCTCTGTCTCAGTCCAGCACTTGACAAGGTTCTTGGAGATATCCCATGGATGGAGGGTGTGATGTTTCAAACCAAATGTACTTACCTGAAGATGGTTCATGTCACGTGGCATTTCTGGTTTAGAGCAATATAAACTACACTGAAGACACATACAGATATAAGTTACACTCCCTACAGCAGTTGCAGTACACAGTTCAGCCCCAGTGCCAGTGTGATTCCCATTACTGGTTCCTATGGGATATATCCACACTGTCACCATACCAGGTGTCCCCAGGTGTTGGGAAGGAATGGGAGGGTTGATGTCAGTTCAGACTCATGGAAATTCCTCTGGCATTTGTCTGGGTCTTATATTCAGTGTATTCATTCTTCCCCCTCTCTAAAGAGCTCCTGGAGCTGCACCGCTGGTTGATCCACTCAGCTGTTGGCAGTGGTTTATCTAAAACAAAGGCCACCCTCTGGTCCCTTTGTATTGAGAAAAAAAAATCATCTTTGCTGTGGTCCATCCCATCCTGCATCACTCCCTGAGCTTCGCAAGCACATTACCCTCTCTCGACTTCATTCCATTCTGGGGGCTTGTTGTTCAGTCACATCCAGGTGAAACCAAGCCCAAAAGCAGAAGTACGAGAAAAAAACCAAACATCTCTTCCTCAACAAACCCTCAGTGAGCCAGGCTGAAAGCCTGCAGTCTCCAGCACCAGACTTGAATGTGTCTGAACAGAGCATCCTTTGTGCCAGAGCACGTTTCTGCCTCCTCCTGATCAGCACTGTAGGAACTGCAGTGCCAAAAAGGCTCAGTGAAGCCAAAGGGAAGGTATCCAGAACTACTCAACAGATCCTTCCTGCAGCGCATTAATTAACCTGTCACTGCCTTTGACCTGGCAGAAACAGTCCAGTTTCTCCCTGTGGGATTCTTTTAGTCCTCTGCCCTCCCCTGCCCAGTGCCAGTGCACCCTAAACTGCCAGTGATATGGTCGGGCTGAGCTGAGTTTTCCTGGTAGGTATCAGAGCATACAGTATTTAAGATAATCCTTGTTTCCAAAAATTACTACTCCATGATCATAGGAGAAGGAAAATAAAAATAACAATAACTGGAACCCCATTGTTCCATCTTACCATGCTTTTCCTGCTGTGTAACAGTATCCCAGCAATTCAGAGACAACTCTGTTTTCCAAAGTGAGTGCCCTGAAATGTGGAGCCAGAAAGTCTCTATTTTGGAAATTCTAAAAAGTATGTCTTTAAAGAGCCTGTGCTTTAATTAAAGGTTTTCAGGTAACTGAGAGTGTTGTATAATTTTTCAGTGCACATACGAGTCAATCTGGTACAGATACGATGGTTTTGTGATGATTTCTTTAAGAATTCCGGAAATAAAACAGAAACGAAACTTCTGATTATTTTTAATTTGACAGAATTCGTGTTTACAGTTCTCACTATTCGGTATTTTGTATAAAATCAAATGCAATATGCAGTACTTTCAAATGAGACACAAATGCATATTGAACTAATTAATATTACAAGATAATACGAACCTTTATCTTAAAAATACCTTCAGCAAAATAAACTTCCATTCTGTCACTCCAAGTTAAAAAAATATGATTAGAAATATACAATTTAAAAATAATCAGGATGCACAGTACTGATTAGTCATGAAATTTTAGACCTTGATAGCCTACATGAGTCTACACAAAACAGTCTGCAACTGATTAATATAAAAACTGCAGTGCACCAAACTGGTGAACATCACATCTTTCATTTCTGTCCCCATTTTAACACGAGTTCCCTACAAATCTTTTTTTGTTGCTGTATTAAATCAGCCTCTGCTGTCATGCTGGGGCAAAAAGACAAGGCCTGGGTTAACATCTGAGTTAAGGTATTGATGCTGTAATGGAAATTTGACCCAAGATATTCCAGCTTTGGAGTGAGAGATCAGCGTGGAATTGAAAGGGGAAGGAATTCCATGGGAGAAACTCCTGACTGATGACAGCAGACATAACTTCCCTCAGCTGCTCTCTGGTACAGTGGTGATGCATCTGCCACCACGTCCCGTTTTGGCACAGAATACTTCACAATTCAAAAAAAGATTTAGAAACCTGGGACTCTCTCACCCAGCGCCCTCTCTCTCTTCATTCCTGTACCTAAGACAACTTTGGTATGGTATTAATAAAATCTTTAGGCAAAGTACTAAAAACCCCTAACAACAAACTGAGCAGTACAGTTAGATGGGCTACAATGAGGTAATGAGTTCATTTCCTATATAAGGCTGTTTGGAAAGCTCAAATGCAAAATCCCTTTGACATTATTTTGTTTCTCTCTAAGATACTGAGTGCTGGAAAGGGTCTCCTAAAACACACTGAAGCCAAAAATGCAGTTTTGGTTTAGCTAAGAGTTGCTGTTGTGTGTGTTTGTGCGCTCGTGTTGTGCAAATTTACTTCTGATGAACGTAGAAAAGCCAAAGACTCTGCTGGCTACTTAAAACCAGGCAAATTCTATTCTGGAGTTTGGAACGTGTGAGAAATAGACTGATTATTTTTAGGGTTAAAACAAAGATACTAGAAGAAGCTCATCCGAGAGAAAGGCAAAGCCAAACACAGTAAATATTAGTACTCAATCGCTCATTTTGACTCTCACTTCAGTAGTTTCATCCCTTCTGTCTTCTGAGATAAGAATGTTCTCCAAAAACAAACAAAGATTGGCACAATGTACCTGCTCTTCTGGCCACCTGTGCTTCAGCTTTTGGGCAAGTGGCTTAACTAAAAAAAACCCAAAACACAGGCCTCCAAACCCCAAGAATTTTTGATTCCCTTACCAGGATGAGATCAGTCCTTCTCTTTTTGGATGCTTTTCACCTGGAAGAAAACGGTGGCCACTGTGAAGTTTCAGAGAAAACAAAAAAAAAAATAAATAATTGCAGTCTGAGCCTCGGTGTTCCTTTACTTTGCACTATACTTTTTTAGTTTTCTTTGCATCCATATTTGCACACTTTGACTATCCAAACTCATGGATGCTACCTGAAAGCTTAGTTACACTTCACAGCCTGTTTCCTCTCCAGCTCATGATGCTCTTGCTACAAAATGTTTTCAAACCACTGTGTGGTTATTCATATTGGCATTTAAAAATCGCCACCCCGACAGATTAATTTCTATTTAAAAGGATGTAGATTGAAACTAGTCACAGAACATTTACATTCATAAAAATAAAATTCTCCCTCTTGCAGAGGTAATCTTTTATCTTTAAAAAATTCAGTTATTCCATTACTAACCTTTCATATCTCTCCATTTCTTCTACTTTCTACTGTAAGAGTCACTAAATCAACAGATAACTGAATCATATTTAAGGCTATGTGGTAACAGTCCTCCTCTGAGGGATATGCAGCTACAAATACCAGTTGGCAGACAAGGGTACATCAGCTTTTGAGATTTCATCATGTGAGAAGCAGCAGGAAAAAAAAAAACACTGCCAGTGTTTGAAGACAGCCTTGTAGTGGATGACAATGTCGAGTCTCAAACAGACTCCCCTAAAACTTCCCCTGCTGTTTAACAGAGGTAAGCTGTAGTTCTGAAAGTGTTGATTAGATGTCACAAATTCTACCTGCCCCTGAGTTGCACTACCCATCTCAGCTGTACGGCAAGCTTACTGTCCCTTTTTCGTGTGCTGCACTCATTAAGTGCTTCCAAGATAAAAAAAAAAACAAAACACAATGACATCCACATGTTATCAAGCATACCAATAAAACCCGGGGGAAATTCTTGTCTTTTTTTATGTGTTAACCTAAAGTTTCACCTAAAAGACTTGATTACAGGAAAGGAAACAGTAATGGCATTTCAAGACGACAGCACTGCCTTAAATGGTAAACTGTTTTTCCTTCCCTTTAAAATCATACCAGATTTAAAGCAACTGTAAGTGGTTAAAAAGAGCCATTGGTTGTGAGCAACTAAAAATCTGTCACTATTAAAAACAAGTTAATCACTTATAGTTAGTTTTTCCTAAATAATCAAACCACACAACCTCTGAAAATAAAGCACTCTTTGGTGGACAATAGTTACTTAGTGTACTCAATACTGCAGCTTCATAAAAAACTTCATACAAAATAAGAAAACAGCTGATGAACACAGGAGAGTACCAATACTGTAATAAGAAATAAAGCTTTTCTTGTTGATTCTCAGTCTCAAGTGAAGACTTCAGCCCAGTCTGAATGGACAACACGATTTATATGTTTAAAAGCTCCCACCGTCTCTTTGTTTCTGGTGGTCAGCAGCTAAGTGATTGCCATCACAATTTATACAACATGCTTCATACATATTAGCAAGCCCTCTTTATAATAAGAGAGCTCAAGTATTTACACCTGAGTCTGAATGTACACAGATTTTGTTGGTTTTGCTTGAGGAAGTGTTAGCACGGTAGGAAAATGTCTACCAAGCGTGTTCACAGTTCATTTTATTCTACAGGTACGGAAGAGATTCTTCTTCTATTTTTTTTTTTTTTTTTTTTTTTTTTTTTTTTTTTTTTGCTGAAAAATGGAGCCGAAGTAATCTTCCTTGGATTGCAACAAGTTCCCTCTAAGTCATATCCCCTTCACTCCTGAATATCCTCTTCAGCACTGGAGGCTTATTTGAAATTCAGCGCCAAACTGGTCTAGTCCTTGTGACGGACTGGCTGCTGAAATGAAACATGTTGGGAGGGGAAAAAAGTTAAAATGTTACTCAGTATGTATTTATTTCAAGCAAACATTTCTGGCAAGGTAAAAATGAGCAAATGATACTTCAGAGAAAGAAGCAGAAGCTAAAAGTCACTGCATTTAAAAACACAGCAGTGCTGGTTGTCAGGAAAGCACACACTGGTCTGGTCACAGACACTGTGCAGACAGTTCTGTTCCACACAGAAATGCAGCAGAGGATTCACAGTACCAGAATTTCATCCTTTTCTTTCTCTCCCTCTGAGGTAGCAACCACAGCAAAAGTAAACAGAACAGTAAAGAAAAATTAATTATTTTTTTTTTTTAAGCCAGGTTTAGATTACACAGAGAAAAGCTCTGAAATGCTGCAGGTAGTTTTCAGTATTTGATCAAGGGTGCAGAAAAGCTGCTTTGTAATACCCAGCAAAGCAAAAGCATATGAGTTTTTTCAAGTGTATTCCTCTTTGTTAGCTTTTGTGATATTCCTGTCTGGCTAAAATAAATAAAGAAGTCTATATAATACAGTTTTCACACATTTTCCCCCATACTCCCCGTTATTGTTTTTTTTGTAAATTTAAAAAAAAAGCCTGCATTCCCTCAAGCACCTCCACCCACCAAAACGCCTTTACCACTCCAGATTTCATTTTTAACCAACTCTTTACTATAAATGTAATGCAATCCTAACTCTGTTCAGCGTGGTTAAGATGGAAAAGACAGTTTGATCTGTGTCTTCCTACGATTCAGCTGGTTTGGGGGGTGGAGGATGCACCTCGTCAGAACACAAACACGCACTCTCAGTAACTGGCAAAGCCACAAGGAAGATGACTGAACTGGAGGAAGCACCCACAGAGGAGCACTGGTGAGAGCCCTGTCCCTCGTGGGTGGCAGCTGACACCCGGAGATGTCCCACAAAGGGAGCCCAGGGAACGCTGTGGACGGGACTGCAGCTCCCCAGGCTCTCTGGGCAAAGCCAGAACAGAGAGTTACAGCTGCAAAACAGCTGTTTTGGCTGAAAAATCATCCTGGATTTTTGGAGGAGACACTGCCATCATCCATGGCAGTGCCTCCAACAGCCTGAAGGATGAAAATGGCAAAGGGTTCCCCAGCTCTGCAGATTGTACTGCATTAGGCTGGGTCACAAACGTGACTCATCCACAGAAAGCACTGGCTGAAGTGACAAAAAAAGCAGCAACAAATCAGGTTAATGTAAAAATGGTGCAAGATGTCTCCACTGGAATATATCAGAGAAGAAAAAGAATGATGATACACAGCAATGCCAGGAGTTCAGTGAAGCGAACGAGGTCGTGGCAAAGACGGATGTTGGTGAGGGCATGATGTCAATTTTGTGATAATTATTCTCTACCCTGCAATCCACTTAGTCTGCAATAGGTCAATGAATCCGAGCACTGTGAGTTAATGCAAACTGCACTCACTTCAAGAAATGAAAATAAATTTAGATGGAAAAAAAAAAAAAAAAAGGCATGCTTAAAAAACGAGTGAGATTTTTCCAAATGCTACAGGAAAAAGAAAGGGACACCTATGAGATTGACAACGAGGCACTGCATTCCAAGTCCATCACATTGTACAGTCATAATGAAATACCCTTTGGAGGGACCAGACCCAATCAGCCCTCTCAGGTTACAAGAAAATTAAGAACTCTAGAACTGTGACATAACTAGGGGAAATGTGATTACTGGATGGAAGTATAAAGTACCTGAAATTCTCTGACCTCCAAAGTTAGAAGAAAAGAAACAGTGTATGGAATGAAATATTTCATATAGGAGTTTTGGAAAATCCATTAAAATATGAAGGAAGAATGTTATGAACCTCATCCTTGCTTCCAGAGTCATAAATCCACCAGTACACCTACAGGAGTTGTTTCAAAATAAATGAAATCTTCTATAAACTCAATTTCAGAGATGCTGTTTCCTCCTAGGATAGGTATTCTCATCTCACACAACAATGCAGGTTAACTTGGAGAAGTGTTTTCCAGGAAAATCTCTGTCCAAATGACACATGTGCATGTAAACAGCTACAAAGCCTTGCAAGCAGATTAAAACTGGGTGAGGCATCCAGAGTGAAAACAGCAGGCTGAACTCCATCAATTCTGTTTGCACCAGACATGGTGAAAATTAGGCAAAATGGAGAAAAAAACCCCATCCAGCTAAAAGGAAAAATTCTGAAAAATACTCCTGATTTTAAATAAAACATACATTTCAGAAAAAAAAAATATTATTTTTTAACATATTGTTCAATAACTTAAAACAAAGTCACATCTAAAAATTCTGTGAATATAGTTTACTGCAGTCTGTTATTAATGACTATTTCCGTGTCTGACAGAGTGAATTCTTCCTAACTTCTGTTAACTTCAAGTAGCAGGATGAAGAAGGAGAAGGAAGAGCTCCTGGAGAAAAAGCTGCACAGGAACTTGGAATTTTCAGCAATATTTATAAATTAGTGCACACAACATAAAAAGTAGATGCCTTTTCCCAATAAAGCTAAGTCTCTTCAGCATCTGACAAACCCCTTCAGATGTTTTTCACTGTGAGCACAAGGCAAATTCCAGCCAACTGGAAGTTGTTTGGACACTGTTGTAAGCCACCCTCTCAGGCTGATGTCTGATAGTCACCTGGAGAGCTGCCACAGAGGGACATGATGCAAACACAGGGAGATGTAGCAGGAGTGTGGTTATAGCTTCTGTGCCCAGAGGCACTCTCAGTCCTGCATAAATCCACTGGAGTTTAACATTTCATCAAGCCTTACTAAACAGATTCAGTTCAGATTATCAGCCATATTCTCCATAAAAAAAAAAAAAATCTCATACCAGCATATATGTGCATTTTATACACTTAATTTTCCACTACTACTGCATTTCAGTTGTCCATCAAGTTTCTCGTAGTTTTGACTTCATGCACTGACTAATAACAGACTTAACTCCTTTTCCATCTCTTACTCCAGGCCAGAGGGGTTTCCATGCTACCAAAATCCCTCATCTCCAGTAATTCTGACTCGCATTAGGAACTACAGCATAAAATTCACAAGGTCAAAAGACTGAGCAATAAAAACAAATTTCCTGAGAAATACATTTCCGGATATTCCTGGTGCAAGGCACCAACCATGCAGTTGTTTCTCACTACCCAGAGCTGGGAGAAGGGCTGAGCTGCGGCAAAGCTCCTGCCAGCAATGGGTACAGCAGCTCAAAGTGCTTGCCTGGAGAACAGTCACTGGATCTGTAAAGAGGTTAACTCTCACCTTTTCAAATTGCTTTTTCTTGCAGCAGACCTGGTAGTTCTTTTAGTAATGTCTGTACTGTCAGAAATGCTAGGTTCAGAGGTTTTATTTTTCTGAACTCTGGACTGCAGAATTACTCTGTAAAGAGTAGGAAAAAAGAAAGATTATATGACCGGGAAGTTTCTAGAAAACACTGAAAAGAGGGTGTTACAGTTGCAACAGAGTTAACAAGTAGCAGCTGGCTTTTCACAAATCATTCTGAAAAGCAAACTCATCTGCCTGAAACACATCCTTCTCTTTTATAACATCCCTGTTACAATTATGGTAATGCAGGTTGTTTTTATTAGGAGCACAGCAGCTTCCTTTGTTGCCTGGTTTTGTTGAGTTGTTTTTTTTTTTTGCTTTCCAGGAATGGATTAAAGTATTGGTTTTGAATTTCCTATTGGGTTTTTGAAATTTAAAAAAAAAAAAAAAATTGCATTTAAAATTACTGCAATGAATAAAAAATTTATAAAATCTGAAGCATGCGACAAAAACAAACATTGCTTTTCAGACTGACACAGAATTCAGAAAAATACCCCAAGTAAATCAATTTATGAAGACCAAAGTCTAAACCTCCTGCAATTTACCATGAGATAGTCCCTTCAAATAGGAAAATCATTGCATATGTTGGCATTTTGCTCTTAGAGGGAATTACTGCAGCATACTCAGAACTCAGCTTTACAAGCTGATTGTGCTCGAATGCTTCTCCACAAGACTCTAGAGCAATATATTGACTATTCCTTAAACAGGCAGATAAATTCTAGGGTTGCTTACATCAATGAGAAAAGAATTCCAGACTGTGAAATGCAAAGAACTGCTTTTATCCACCAGACAACTGGTCCATGTCTCCTGTATTCCTAAATACTTGCAGTGAAATTTTGATTCTATGGAAATCAAAACTGACAACTGGTCAGTGGAGTCCAGAGATATCTACTTGGTTCACCATTTGGTACATCTATTCTCCAGTCATTCCACTTGTGCAAGGTTCCAAATGCAAAAGTGTGCATCTTTTTAAAGATTCAGAGCTAAGAGTAACTTAGCTATTACTATTTATTACCCTGCTGTTATTAGACTCTGATTTTTAGTGGCTTCACTGAGTCCAGTTGTGTCAGCAGATTATATTAGACTGGAAATCAAAAACTTTTTAAAGTTGTATAAATTACAGTTTGGTTGGTTAATACCCTGAAGAAACTATTTTCAAGGAATTCTAAATGTGAATATAGAGTGTTAACTTCTACAGCAAAAGTGAAAGAAATAGGAGAAAATATGCTTTTCTATACTCATGTAACATACTCACCAAAACCAGAAATGGAAAAAAACCCCTATGTTTTCATTGTTTTATATGGGTTTCATTCCAGAATTAGAATGTGCACTGGAGATGATGCAATTTCATCTAAAATATACTCTTTATAGAGCAAAACTGATCAGCAACCTAATTTCAATAATACACTTCTTGATTTTTTTTAGCAAACAAATTACTTCATAACCACAAAGTTCAAGCATTTTAAAATTCTGCTTGGGTAAGTCTGTCTTAATATTTCAGCCTTTCAAAAGATTGTAACTCAATTTGCAAAAGTTCAAACACAACAGTCAGTTCCTCTGAGATGAGACTGCAATGAGAAGTACTACCAAAACACAAAGCAAATTCTGCTGTAAACACAGCACATTCAGAGCTGGAGGACTTATACAAGAGGCAGAAAAAAACCCACCAAACCAGACACCTTCAACATCATATTGTGCTTCTGTAGACAACACAAATCCTTCTACTGAAAATGTTTTCCTTGCATGCCCAAGGTGAAAACGTTCAAATCCTGCAAGTTCACCTTTTTCAGTTTCTGTTGTGAGCGTAAAACATTTCCCACACCTTCCAGTATTAAAATTCTGTTTTCAGTGCCACAGTTGTCACACAGCACGAACAAATTCGGTCCACCACAATTTCAAGCAGGCACTGGAAATTGAAGACCTGCATTGTACCTTTCATCTGCGCTGCTCACAACTTCTAGGACTGAAGGGGGAAGTACAAAGCTGGCTTACCCTCCTAGTATTTTGTCACTGGAATATATGCATGACCAAGTCACAGCAAATACCAGTTTACTAGTGCTCATGCAGACAGAAACATGGAAAAATCACGTTTCCTCCTTAAATATATACATTGGTCGTCTCTCTGTATAAAATACATGTAATGTACACATACAAGAAAACAAAGGTTACTGGAACAGAGCCTAACATGTATAAATTTTCTCTCATAGATGCTCTTTTTTTTTTTTTTCTAGATACCAGAAATTCAGAAAACAAGTCAATACACAGTGGCTTAAACCCATACACTTATCTGACACGACCCGAAATACGAGGCAGCAGTGTGCCCTTGTGGCCAAGCACAGGATACAGGATGCTGTGACAGCCAAACACAACCACTAAACACACACTGCAAGAACTTTTCACCTCCAGTTAATCTGCAATGGAAACACCAGCTGGTTGTTCCGATCCTAAACACGCCCCAAATAGCAGACCACTTTGTGTGCTGCTTTACTAATCAAGCTAATACACTGATTTTTTTTTTTTAAACAAATCAAAACCTGTTTTAAATGGAACAGTGTTTGGGTTCGTGGCAGCATCTTTAAAATAATTCACAACTTTTTTCACCATTTAACTCAGGGCAAGGTGATACACACAGGTACATCACCAGGACACAAAAGGCCAAACCCCACAACCCAAGACAAAGCCTACAAAACCTGAAGTGCTAGCAAATAATTACATACTGGAAAGAAATCAATCCACACAACATATTTTAAAAGGAAAGTGATGTAAGTATCCTAAGAAGAGATGAGGGAAGGAGAGGTTACGCAGCTGTGTCTTCTGTCTTGCCATGGGCATTTTAGTCTTGACAAGTCTGACAAGTGCAATACCACTTTCTGCTTCATCACCTCAAGAGTTTTAAGGAAACAGACCTGAGACCTCTATCAACTCTTTCAAGTCACTGACAGGCAACAAGTGACTGATACTCTTCACCCAATAGGGCTCCAGGCAACAGGACTGCCAGGCTAGTCCAGAGAGATTGATGATCCTGACTGACCATTCGATCCCTTAAAACACAGGGCACAATAGCTGTATGACAGAAAGAAAGCCAGCTCTTGAGAAAACCTGAAGTGTTTTCTCTTCCTGGATTTAAACCAAGGTTGTAGGATTGCTAATCCTGAATATGAACTAGTAGCACCTGTAATCCAATTGCTTGCACCACATTTACCAACCTCAATCTTTCCTCTTTCCCTCTAAGCACAGTCTTAGTGGAACACAGGAACAGGAAAAGAAAGAAAGGATGACAGTTGAGTGAAGTTGATCTCACAGTAAAGCAAGACAAAGCACAGACTGTTTTATCTCTTTAACCTGCGTTGTAACTTCAGCTTTTCGTAAGTATGAGTTTAGAAATCTAAAGTCTGACTTTTGGACACAACTGAGACAAGAAATGGTGCAGATCTGGTGTCAAACTTTGAAAACAGGCCTCTCATCTAAGTATGTTATTTGACAAAGTTTGGGGGGGGGGAAATAAACAAAGGTTAAGTGACCTTTACTTCTTTATCTTTTTTTTTTTTCTCCAAAAGAACAGGTTAAGATGATGACCTCAGCCAAGCCTAACAGAGTAACTAAGCTGTCCACAAGTCCCCCAGTTCTCATTCTTCAGTTATTAGGTCACTCACTTCAGCAGGAAGAGTCCCGTGCATTTTAAAAGTGCGGACAAGAAGTTGCAAGGCCAAAGGTAAGGATGAGAAAAACTCTTAATCTTCGTGTTCTGCCAGGTGAGAATGCCTGTTCTTACTGAGCACTCTTGAGTAAAACTCTCTCTGGCCATTTTTGTTCTTCGAGAGCACCAAGATTTCAAGCAGTCGCCCTCAGTAACCATCCCACTCTGAGGGTGGTGGCGACAGAAGAGCTCCAGGGAGACTCAGAAGCCATCAAAGAGTTCATTTGGATTTCCTGGCAGTTCTGCACTGTTGTCACTTGATGAAAACATTGCACCTTTTAAGCAGAAGGAAGGCACAGCAATCACTGCAGCAGTCTGATGGAAGCAGAGTGGATCGAGAGTGAAAGCTGTACTCCAGGAACTGGTATGCTGTTAATGCTTTCCTTAGCTCCTGAACCCAAGTAACAGAACACAGGGATTTAAGCAGTCCCATAAAGCTCTATAAAAAAAAATAACTGAGAACAAAAGAAGATGAAACCAGACTGGCTGGGTAAACCAGTGAGCCTTGACCTAACTCTGCAACCTGCCCCATCTTCTGTTGTGTTAAAAAGGAAAAAAAGAAGTCGTGTTTTATGCCACGGCATACAGTGTTTAATCTCTTTATAAAAACAAAGACCTACTGACATTTCTAACAAATTCGAATCCCTGGGCATTTCATGGGAATAAAACCATCCTTTGGGAAACTAACCTCCTTTGCAAGTTCATGAATTTCAAAGTAAAACTGCAGCTAACACCTTCATCTGCAATACACAAAGGATAGGATATATTTTAAAGCAGTGCTTTTTCCTTTCTACAGATAGTTTTGCTTATGCAGTTTTGCATACTTGCAGAAGGATGCAGAGGAGAAAGGCTTCAGAATTACAGATTATTCCAATTATAAGAGCTCTGCACCTCTCTTATTGCAAGCCAGCCATAAAAATCACTCAGTTATTCCAAATAATATATACAAAAATACAGCAAAGCCAGAGCAGTGAAATTTTCCCTTGCAACAAAGCCAGTAAGAAACACGAAGCATGGAAGCATGCATTTATGAGACAGGGTAGGCAGAAAGTGTGAGCTATTGCAGAGAAATGGAATGGGACACTTACACAGCGGCTCTCTCTCAGGGGGTCCTGATGGTTACTACGTTCTTAAACCATCTAGACAGAATAGCAGGCTGGGCAGAAGGGAGCCCAATACAATCCACCAGATGACAATGCTACACAGTGTGGACACCAGCATAGCTAGGAACCATCTACAAAAGGGGGGGGTGGAGGGGGAGGAAAAGATGAACAAAAAATTCAAAAGCAAAAGCTATTGGTGCATTTCAGCCTGCTTCAGGTTCCTCAAATGCATTCTGCTCTACAACCTTTGCCAAGCATTTCCTTGCTTACTAACAAGACTAACAATTCGTGCAGCTGTTGTTTGCCAAACGTAATATCCAGTATTTTGCTGGAATCAAAGCAAATTTTCTGAAATCCCCACTGTAGCCATTTGCTCCAAAGGGAGCCTGTATCACTCCTGAAAGTAAGTGCGTGCAGGAGCAATACATCTGTGATCACTTGCTTCCATCTCTTATGCTCAACCTGTATTCATACATCCTACTTCACAGTCATACATTTTAATACCAAAACATTAGATCAGAGCCAGACAAGTCTGCAGAAACAATTTTATGTAAAACATCCAGATGATGGCACATATCACCTTCCTGCGTCCACAGAAGCAAAAGCCAACTCACAATCCTTTGCCAAGAGGTGCAGAATATTGCCAATTACAACATACACAAAGTACCCACTCATCCAAGCAGAAAGAGTTTATACAACCAACTTCAACAAACATCCTACATAAATCCCTTGTGACTTAAATGTAAGTAATGCCTCCAGTTTTCAAAGACTGTAACTGTCCCAGCTTCTGGTGCTCTTACTTTGCCCTCCTGTTTGTTGTTTATTCTTTTTTTCTTCTCTGAAATACAACCACATAGAAGATTTAGAAGCTTCTGTTTGTTTGCTTACATAAAAGTAACCAATTTCACTGCAAGGCTAGTTATTTTTAACAATCTGAACTATAAAGGAAAGAGACTGACACCTCTTCCATTA
Organism: Pyrocephalus nanus; assembly: GCA_038380795.1. Classification (NCBI taxonomy): domain Eukaryota; kingdom Metazoa; phylum Chordata; class Aves; order Passeriformes; family Tyrannidae; genus Pyrocephalus; species Pyrocephalus nanus. Next base: position 72,914,716 of record CM076263.1, on the reverse strand, counting down.
GGAAAAGCCTCTGACTCAAGTAAGGCAGACAAATATTCCCAGACACAAAACAATAGCATCACAAAGAATGTATGAAGTTACACATGCATTTTTCACCACATTATCTGAGTACAAGCTGCAAACCATACAAATAACTTCAGGGAAGAGGATGAGGTAAATTCAAACTCCCTGAGCCACGATGCACAGTATAAAAAAACAGCTGTAAGCTCTAGGGCAATTATTTTAATTCTACACAAGTGCAAGCTAACTGGTTTTAATTAGAGCAGCCATGCTGCAGTATGTTTCGTGAATGGAATAGCATTTTAATAGTTGATGGGTTTTGTGCACATTAAGACAATGGCTCTGAGCAGGTTATCACATAGTCTACACTCATTCTGTGGAACATACAATAAATAAGATCTTTCACAACCTTACTGATATAACTCAACAATGTATGAAGGTTTCCAAGGAAAAATTCCTTTGACTTCAGCACATTTTACTACGTACCTCTCACTTTTTCTAAAAGCCTGATGACACTGGTGATCTTAAAAAAGAACAAGAAAGGAGGAAAACAAAATTGCCAGCAGGTACCAGCATCATCCCCTACAGAAGGACAGCACAACAAAAAACAAGTTGACTGTGGTCTGTGACTCTGGTGCTGTGTCAGAGTTGCAAAAAATCTGACAGATAGAGGTCACCATTCCTTTCTTAGCCATCATATGAGCTATGTTTTGCAAGCCTTGCATTCTCTTGCAGTTTATTTAAGGGCAGACAGAAAGTTTTTCTACCACATTTGCTACAAAGCTACAACAGATGCAAAAACTTTCTTTTACAGGTGGTGTTTCAGGTCTTGTCTAAAATAAAGAGACTACCACACCAGGTTCCCTGACAGAAATGCACTTCTTTTCAATTTGTTTAATGAAACAGCGCTACTCTGCCTTCCAGAGGCACCAAAGATTTAGGGAAAGTTCCTCTCCAAGGAAGAGAAAACCTAAGAGAAGCTAAAAATCCTTCTTTCTGCTCTTTTTTGGGTGTCTGACTTTACTTCAAACACCAGCACATACTTATTTGATCCAATCAAACAACCACACACAGCCATATCCTTCCATTTTTCTATACTGCTACAGCAAAGACGAGAGAATGTTTGTGACTGAACTGAAAGTAAAGCACTCAGAAGCACCGTGGGAGTTTGTGAAGGGCAGACTACCAGAACCAAAAAGTATGCAGGACACCAGAAATCCAGTCACACAGCTCTTTAACCAAGCTCTCCTCAACACCAACCCTTTGGAGGAACAGCAAACCTCGTGCTTGTTCCAAGGGAGTAAAAGCAGCCTTGGCAGCAAACATTTGGGGGGACGGGGGCGGGCATGGGAAGTGTGCACAAAGGAGAGGATAAAAGTGTTTCTGGCATTTCAAACATTCAGAAAGTGACTTACGCCAGTGGAGACGCAGCTGGAGCCTTTGCTTGCCTTCTGCTTTTCAGAGCACGAAGTTTATCCCCTTGTGTCAAACAGTTTGCCTCGTCGTCATCGCTGTACTGGATGGCGGAGGGGGGGGGAAGGGATAAACCAAGATTAAAACACAGACACCTTGATACTGAAGAATCAACCTTATCTTAACTCTTAAAATCAGAATTATCCCAACAGGAAAAAAAAAAAAAAAAAAAAAGTCAAAGGAAATTCACTTGCATAAATACAGTTCTGTTCCTTCCAGTTTCCTGTTTGCTGCTTTTGAAGCTGTAAACCATTAAGTGGTGTCATGAATTACATGCATCGGAATATTGTCTACTTTTAAACAGTGGAAATAATATACTATCAAATCTTTGCTCAGGTACAGAACAATACAGCATTTCCCCCCTTCACTTGCCTTTTTAAAACAGCAGTTCAGTCTTTTTCAAAAGGCATTACAGAAGGTATTATAGAAGTTTCAATTACTTAGAAACTAAAAAGGATAAAAAAACCTTTCATCCCTTTCCTTTAAATGCACAGAACGAAGCACCAGACAATCCAAAATGAAATCACAGTGGTTTTGATTGCAGATTGTGAGTACTTTTTTTGCCTATTATTTACCTAATTACTAAAGCATGATAATGATGCTCCTAATTCACCTGTGTTCTGAACTTCATTTTTCATAGTTGCTGGCCGTACCTTCTCCCCCCCATATCCCTTTATACCAAAAGGGCAAACAGAAATAGAATCTGATTAACATTGTTTCATTGTGTACCCACAGGTTTGTTCAGAACCTGAGAGATTCTCAACAGTTCCAGCTTTTACAAGAGCACAATATTTGGATGGTTACCAGTTCAATGTCCTTTTGGATGCTTCTCCTGTTTCTCGTGTTATTAATTGAAATATCATCTACTCCTGACAGAATTCTTGTTACAGCAATTTTATGGTTTCCTTTCAACTTTGCACGGAAAATATCCCCTTCTGTCCAAAGCTCTGCCTGTTTGCTATCATAACATGGAAAAAAAGGCCCAAAACAAAACAAATTAACACTGAAGATTATTAAGTGTACAACAGAAGAAGAAGAAAAAGACATTTAGACTTATTTTTGGAAATAATTTACAGTTAATCTACTTACTCCATCAGGAAATGCTGTTGTGGTCCAATCACAGAACCAGGTCTGTTTATTCTAATCCAGGCAATAGTTTCAGCAGCTGTCATCCGATAATGCTTCATGATATAACAGGCAATAAGTGTGCCAGTTCGTCCAAGACCAGCTGTGCAAGATAAAAGAAAGGCTTCTTTTATACACCAGTCTTCATCTGGAACCTGCAGACATTGTTACCTGCTCCTTGCCTAGTTTATTAAACAAACCTGTACTGATCAAACTTGGTTAAGTGCAACTTACCTGTTGATATTTTTTTTTCATTTACAAGTCTGCTGACACACTGTTCATGTTTTTTCAGTGAGGTAACATTCCAAAGCCAGTGACTTCACAAATATCCCTAAGTCTGTCTATGAATATGTATGCATGTAGGTATGAGAATGTTTTTATGCATGGGATAAAACAGCTGGCTTTTTTTTTTTTTTTTTTTCAGAATTCTCACAGCACCTTCTTGCAAACAGATCATAGACTGCACTGAAACCAGCTGCTCTTCCAGTTCCTCCTCTAATTTAATCTCCTTAGCTCCCAAGAAAAAGACAAATTTTGCAATAAGCAGGTCTGGGGTGCTAGCTGGTACAGGCAAAAAGTACTCCAGAATGAGGAACCTTCTTTGCAATGGCCCTCAGAGCAGTGTTATCTGCCTTGGGAAACATGAGAAGCTAAGTGGTGTCTCTCCTCAGTCACTTGCTCTAAATGTCAAATCACCTTCTCTCATTTAACAACCAACTGACTGACCAACACCAGAGTAAAATCTTTTGTACAGTCCAACAGCCAAGACAACCACACAGCACTTTCCATGACTTGTGCAAGCCTTAAGAACAGGCTACAGCATTCTACTCTTTCTCAAGAGCAGGCTGAGGACCACAAAGCTAGCCTAGACACCATTAGTAAGACATACATCTTAATATCTTAACTTGAATGAAAACAAAGCACTTGCACCACTGATACTCAATATTCTGGCATAACCAACTAAGTGGTATACCTGAATTTATCTCCTCAGTGAGGAATAAGAGTGTGCACTTTTATGCCAATAGTCTAAATGCTGGTTTTAACAAGTCTTTCACTTCCCAGCATAACTTTGTTAAATGCAGCAAATGGATGGCAGATCCAGGAACAAAAACGCAGTCTTTGCAGGTCCAAAGCAGACAGGTTAAGAAAAGGCCCTTCTCCTTCAATGACAGCATTGTCAGGTGTGCTAGTGAGGCAAAGTTGTGGAGAGGAAATGTTTGATAAGACTATTAAGGATGGTGTGGGGAGGGAAACACACTGCTTTATAATCACAGAGAACTGCACCACTACACCAGCTACACTGGGAAAACTGGAGGAACAGATATTCAGAGCATGTCCAACAGAGCTAGTACAGAGAAGTTTATGAGGGACGACGATTTTTGGTGGTTCTGGAACAACACTCATATTTTTTGAGGAAACTCCTCAAAAAGCTGCGGCGAGATTTTCAACAGTTTATGATTTGTATACTTAATCACGTATTTTTAGAAAGACCAATGCACCTTGCCAGGAGTTCAAATTCCTGCTCAAAAGCATCCTTTGGAAGTGCTAACACTTTATAGCAGAAAGAGCTGTTAATATTGGAAAGCTCACTTTCTCCAATCCTCATTTTTGGGAACGGCTGAGAAGATTTTTCTGGAACTCCAGAAAAATTAGAAGATGAAGTACCGAACAGAACCAAACTGAAATAATTTGAAAGGAAAATAATTTGCATGGAAATAATTTGTATGGAAAAGCTGCAGTTTGGCAGAGATGTTATTAACTAGATAAAACAGCACTACAGTGCAAAACACCTCAGTACCTATAAGCATCATTTGTAATACAAATTGGTTTTCACACTGTACCTTTGCAGTGAACAGCTATAACACCTTCAGCATTTTCACAAATATTGAGAAATGTTTTAACTATAGTATCACTAGGCGTGCTTCCATCAGCAAAGAAGAGGTCAAAATGCTCAAATCCAGCATCTGTGAATCGTTTGGCATCGTACAGTTTTTTGTTGAGGCGTATTATAGTGGTGACCTTATGTTGCCTGAAGTATGGGAAATAAGCCTCTGGAGCATGGTGGGGATAGCCTATTTGAGAAAAGAAAGGGGGAAAAAAGAAAAAAAAAAAAAAGAAGGAAGTGAGTAAGGCTCAAACTGCAGAAATAAACAAAGACTAAAAAAACAAGAGATGAAAACACTTTCAAAAGAGAACTCATGTTCAACATAAAGAAACAGACTAACCGAGAATGGAATTCTAACATAATCACCTAGGTCAGATACAATTAAACCAAGCATTACAATGTTACTGCCAGAGTTCTTATAAAAGGAAACGAGCCAAGGAAAAAACACACTGTTTGAGGAACAATTTTCAAAGCTTGTTCTTACTGATAACAATCAACTAAGAAAGCAGTGGGCTTGTGTCCCCCACCTCCTTTTTTAAGCATACCATTTTCAATTTTACTCCTTGAATGAGGTCCACTGAAGGCAATGAATTTGTTTGGTATTATCCAGTTAAAATCTCCATTTTCTGCTCTCTGTCAAGAGAAAATGCTTGGTTTATCATTATCCCTGTATTTTCAGGCTTTTCCTTATTGTTTCAAAATACATGCTAGATAGAACTGATGCACAATTTTTGTCAAAAAAGGAAGTTATGTTAGTTGCCTGCTTTCTTTTTCATCACGAGGATGGCAGATGCTCTCAACCTCAGTTTTCTTGCCTGTGTTCTTGTCTTTCTAAACCAGGGTTTTAGAACAGCACAACTGACACCCTTCAGACAAAGGGCAACTTCAGATTTTTTAATTTTGTGCAGGTTTCTAAATTATGGCATTGGCCCTACCTCTGTTCACAATTTAAACAATGATATTTTTTTAGGTTCTAAGAACACTCAGTTTTCTCTTTACACGTAACTGGCAGCTTTGCATTCCTGAAACTGCAGATAGTCAAGAGCTGCAGTCCCTCACTGTCACAGTCACCTCCTACGCCCCACAGTGAATCTTATGCATTTGGGGTTTCCCAGCCCTGTGTCCTTCTTTACCTCAAAGGATTTTACTATCCTTCTGCCACGTGTTCACAGATACATACTCTGATTGTTCTCCAGCATCCAGTCAGACTCAGGTTTGTATGCCCTCCAGTTTTTCACCAAGACTGCTCAAGAATATGCATGACCTCTAGAAGGTGCCCAAATTCACGCTCCTGATCTACTTCCAGGTTTTAGTAACAGAAAAAACTATTTACTTCCATTTTTGTTTTTTTTGCTTTCCTCCATGACTAAGCCCAATTATGTTTAAATCTGAATTTTAATATTCTCTCTGTCCATGCACTCCTATTTAACTAAAAGAGTTTGCATCATAGTTTAAAGAGATAAAACAGAACCGGAACTTAATACTACAAAAAATAGCACAAATTGTAAACAATCATTTTAGCATTAGTAACAGCAAACAAAAGACTGATAGTCAACACTTACTTCATAATGCTCATATTCATTTACATCAAACGTACTAAAATCCAGGAAACCATACTGCAAAGCCTAAAATTCAGAACACAGCTTTTAACAAAGATGCCTCTTCAATGAGGACAGTTTATCACACTTTTTGGTTGCTGTAAATCCCTTAATACCCACACTATTCTTTCAAAGAGATTTCATATAACTGAAGAAATACAGATCAACTCAGTCTTGGTTCAAAACAGATTTGTAAATTTCAACACAAGTGAAGATGAGTAAATCAACTTTTCTCTGTTTTCAATGAATCACTATAAAATCCCAGATTACTGAAGCATTCAGCCTTTTTATTACTGCTAGGTGCACAAAATTTAAAAAAAAAAAGGGAAATAACTGGCAAAAAATATCTGTTGACATTAGGAGTACATTCTGAAGGAAAAAAAAAAAATCATTTGGGTAACAAACACAAGGCACAAACACAGATAATCCGTATCTCCAGGTGTTTGAAACACTACAGTCTAGTTTTGTCTTCCACTGTGTAATCTTCTGGAGTTTTCCTTGCTGTACCAGCAAGAATACCAGTGCACCAGTCCTGGCATACAAGCAGGCTTCAAAACGTCCAAAAAAGCTGAAAATCACAAATCTGCAAGAAGCTGACTTAACCAGTGAAAACACCAGTATTTGGCAGAGATACCCAAAATACAAAAGACAGCAGTAGGGTGGAGGGCTGCAGAATTCCCCATTTCACCACTTATACAGACTGAAAAGAATGTGCTTAGATTCTCCTGTCCTTCAAGTACTGCACCACTGTACTGCTATAAAACACTAGATTATAATAATTTGTGTTTAAAATAAGCACCTACCTCCCGACACTTGTTCTATTTGCATTACTAAAGCAAAACTTGAAATCATTAGCGTGTGCTGTAAATGCCTAAGGTGTATGACTAACCAATGCAAAACCACTTCCAAAGGCTATATTCAGCCTAAAACTTAACACCACGGGGAGCATGGGCATATAACAAACCTAACACACAGCTCTGAGGGATTAGAGGTGAGAATTACTGTCCCGAACTACTACAAAAGTAAATCTCAAAATTCCCACTTTAAAATCTTCACTGGTTGATTATGTAAAGTGTCCACTGACTTCTATGGATGCTGTATCCAGTTTTGTTACAATGCCTAATAAACTAGGGAACAATCTGAAAATCTGCTACTTCACAGCTCTGATTGGATCCCAGCTTCCTCAACCTTCTTTTCCTGATGGGCAATACTTAGCTAACTTTTTGAAATGTGAAAAATATTAGTTCACTGACCTTGTTTATTGCATGAAAACAGTCCAGCAATGTCAGATGAAAACTGCAAGTACCAAAGGAAGCATCCCTATAAGATATGATGACCAAACCAGTAATTATTCCATTTTAATCCAAGCGAAACCAATTGAAGATACTTCTCTAAAACACCTTTAAAAAAACTGCTTCAAGGTAACTACTATTACAGTGAAATAATGATGTCAAATAATTACTTCATTACCCACCTCGCATCTTACAACAATAATGAAATATAAAATGAGTTATGCCAACAGATACAAGAGTAAGATCACTCCAGTTACAGATTTGGTGAAGCTGATGTTCTATTTCCGACACAAATATTGAAACTGGTGTATTTTGGTATCCACCAACAAACAAGAGACAACACAAACTCCTTGTGGCAAAAGGTAATTCCTAAACAAGTATCGTATTCTAACACACACTCTTTGAATATTTTCCTCTGAAGCACAGTTTCAAAAAAGTAAGGTTTTAATACACTGCTCCATTTAAAAGAAGAAAGAGACTGTGCACGTGCATTCCTTGTACACATGAACAGCAACTTCTTCCTGAAACTGTCAAGATAAACATCGGTGTAGGTACAATAAAATACTTCCCTTAAGATGCATAAGTAGTATATGTTTAAAAAAGAGAAGAAACTAGTTTCATTAAAATGAATATATATAAATATTACATATTTATATATAAAAATATATATTATTTTTAATATATATTTTATATATAAAATATATATAAAATAAACCTTCTTTCAACTACAATTTTTTAAATTCTGTTGCTCAAGGAATGGCATGTTCTTATGTGACCTCTGTTAGATTCCATAAGCACTGCAGAGTAAGCATTCTACAGGAATACTTCAGTCAAGTAAATAAGTAAATTAAACTAAATCTACATCAGAGCATATTATGTCTCCTTTTGAGACCATGCACCCTTATCAGCAGAGAATAGCTAATGTTTCTAATAAGTAAAAAAATGTATCATGTTCCATTTTAAGGGACAGGAGGAAGAACCTTTGAAGTACCTGGATGGCTGCCTCTAAATTTTTTTGCTATCCTTTCCTTCCTTATGAGTCAGTGTGAAAGGTGAGTGGGGCAGAAACCAGCAGGAAAAGGAAATAGCAGCACCCCACTCAGGCAGAAGAAAAGACACACAAGGGTGACACTGTAGTGGGTGTCTGCTAGACCACCTGACGAGGAAGGACAAATGGATAAAGCCCTGCACAGACAGACTGGAGCAGCCTCACATTCAGGGGCCCTGGTCCTCAGGGGAGCTTCAGCCACTCTGGTGTCTGCTGAAGGGATAGCACAGCAGGGCACAGGCAATCCAGGAGGCTCCTTGAATGCACTGATGACAACTCCCCACTTGCTGGAAGCACAGCAATCTGCAGGCACTGTCTTGTGCATAAAGCGTGCTATTCAGCATCACAAGCTTTTTTGGGGTGAATGACAGGTACTTTTATGTGTTTTGCTATCAACTACTGGCCCGAAATCAGGCTGCCAAATGAGAGGCAATGCAGATCAAAAAGCTCAGTGAGGGTGCATACACAGCAGTGTGGCTCCATCTCGTGCCAGCACACTTCAGCACCAGCTCCTGACACCCCAGCTTGGAACGGGGAACGTGCCCCGTGTAAAAACTCCAGCACAGAGAAACCCCAGCACAAACTAGTGCAGAAAAATGCCAAATTTCCTCTTCAAAATATCAAGGTACAGAGGGCTCTGCCAGCTTGTTATTTACCTGAAAGGAAGATACGAAACACTTCCTGCCAGTATAAGCCTGTACACATCTTCTGGGGATTCTCTCAGGTATATTATCTGATTTTGGAAAAAGACAGAAAAGGGAAAAGATTACTTTAAGACTAGTACCAATAACTTCAAGTCACTTATCTGTTACAGAAGGCATAATTAATTATCACAGACTTCAAAAGTGCTGGAAAAGAGTGGCATCGAGAACAAATGTTTGCGAGTCTGCAACAATAAAACTAGAAAACAATGTAAAATCCTGTCAATCCAGAGGAATAGGTATTTTAAAATGAAGTTAATAGATATGTGCAGAAGTTTTTCATCTACAGGCTGCAATGATGGCTTCTGTCCATCTGGATGATTACATGTTTCTATGCAACTCTGCTGGACCGGTTTGTAGATTTTTTTTTTTTTTTTAAATTAAGCTTTTAAGATGTAAATCAAAACACAAACCCCCACAAAGGTATTGGCAAAGTTATGAATCATCTGCTACACAAAACAGTCTGAACACTCAGCAGACAAGACTAAAACAGTAATTCATGTATATTTTGATCTTCCCACAGCAGAACACTGGCATTAGTCCAAATTCTGTACTTCCTCCTTTGCACTGGTGAGGCAGTGTCCAGTAACTAAATCCAGATGCCATAAAAGAAATAAAAAATTAAATAAATAAAAAAGAAATCCATAGCTTCAGAAGAAAAATACTAAGAACTGAATGAAGTAACATAGTTGAGGCAACACGTATCAGACTTTGTGCTGTCAAAGAAAAGAAACTCTACTGTACTCAGAAAAGAATTCACAAAAGACCAACTTACAAGAAATATCCGTATGGTCTTCCATCACAACATGTCTGATCCCTCTTGGATAGCCTTTAACACTAAGGTCTCCTTAAAGAATACCTAAAACTCCTCTTTTTTGCACATCTCTTCTTCAAATACCATCAAACACCATCCCCAGCATGGCCAGGAAGTAACAACTGTTAATAACAAGCTGTCATTAACAGGTCAATATTCAGTAATTTCAAGTTAATACTTTTTCTTTAAAATTGCCTTAACTAAGTTTTAGCACACTACAGGAAGTTGGGGTTTTTTTTCAATAACCTACAGTAAAATTATTTACTTCCTTTCTATTAATTATCTTTTTCCTTAGAGGTTGTTTGGAAGTAAAAATCCTCACGAGTATTAATTAAACATCCCTCAAAAATCTAAATGTGGCATATTTGCTTTCTATTTCTTTGGACCTTTTTTTTCCCCTTAAAAGTTGCTGTAGGTTTTCAAATGTCTTTGATGCTGCTGCAAAGCCAGTTTGAACAAATGGCTTAACAGACCTTAAACATCCTCCCTCCACACACACACACACACAGAGCACAAGAGTTGGAACAGATGTTGCTAAAAAACCCAGCAAACAAACCCATCTTGAGACACATCCTGAACAGAGAGCTAAAACAGGCACGGCAACAGATGACCCCTTTGATTTTCCCCTGATTCAATTACTGTGTTAAGTACTTTTTGAGCATTCTTCCCGTGAAATTAGCAAAACAAACAAGCAAAAAAAGTCTTCCTTGATAAGTAGCTAAGTAATGAACACTGCATGTTCTGTGTGTGTGTGCTTTCACCGGGGAGAGGTGACTCTTCCATTTATATTTGCAAGCATACACCCAAACCAGAAAACATACTTAGAAAGTCCCCCCACGCCCCCCAATTGAATAGCTTATCCTCAGACACCAGAATACATTTTCTGTTCTGCAGGCACATTCATTGCCTGATTTGGATATAAAGGTTATCTTCCGAGAAATTCCGAATTGTGTGCTCTGATACAGTCCTAATTTGCATCCTGCAGCACAATGAACATGCACTGCTAGCAGCCACACAAATCTAGCCCTCCTTGTTTACCAGCAAGAGGGCCCTGCCCCTGAAAAATCTTACAAACCACAGACATGAAATGGCATTAGCAAACAGATGGTAATTAAACAGCAGAAAGGGAGTTTGTAGCCAGAAATGAGTCACCTGGAAAAAACTCGGGATTGCAGAGTCACAGAACCAATTAGGCTGGAAAAAACCTCTAAGATCACTGAGTCCAACCTTTGACCAAACACAACCCTGCCTGCCAACTAGACCATGGCCCCGAGTGCCACACCCAGTCTTTCCTTAAACAGCTCCAGGCATGGTAACCCCACCACCTTCATGGGCAGCCCCTTCCAGTGTTTAATCACCCTTTCTGTGAAGAAATTCCTCCTAACGACTGGACTTCAGTGCTGCCAGGCTGGGTAATACCCAGAGAGTACTAGTTGTACCACAGGCAAACAGAAATGGAACCAATACTAGCTAATTCTGTAAGTGCTTGTAGGGGCAAGGATTTCTGCCATAGCTCAGCTGAGTTTTTATCACCTTCCTAAAGAAAACAAGATTCAATGAATTTGTTCACAAGCGCAAGAGCTGCAAGAGACGGGTTTTTTTTGCATTACATTAAGTATTGTATAAAAATAAGTCTAAATAATGTTGCAGGATACTGAAACATGTTAGCTGTTAAGCACAGATCCCACTTCTGAAATTACATTACCAGTGAAGCTGCTAGAAACACCATTTTAACATACAGGCACACACATACAGGCTTTTCCCAACACAGCTATATATGAACACTTGCTGCATACAAAGCCACTTAAAAAACCCAATCTAATTTTGCAAAATCAAAAATATATAGTACTTCCCGTACAAATGAAGGAAAATACGGTACATTTACTGAAGAAGGACACTCTTAAATTTCTCAGAATCTTCTGGAACAGAGGCCCTGCCACCCTTCAGCTGTGACTCTACCACACACCAAAGATGAAACAGGTGAACAGTGGCAGAGACAGCAGCTGACGAAATGGTCAGATGGCGTACTTGGTGAAAGGTGGCTTACCAAAAAAATTAGGTTAGTATGAAGATGGCTAGACAGGTGCAATGTGTGGAGTGCTCCAAAAGGGAAGAATGACACTTGGCTGCTACACAAAATGGGAGAGACCATAAACAGATGGTTACCTCACAAGGAAAGTATCCAGGCAGTAACACAACACAAGAAGCTCCAAAGTGGGGACAGGATCGGTTTCTGTCACAGCCTAAGGGAGCACCCAGCTAGAAATCCTGGATGCAAGCAGGGCTGGATGAGAGCTGAACCAAATTCCAGGTATGGAAACAGGTAAGACTGAGGGAGTGAGGGAAGGAGCAGCAAAGCCCAGAGCAGCAACAGATGTCAAGGCAGCAGAGGCCACATCTGCATTAGGAAATGGTGTGCACCAGAATAAATGCATCTGCAGACTGAGAGCCAGCACTGATGACATTTGCACTGTATACTTCCAGCAACTTTTAAGCAGTTTTTTTTTAGCCTGGTCCTGAGGACTGGCTGCCCATTACCTGCTGGGATTGCTCCTAGACTGCTCCACGAAGTGAACCAAAATGCAGTTGGCAGGGTTTAAGGAAAGATTCACTTCAAAAAGTATTTCTCACACACACACACACACACATACATATATACACATATTAAAACTACACATAGTACTGTTTCTGAACAGGAGGAAGCCACTGAAGCCTTAAAGATGAATAATTTCATTGGAATGATGTGGGTCAACAAAGGACTAAAGAAAAGAGAGTAAATGGGAGAGAGAAAGCAGCAGTGATCAAAGACCTGTAGCAGACAGAAGTGTTGGAAGAGAGAAGGACTTTCTAAGGCAACAAGCAGAACTGAAGTTTCAGAAAAGAAGAGAATGGAAATGTTGATCTGATGAATAGCAAGACAAGGATACATTTGCAAATTCATGAGGTATGTGCTGGGGGAAAAAGGGGAAATGAGAAAAGGCAAAGTCCAGAAATCAAAATATACAACAGATGAAACTAGTTTGTCCAGATGCTGATTACAATTTACGTTTCTGCCATGCTAAGATGACAAAAACTTTCACAAATAAAGCTGTTTTCTTAAGTTAATCCCAATAAAGCAACCAACAAGAACTCCTATTAAAAGCAACCAACAAGAACTACTATTAAAAAGATTAAAACAGTAAAATAAATTTCAAGCAATGATATATGAACTGTTATTCAGCAGAAGTAGGCGTTCTCTGGGATAGTTTTTGTCCAATTTTGTATACACAAATGAATAAAAATCTCTCAGAATTTTACACTGATTTCCCAGGAGCCTCCTTTCCTGCAGATCAGGGAAATAAAAAAAAAAACAAACAAAAAACTTAAGACAATGCAGCAGGACTGAAATACATTATCCACAAGTTCAGCTGCTTTCAGAATTTTTCTAATGCAGTGTAGATGGGTGTACATACACATCCACATACGCACAAATACACACAGAAAAACTCTCAAAATCATTTACAAATGTTCTATTTAAATACCTTTCAGGGTAATTGTTACTATAAGGAATTGATGTCTTTTAAGTCCAATATATTGTTTTATCACAATGTGTAATCACTTCTCTACATAAAACTTAAAATTTTGCTCTTTTTCATACATACAAAAAAATATCCTACTGAACTTCAAAATACAGCCAGAAATTTGATATTAGCAGTTGAACCACTACCATTGCTCTAATCATCCTTTTCATTTAGGACATCTGTTTCTAATTAAGGGACTAGAGGCAGTTCTGTGAGCGGTCAGAATCATCCAAGCACTGAGGACTGGAAAAGGTGCACTCAAGCACTCCTCCTGCCAACACTGCTGTGCAGTCAAACTGCCACTTTAAAGTTCACTGAATGAAACAGAAGGGTTTGAAGAACCAGGAAACCCATTCTTTACTTTAAAATCAACCACAGAATGAGAGCTTTTAGAATGACATGTTTTTTTTATCTGATTCACATTAGTGTTTTCAAACCAGGCTGATTTTTTTAAGCAACTGTTTACTAGAACGGAGTTAGAATCATCAGAACAGTATTCACAATAGCATAAAAACTATTCCTGCTGGAAAAAGGAAATGAGCTTCTGGTTGAAAAAGGCATCCTAACTTTCAATAAATGGGATTGCCAAGTGAAATATTAACGTTGCATTCAAGACAAAACATATTTGATAATAATACTCTATGATGTAAATCGCTGCTTTTCAGGAAAGTTAAACAGGCTATTGAAATATGGTTTACTGTTAGAAACTATATCAACTCACCTCTGTAAATAGCACTTTAAATTCATGTCTCTGGTGTGCTCAGCATAATCAAGTTTATCCACCTGCTTACCTTCAACTGCAAAATCTACTTAAAACTGCTACCTAACATTGCAGAGTTTACCAACCATGCTGACTTAAAAGCCAGGAAATAATGAGATAATTCATTTTGAACTGCTTACAAGCAAATTTCATTTGACACAACTACATGTTCCAAAACTGTCACTCACCCAAGACAGCCTGAACTGCTGTAAACAGCAAGTAATCACAACCCACCCATTCTGAACAAATGCAAGTAACTGCTGTGTGTGACCAGACTCAAACACGACCTTACCTGGGTGTTATAACTTAAAAGCACTAAATATTTCTTTTACATTAAAACCTCCACTGGATATACTAGCCAGTTAATACATTATATTCCTAGCAATGTTGCTTAGAAAAAAAAAAAAGTTGGATGTTGTTGCAAAACCAGAACAGAAATATATTACAATAAAAAGCCTCTTGTATGGATTTGTGGTGTACGTGTACACAGGATGCACGTGTCCAACAGGCCCTCTGTCAGGAGAAACAGTCATTAGGGGGATAAAAGTGGCAGAGAGGGAATAACTGCCTGTCTCAGGCAACTCCCTTTGTTCCTCACAGACAAAAGCAAGAAACCTCCAGTTACCTTTTAAAACAGCAGAGGGGAGGTGCAGGAAGCCCTGTTAGCTCTGAACAACCCCCTGATGGGCTCAGGACCTCACAACAGCTAAGAAAGCAGGGCAGTACCATAGTGAGGGACCCCAGAAGAACAACCCTTCTTCTCCTGTGGGGACAAGCAGCTGGCAGGAACATCCTGAAGAAGAACCTAGCACAAACAGCAGGAAAATCTGCCACCGTGACGACTAGTCATGATTTCCCAAATTCAGTTCGGAGAAGGTAGGTTTTGAGAGGGCACAAACTCAGAGGCAGCCAAGACTCCAGGAAACTCTTGCTTAAATGAAAGGTCAGTACTTTGTCCACCTCGTCTCTGCCACTCACTTGTCAATCACCTCTCACCAAAATGCAGCTGAGGGTAAACATGGTTTACCCCCTTGTAACTACCCAGTGACCACCACCCAAACTGGACCACTGAACAGGTTTATCTCAGCCCGAGCCAAAGATAATTCTGCAATTGCCACAGTAAGAACAGAGCGGTTCAACATCACACCCACGGGGTGCCAAGTGTTTCTCCAACCTCCAGCTCCTACCCAGCATTAGGCCCACAGCTAGGAAGGACACTAACAGATTGAAAAGGCAAAAAAACAAACACTACGGATTAGAATGGATGAAGGAAACGCTGCTTACCCTGAAGAAAGAAGATGAGAAAAGAGACAAAGTACAGAGATGAGTCCTGGAGAAGGTGACCTGAATTACAGCAGTTCATGGGGCGGTACCCTGGCAGGGTCACCCTCCAAGTACATAATTAGTGCCAGGCCTGAGGAAAAAAACACTGTTACTAAGTCAATGCAGCCAAGGGGAGAGGGGGGAGCTTGGGAATTGGGTGGACAGGGCACAGAGGGTACATTTTCTTTCTTAATATAGAAGGAGCAATGACGGAAGAAGCAGACTTTCCTCACCCACAGCCAAGTCCTGGCGAAAATCAAGAGAAGCCACTGCTGATACCAACTCAGAAGATCACTGCTGCTTTGGTAGTGTAGTAAGGCCTGAACAGTGCAGATAGCTTTCAAGGAAAAGATTTTTCTTTAAAAGGTGAAGAACAAAAGCTCCCCCCCCACCAAACTCCCGCCCTTCTTTCCCTTTTCCCCCTCCACCCAAATAAAGTGTAAACATTTAACCCCAACACAGTGAATTCTGGCTACCCTTTGTGTGGCTGAATGTGTGGCTGCCAAATTTTTCCTAATCTACACAGAAAAGCATTATTCCCATTATGCAGCGTGTCATCTGTAAAAACGAAGCAAAATACAGAGTTAAAATAGATGAAAGATGAACAATAAAGGGATTAAGGTCTAATTTGTTAAGATTTACTCTAAAAAATACATTTTTATTCTAAAACTACATATATAACAATGTATTTGTAAATTTTGTTCTTCTCTTTCAAGGCCATGTCATACTGAAGAGCTTGAGTTAGGCTGTGCTGTCACATCAAAGTACACCTGGAAGGAAGCAGCGGATGCAGGAGGGGGGAGAAAGAAGTATGTAGTCTGGAGAGGTCATAAACTATCTCCACTGAAGAGGGAAGAAAGACAAGTTAGATGAAGGGGAAGGGGAAGCATTAAAACACACCAACTGTGAAAAAAAGACTCAGAACAGACTTTGTTTGAAAATGAGAACACTAACAGCTGCCCTTATGACACCACAGTTAATAAAGACTTTCATAAGTGCCTTAGAAGTCCAAATGAGCATATTCCCACATGATACATATAAGCACACATACACATTTACACAAAAGATGTTGAATTATAAGCCACGCTAATATATCCCAACTCCTTGAAGCAGAAGTTAAATAATATTCTGTTCAATAATACAAATTTAAGGTCAGTAACTCCTTAAAATTACATGTTCAGAAGTTGAATGGAGGACATAGAAGTCTCAGAGGAGAATTAGTTATGTAGAGTTTATCACAGTTTTATAGTTTAAATGTGACTGTGCTTGAAACAGAAACCCACCAAGTCCCAAGCCAGACATCAGGCACACTTGCTTTGCCTGGGCTGTTCCTGAAAGCCTGGCAGCTTGTCATTTGTAACAAATAACTTGCAGTACCTGCACCCAACACTGTGCTGAAGTTCTCAAGCGCCTCACAACACACTGTGTTCATGACTAACTCTGCAAAGGCCACGCTCCCTTTCTGCTTCCTGGCTCTTCCCTGAACCAACCCCAGACCTCATGCACTGCCACACAGCTCCTAAGCCCAAGATAAACTGTTGAAATGGGAACCTACCATAAAGCCAAAAAAAACCCAAAATCAAACAAGAAAACACATCTAGTCCGCAGAAAACAAAACACGGTGTCAACCTACCACTTACACGGTAAGATCAGAAATTAAATTATGAAAATCAGCTCAAGCAATGAAGGGCATCACCAACATGACAGTCTGACAATAAAATTAAAGAAAAGCCTCTGAAAGATTTTTACCAACAGCTGGATGGATCCTTCTTCACCAAAAAGCAAAGCACTCTGAACTGAAGAAGGTGATCTTAAGCCTACATATGTTTTAAATAAAGAAGGCCTCAATATTTCCTTTCAGTCAGGAAATATACTTAAAGATTTATCGTGCATTCTGAACAGATCATTGCTCACTCCAGAAAGAACAATCCAATTCTCTCTGCAGAAAGCAAAACTATGGGACAAGAATGTTTGAACACTTGAGCAATGGGAGCTGTAATTAAGCCTGTCTCTTCATGACAGACCATCAAAGGGTGCCATGGGAAAAAAAGCAAGGCTCAGGGGCATAGTCCTTCTTCATCGGAATCCCTCCCACATGAAACCGGGAAGTAACTTGACCTTACTGTGAAGGAAAAGCAGTACCAAAGCCAGAGTCTATTGCACTGGAAAGAAAATCAGCATCCAGCTAGAGCTGACTGCGCTATGCAGGACAGACCCGCCCGCATTCAAAGAGGTGAGTGGCACTCACACTGCACCTCACACTGCCCTGGACCTTTGAGAGACACTGCTGAAATAGACAGTGTATTCAAGGCAGGAACTAAAGCTGGTGGTTCTGACTAGCCTCTTTCTGCCACGTGCCATCTGTCTGCAAGCAGCCCTCCTGCATGCACGGGCTGGTCAGCCACAACGATCTCCTGTCGTACTCCAGCTGGATCTGTACGAGCATCCTTCCTCCGCTCTGCAACCCCCACTTCCCCCACTGCAGCTCTCTGAAGCAAAAATCACCTCCTCCTCTGTACAACAGCCTCCATGTTTAATTACTGTGCTCTGGATAGTCACAATCCATACATATTAATCTTGGAGCTTTATTCAAGCCTGTTCAAGCATTCCCCTTCAACTGCGAGTCGTTATTGCAACACAGCAGAGTGTAATGGACTGATTAAAAGTTGGAGCCTGCTTCGCCAGTGCCTCGAGCATGGAGCTAAAAGGTCTTGTGGGCACCCAGGGGCCACCACAGCAAGGGAATTTAGGGCCGTGGCTGCTGTGGGAGCTGCTGCCACCCTGTTACTCTGCCTCCTCAAAAGATACAAGGCGACCAGGGAAGAAGCCCAGCACAGCTCTACCAGCTTGCAAGGCAGCGGCACTTCATGGTGGTGGTAACTCCTGTCCTGTGCTTTGAACAGTCACCCTTAGCTTTTCCTACTTTTCTACCTTCCTTATTTCTCTCTGCTCTTTACAGAAATAAAGTTGAATTACTGTTTTGGAATCCAGCATCTGGCCTCTTTTGTGCCTTAATCCTAGAATTGTTTTAGAACCTCGTTCCTCTCTCCATCTAAGCAGGTTGGAACACGGGGCTACCAGTTGATCAAAAATAAGATTTGTATTAGTTTTTTTGTATACTTTTGCATAGTTAACCACAGTATTTTCCTTGGATTGTCTTGCCATTAGTTAATTTTCTGTACCAAAAATCCTGCTCTAAATGTCAGCTGCTGTGCTGCACAACACTGGTGCACATATTCAGAAGTGTAGGGAAAAACAAAACCCATTTCTTTTCAAATAATGATTGATAACTGAAGACAGTCCTCTCTCGCTTTCTGGGCCTCCCTTTTGATCAAGTAGTTAGGAAGAAGCAGTTTTCCTAAAAGCTGCAGCTGTTTTGTCAGCATAATCCCTCTAAATGCAAACAAGCTTAGTAACTCATGTTACCAGTTTCCACGAGGTTTAAAATAGCAAAGGTCTACAGCAACATTTCCAAGTGCCTGTATTTCAAATACCAAGAGTTTTGAAATCTAATTCTCAGTTTGTGATAAATGCTGTAAAATACAGACAACAGGGAAAGCCTGGGGAGCAGAAAATGGGCATCCTGCATGATGCACAGAGGCAGCAAGGACACTGCCTGCATCACAGCAAGTACTGTGTGGCCTTGCAGCCAGTAAATAGGAATAACCTAAGGCTACACGAACTCTGGCCCCTCCAATCTCCAACATCAAAAAGCACATAGCTTTCCATTTCACTTTATTACTCAGCAAACAAGAGAAATGGTCACAATCAAGGTGTGTTACAAGTCAAAACAGAACACAGGTATGGCACATCACATCTCTCATTCTGAAGCATTTTATTCCTCGGCTACACTCTTGTGTACAAATACATGCAAAACCGTGGTGTAAAACCAGCCCTGCTCTCCTCTGCAGTCTTACACTTGGCTTAGTACCCTTCCTGTGTACTCCCAGGCTTTATACAGGCTCTGAGCCTATCACACATTCTCACTATTTGCCTAGGTTCACTGAGGAGATCATCTTACAGAAAAAAAAGATGCAGCTGGGGGAAGGAAAAGGTTATTTAAACATGCATGCACTCATAAATGATACACTGTACTTGGTGCAAGATATCTCTATTTTAAAAAAATAAAAAGAGTTTTTGTGGTTGGAGGAGAGGTAAAACATCAAGAAGCAATGATTTTTTTTGAAATGGAAATACTAATTTTTCTTTTCAGTGATGCTCTTATTTCCTAGGACCACAGATTGCAGTAGGGAAGAAAAAACCCAAAATCATACAGCTTCACTCACATAGCTGCTGGACTTCAGAAACTCTTACTATGTTGTACATTAGTATAATGATGGCAGGACGATTTTCAAGAGTAAATAATTGCCTTTATCTTGCTGTTTTAAAAACTGAGTATGAAAAAAATGAACACAGTTAGCAGCTGATGTAAAAATTCAAGTACTTACTGCGTAGGAGCCTATGAGGAATGCAGCATTTGCTTGTTTTTTCTGATCAAAGCCAGTATAATGAATTATTTTCTTCCTTGTCAATGAAAATGACTGCATCAAGAAATGAACAAGATTATGATTTTGCATTTTAGACCTTTTATCCCTTCTTTTGAAAAACTAGAGGAATGCAAGAGTTTGTTTCCCTGCTTTCAGCTACCTCTATTCAGAGAACCAACCATCCTGTAGACTAATCCCTCAGAAGCTTTGGGAAACTTTGCATCCCCACCTAGATTGTTCCACTATTTTTCCCAGTTAATAATAATTTTTTTGTACAAATTACAGGAATCTTTTATTTTTCTTCTTACATGTATTTAGCATTTCCAGCTTCAACCCTTATGTAACAGATAGCCATTTATGAAAAGTAAATTGAAAAATGGCTTTCTCAAAAACATCACAGGCATGTTAAAGTTGCAATAGTTTTACAAACAGACTTTAGACTTTTTCATTCTTAAAGAAAACCTGACTCTCTATAAATCCAGTAGTATTTGTTTCTAAGCATCAGAAACATGCTTAGATTAAAATGTTTTGAAAGTATTTCTAAACTTTATTATAAATAGGTTTTTTTAAAATATCATCTTGGCTTGGCATATAGTTCCTCCAATTATCTTAGAAACTGGGTGGAATGGCATTTTCAACAGAAAGGACACACACATCTGTCATGGTCATTATCCCCCAACTGGCCCTTGAAATAAATTCTGGTGTGCTTAAAAACTGCACACTTTGATCAACTGCTAAGCTATCATGAAATGTCACTTCATGTATTTACACAGCAACGTCACTTCAATGCACTCAAGACAAATAAACCCCAGATCACTAGCAGAAATATGTTCTCAATCCTAACGTGCCTGCCCAAAATCAAACTGAAAATTGAAAAGGATTATCATACAGACTTGTGCTGCCTCAGAGCATCCTGCAAACAAAAATCAGAGAGCCTTATCTCTGGCAAACCTGTTTGTAGTACCACAGGGATAAAGCAAGTCTGGATTATGCAAACTATTATCAGTCACAGACATCAAGGAATGAAAAAAAAAATACACTCTTAATCTGTAATGTTCTGTATACTTTGCAATTTTCACAGTTCAGTGGCAGCTTAAAGATCTAAGTAGTTTTGAAGAGGCAAACTGTGATTCACATTAATGCAAATAAGCTTTTTTTATCTGCCTAACAGGTTTTATGCTCCAACATCTATTAGAGGTCAACCAACTTGTAGTCATTCATGTTAATTATTATGGGGAGCAGGGAGTCCCTCTTCTAAAGACACTGTGCTCTATCAAGAGCCCAACCCTGAAAATTACTGAGCATCCCTAAGAGAAAATATTCTGCAGAAGGAGCACAGCAGTCTCCTTCGGGACAGTGCCATTAACGCCACTGAAAATCAAATGTTGCTTCTTATTAAAGAGATGTCGGCATCAGAAAAGACCAAATCAAACCAAAACATCTCAAATAAAACAGTGTTGCACTGCACCCTCAAGCTCACTCAATATTGGCAAGACTGCCGAGACAACAGAATTCCAGGAGGGGAGCTTTTCATTTAAAAGAGTCTGTAGTCATTCAGCAGCTGATCTTTCAGAAGCTTAACATTAGTTGCTGTCACAGTGGTGCATCTTCTGGTTCTTAAAAGTAACTGGGTCTTCCCTCCTGATCCTCCTCCTCTCTAAATTTACCTTGATAGATTCTGGCATTCATATTCAAAACTCAGCTGGATTAGGATTCTAGGAAAACACCTGAAGAGCAACAACAAAAAACCAACCAACCAACCAACCAACCAACCAAACCCATTTAGTTTTTGTTCTTTAAAAAGTCATTAATATTGAAAAAAAAAAAACCCAAGTGTTACCTTTAATTTCTTATTTAGCTTGCAGCAGTACCTGTAGACCATTGCCAGATTGAGTGGTCCAAAGTCTGCATAGAAGCTGGTAGAAGAAAGGGGAAAATTTGTCTATGACCCCTGTGAATGCCTTTTCTTTTTAGTAAGATACACAAAACAAGCAGTAATAATATACAAGTGACATATGTACATCATTCTAAAAACAAGAATGCCTTCTAAAATACATACATATGTACATGACACATACATACTATTTTGTTGGAGGAAACAGTTTTGTCACCCTTAAACATGGACTAAAACTTTCTTGTTTCTCACACAGCACCATTCAAGGCCAAACTGGAATACTCAAGGTTTGAAGAACCTACTGCTCAGTGCTGTGTTACTCCATGACAAAAGTTTTTAAACTCTATTTTAAGAGTAACTCATAAGCTTTACTTTAAAAGAAGGCAATTGTCAGAGCTAGAGAAAAGTAAGCACAGAGAATAAAGACTGATCAGTACTTTCAAAACCAGCAAGCACGCCCTTGGTCAAAAATATTTAAAGAATTAGCAGCATTCCACAAAACGTAAAAGGCAAACACTGCTCACTACAGGGGAAATAATATATCCACTGTCAGCTCATAAAGGCTTGAATTGATTTTGCCAGTGTTTGCTCTTACTGTAGGAAGTTCAAGCATTCCACTTTATACATCAGCAACCACAGACACCCCCTTCAGCCTGGCAGTTCCACGTGCACTTCTGAATCTATACGACTGCATCTTATTCCTGTGTCTTCTAACAGGAATGGGTATGGTGAAAGCTTCTGCTTGGAAAATGTTTTTAAGATTGCCTGATTGGAAGGCAAGAAACCATCCCAAGGCATATAAATCATCATGGCAGATAAGTCTAAGACCAAATTCATGCAATTAATTCTATAATGGGAATGGTATATCTCTCTCAGCCCAGTTTAGAAACAGAATGCCAATCGGACTGTTTCCTCACTGCTGGTGTTCTGACTAATTTATTTCTGAAAAAAAAACCACAATAAAAAATAAGACTGTACTTACTTCTCATACACAAGTTCATCATCTATGCAGAAATAATGGGTATTTGCAGCTCCACTCTTTGGTTTTTGGCAGAGAATTGCGAAGTAAAGGCGATCTGAAATGCAAGAAAATTTGAAGCTTTCATAAGCACCACACTTTTCTGCTGAAAGCCTGAAGTATTACCTGTCAAGGGTACGACTTTAAATGGTTTAAAATGAAGAAAATCTTCTCTTAAGTACCACCAAAGTAGGCATTATTATTGCTCCAGTATTAAACAAACAAGGCCCACAAAGATTGAGGCTTTTTGCTCAGCAGTGCTCCCATAATCCGCAGCTCTTTTGTGTTCCTTTCCAAGTGTTCCCCGCTTGACGACTCTGCAAAATAGCAGGACTCGCACCCACATACACAGCAGAGGCCTCCTTTGGCAGGTGGCTGCACTCTGAATAGCAACACCCCAGCCCCCCAAAATCAACCACAAACCCCTCTGCACCTCTGGCACCTATATTTACTAAATGATGAAGGGCACTCACACCAAAACACAGTGGAACTCCTTCTGTAAAACCGAAATTTTTGACAGTAGCAGCGTGCAATTAAAGCCTGCAAATACTGACTCGGGAGGGATGTGAGCGGGCAACCCACTGCCCCTCCAAAGCCTCTGTGCCTGCAGGCAGGAGGCATCTTGCCCTGGCTTCCTTTGCTAAGTTCTTTTTTTTTGGTGGGAAAAAAATACCAGCAGTATTCACATAGATATAAATTACTTTAATGGCCGGGGAAGCTGAAGGCCCACTGAACTTTAAACACTGACTGTGCTGCTGCTAATAAATTGCTGTGCTTGTGGTAATTGGTCAATAAAAATTGAGGCTTGCAGCACCACAGTAATACTTGTCTTCCTCCTGCTGAATATTTGGATAAAAATTCAGGCCTAAAAAGAAATCTTTTTTGTTTTGTTTTGTTTTGTTTCCAGCTAGGTGCCTAGAATAGAGATACTACTTAAATATCAAAACAGATCACCTGCATGTAAAAGTATTATTTTGACACAGAATTTGTGATGGATAAAAACTCTATCTCCTATTTTAGGCAGCAGGAAAAAAAAAAAAAAATCACCTTTATCTTCAAAACACCCTCCATGACCAGCACTTAGACACCATTACTCGTACCTTCAGAATAAGTATGCCATGAAAAAGAGTTCACATGTCTATATTTCAGCTGTCACACACTCAGTGCTCACCTAGGAACAGCAATATCTCAAGGGGCGAAGGCAGAAAAGGCCACCAGAAAGTACAGATTTGCAAAATGCTCATTTCACTTGCCTGATGCAAATCATTTGGCTTAAACATTTACAGGTCAGGTGCAAGCAGTGGGATGGACAGTCAGGCACGTCAGGCCTTTAATTCCTTACTCTCTCAGCAGAAGCAAGGCACCAAAACTTGACTATTTAATTTCTAATAGTCCCATCTTGTGAGCTTCTGTCCCCACCTCTGTGCTAGTGCTGAGCAGTATCAAAGTGGATTTGCATGAATTACAGTAGCAGGTACCCATGAATTACTGTAGCAGGTACACAAATGCAATATTTAAAAAAAAGAAAAAAAAAAGAGAAGAAAAGTAGAAAAAGTAGCGGCGGGAAAAAAAAAAAGAAAGAAGCAAAGAAAAAAAAAGGAAAGAAAAAAAGGAAAGAAAAAAAAAGGAAAGAAAAAAAAGGAAAGAAAAAAAAGGAAAGAAAAAAAAAGGAAAGAAAAAAAAGGAAAGAAAAAAAAGGAAAGAAAAAATAAGGAAAAAATTAAAAAAGCTGCTTTACTGATTTACTTCCCTCTGGTCTGAGAATGTAAGCTAATGTGTGTTTGGGGAGAGAACTGAGGGCAAAGGAGGAAGCAGAAAGGAGAACTGAGAGGATGTGATATCTAGGGATTGTGTTTAAACTGGCATTGCCAGATTAAACACATGTCACTACAGCCCCAGGCTATAATTTCACACCACTTCTAAACTGATTTAATGGCTAGCTGCCACCAGGTTCCTTACGAGGAGAAATCTTCTGAGTTAGCTCACTGAACCAGCCTGCTGGGGGTTAACGGTAGGAATACACAGCCAAAACTTCTCCCTCCATGGCATCTGTCCTTTAGTGCCAGTCTAATTATCGACTAGACTCAGCTCTCCCTCTTTATTGTACACAAACAATAACTGCATCAAAGTCTGGGCAGAATGGCTGTAGTACTCAAACTGACAAGCTACCTTCTTGCACTTCAGCTTCTTCCCAGCAGCTTTACAACGCTTTTGAAAATACAAAAGCACTACACAAAGAGCAATTCAAAATCCTCCAACACAAAGGGAGGATCAAAGTGAAAATAAATATAATTTGTGCAGGTCAAAGACCTAAAGTAAGTTAGCACTTTGCTCCTAAACAGGATTTGGAATAACAGAGTCACATCCTCAGCGCTCCTACTTTTACTGAAATTCTTCTGCAGCTGCTGCAAAAATGTCCAAAAAAATAAAGAATTCCTATTTTGAGCAAGCAGTGAGTATTTTGAATTGTTGTTGGCATTCAGTTTCTGCAGTGGTATCTCTGGACCATGTTAATTGTGTCTACTTTTAAAACACATGAAAGAAACCTGAGTTTAATAAATTTACAGAAGTACTTCACAACAAGAGCAGTGTGTGCCAAATGCCCATATCCTGACAGGCTGTCCATTCCTGTGCACTGCTAACAATTGCTCCCCATCATGTCAACAGCAGGCTCCATCTTTCTAACACGTTTCCTATGGGGAGATTTTAGAAAGGAGCTACACAGAGAAGTAATTTCCTGTATTTACCTCTCTGCTGACTTACCAGTCCAAATGCTGTATTACTCACCACGTCTGTTTTTACCTGCTTTTTTCCGAACATATTCCCAGTGCTGTTTAGTCAAGGATTAAGTGTGTTGATTTTTTTAACAGGAATCAAAAGAGAAAGGAGAATTCCTTCATTAAGAATCTGACTGCAGGATCGAGTGTATTTTATACATAAAATACACTCACACACTGATTAATTGATTTCACTAGTACTCCACAAAGGTTTGAACTGCCAGAAGCGAGGCTTCCCTTTTATTATCTTTGTTTCCTTTGCTAATTTTAGCTTTTTGGTATTTCATTTACATACACTGCGCTTGAGCGCTTCCTAATTCCTGCAAATTTCTGATAAAAAGTCATCCTAAAACTATCAAACTGGAACAGACCTTTCTAATCATCTCTCAGAAGAACGAGAGAGTAGGGCTCACTGCCTTACAGGCGGCTTCTGCACTGCAAGTAGGAGATATGACTGCAGCATGCTAGATATACTTCAAATACACTTAATTTTGTTAGCCTTATATAACAAAACAGTTAAAATACACAAATACAGACGTCACTGCCGGCAATTAATTTGAGTGAGCGTCCAGTGTACGACAAAATGAGCCTGCATACCCCTAGCAGAGGACCAGGCTACCACAGCTGTGTGACTGCTGGCACCTAAAGCAGTGAGACTAAAGCTAGCACAAACACGTCTACACAAGCTGATTGCAGTGTAGAAAACAGAGCTACTACAAAATCAGGATAATGTGAATGTAGAGAGGAAAAAGTAATCCCCTTCCTTTTACTCTCAGTAAGCCTGAGCTTTCTCAGGTTCTGCTGCACAGGCCCTCAAGAAAGAAATTTCAGTAACTCAAGAGTTACCGCTGGACTTGAGGACCTTAAGGGTCTCTTCCAACCTAATGATTCTATTATAAGAGACAACTAGATACTGAACAGACACTAGTGGCAGGACAAGTCTGCATATGATCAGCAAAGATTATTTCATGAAAAACAGAAGTTCTACGGCTCTGTTGTTAAACAGATGCCTTAGATGAGAAATTCAGAGACTGACAGTGCAACAAACCCCAACGTTAGTCTGTTTTGAATTACCAGGAATGTAACCAGAGAGTTCTTTACTACAGTAACAGGAGTGTATTTCTAGATCCATAAACCTACCTAGTAGGTATATGGAATTTTGTTGTGTTTCACTTAAAAGTCAACACATGAAAGATATACAAGAAAATATGAAAGGCAAATTTTGTAGCAGCGTCAAGACAAAAAGCAAAATTGTTTAAGATTTTCTTTTTAGTCTTTCTATCCTTGAAACGATTCATTTAGTCACGATATTTCAAATTTAGATGACGACAGAGTTGGCAATTAGAACAGCCTGAACTCTGAAAAAGCAAATAAAAGCACACTAAAAAGCTAAAGGAACTTTTAATTTATCAGAAAACCATGAAAGAATTACTTTCAGGGGCTATGTCATGACTTATCAACAGCACTGCTACTTTACTAAAATAGAGTCCTGGCACTCTGGTGCTCTTGACTGACACACAAGACTGTATATCTTCATGCACTTTCAGTTCTGGATTAGACACTAAAAGCCTCAAACATGTATTTAAAATCTCAGCTTTGAGAAAGACTAACAAGAAAGTGAGGTCATATCAGTGAAAGAGTAAACAGCTTTTGTACCAAGATAGTTGCATAATAAAAACTAATTGAAAGTGTTGATAGTCAGAATGTTGTGAGCTTAATGATACTTTTTAGAAGAGTCCTTAGCTTTCAAAAAAAATTAGTTTTCTACTTAGGACACTAAGTTTACAATGACAAGCAAGCAACAGTGGAAAAAGGACAACCCAATGGTTTGAAAAAAAAAAACCCAAAACAAAACAACACAAAACAAAAAAATCAATTAATATATTGAGTATTTCACTATCTGCTCCAAGTGACAGTGTAAGCAAAATGATTCACAATGGAGAAAAAAAATAAGCATGTACAGTGCAGCTCAGAGGATCCTTTAAGATGTCAGTTCCTCACTGTCAACAAACTGGATGTATACATTCAGCAGCAAGACAAACAAATGTCAGGAAATGCCCCATGATGCTATATTACTTACAATTTTATTCCACGTATAGTTATTGTAGTTACTTCATTTTAGAATTAACTACTGAAAATAAGTGAGAAACATGCACCTCTTTCCTGAGGTTTATACATCATAATTCCACCTCTTCTTTAAAATGTTCTTTATAAAATCAGAGCAATCACAAAGAAAAGCAGCCAAGGAAAGGAAATGAACAGGTTTCAGGCATCTCACAGAGGACTGTAACATTTTCTTTAGGTCATATAAATTACTTCTCTCAGAGATCAGAAGGACACGGGAATACACTTCTAATAAACAGAAGAAATGCACTCAGTTCCAGCAAATTGAATTAATACCAGCAAGCCTCACGCATCAGTTGGCAAAGAGGAAATGATAAAGCTTACCATGCAGCTTAATAGACCAAACAAAATAATTTTTAAAATAATAGCTTTCTTGAAAAAGTGAACAAAAATATCAAGATGATTCTGGTTAATAATTACTCTGACGAATAACGGCTGATGAATACAAGTCACTAAAAAAATAAAGAAATGCAATAATTAGTGTAAGTATTTTGAGTGTAAAATTCATGCAAATAATTTGCTGTTCATGAACATAACATCACAGAAGAAAAGTCTGCAGCAATTTAGGTTTATGTTCTGCTTCTGTCTTCTGCAAAGATGAAAAGCAGGGTAGCCTGCAATGTTCTTAATAAGTTGGGCACTATTTCTGTAAGCAGATAAGGTAACACATGCCTTTACAGTGGTTCAAATATTTACCAGTATGTTCACTTTTAAGAATAAGACCTTATCTGTCTCCAGTCCAAAACTAGTTACTAATTTCTCAGAACTGCACTGTGAAAAGGCAGAGCTGATAGTTCAAAATTTGACATAACTTTAAAAGAGATGAATAAAAAGGTAAGCCTGTCAGCTTATCCTCTTAAGATTTCTCTTAAAAAAAAATACGTATGACGAAGCAATGAAAGAAAAATTAGACAATATTCCCACTGATAGAAGCTTGTAAACAGTAGCCACTGTGCACAGCAAGACCAAGGCAAAATTAAGTATTATTAGATATAATAGTGTAGTGCACTTTAATCAAATTTGTTATACTGGGTACTGCCGAATATGGTGAAATCCCACTGAAGAAACAAACACAAGTCAAAGTCTAGTTGCTCTATTGCATTTAAAAGGGCGAGCATTTCCTTGAAGGAGAAAATACAGTAATTTAATGGGCCTATTGATGCCAGACACACATTATCAGATCCAAGCTGCATGAGACTGGTTAGAGACCTGTTTGCTGGAGATGTGAGCTGGGCAGGCCTGCATGGTGCTCCAGGTAGTGAAATTACCTGGTATCAAAAAATCACCATATGTCTAATGAGGGGTTTCTACACTTAACCTTAGAACTGTACCACCACCATTTCCTACATAAATGGTTGCTGTTATAGTAAAAAATACACATATGGAGTTATTGTAGCCTTAGGGTTCTGCATATAAGTACACCATTGTGTTTCTCTGTGAAGATTAGGCCTAAAACGCTGTATTTCAGGTGGGAGTATTTAGGATTTTACTCCCTAACAGTATCGAAGCTTTTTTTAAAAAGAAGAATCTGGGAAGCTTCGGGAGTTTACATTCTTCCCACATTGCTATACCCAATTTTCAAAACACGATCTTATGGTTTTCTAAACAGGCTGCTATCTAGGAGACACTAGATAATTTAAGGAGCCCTGCTTCTTGGCACAGAAAGAGAAGGTACACTGGTGCCTTTTCTCCACGTTTGCTCTTTGCACTTTCTCTTGCTCTGCCCACAGATATTCCCCGTGTCCCTCAGATATGTGCTGAGAGCTTTATCTCTCGCTTTTTATGAGAAGTTGTAAATACACCACCACTCTCACATTCTGACACATGACTTAAAAAGTGATTTGCTGTTGTTCTTCTTGTTGTTTTTCGGTGTTGCTGTTGCTGCTCTCGGGCAAACTAAACTCAAGGTCGCCTTGTAGCCGGGGAGACCCAAACCTGAACATAGAACTGTTTCGGCTCTGCTCCAGCAGGCTTCTTAAAACAGGCAGGTTCCTGTGCCAAAACAAAGCACGGCTCGGCGCCTTGGGTCACAAAAAAAAAAAATAGGAGGGACGGCACTGAGCAAACCTGACTGGTTTGAACCCAGCTATTTTAACTCTCCAGATAAACCTGCTGGCACTCCCGTGTCAAGAAGAGCTGCGGCGGTTTGCCCATTATTTTTACCCGTTAGCCAGGAAACATGACATCAGGGGAAAGATTTATATATATATATATATATATATATATACTCAATACAGGGAGACACGCGTTACTTTTTTTCGCACCCCACGGCGTATCGAGCGGGCAGAGCCGTGTTCATCGTTGCTTTCCGTTCACTCTCCCAAGCCCGGAACGGCAGCACAGGGGCAGCGGGGTGCTCGGCACCGCTGGGTTGTTTATCCCGCCGGGCGAGTTTTGAGAACAGTGACACGGCACAGACCCCGGCTGGGGACACCCGACCTACCCCCCCGGGAACCGCTGCGGCGGGACGGGACAGCGGGACAGCGGGACACCCCCGGGACAGCGGGACGGGACGGGACGGGACACCCCCCTCGGCCGCCCCGCGCCCCCGGCACGCCGCCCTCACCCGCGATCCTCAGGCAGGTCTCCGGCCCGGCCGGGAGCAGCTGCCGCCGCTGCCCCTCCGCCGCCGCCCGCGGCGCGCCCCGGGTCCTCTTGAGCGCGGGCGGCGCCGGGGCTGCGCGGCGCCGCGCCTCGGCCCAGCTCTTCCGCTTCATGGCGGCGGCGGCCGCGCCGCGCCGGGGCCCCTCATGCCGCGGGCAGCGAGGCGGCAGCAGCAGCGCAGGGACCCCGAGCGGCTGACGCGGCCCGCGGGCACCGCCCGCTCCCGCCCGGCTCGGCTCGGCTCGGCCCCGCCCGGCACAGCCCGCCCCGGCTCGGCCCCGCCCGGCCCGGCTCGGCCCCGCCCGCCTCGGCCGCCCCCGTTGGGCCCGTTGTGGGCGGTGGGAGCGCGGGGCGGGCGGGGCCGCAGGGCCGCGGTAACAGGTGGGCCGGGGGGCCCGGGCCGACCCCTGAGTGCCGCCCCGGCCCCTCCGCGGCGCTGCCGTGAGGGGAACGGCGTGACCGGCCCGGCGGGGACCCCCCTGAACCCGCTCCCCAGGGCGGCCGGAACGCTGCGAGGGAGCGCGGCCCGCCCGCCTTCCCTGGGGCTCGGCCGCCTTCCCCGGGGCTCGGCCGCCTTCCCTGGGGTTCGCCGCCTTCCTTAGGGCCCCGGGTACTGAAAGGGGGTCCCCAAGGACATATGATGCTGTAAGGCCAGCGGAAACCATTCCGGGACACGGCAGCCTTCTGCGCTGGAGTGGAGAGTTGAAGTAGCTGGGTTTAAATCTGCTTCTTAAGACACAGCCGCACTTTAGGACGCGGTTATGTGAAATAGGTGTTGCAATAAATCAAGCTAGTAGTTAGAACAACTTTCTGAAAACTGCTCCCTTCCCTCCTCCGTCTAATTGGCCTTGATGGCAGAAAGCCCTTGCTCGAGTGTTCTATCTGCTGAGTACGGTGATAAACTCCTATTGACTTCCACCTTTCACTGCGTTAACATTTCTTAAAATATTCTTGCTAAATAACCCCAAAGACCGAAAATTCTGCTGACACTTTGAAAACCAATAGTCCCAACTTTGTATGTGGCCATCGTTTTTCCAATTCATTACGCACGTGGGAGTCGCTGTCTCGCAGTGAACTCTGTGAAGCCGTGGCCAGATAGATGCAAAATGCGGGGCCTATACCCAGATTAGGGCTGCTCTTCTGCCGAATCCTCCTCTCTGTCTTCTTCCCTCTTCTCATTTGTCTGCACTTCGTGAGTCTTTCTGAAGAAGTGATTTTGCTGGGATAACACAGAGGCTGTGGTGTGGTTTCTGTCAGTACTGAAATGGTGAGGGTGGATGACTTCAACCCCCAGAGCTGTCAAACTACAACTTCATTCCAAGCCCTTTTAATAGCCCACAGTTCTTTTAGCTGTAGCTAGCTTTGTTAAATGTATTTGTTAGCAGCAACAGAACTATTACCATTGTTTATTAATCTTACTAAAAACAAGCAGGAAAACAGCCAAAAACTTCCTTTAAAACCCAAAGCACCGAGTGAAATGATTGCAAAACAAAAGTGGAACTGGAGTCAGTGTCCTTAGCTGTGACTATCAAGTGAATGAAGCAGAGTGGAAGCACTACAAATAAACTGGGTATTCATCATTCCTTCTCTTCAGAAATAATTTCTTTCTGTGTTTATTGCCTTTGTTTTACAGCCATAAGACCAGTTTACCACCTTGCTTTTGGCTGTGGTTTCAGTAACAGAGGCGTTCCAGGGTTCCTGACATACGGAGAAACACAAGTGAGCTGGGGGAGTGCTGGAGGGAGGGGGCAGCTCCTTATTTGTGAGTGTAGGAGCAGGGGTTCACCAAGAGCAGAGTTCACCCCCCTTGTGAGCCTCAACTGCCTGTCCCCGTCTGTCATGCCCAGCTCTGAGGAAGCCTCTGGTTAGCCCTGAAATCGGGTGGGTTCGGAGTCTGCAGGTGACTGCCTTCATCCCTGTGCTGAGCGCTCTTTAGTCAGAGCAGTACTGCTGCATTAATAACATCCTGCTTCGAAACACACTGTATCAAAATGGGGATGTAATTAATAACTTGCTAAGGCATAGTACCTTTAATAGAATTACATTGCTCGGTATGTTTCTTAAGCGAGCTTGTTCTTCTTCATCAAGGAACTCTGCATTTAATTTCTCGTGCTTTCCAGTGCCTGCTCTGGGCCTGCCGGTGACCTTAATGGATGTAGGAACAAACCTCTTCACAAAATGCCATTTTAAAATTGCATTAAATCTTAAAAGGGGAGAGAATTTTCAGTTGAGATATGTTTATACGGTAGCATTTTACCGAAGGCCAAAGATCAGAAACTGCGGAGGAGGATATGCTCCCCCATAAATCTTGGACAGTTTTTTTTTATTTCAGATTGCTAAAAGAAGCGGCTGGTGGATGAAAGAGGGCACATCTACTTTAATGAAAGCAACAGACTCTGAATATAAACACTTCTAGAAAAATGGATAATATGAAATCTGACATAACTGCAACCCAAACTGCTGTTGTCCTTAGCTCGGTTGTCTAAGACACAAACAAATAAGGAGAATTTATTCTGAGACCTCTTGCAATGAGAGAAAGTACATACATACAAAGGAAGAACATTTTGCTGTAAATCTTCCTAGGAAAACAAGTAATTGACTATAGCTTACTCCAAAACCAATAGTCTGATCAGGTATATGTTTAAGACACACTTCTTCCTAGCCCTGCAGACCCCCATTTTTGTTTGACACAAAATAACTGCAGACAATAGGTGATGTATTTAAAATATTTATTTAAAATTATGAAAAGTATTTAATAATGTCTGCCACTGCATAATGTCAGATGCAAAAGTAGGCATAAGCCTAAATCCCAGTGTTCAACACTGTGACTTTTAATACAAGATTGTCAT
The DNA here is from genome assembly GCA_038380795.1 of Pyrocephalus nanus. Taxonomy (NCBI): domain Eukaryota; kingdom Metazoa; phylum Chordata; class Aves; order Passeriformes; family Tyrannidae; genus Pyrocephalus; species Pyrocephalus nanus. Next base: position 72,881,384 of record CM076263.1, on the reverse strand, counting down.
TTTAATACAAGATATTTTATATTTTAATACGAGATTGTCATACGGTGCTCAAAGCTTTAAAACAGTGCTGAGAAGTATTGGATTGAAAGTCAGTGTTGATCTGCTGAAGACATGTTCTTCTGTCCAAAATCGGATTTTTTAGTTTAGTGCATCTTGAACAGTGATTTTTAAAATATATTAACAAGATTGTTTGATGAGACAGTAATAAGCTCCAGGATTTTTTGCAATCAGCCTCAGTTGTGCTTTAGTTTTTATTATCTTGTACTCAATGGGAATAGCACTTTTGTGTCCACCTTCAGTGCCAGGTAGTTTATTCTGTGCTCTCATTTTCTAGATAAAGTTTCAGATGTCCTACAAAGACACAACATTACCAATGCTTGTTGGAGTTCACTGGAGAATTGTTCTTGTAGAGCACAAGTTTTAAAAAAATTATATATTACGTCAGTGTCATATGTCAATTATCTGGGGTTTGTTTGAGAAATTCACTGTTTTAACTCCTGCCAGCTGCAAAACTGTATTAATGGGAACATGATCCAGCCTGTTTTTATCAAGGTGCAAAAAATGAACTTCATTGCCTGGAAAGGAATAAGAATAACATGTAAATTACTGAATAAAATATTTATTTATTCAAATATGTAAGTGAATCAAAGCAGCATTCTGACTTTGTACTAGTACTTGTACAAATGTGTACTAGCTCTGTAGACTGCACAACATACTGTATTTTAAGCAATGACAAATTTTTTTTTAAATTATGTTAAAAAAACAAGGAACATCGAGGCACCTGACTAATCTAAATCTGCTGTAGCATGATGTTTCCTAATGATGTGAATGACTGTCCTGTTTCAGCTCCCCCTTCCTGCACTACTCCTCTACTAAACATCAGATGCCTTGAATCAAACGTGAAAACAGACTGTAGGTAAACACCACGATGTCAAAAAACCGCTCCGAATTTCGAGGCAGTCATTCCATCAGCACTCGCTTTCTGCAGGGCTGTGATGAGCTTTGTGCCACCTCTGTGGGAGCTGGGACTACACAATGACACTTTGCAGATTCCTTCACGCAACAGAAATCACACAGCTGTGCACAGGAGTGTCTCCTCGGGACCCACAGGGACAGCGGGCGAGATGGCAGCAAACAGCTGAGGGAGACAGCTGTACCTTCCACACGAAAACAAAGCAGCTCACCTGGGCCTACAATCAAAGCTCCTCCCTGCTGAGCAGGGTCTCCTTGGAAATCAAAAGCCGGGCCAGTCATTGCTCTCCATATGCTCCTAATGCTGCCCAGAAGCGTGTTTGATTTCACGTGAGGGCTCCGCACTAAACAAAGCCACAAAATATTGTTATCTATAAATACAAAAGTAGGTGGGCAACTCACTTCCTATTTACACTGCAGTCATACTATTTTATCAGAGCATTCATGTTTCATTTGTGTAAGTCCAAGTAAGGTGACAAAATTATTCTTACCTGATGCGCTACTGCCTTCACCTCTCTTCATGCCAAGCGTTTTATAAATTTCCCTTTGTGGATCTACATACATTTCATGTGTATACCCAGTTAAAGTGCAAAAGGGCTGCAAAATATATGCATACACACACACACATACGCACACAAAAAAGTAATATTTTTAAGGTTAAGGCAGTAACTGGTTAGGGTCTGCTGACAACAGAAAAAGTACTGACGCCCTGCCAGCTCCACCCTCCCCCACCTCTTATACGGAAGCTGTGTATTTATTTATCATGTTAAACTAAAGGCCAAAAATTTTCAGCCTCAAAGCTTTTATTAAAACAAAGCTTCCAGTGAAATCAAGAAAAGATGTTTCTTAGCAAGCCCTGGTGGTTTTTAAATTGAAAGTTTGAGTTATTTGCTCAATTGCCTCATGAATACTGTCCTTTTTTTCTGCAGTTGCAAATGACAATCTTTTCACTCAGAGCAAATCCCTCAATACAGACCATTAAGACACAAGAGAGGATAAATTTAGCGACTACTTTATTTACCTTGATGTGGTGATAAGATGACTGCCCAATAACTATGAGCCTCACGTTTGCTTCCTAGAACAGAACAAGGGTATTGAAGTTGTAAAGAGGAACTCGCTGTTTCTGCATGACTTCAAAGCATTAGCAGAATCTGGTGTCCTGAGCTAATAATCACGGTGCACTGAGTTAAAAGTATTTGAAATTAAAATCACTTACGTGTTTGGAGACTTCACCTTTGTCACCCACGGTCAGAAGCAACGTTAGGTGATAAATTATATTTAAAGATAACTTTTAAATTGCAGATGTGTAAACTTCGAGTTTCCTGTAGCATTGGTAGCATTGTCTTTTCGATTGATTGCAACACGCTGTGATTTTGGAAATTTGAAATTTCCACTCGGTTGCACCTACCTCTAAAGAAGCAGCATGGAAATGCTGGTGCCCAAACAGCTGTGATTTACACCTACAGACACACATTAATAGATATAACTGGCATTCACACATACTGCTGTCTCTTGCGGGTGCAACATTAGGCCTGAGCCTAAAACAGAGGCCAAAACTTGAGTTCATTTAGATGCCCAGTAAAAACAGTTAATAAAATATAATAAATATAGTTTCATTAGCGTGCAATACTTGCCTTTCCCATATAGAATAATTTTGCTTGTTATGAAAAGAAGCCCTCCTAGAAACAAGATACACTAAGAAAAGCATGGGCAGATTTTGATTGTACATACATTTATTTGAGAAGTTAAATTAAGAAAATGTCATTCCGAGTACCACTGGTCCAGTTTAGAAATATCTGTCCTGAGAAGAGAAGCTGCCAAAGACATTTCCCTTTTTTATCCTCAAGTTCCTAGTCCATCTCAGATGGACTTAGATGGACTTGCTGTCAGCAATGACCTGAGTCTCTGTCATTGGCTATGCTGCTGTTGGGAGTAAAATATGACAGAATTTCAATCATCAGTCTGGAAGAGACAGATTGACCTTCCACATTTAGCAGGAGATCATCATCTCTGGTGTCCCCTACCACCCACCAAATACCTGTCCACAGCAACCCCTCCTCTCTGTCACAATGTCATTCCTTGTTTGAGCAGCTGCCCAGAGAACAGGTCACACTGCTGATGCAGCTTACAAATAACCATAGGAAAAGATACTGCTTTTAATCCAGATCAATTTTCTGATCTTGTTCCACGCACAACCATCAGTCAGCCCTGCCAGCATAATGGAAAGGGCAGTAGTTAGCAGTCAGGAGAAGACAGCTGTCCAGGGCACTACTAATACCAGAAGGAATGCCTGTCAGATGTTGCCTAGCTGTCCTAACACAGCAGTAAAAAGAGCACCAAGCTAATAGGGCAGGGAGAAGTAATGCTGCTGCAACAGAGCGTGTAGTGCCATAAATCCTTTCCCGTGTTTCCTAGGCAGATTCATTATTGCTGTTGTAGCAAACAATGGAAGTGCTTCTTCTGAGCCACTTTTTTTCTTCCTGGAAGCCTCATGCAAGCCTGTAGCTGGACATAACAAATCAGCTCGATGGCAACGACCCCACATACATATTAAGGGCAGGATACTTACTTGTAGAAATGCCTTGGGGACTTTTGCCAGATCTTCTACATATTCCTTACAGGTGTAACACAAAAAATTCTGCAACATAGCCAAATGGATGTGTCAGAAACAGACCTAACTGCATAGCAACGAAGCCACAGATTACTGATTTTGGGCACACAACACTTTGGAGGAGAACGGGAACCAGGAATGAAAAAGATTCCAGTCCTTTGAAGTCACTAAATTTGGATTAGGACACCGGTTTAATCCAAGCCTGAACAAGGACGCTGGTCCTGCGGCCTTGCTCATATTTTTATCTCTAGATATCGCAGGAATGCGATAGCTGGCTCAACAGCTGGGAAAATCAGGGAGACGTGACCCTCGTTTCCCTAAAATCGAGGATGAAGAAAGCGTTCGCTTTCTGGCAAACAGAGTTATCGCTTCACTAGGGCGCGGAGGATCGCACCGGCCCGCTCGGTGCCCTCCATCCCCGCACGAACAACCCCGCTCACCCGCACGAACACCACGATGGCCTTGCGGTCCCCGAACAGCGCCTGGAAGGGCAGGCTCCTGCCGTCCCGGTCCAGCAGCAGGCAGCGGGCAGCCTCGCCCAGCCCCGCCGGCTCCCGCCGCCCACAGCCCCGCGCCCGCCCGACCTGCTCCGTGACCGGCGGCGCCCGCGGCCCGGCCATGGCCCCGGCGGGGAGAGGCGGAGCCGGGGGAACCCAGGGAGGGGCTGTGGGACGGAGGGGAAGGGACGGGGCCGGCGGGGAAGGGACGGGCTCGGCGGGGAAGGGACGGGCTCGGCGGGGAAGGGACGGGCTCGGCGGGGAAGGGACGGGCTCGGCGGGGAAGGGACGGGCTCGGCGGGGAAGGGACGGGCTCGGCGGGGAAGGGACGGGCTCGGCGGGGAAGGGACGGGCTCGGCGGGGCCGGCGGGGAGCGGAGCGGCCCAGCCCGGCCCAGCCCGGCCCGGCCCGGCCCGGCCCCTCAGGGGGAGAGCCCCGGGCGGCCCGCAGGGACACGGAGAGCTGAGGGGGAAGGAGCGAGGAACCCGCAGCACAAAACCCCGCGCGTCTCTCAGGGCACTTTGTGCCCCGAAAACACCGTAAAGTCACGGGGAGCTTGGCCGGAATGGTCAGGGCTGGCCCTGCCCGAGCCCGCAGCGCTGCAGAGCGCTGGGTGAGCGATAAAAACGCACCGGGAGCTGCTGTGACAACACAGAACACACGCCAGACCCGCTCTCCTTATCCCAGCAAAAGCAGAACTTCACGGTGCTTTGGCGGCTGAATAGCAGAGGGTGCTGTGTGAGCAGCGCAAATGCTCATGTGAGTGCGTCATGTGCACGCAGAAGTGAGTGAAGTTTTCCCTAAAATAAGAACAGCGGGCCATTTAAGAGTATCGTAGTCTCTTGGGTTATTGTGTTGGCTGAAAACTTATAAGGACAAGAGCACTTTTCTTCAGGGGTAGAGAAAAAGACGTATCAGAGAGAACAGGACTGAGGGGACCTTCAGAAGTTATTCTGCTTTGTGAAACTTTCCGACTATACCAGATCTAAAGTTCCTTGGCAAACTGTCCCAGTGTCTGTATGTTAACGTTACTCAAACTTACTTCCCCTATGCTTTGGGTTAAGCCCACTGCTTTTATATCTCCAGGAGGGAGCACAGAGAGCAGGTTGGGTCTCGCAGTTCAGTATGTCCTCACAAAGACTTTGATTTAAAAGGTGAAGAATTAAAATTCTGTAAAAATCAGTAAAGAATTTCTGAAAATTGTGAAGCTTAACATTCTGCTACATACAGTTGGACGCAGTGATTTTACAGGTCTTTTCCAGTTTAAGTGATCCTATGACTTCGAAAAAAATTAGGCAGTGTTAATTCGCCATTGTTGTTTTCATCAGGTTTCTTTCTTTGTTCACTTAACAGGTATACACTATACTGCCCAACACATTTCTTCTACTAGCAGTCCACCAAGAACACTGTGGGTTGTGCAGCAGCACTCTGCAGGCCCCTCAGCAGCACTGGTGGGAATGTGCTGCCTACCCTTGACTCCTGCAGGACACAGCAAAGCAGAGAGAGCTGCCGACTTTTGACAGGCTTTGCTCTTGATCTGGAAGCTGAAGTGGACAGGCCGTGACCTCGTTGTGTTACTGCTGCAGTAAAACCTCTGGGCAGCATTAGGCAGGGCTCAGGGGCACTGCTCAGTGCTTGATCATCAGCAGAGCTCGGACCAGGGCCCTTGCAGCTGGAAATGAGAGCCTGCTCTGCAGTCACATCACTGTGGGGGATCTGCTGCCACAGCCTCCGAATGGGAGCACAGATAGGATTAGGGCTGGGCAGTGTGGTGTCACAAATTCAGATGATGCTGCCCTGGGTCAGTCTGCATGTAGCTGACCTTATGCCTAGGATCTGAAAAGCTCGTTCTTTCTTGATGGGATATGAAATCTCTTGAGGGGCTCAGCCTCTCTGGGAGAGCTGCTAATCATTCCTTCTAAGCCAATAGAGACTGCATGCAGACCTTGCTTTATTTATTCTGTTTGGCCTCCTTAAACTAGCTGAGGCAGCATATCCTAAACACCTGCTTTCAGCAGTATGCAACTGAGGAACAGCCGCTTTCTGCTCAGGATATTTGCCAAAGCATTCTCTAAACCCCTCAAAAAAAACGTGTTTCTAACTTTTGATGGTGATTCTTAAGTGCTGCTGGAATACAAATATTGCTGCCACCCCCAGTTTTACAGAGAAAGAATAGAGGCGAAGGCAATTGTACATGTTCTCTGAAAGAGGAGACACTCAAAATTAGCAGTCACTTTTGAAAGCTGAAGTTTAAAGTCTTTATTTAATATAAACTTAACAAAAATACAGATATAAATTCCACTAATTTGGTGGGAAGAAAAAAATCCTTATCTGTTGACATACTGGCTGTCTGAGAGTGAAGGCCACTAAAACCACATAATTCTTCAGTGTGTGCTGTGAGTAGGGAAACTTCCTCTTCTTTCCCCTCTTTTCTTTATTATTCACAAATATAAAAATGTGGATAACTTACAAAACACACTTGTCAGCGTGATGCATTTTTCATTATCTTAAGGAGAATCAATTAGTGCATTTGCATTATTAATCATGATTCAGGATGGAAGTCACTGTCTTCACTGCAGTGCAATTTACAGTTGAAGAGAGAAACTTAGCTAATATTTAATTAATCAAGAGTTAGGTTACTTTGTGCTGTGAGTAAGAAATTCAAATTCCTACCACTTCGAGAGGGAGAGCAATAATTACACAAGGATGTCAGTTAATTTATTTGTTCTGTATTGACTAGTGAAACAAAATACCAGCTGTAATTATGCAACCTTAATTCCTTTATTTACGGCAGCTGAACAAAGTATCTGACAACAGAGGTGTGACCTGTGTCAAAACCATAAAAGCTGTCTAAAGTATACGGCGTTTATTTGTAAAGCAGCACGTTATTATCAATTTACTGCACAATATACTGTTTACTTAGCAGAAGGGTATTTGTTGTTCTTGTTTATCTAAGTATTGTTTCACTAGAGATAACGTGGTTATTACTTATCCGCTGAAAAGAAATTAGTGTTTACAGTTCCAGGGTAAAAACATCACGCTAAGTGCTAGCTAATAATGAGTAGTTTTCAAACTGCTGTTGTAATTAATTAAAAAGGAGTAAAGATGTGTACTGTACTGTAGATAAGACGGATTCTTCTCTGTGAGGGTGGTGAGAGAAGTGTCCCAGAGAAGTTATGGGTTTCCTGTCCCTTGGAAGTGTCCAAGGTTGGATGGGGCTCTGAGCAACCTGGCATAGTGGAAGGTGTTCCTGCCCGTGGCAGGGGGTTGGGACAAGATGATCTTTAAGGTCCCTCCAAACCTTTCTATGATTCCATAAGAGCTTTTCCCTTCATGTCTGCCTTGCATTTTTTCCTTAGAGTCACAATGTCCTGGGGGTGTGCTGATTTCTTACGCTGTGCTGAGTCACAGCAGCATGGGAGTGATTCTTCTGAACAGCAAGGGAAACAGTTTGCAGCCTCGAAAGTGATTTTGCAAACGCTGGGTTCATCTGCGTTTTTGCTGCCTGGTGTGTGTTCTCTGTCTCCTGATGTCATTCCTCTTTATTTTTGCTTCCTTTTTTTTTTTTTTTTTTTTTTTGTGTGTTATATGTGTGTGTTTTTGTTTGGTTTGAGGTTTTGTTTGTTTGTGTTTCATTGTTTTTGTTGGGTTTTGTTTGGCTTATTTGCTTTGTTGTTGGTTTTGTGGGTTTTGTTTGGGGTGTTTTGTTTTGGTTTATTTTGTTTTGTTTTCCCATGAGAGGGATATTACCGTTTCAAAACTTGCCTAAGTTTTGCTTTTTCACTCCCTTTAAAAATCAATTATTTACCAGACTAAGGGCTTCATAAGTCTGGCTGCAGTATCTGAGTATCAGTATGTGTTGCAAATTGATTAACTGTTGTTTCACAGCACAGATAATGGAAATGTAATTAAAAATCTACTCTAACAATTTAGCGATTATAATGACATATAGAGAAAAAAAATATTTCTCCTGCTAAGTCTGACATACTTTTGTACTGCAAACCCTACACAGAGAGCAGTAGTTACAAACTCACTACACAACAAAACAACAATATTAAGTGAAATGCCCACATTTTAGTTAACGTAGCCTCAGGGCAGAAAGAGAACTAATTTAGTAATAACTCCGTGTTTAATCTATTTCTGTTTTGCAGGTACCCACTCTGTGTGCTGCAAATGAAAAACAGGGACGACCATCTCTGTGTCCACAATTGTAAATTATATGTGAAGTCACTGCTGATTTGCTCTGAGTGCCACTAGTTTGAATCTTTCTTTAAAGAGCTAGGAGGAAGCAAATTACTTCTTAAATGGGTGAGACACTGTCAAAAAGCAAATCAAAGATATGCTGCGATCCAGGCAGGCCAAACAGAATTGTCTTGTATCTTGTTAGCGATAAGGCTCTTAGAAAGTGAGCTAATTATCACTGGTGTAAACCAGATCAGAGGATTAGGAAATAAAGAACGTGAAGAAAAGCAGAGGTGATCTCATAAATGGTTCATGCCAAATTAAGCCTTGTGGTTTAAGATTCTTGCCCTGGTGTCTTGCAAGGTAAACAACAACTTTCTTGACATCTTTAAAGAGTATTCCTTTTTTTACTTCCTCCCTCTTCTTTCCCTCCAGTATTCTGCTGGGTTTTGTCTATGCAGGAAAAACACACCTTGAGAAGGTATAGTAGAATAGGGTAGTCAGGAGGTAGAATAGAGTAGTTCCCAGCTACTGTTTCTGTTCTCTGTGTTCTTAGAGAGCTGGATGTGTACTTTGCAATGGATTCAGTTCAAATGGCTCTTTTACGTCCAGCAGCACTGACATTTAGCTACAATTAAGAATTCCCTCCTTGAGACCAGTGGATGGTATAATATTTTTGCTGGAGGCTAATAGCTTGAGTTGATTTTAGCACACACTTGAAACAGATTTCATTTATTTCCTGGTGTATAATTAAGAGTAGCATCAGTAACACCAGACATCTCTTGAGCCTCTTTGCTAGAGGGATCAATTAGGGACCCGGGCCTTTCCTCAAAAAGAGGCAGATTTGGGTTTTTTTGCAAGCTTGCCTGACTGCTTGTATCCTGAGGGCTACAAATCCATGGCCCATGCCCACCCTTCTGCCTTTCAAAACGACTTAGAAGTGCTGCCTAATTATCTCCTAATACTGTGTGGCTGACTGAGATGGTGCATGTGCCAAACTCCAGTGAAGTAAGCCCCAGTTTTCATTTAGTGAAGGCTTCCTTAAGAAATTATTTAAATGAGTAAAAGGAGTCTAAAGATAAAGTGTCTAATGGCCATCATGTGAACCCTCTGTCAGGAACTTTAGAGATTACAGCCTTCCAGCTGGCTCTCCCAAGAGGGCCTTTAAAATCCTCTCCAGTGGAAATAATGTGTTTGGTTTGTTAACAATGAGAACTTCTACCACAGGCAGTAGAGTTCATGCCAGAGCTGAGGTGGATGGCCTGGCCCTGAAAGCCTTTTGGATCTGGAGTTCATGTGGATGTGGGCATGAATCCTGCACTTGGTGCTTTGGAAGAGGAGCATTGGCTTAAGGCTCAAGAATATGGCCCCTTTTGCATCTTCAACAACAAAGCTGTTTTTCCTTCTGCTGTTTGCATCATAGTTATGTTATTTGCTTCAACAAAGATGTCAATCTGCTTCACAATATTGTTTCTTCTTAATGAAGCTATTCATTCTTTCCGTATTCTTCAATTGCTATTTTCAGTTATCTTTGTACGTGCAATTCTAATGAAGTCATTTCTTTATGCACAAAATAAAAGGGTGAATATAAATACATTAAATATACTTTAGTTATAGGCAACCATAAATTAAAATATATTAACATATCATCTAAAACACGAGTTCTTTAACTGAAATGTCTGCAAATGCAGAGAAGTGTTATCTTTATTTGCATATTGGTGAAAGGCCATTCAAACTAGTTCAAATTTATGCACTCTTGTTTCTTTACACCATCACCTTTTGTGTTGTAAGTGAGGATGTGCAATGTCCTTCTGTCCACAACAGCAGATTTCACACATAAAAGCTGAAGAATCAAGTATACACAAAATAAACTAAAAAAAAAAGAAAATAATGGAGAAGGAATGAAAAGCGACTGATTACATTCCCTTAAATTCTATTTCTTTTTTTTTTTTTTTTTTCATTTTCCTCACTGTTCCTCTGTAAAATGTTTGTAACAATTTTAACTTAGTTTCCTTGATGTTGATTTTTATGCATCAACAGTTTGCTAAACGCAGCTTCTGCCGCTTCTGCACAGTACATGAGTCAGGGTTGTTTTTTTTTTCAAGCTGAATTGACTTGTTCCCGTGTTCTCTCCAGAGAGTGATCAACAGCCACTGATAAAAAATTCTCATTAGGCACTTGAGCATTCAAGCTGTGGCCCTGTTACGGCTTCCAGGGTCCTGACATAGAACCCTAGAGGTTTCCATACCAGTTTGATCACACAAATAAATTAGCTAAGTGTCATAACAATCAGTCTGTGAAACATATGTGCTTCTGTGCTGCTGCTGTCATTAATTCTACAAAGGGAAATAATTTAAAGAAGCAATAGTTGTTGTTTGAAAACATCAGGAGAGAGAAGAAATCTGGCTGAGAGTCCAAAGGGGATCAATACAGCAGCATCTGGAACTGCCATGCCAGCAGGAATCACTACTTGCTAATGTAGTTTGTGTGTCTCCTCCTGAGTAGTTATAGCTATTGCTGCTCTTCTTACGTGAAAAGACAGTTAAGAAAAAAAAAATTAATCAGAATGGAACAATTTTTATTCCTTCCTACTGCTTAGAAGAATGCTAAATGCTAAGGCAGGGGTTACTTTAGTGTGTATCTACTTATTTGAACAAATTCCTAACATCATCTTTTATTGTCTTAGTCTGTAGACATATTGATTCTACCCTAAAAATGACTTCTCCAGGAGGTGTGGTCCCCTTGGGGACGTGTGTGTAATTATTCTTTTTCTCTGTAATACATGTTTGACACAGGTAAGGGGGGTGTGTGGCTGCTTTTGGAATGCTTCTTCTGTGGCCTGTCCTCTGTGTTGTTATGGCAGTGGCTTTTGCCTGAAAGCTTTAATGAGGTACTTTTGAAAATAATACATTTTAGTTATTTTTCCCTTGTGTATCTGTGCAGCTGTATTCTGAACAGGTCATTGTAATTCAGCCTCTGTTTCTTACAGTGTAATAAGGAGCTCGTTCACACTTGAGAGTTAATTCTGATTAAAGCAGATGTGAATTTAATTTCTGTAGGTATTGCTGAATAACTCTACTTGTGGTTGTGCTTATTTGCGCTCTGCTTATCTGAAATAACTTTCAAATAATGAGACTAAATCATAATGAGAGATGATTCTGCAGGAAAAGACATGTACAGACATGAAGGTGTTCAGCATATCTACACCTCATATTGTGGACAAGCTGGGACAAGTTTCAGTGGGACACTATTTTAGCTTTCTAGGGGAATTTCAAGTGATAAAAATATCTGAAGTCTGTTGTTATCTCTGATGTTACTTAGATAAGAGACTTTTTATTTCATTTGAAGTTTACCTAAGAGTTCTGCTTTCTTTGAAGAAAACTGATGGCAACCTTGTAGAGTAAGTTATTTACCAGATTCCAGTTCCAAAAAAAGTTCCAGTTTGGAATGGGGAGTTAACAACTGGCTTGCTGTGCCGAATGATGGATTGATGTCTTTGCACAGAGAGGGTAATATAGTCTTCTGCAGTTTTCCCACACAAATTTAAGTATTGTAATCCAAAAAGAGGTCATGCCTTCCTCGGGTTCTGAAGACTTAGAGTCCTGGAAAGAGCTGTCCCACATAAAGTGGAAGAGCTATCTGTTGTGGGTGTAAAAATTCCATTTTCTGGGATGTACTGTCTCTTTCTTGGGGCATTCTTCTGCATTTTTTAAGCATTTGTGGGTTGTGAATGGTGGTTTGCTTCTAAGCAAGCATGTCACAAGTGCACTGAAAGGCTTGTAAAGGATGGAGGGACTGGGAAAATAGTCTGTCATGAGTGCAGAAGCCTCTGTTATTAGTTCTGACTATTTCAGTGATGTGTGAACCTGAAATCATAAGCTTTCACTGCAAACTTACTAGTTCTGCTTCTGTACCCGACAGAAGCTTGAAAATAACCATCATATTCTTAAACATTCCAGTTCAGCTTAAAAAGAGCCCCACATGAGACAGCTTGGAAAAGGTTCTGTGTCTAAAGCTGCCTTTACTTAAAACTGCCAATATCGAGGTTACCACTGTCCACATCTTTTTGATATTTCCTGCAATGTCCAGTCTGTCCCACCTCAAATTAACAGTGCATGACTTCTGTACTTCTAGGAGGGAACGTGGCTGTAGCACTCTCCTCAGGTGTGAGTGAAACAAAGGCACGTTTCCCTCTGGAGCCGTGCCGTGACCTTGTCAAACACTTGCTGACACGTGGGCTTCTGAGAGCGTCCGCAGGTGCCACACGGCAGTTTGAGATGAGGGGCAAAGGCGTGGAGAGTATTTAAACAAAAATGCAGTGGAAAATTTAGGTTGCCGGAATGCAGCTGTGAAAATGCGGTTTAGTCAGAACTCCAGGGATAACCTTGCTCTCAAAGCAGTGAGGATCTCTGAGGACCATGAATACTTCAAATACAGGTTTAATGCTGTGTCTTAAAGATGGTGCAGCCAATAATTCAGCCTGACACCATGCTGGCATATTATTTAATACCATTTTAGGGGTAAGAATGCTACCTATGAAGTAGTAACTAGTGTTAATGCCTGCCATCTACCTGGGAACAAGATAGTTTTTTTGACAGTTACTTGTTACCTTAAAAAGAAGAAGTCATACAGCTTGTACTTTGTATGACTCACACTTAATAAACTTTCGGGTTTAATAGTCATTCAGGAGACTGATGTGCCTAATAGCACTTAGGAGGAAACAAATATTTGTGAAACTCTTCATTCCAGGAAACAAAACCACTATGTTTGAGTGTGCAGAAAGAGCTGGTGTGGGGTTCATCTTTCATGGACCTCTCGCATGCTCTCTTCAAAGAGCATCCTGAGCTGGTGGGATTACACTCAGGGACCAGCTGTAAGCAAAGCAGCCACAGTTTGAGGAGCTGGGGCTTTACACCTGGTGTGTTTGTTTGTTTGTTTTTTTTTTTCTGCCAGTCTTTTCGTCCTGTTTTCCTCTTCTCCAGGGTGGTTTATGCGTGGATAACAGTCCCTTTGGGCAAGTTGTTGCCCTGGCATATATTCTCTATCAGTCACAGTCCCTTTGGAAATGTCCCTCTACTGGTGATGATCATCTGTGGGTGTAGCTCTTCAGGGGTGTCCCTGCACTAGGTGTGTGTCACTAGTGGGTCACAGTCCCTTCAGGGCATCCTCCCTGTGGGCTGCAGACCAGGGTAGTTCAGGGTCTGCCTAAATAGCACAGTCTATTTCACTGCCTTTTGGTTTGCTCATTCTGTGGTGGTGTCTTTTTACCGGATAGCAATTAAATACTTAACACCGAAATAGAAATCAATTGCACTTCTTGTTTGTTAGTAGAAATGTCTCTTTGAAAATGGCTCCTCCTCAAGGGTGTTAAGAGCGTCCACTGGACATAACAGTTGAAAACAGAGGAGAAAAATTAAATAAATGGCATTGAGACTATTCAGAAATTATATGTGATAATGATTTGTTCATGACACAGACTTTCTTTGAAGAAAAAAAGTGCCTTCAATTACCAAAGATGACTCTTTCAAAGCTCTGAGTTAATATGAAGACAGAGGAAATGCTTTTTTCATGTCTGCCTTACTAGACAAGAACTGTTTTTCTTTATCACAAGAGACTACTGACAATAAACCTCCCCTGTGATCACCTGAGCAGAGCTGCTGTAATGATTTATATCTGAAGCTGGTGGTAGGCTCCAGCTTTATCTGGTGTAAATGCTGCAGTTTATTTTCTTTTTATAAACAAATACACTACCAGAAGGTTGCTATAGTTTCCATGATCCTCCACAGTTTCTTATTTGACTTCTAGTATCCATTCATGAGCCCTTAATCTTTTTTTTTTTTTTTTCCCCTTCATTTAGAGCTTGATGAGAAAGCTATGCTCTCAAGAGCCACATAGTTAACAAGCTCTGGACAGATGAAGAAGGTTCTTGAGGGAGGTTTATACTGCAATTTGCAATGCCTGCCTGCTAGGAATTTTTCTCTGTGTGTGTGTGTGTGTTACCGCTGACAGAATTATATTAATAGAAAGTTCAGGGTTGAGAGAAAACAGGAAGAAAATGAGAATTTGCCCATACTTGGCTTGTCCATCAGAGACACAAAGAGATCAGGGTCCACTGTGAAGTGTTCATTGAATGACCTAAAGATTTGAAAATGTGTAGGACCTGTGGTGATGGCATCCTTATGGGAAGCAGAAATAAACATAATTGTACTCAATTAAACTGTTAATTAGACATAAAAATTTAAAAAGAAAGTGGGAATTATTTTTCCTGAATGCTGATCATGTTCAGCAGGAGCAGATTTTTTTACAATCTCAAGTCGTCAGGGTCTCAAAAATCATTAATTTTGAGAAACAAATGGTCTCAACAAAATGATGATCATGCTGGCATTTGTTTTGCTATTCTTCTTGGCTGTTATGTTTTGTTTTCTGCCTTGTTTTTGTAGGGGAGGGGGACAAGTCTGTTCCATGCCTGTTTGTGGATTGCTTTCTAAAATACACTGTGGTTAAAATATCTGGGTGTTCTGCTCCACAGAATGCACTCATGGCTAACACAGTGTAGCATAATTTTTAACATGTGGCTTCAGAAAAAGGCTGCCTCTTCTCTTTCTTTATTCTTACTTTTGTTTATTTTTTTTTTCCCTTTGGCAATCTTTAGGTTTACTTGACCCCCCCCCCCCCCCAGGCTTTATCCTGGCCTTTAGCTGCATATATTGTTTTGTTAAAATGCTGGAAAGATGAAATTCTCATGTAAAATAAAGTCCTGCTGGAATGTATTTGGCAGGAGCTGTGCTCAAGCAACACAAGCTTTTCTTGACTTTCTGTGATCAGAATTTGCTCCCAGAACTTCAGCTCGAAAGAATGATTCTTCAAATTAAGCTCTCTGGCTTTAAAATGATTTACACAGGGCAGTGAGGAAGCAGGTTAGGAATCTGCTAAAAAAACTAACAAAACTCCCCATTCTTTTAATGATGGAAAAGGATGCTATAAACTGAGAAAACAGCAAGATTCAGCCCCTCTCCATCCCTTCCACTTCATGAGCACCTTTCAAAGCCATGGCAGCAGCAGTTTTGCTGCCTCTGTCCTGGGGAAAGCACAGTTCACCTGCCACTGAGCTGTTCTGAGCATGGAAGGGTGAAGAAGAAAGTAAGGAATGGGTCTGATCACCCAAGAGGAGAAGGTAATGTAGAAACTTGCCCACAGTTCTAGCCAAAGACTTCCTCTGTAGAAACTGAGTGTGCTATATTTACTGTATCTCAAATTAAAACATAGTCATGTCTAACAACAGGGTGTCAGGATATTTTAGAGCATCCAAGATTTAGGTCTGTCCTCAAGTTTAACAGTTTTTATTTGTCTTAGAAAGTATTACAGCTTCTTAGAAGTCCTTGCTTCCTCTTCAGACAGAGCAGAAGTTACTTTGAAACCAAGTAGGTTCTTCTGGATTCTCAGTTTTTGCCATGGATGCTCAGGTTTTTGTGCCAGTACACCTGTCAGAGAATTCACAATTCATTTCAGTTTTGTGCAGGTTCCCTCTGCAACAACAAAAAACAGTTTAGGTTATGACTGCCTCTTCAAGGAAGCACTCCTCAGAAGATATATTTATCCAGTAATGAGTTAATTTTAGACTGGGATTTACCAAAGTGATGATTTGGGGAATACCCCCTCTGAGACAATACAGGCACAAAACCAGAGTGGAGTAAATCCTATTAACTGTAGGTTGCCACAGCCTGAGACGAGT
Organism: Pyrocephalus nanus; assembly: GCA_038380795.1. Taxonomy (NCBI): domain Eukaryota; kingdom Metazoa; phylum Chordata; class Aves; order Passeriformes; family Tyrannidae; genus Pyrocephalus; species Pyrocephalus nanus. The sequence goes on along the minus strand of CM076263.1, from coordinate 72,865,390 downwards.
ATTATCTGAGAGCTGGTTCTTTCAAGCCACAAGAAACTCTGTGAAAGAAGAAAAAAAAAAAAAGAAAAACAACAACAACAAAAAAACCCCTCTCACAAAAACCAATTAAAAAAGACACCAGCCCATTTCTGAGTTAATAAGTGGAAGCTGTAGTGAACTCCAGAAAATGAAGTCCTCAGACTCTACTGCTGATTGATGTATTAGCTGTGGTATTTTTCAGAAAATAGAAGGAAAAAGTGAGATATGCTAATGTGGATTGTATGTCTTTGTGTATACAGTCTTCCTAGTTACATAAATAATTGGCTGTCACATCACTTGCTTGCTGTTGCCTGGCTAAGGCTTCCTAATACTTTAGTGCTGTAGTTCTTTGAAATCTGATGCAAATATATTTAGAACACAAGTATGAGGTTACAAAGCATTGTGGCTTACAGGGAATTTCCATATAACACACTTTTAATGAAACTGCCTATCCATTTTCTTTGTGATTCAGTCGGTCTCCCCAGCCTTTGACATGGTATTCTGGTACATGCCAGCCTTTCCTTTTTCCTAAATCAAAATTAGACTGTGAGTATCTTAACTGTTTCGATGTGAAAACCTCATTTTCTGTCCCCAAGGCTGTCATAAACAGCCACTTTTTTTTTTTTTTTTTTTTTTTTTTTTTTTTTTTTTAAATCTGCTTGAAATAAAGAGGAAAGAAAAGGAATATATAAAGGTACAGCACAGTTTGCACTTACAATACGCTGTATCCCTGTCCCTGCCCCGGCTCTTTACAGATCCACTCTGAATTAGTTTAAATGGCCATTAGCATTCCACATAGTGCAGTGCATAATGGGGATTGCAGTGCTGATTCTGGGTCCAGGAGGCTGTTTAATATTCACTCTGTAGAAAGAGAGAGCCTGATTTCCAAACCTCACCTCACATCTGTGCATCCTTGCATTGTGAGCCCTGGTGGCCACTGAGCCGGCTGGGCTAAATCTGCCCCTTGGTCACACTGTTTTAAAACCTGGATAAACTGCATTCTTCTTTTTGAAAACAGAGATGCTCTCTTTCCACCACTGCTGTGGAAGGCACATCAGGGGCCCTGCTGTTGTTTTGGCCGCTCTAACTTGGTTGATGGTCTGTGCTTGATGATATTACAGGCCTACAGTCTCAGTTCAATTTGCTGTTTTAAAATAGGCACATCTGAGACTCCCTTCAGGAACAAATAAAAAAAAAATAAATTAAAAAAAAGAAGAAATGAATGCCAGACGGCTCTGCTTTCAAACAGGATCTTTTTGCAGAGCCTCTTGGTCCCTATCTTCTATGTGCCCCTATTCCCTTCAAGAGCTTCCCTTGCTCTCTTTGTCCAAGCCTTAGATCCTCTTGGATTTGCTTGGCTGTAATGACGAGTTTCTGGGTAAAGATTTTGCATGTTTTTTTTATCAATGCTCTTCCTCTTAGAAACTGTGAAATCATGTCCCACTGGCATATTCTGCTGTGCTTCCTTGGTGAGTGCTAAAACCAAACCCAGTTCTCAGGTGGCAGAGCACACCGCTGCAGACAGATGTGTGGCAGGCAGCCTGATGAATTGGTTCTGGCTTTTATTTATCCCAGTTAATGTGGCTCTGGCTGCTCTTTTCTAATTTGCTTATTTTATGTTGCACAGCATCCACACGATTGTTCCTGTAGCTATGGAAGTCTTGGGGTTAACTTTATGCTGAACGGCATTCAAAGGGAACTGAGATGGCTGAGAATGTTACTGGGACAAGTGATTTTTGTTTGTCCCCATATGTTAGACATGTAGGAACATTTCTGAACTGACTGTATATATGGAGAAAACTTTTATGCCAGCTCTCACCAGTAACTAGTTCCCTGTATAGGTATAATGCACGGTGATTGCAAGAGGTGCCTTGACAAAGCTTTTTTTATTATATGACAAAGATTTTTTATTTTTAGATACAAATTCTGGAATTAGGGGAATGTATTGAATCACCTTCATCCAGTGATTGGAAAAAAAACCCCTAAGATATTTTTCTGACCTCTGCCACCACAGTTTATAGGAATTGACATTTATAACACTTCATTCTGAATCACTGACATTATGTGACAGTGTATTTATTGTTTCAGTGATGCTGGTAACAAAACTGCTCAGTTCATAGTGTAGGTTGTTGATTGTTTGTTTTCCCCTCTCTGCTAACCCAACCTGTGGCTGGAATTCTGAACATTTTTTCCTGATTTCATTGGGCCCATCCTTCTTGGTAGCAATGATTACCTTTGAGAAGGTATACGAGGAAAAAAAAAATTATATGGCTCCCTCCTTGGGGCAAAGGTTAAGGAAAAAACACTGTAATAAAAAACTGAATGGAAGTCATTAAATTGATAAAATCATGTGATGCAAGATATAGTTCATCTGTATGAAATAGCAATCAGTGTATGGAGTTTTGCCAGAAGTTTGCTGAAATTTAAATGTATTTGGAGTATCAAGTACAAGTAACTTACCAGAATGTACTTCTAGCATCTCTGTTTATGATCCTCATTCCTCTTTCTTCCATGCAAGCCACTGAATAAACACTCAGCAAGCATTCATTGTTGGTGGTATTAAGCGTGGCCTGCAAGCTCTTCCTCACAGCCATTGTAAAGTACATTTTCATGTCAGTCCAAATCTACGTTGTTTCTTCTGTTTGCTGAGCAGAAGTGATACTCAGGTTGTCATTTTTAGCACACACTGCTAACACCCTTTCCTGACACCTCTGAGGGGTCTTGCAGCAAAGAGTGACTGCTTTTGGTAGTCTACAACAAAGACCTCAACCACCAGTTAATCTGTTCGGTCTCCAGGCTGAGCAATGCATTGGTTAAAAGTGGGTGTCTTTATCTTTGCCTCACGTGGAAGGCATCACTGAGCCCAAGGCCATCTTTTGAGGTGTGATGGATTTATCTTTGCTCCTTTCTTCTCACGCTGCAGCCACATTTACTTGCTCGGCCAAACCAAGCTATCTGCCTGGAGATCCATTTGTCTCCTTTCCGCGTGGTGATGACTTTCATCCTCCCTCTCATCTTAGTTGTCTTGGCCACACAGTGGCTGTCCATCATCTTCATTCTTTTCAGGGCTCAGCTTTCACCAGCTCTTCAGCAAGGTGTTGATTTAAGTGTTGTGAAACCCCTGTGAGGGTAGCTTTTGTCACAAAAAAACTGCAGAACGTGCAATCTGTTGCACTGCTCCTGTCTTTGGCACAGCTGTAACTTACCAGCTGTCCTAACTGACAAATTTAAGGAGCAATATTGCTAGAAAAAGTACTGGACTTCGTAGTAAAAGCTTTATGGCTAACAGTAGTTGACTCAGGAGAAAAAAAAAAAAAAAAAGAGTTTGCCCCTTGGAGGTTGTTTACTATCCTTGTCAGGTGCACACAAATTCCTTCATCTGTGAGTCAGCTCTACAGAAAGAAAACTATTAAAGAGACTAAAGTTGAAGTGCACTAGCTGGAAATTTCTCTGAGTGATGAGGATAAACAGGGACCAAGCAAACAAAAGGCCAGGAAAGGAGTGAAAACCAGAAGGGCCAGATTTTTTATTTCCTCGGTATTGTGGTGATGTGACTCATCCTTCTGTGGCTTGCTTTATTTGGTATTCATTAATCACTCCACAAAGAACTCCGTGACTCATCTGAGCTTGTTGATAAATATCTCGGTTCCTGAAAGAAATTTCATGTTTGGAAACTCTCCCAGCTGACAAAACTGTACAATGTCCGTGTCTAAAAAATTGCCAGTTCTTAAGTAGGAGACCTTCAGACCTTTTCCCCACGGGCCCACCCTTCTTCAAACCTGCCCTAAAAGACACACGATAAATGTTCAGTCACCTTGCTTGTCTTAAATGTGAAATAGGGCACTTTAGCAGTTATGCACTTCTCGCAAAATGGAACAGACAAGTGTATTTATTTGTTTTACTTCTGATTCGAAGCAGTGTTTTAAGGGTGAAAGGTTTGTTTGTCTTTGCAACTGAGATATCCCAGCGGAGACTCAGCAGGCCCGGACTGTAAAATCGTATCTGGCAGCGCAACCTGTGTATAAGGCTCTCTGTTGCTTGTGTGACTTCTTAGAAAACTTTTTTTATTTTATATTAAACGTCAATAGCAGCTCTGGAGGGAGTGGTTCCAGAGCAAAGAGAGCCCTCGGATCCCCGCAGCGTGCTCTGTGGGGATGCTCCACGAGATGGCAATGTGTATCCAGGTTCTGCTCCTGCCTGCTTCAGAGACTTGAGACCTCCCAAATGCATCAGCAGATTTTGCTGGTGGAATAAAATATTAAAAATGTCCTCTATGACAAAACCCCGGTTTAATTAAACGCTCTTGATTATTTCGCTTAAATTAAAACCACCGTGCGTTGTTTTAATATTGCTGGATTAATCTGCAAAAATAAGATTTTTGTTTGTTTGTTTGTTTGTTTGTAAAATGCATGCTTTCTTTCCCTGACCCATTCCATATCATAAAATTTATCTTTGCTTACACAGTATTATTTTATTGAGGCAGATGACTCTGTATAGCAAATAGAAGTAATTATGTCCATTCATAATTCAAATAGTACCCTTTTTTAGAGATGGAATCATTGCTAGTTAATTGTGCCTGTCTTTGTATCATTTCCTCTGCTTGGCTGTCACTTAGTTGAAGGTTGCTTTTAAGAGCATCCTGACTCATAAATGTAAATTGTAAACCATCAGTCAGTCCCCTACAGGTTAGGGATGACTGTGGGGCTGAGGGGTGAGCCTGGAGGAAGTTCTCCTGCCCCCAAAAAAGTAGGCAGAGAGTACTTTCCCGCTGGTGAACGGCAGGAATAACTCCCTTTTCAGCCTGCACAGGAGGTAATCCTTGCTCCTCTATTACTGCTGGGCTTTATTGCCTTCTTTCTGTGCATGGAGCAGTGGATAAGTGGGGGTGTTGGTCCCCCTGGATGGGTGCAGGGGGGAGCAGGAGGGCTCAGAGACTGCTCGGCGCCACAGAGGCAAAGTGGAACAAGGGTGGTCCTGGGGGAGGCTGTTTCAGCAGATTTTTAACAGTTCCTCTCAGACACACACAAAAAAATATGAAGCTCGTTGGTGAAACAACGGAGGAAGAGGGAGCAGGGCTGTGGGGGAGAGAGGGAGAGAAAAACAGTTCCTCCAGGAGCTACAGTGTTATTAAGACACGATTCCCAGTGGATGACTGTGCCTTATGGGGTCTAATAGGTATGAGCTCCAATCTAATCTTGGCAGGCAACTGGAATATTCAAAGACTGCTGAGAAACACCAGGTTTCTCTTTCTGGGAGTATCTCAGGTGATTATTAATGTCAGAATGCATGCTTTACCCTCTCCATCTTTGGGTCACTAATATGGTCTCTCTCCTTCTGTTGCCTGCCTGTTTCCAGGAAACTTCCTTTGAGAGCCCTTTGTCTTATTTGGCTGAAATGGAACATAAAGTTCAAATATTGTCCAAGGGAAAGAGACTGGCAGAAACAGACTGAGATATGGGCACACAGGAAAAAGTGTGTAAAAGCAGTTTTCACCTCTGTGGTAGTGGTGGTAAAAATAGAGTAAAAAAAAAATCAGTTTCTGTTCCTCACCCTAAACTTTTGAGGACACACAAACTCAGAACTGTGGAAATGAGGCCAAACTATCTTCTGCCACACATGAAATTATGTAGTTTTTTGGCAATGATGTAAATGTTTTGGGAGATGGGTGTTTATCTGAGTTGCACCCCTCAGGATGAATGGAAGTGCACTTTATATGCTGGTGGGCTGGTTGTTTTTGCCCTCCTGCTCTCCTGAACTGACAAGAGCCTGCTAGTTTTTGCCTCTGGAGCATCTGAACAGTTCTTACTGGGCATGGTGACCTGCTTTCCTATAACAAAGGCAGCTCTGTAGAAATGCACATTACTGAGGAAATTCAAAATAATTGCTCCTATGTTACTGAATCTGGAGAGCTCTAAACACACATCTTTAAAGATTTCATTCCAGCATGTTGTTGAATTTGTTTTGATTAATTTACTAATGTAAGAAACTCTTCACACAGCGCTGTTGCCCTGCCCCATTGTAGCCTGCCTTTAGAAAATACCAGGGAATTTTGCAATGTGTTGGAACACCTCCATTTTCAGTCTGCTTAAAGCACTCAACGCTTTCACAGCAGTGTTTCAAAAACGTGTCTTTTGGTAACATAAATGTGTAGGGCAACATGTGGGCTTGTTGAGTTACCTGAGCCACCAGTGGAAAATGCCTGTTTATCCATGCCTTGTCTGACTGGCAGCACGACTGTTTTGCACATTGGTATGAGACTGGCAGTATGATTCTCACTTTCTTACACCCTTTGGCTTATGCAAACCTGAAGTGACCCTTCTTGATTCTTGCTGTATAAACAGAAGTGGAACTCTGACTTTGGTGAAGTCACACCAGTATCCTTACCTACCTCAGTAGTGGCCAGGATTTCAGCCATGCTGTGAGAGAAAGTCGTTCTGAAGGGCTTAAACCTAACTGTGCAAAAGGAGGCATGAGAGAGAACTTGGGCTGGTTTTGTTTGTTGGCAGCTTTTTGTTTTCGGTGGGGTTTTTTCCATTTGCTTGGGGTATTTTGCATGCACTTTTAAATCTGAGGGTGGGTAACTGAGATACAGGGAAAAGAAAAGTGGGGCTTTTGAAAAGCACGCAGGGCACCCGACAGGTCATGGGAGCCACGTGTGGCAAAGGGCCTTTGTTCCTAGAGGTTCAAGTCTCCCGTGGTGGGAGTGCAACTTCAGATTGGCTCCTGAATGGTCAGACAGGGGTGTTTCCTTAACAGCTTTAAACTGAAAGGTTTAAATTAGATATTAGGAAGACATTTTTAGTGTGCAGGTGGGTGAGGCACTGGAAGAGATCACCCAGTGGCTGCCCAGTGGCTGCTCCATTCCTGAAGTGTCCAAGGCTGGGATGGAATGTGGCTTTGAACAGCTTGGTCTAGTGGAAGGTGTGGCAGGGGCCTTGGAACTGGGTGATCTTTAAGGTCCTTTCCAATCCAAGCCATTCTGTGATTCTGTAATGCCAAATTAACAAGACTCTTGGCAGGCCCCCTGTGCTCTGAGTACATCTCTGGTAACTGCAGTGGAAGCTGTCTGGTGACACACCGGTGGATGCAGGCGTGGAACCACCTCCTGCAGCCACGTCTGCAAAGTGACTGGGCTTTGCTTTCACTCAGGGCAGGGCAGGACTGTGCCATGGGGTGTGTTACCAGGACAGATTCCCCATTCAAAAATGAGGCCTCGTGACCTCGGTTGCCGCGGACTCGAGAAGTTCTGAGTGACACCTGAGTTCTGCAGGGAGGTGGAAATCGCGCGGGTGGAAATCGTGCCCTGAAAAAAAAAACTACTTTCAGAGGAGCAAAACCCAGTATGACCAACTGAAAACAGAAAAATCCCCTCCAATCTGCCACCTGACACCCTGCGACTCGCTCTGCAGTTCCATCACCGAGGTGAACTGGACACCCTGAGCGCACCAAACCTCCCTGCCTCGCCTGATGCAAAACTGCAAACGAGGTCTTTGCACAAGTATCAACCCCAAACCGAGACACTTATTTAAAGCTGGAGGTGAGGTGGATGACAGCGTCAGCAACACATGTTGCACAGCGCATGAATAAATCGAGTCGCGTCGATGGCTAATGAAAGCCTTCTCGATATGCTTAACTCTAAATTACTTTTGATTAAAAAGCTTACCGAGGAGACAAATGTAAACTATGGCTAGGTGTTCTCACGTTAGGCAGTTATGTGCTGAATCTAATTTGGAATGGATAAGACCTAACACGTTTAATTTCCTGCACACTCAGTGAGACAATGTTTGCCTTTTTTTTTTTTTTTTTTTTTTTTTGAACAGTAATTTCGAGCGAGAGTCTTTTAAAGTGCTTGAGTCAGCACCACGGCAGGAGTGTTTGGAAAGATGATCATGCAAATGGAGCTTCAAGTGATTTAATGTACTCACCATTGCAGGTAGATAGCTTGATCTATGGCGTACTTAGAATGATGGAGCAAGCCGCGTACATCGGTGGTGTATTTCAAGCTGTTAGTGTTTGCAGCAAATAATGTTTAATATGGGTTTACCTTCAGTCTGAAAAACTTAGCAGGAAGTGGGATGAATAGCAAAATTATGGAAGCAACAAAATAAATGAGGGTGGGTATCTGGATGTATTAGCGGAGAGGAGAGAGAAAATAAGCTGTCTGGGGCTGCACCATAACTATCTTTGAGCTTCTTACACTAAATCGTGTCAGAACTGTGACTTTTTATGAGTATTCCTCAGATTGGAATTCCTCAGACATCACAGGAAGGAAAGTATATAACTTTGTGGTAAAGTCTGTAACACTGAGTCCAGGGTCAGGCAAAGAGGAGAAGCAAGTACTTCACTAATAGTTGAGGTAATGGAAGTACTGGAAATTGGCAACTTTGTACTAGAAAAGGGTGTTTCTTAGCGGAAAAAGCCTTGAGGTGAAGGAAAGATGTGCACTGATAAAAGCTATTTAAAAAAGGTAGAGAATGTAATCATTTTCAAAAATGTAGCCAATTCTGCTTGTGATTGTTGTTGCCCAAAGGTAATTATATTGCATTCTAAACAATTTAATAGGCCTGCAATCCTATCCTAGCATCCTTTTAAAACTCCTAGAAAGCAATGAGTATGCTCACTCTTCACTCAGCAGCACTGCCAGAATAGTTTTTGCCCTCTGTAGCAATCAGAGTTTTTTTCACAGAAGAAACACATGCCTTTTTGGAAAAGGTTGCAGTCTTTACAGCTCTGAAAGTCTGAATAGGTAGATACTATTTTTCACACTTCTGGTGGAGCTTGAAGTGGTTTAAAAATATACTGATATCACCATGTTTTTCAATACAAAGTTATAGTTTGAACATAATTGATATTCCTATTTCTCCTCTGAACAGACTTTGGGCTGGCAGCAGTCTGATATCTGGTTTGGTGTCTGGCCCATACCAGAAAAAGGAGCCTTGAAAACTTTGGACTGAGTGAGGCAGGCTAGGATTTGACTAGACACAAGTCTAGGGATCTGTGAGCTAAGCAGGAGTCACACATCTGAACAGCTCCAAACCCACTGACTTACTGTCCTTCCTGTCCCTGAAATTTTCTGCTTCAAAGTAATAACTATTTTGATGACAGTTTCTTTTTTGGTCTAACCTGGTTGTGAGCAAACTTAAAATATAAATAGATAGATAGATAGATAGATAGATAGATAGATAGATAGATAGATAGATAGATAGATAGATAGATAGATAAGCAAATGTGTTGAATTACATAGTATAGAAATTACAGAAAAGTTTACATTGAAAGGAACCTGTGGACATCACCTTGTCCAACTTTCTGTTGGAAAGGAGGCCCTGGATTAGGTTATCCAGGGCTGTGTCCAACTGAGTCTCCCCAGCAAGGGAGATGTAACCACTTCCATCATTTAGCTGACACAGAATCAAAGACTGGTTAAGGTGAGATGGGATCTCTGCAGGTCATCTACTCCACTCCCCTTGCTCAAGCAGGTTGCCCAGGACTGTGTCCTCATTGTGAAGTGTTTCTTTTTCCTATGGGCAGATGGAATTTCCCCTGAAGCAACTTTGTGCATCTTGTGTCTTCTGGCAACTGTGCATCTGTGTGTGCAGGGAGTGCCTTCACCTCCTCTCCATCTGCCCTCTAGATACTGGAATACTTTTGTAGGGTCTTTGGTGGCTCTCCCTTCTCCAGGCTGAGCAAATCCCATTCTTCAGCACCCTTTTTGTGTGTCACATTCACCACTCCTCTAATCAGCTTGGTGGATCTCTGTTGGACCTTTCCCAGAGGGACCTGGACAAGCTGGATCCATGGGCTGATTCCAAGGGGATGAGGCTCAACCAGGCCAAGTGCCGGGTCCTGCCCTTTGGCCACAACAACCCCTGCAGATCCAGGCTGGGCCAGAGGGTCTGGGGAGCAGCCAGGCAGGAAGGGAGCTGGGAGTGTGGAGGGACAGGAGCTGAACAGGAGCCAGAGTGTGCCCAGGGGGCCAAGAGGGCCGAGGGATCCTGGCCTGGCTCAGGATCAGTGGCAGCAGGAGCAGGGCAGGGATTCTGTCCCTGTGAGGCCACCCCTGTGTCTAAGCTGTGCCAGGGGAAGTTTGGGTTGGATATTAGGAAGAAATTCTTTAGAGAGAGGGTGCTCAGCCATTGGAATGGGCTGCCCAGGGAGGGGGTGGATTCTCCATCCCTGGAGGTGTTTAAGGACAGACTGGATGTGGCATCAGTGCCATGGGCTGGGAACCACGGTGGGGTTGGATCAAGGGTTGCACTTGATGATCTCAGAGGTCCTTTCCAACCAGCTGATTCTATGATTCTATGATTCAGTGTTGTTCCTGAGCTGCAAAACAGGAGGAATTACGTCAAGTGTGGCCTGACAAATGCCAAGAAGAGTAACAGCAGCCTCAAGCTGCTGAGTTACCTCTGGCTGATGCAGTCCACGGCTCTGCTGGCCTCGTTGCTGTCAGGGCACTCTGCTCACTCAGGCTGAGCCTGATGTCCCACAGGGGCCTGCCTAGCAAGGCATTAAGTGTCCCCAGCCCAGCAGTTAGGTTTGTCAGCAGGCTCATCCACCTGCTGGATCTGATGACTCTTCTTTGCTCAAGGTGTCTCCCCAGCTCCCCTCCACTGCTCCTTACTGCCTGTGTGTGGATCTCGTGTGACAAAAGCACAAAACGTGAGTTAAATGATTGAATTTTTCTAGTCTGAGGGAAATAAAAACTCAGTCCTCCTGCTAAAGGTTTAGAGAAAGGGATAGGTATGTCATGTCATGCTGTAGTAAGGTTCCTGTCACAGAAAAGATACCTCGAGCACAAATTGTACTTGAGCCTGGCCATTAGTGAGGAGGGAGCCTGAACACCTAACCATCTTATCTTTGAGGAAGGGATGACACTCTGTGCTTCTGCTGCTCAGTGAATTATTTAATTAAAGATAGATGTGTGCATTTTATCTACCATTTACTTAACCGCTGGGATTTATTTTTTTTTTTTTAATGTTTTAAAGTACAGAAGAAGAGAGTCAAATACAAAAGAGATACAACAGAGGGTACAAAAGAGATACAACTAGCTCTCCAACCCAAGTGTCAGCCCTTGTGTCCATTCCATTTTACTTTATCTGGCAGAAAAATCCCATTCCTTCATGCCAAAACTGATTACATCATAACTCTTCTGTTTCTGATGTTCATATACGCTCTGTAGCCTACAGAGACAAATGTCTATTTTTCATCTTCCATCACCATTACTGTACCTGTGGAAAAATTTGTGCTCTTATTGTGCTGAACCCAACTTGAGGTCAAAAAGTACTATTTTTAAAATTCCATAAATCAATACCGGACTTATTGTTATTAATCTGCTTTTAGTAAATCTCAGATTTTCCTTTAAACCACGCTTTAAACTGCCCTCTACATTTTCTGCAGACCAGAGGAGGGCACCCTGTTAATGGTAGCAGAAGTGGAGGATAATCTGTACTCCATTTGCCAAAAAAACTTGACAAATCTGAACTCCCTGCCTAGTACAAATACAAGACGAAAGTTAACATTTGAAAAGGGAAAATGTAAATGTCATGCATATTACATGAACATATTATAGTTGTATAGATTACTGGAAATCAAATGCTTTGGAAGAAAGCAAGAGTGGAATTTATAACAAAGGCTGAGGTTTATCAAGTCATTCTCTATTCTCTAGCTGGGTATAAGTGCTCAGATGGCCAGGTAGCGTTCAAGGAAGAATTCCAGATCCAGTGGATCATTGGGCACCTCAAGAAATAAGAGGTGGGAGTCAGACAAAAATTCTTCTTCTTTAGAACATCATCCCTCCACAGCACTTTGGTTTCCCACCTCTCAGGGCCATTCCTTCACCTCCTGCAGCGCTGCTTGCTCGGCTCCTCACTTGGGTCCCCGCAGCCAGGGCGTTTCAGGGGCTGCAGGGACTCACCTGAAATCTTTTCACGAGGTTAAACCAGGGGTGGAAGGAACCCTCCCCATTCCCGTCTTTGCCACAGCTCTCTGCTCGTGGGGCTTGGCAGCACAGGAGAGGTGCAGAAAGAGACTCTGGGAGGCAGAGAGTGCAGAGCCCTGTCAGAGTGCTCACATTTCCCAGTCTGGCACAGGGGAAGAGCTGAGACACGGATTAACAGCCTGGTTTCTATAGTGACGAAGGGGCGTGTGTGCCGAAAGTGGCAGCGTCCTTTTCAGCATAGACATAATAGGCAGCTTTTTTTTTTTTTTTTTTTTTTTTTTTTTTTTTTTTAAGATAACGATATAATTTACCATAGGAAAAAAAAAAAAAAAAAGGCAAATGTGTAAATCGTGTCTGCTGCTTTCTGCATATTTGTTTCACTAAGCCACAACGGTAAAAAAACACCAAGCCTGGAAACAGAAAAAAAAAACCCCAGTGTAAATAGGTGTACCTGAGCTGTTGCATCAATGAAATAACAACCTGTTAACACTAATGCTTTCATGTAAACTCTTTGGTTCCTGGGGAATATGTGCGATAGAATCTCATCAGTAAGAATAGCCCTGTTCTTAAAACCACCTCCCAGTTTCTCTTTTATTTGTAAACACCCACTGGTAGCCTCCTTTGTGATACAGCTCCCACAGAGTGCATAAAGAGCTGCATTAACAATTAATTTGCCTGGCTTCCTTTCCCAGTCTGTACATCAGTGCCATGCCATGCACTGAAACGCCTGTCTTCATAAATCTTCCAGCAGCAAATAAAATCAAGACGATACTTTTTGAAGCCTGGGAGCCAATAATAGAGACGTACAACGTTTTTCGGCCCTGCAAAGGGAAAACCCACACCTCATACTGGTAAAAATGCTTTCTGTTGATCTGATCTGAGGCGGGCCAGCTCGTTTCACACAGGCTACCCAAACAGCCTCCAGACCCAGCAGCTACGGACCTGGGCTGGATTCAAGCTGGCAGTGAAAGCCTGAAAGGCTCCATATGCCAGCGTCTCCCCCGAGCCATTAGGTGACATATGGTTTCATTCTCAGAAAAACTGATGCTGAGCTGACCTGAAATTATGTATGTAAAGGTTAAAGGCATCTTTTTTGCCGTACCTCGTGGGAGCTTTCTACAGATACTTATATCACAGGGGAGAGATCCATGGTGTGGAAACTATAAATCCTCTCCTTCATTTAGTATGACTATTCATTGAATGATCAGTGTTACCCTCAAGTGACTGAATAAGCCTTTAAGCCATATAGTAATTTTTTTACTTTTTTTTTTTTTTTTTGGCTTTGTTTTCTTTTTGTTGTTGTTGTTTTGTTTTGTTTTGTTTGTTTGTTTATCTTTTTTTTTGTTTTGTTTCGGTTTTGTTTTCTTAGGCAAGTGAGAGTAAAGATGTTTACATACATACTTATTATTTTCATCCAGCAATGTTAATTGCTTAGGAAAAAAACTTGTCTGTGTTTAATTTCTATCTGCATAGAAACTGCCCTGTCACCTGCTCATAGTTCTTGTGTAACCCTGCCAACACAACTCCTAAATCTAACTTTGCTGTTTTTAGCTGGTAGGCACAGTGGAACTGTTTCTGTACTACTCCAAAATACATTCAGAAAATCTTCTGAGATTGGAATTGATTGGAATACACTCTTTACAATTAAAGATTATGTTAAAATTGTAATTTCTTCCAGACTAGGGATAAAATTTTAAGTATTCAATTTTCTTATCCCGTCTGAGTGAGTCCTGGTATCTAAACAACACAGAGATTAGCTTGGCCTAAGTTACATTTCACGCAGTCCAGCATAAAGAGAATCAGCAGACTGCTTTTCCCTTCCCCCAGCAAAGTTTTTATAATTTTATTAAAATTGGGCTTTAAGTATACAAGTGTTTAGAATAGTATGACCTTGTGGCTAGGTCTTGACCACCAGTCTAAAAGACACCAAATAGGAGAGCCAGCCCAGGTTAATTTGCCACCACCACTACATTTGCCAAAAAAAACCCCAAACAAACCCAGGAACAGCTGGAGGGCAACAGAAGACTAGGATAAGCCTAGGACTTGTACTCACAAAAATCTGGTCACAAGTGAGTCCTGCAAGACTTTTGTTAACACTAGAGAGTTGCTGCTGTGCTTACCCTTACCAGTCCTCACCTAAAATGATTATGGCATAGTCCTTTTTCCTTTGGAAATACAGCCCAAAAACCCGAAGCAGGCCTGGTGATTTCACTGGGAATTTTTGTTGTGAGTGTTTTTATTCTCCTCACATTTCCTGCTCAGCAAACACTGTAAGTGCAGGTACCACAGCAGGCATAGGAGATGTGTCATTATTGTCAGATGTGGGTCTGCAGCTCTCGCACGAACGAAATGTTGCTTCTGATGCCCCTAAAACTCTTGTTGTAAAGACGTCCCCAGAAGAATAAAATGTGCTTGTTAAGGGAGGGAAACTACACATGAGGGCATGCCTCAAGAGGAAACAGAGAATGACTGAAGTTTCAAGAGAAAGCTATAGGAGAAAAATGTCTTTTATAAACCACAGAGAAGCCTGGAGCATACTCTGTGGGATCTGGAGGAGGAGATAAAACCAAGGAATAAAAAATACTGTACTGATAGAATGATCTGAGCTACCAGGAGAAAGAAGAGATGGTTTTAAGGAATGAAAATACGTATCAGGCACCTGCTGGAGATGAAGGTGAGGCAGAAGAGGAACTGATTTAGGAAGTGATCCTGTCACTAACTATCTAAATTGGTTCATAAGCGGTATGAATGGAAAGGGTGTTTTTACCCTTTACTGCAAATAAGAGTAAAGAGCACATATTTTAGTAATTCATTTCCATATGTCATTTTGGTATGTGCTTAAAATATGGCTTGAATACTTGAGTTCAAAATTTTTGACCACCGAGAGTGACTGCGCAGACTGGAACGTCTGGCTGATGGAATAATTCTGAGAACTGAATATATGAAATATCCCTCTCTCAGTATGTTTTGCTTCACTTTGTTTCTGTGCCATGTCACTCTTCTATTTCTTTTTCTACTCTGTGCTAACAGGTATAATTAACTGCAGTTTGTTCTGTTCTGTTTCTTTCCTAGAGCAGTGCACAAAAGCTCCCACTCTGTGTTTGTGTAGCTCTCTTAAACATAGCCATGAAAAGAGCTGTCAAAGAAGCTGTCATGAGCTGGGCAGGGGTCAGTGCTAATTAACAGAAGGACTTGTGAGAGGAATAGTGTGATTCTGAGATCAAGCCTGGGATGTTTGGACAGAAAAAAGCTAGGCAACACTTTTCTTCTGCTAGTGTGAGAGCTCATAGAGCCACAGAGGAAGAAGCTGCAATAGCAAGGGTGAGGAGATGAAACAGATGTGTTAGGATTTCAGTCATGATGCTCTTCAGGCAGTGGCACTCCCAGCCTGATGTGTCCTGGGTGGTGTGGAAAGTGAGAGGGGGCAGACAGCTAGAGAATCGAGTTCAGAATTCAAAACTGGGTCAAGTATTTCAGTTACTTAAAGTTTTTAGCAGTCTTGTTCAGTTTTAGAGTAAATCAGCACACCTTCACTTAATAGAAGACCTGAAGGTGTAGCTGGGAAGGCAGTGAGGAAAACCCCACAAACTTACCAGTTCACAGGAGACAGAGAAGTCACTTGTGCCATTGCCTGAGTGTCTTCTGAACAGAAATGACAGCTGAAGGTCGTTTTATGAAAACTGGCTGTTATGTCCCAAGAATGATTGGTAAGTTTCCCATGGGAGGTCAGGGCTGTTTCATCCCAAGGTGAGTGTTTTCCATAGGGAAAGTTACTGATTTTCACTCAGAGTCCAAGATACTGCTGGACTGTGTGAACCTAAAGATAACACATGTCTCTGCAGAGCTGCAAACCAGCATCTAACATGAAATTATTTACACCTACTATGGAATATAGAGCTTAGTAAAGTTATTCACGTTTTAAACAAGTGATTATTTTAGTGAGTCTGTTCCAACTTCTGCTATTTTATACTCCAGGGCTATAAATCTCTACCACTTCCCCGTGCTTGGCTTCTAGAGAGGCTCATTATTTTTGAAGTTGCATGCTGATCTAAATTTAATCATAATTATGAACGGAACATGACTTATATGCGTTTTAAAGCCTCTTAACTCGATACAGTTAAACCAGCGCTTGGGTAATCAATAATTATTTTATGCAGGTTAACCAAGGTCTTTTTCATTTGTACCATTTGTGTCCTCTGTTTCCAATAGGTGGCACTCCAACAACTTCTGTAAACGTTACACTGCTTGAGTCTGAACTCCTGCAAAAGCCAAAGAGTCTGCGCAAATAACGAAAAATTGATTTGTAATTATTTTATTTTAGACACCATAAAAAAAAAAAATCTTCTGTGTCTATAAATTATAAGTCCAAGGGTGCAAACTAACAAAACGACTGAGAAGGAAAGGAGAGAAATTAGTGGAATTGCATGTTTATAAAATTCTGTGAAATGTGCCATGGCAATTTTGTTTTGTATCCTCCAATCATCTACCAAAATCGCTACAATCCTCACCCAGGACGTCTGGAGTGCCTGGCATGGAGACAGCTCTGCTGCCTGTGCTGGTCTGGTGTTTCATTCCACCAAGCAGTGATTCCCCTGGCCCTCAGAAGAGCTACTGCCACTGAGAGGAAAAGGGCAAGTATAGAGTTGAAAGAGATCAACTTACAGGAGAACACAAGGATGGATTTACCCAAATTCATGACAATGGTGAGATGTTCTGTGCTTGCCCCTGAGGCTGAGCTCACTCCAGCTCCCCCTGATTCTTTGGCTGACGAATAAACCTGGGGGAGGAAATCCTGGCAACACTGAAAGCAGTGACAGAGCCCCATGAAGGTGACAGGAGCTGAGGTTTTGACCTCGTAGCACTCATCCTCCATCCGCCCATCGCCATCACTTGCGGCGCGGAGAATAGCAGAGCTTTGGGGAAAACCACAGCTTGTCCTTAATGCTCTCCCAGTCTAGCCCAGCTGAGAAGATTAGTGCATGTCCTTGGCTTTACATGAGGCAAATTTGGTGAGCTGGTGTGGTCATTCTGCGTGCTGAGCAGAGAAAGGGCACACAGCTCAAAAGGCTGGGGCATCTCATTGCAGGAGAGCTTGGTCTGCCAGGCAGAAGCAGAGTTGTGACTGCAAGGGTGTTGTGCTGCTGGTATTACATGTGGTTCCCACGGACCTCTAATTTTATTCAGGATAGCCAGTCTTGCACGGTGCTATTCTAGGCATTTCAGCCTGTCACTCTGGGCAACAGTCCATCCTTCCTCCTCCTCTGAAGATGTAAATTTGAAGGTAAAGCGTGCCTCCGAATTTACTCACAGCATAACAACAAACATCTGGCTACAGCTCCTAAGGGAGTCTGGCATGGTTAATGAAGGTTGCAACCAAAATTCCTGAAGGGTAAAAGTGGTTTTTCAGCTAAACTAGCTGAAATTTGGCAAGACAGAACAAGACATAATATTAAATTAAAAAGTTTTGTCATTGGGGTAGATGTGGTTTCATGTTTGCAGGAAATGGCACAGGACTTGCCCTCACTGAAAGCTTACCTGGAACACAGAGAGCTTTACCCTATATTAACAGAATATTTTTTATTTTAATGAGAATGTATGACCATCACTGTTCAATAACAGTACATGAATATGCATTGTCTCCTGGTGAAGAGCTGTTTATAATCATACTAAGGAACTTTTTCTGAACATTAACTGCAGTGTAGAAAGGCTTCCCTCTTTGCCAGCTGCTCCTTTTGTCAGATGGCTCCTTTACCATGCCCTTCACGTCATGTTTGGTCAGAGAACATCACTGCCTTTTTGTGTTGTCTATATTTGTGAGGGTCAGACTGTCACACCAAATGACAACTCCACTACAGCTGGACTATGCAATATACTTTATTTTTAGGTTTCTGGAAAAGGTATATGTCCTATGTAAGAGCTGTGGAGGAAAGGCATCATTATGGAGGAATCCTAATTGTAAATTGAACCACATAATTTCCTCCACCCAAAATTAGCAGTATAAGGTAAGAGAGGTTTAATTTCAGGAGCCGTGGCACTCTTCCCTCTGTTCCAGTTTGCTTGTCCTTGATTCATCTGGAGAGAAAACAAGCATGTTAAAAGGCAGTTTAAAGCAGCTAACCACCATGTACAAACAAGCATCTTTCAGCACCAAGAAGGTTTGAAAAATCCGGGTATTTATCCTGTTAGGTGTTTGCTCATTGCCTGGTTTCACAAACTGAGGCAATCTGATCACACTTGTGTGGCAGAGGAGTGAATTTCTCTTTGTGTCTTCCTGGAGAAGGGTTCAAAGTTCCAGTTCCAGTTCACCTCGCCAGCTGCAGTTACTGCATTTCCCAGCCAGGCTGGCAGAAGGGGAATTACCTTTGTACTGTACTTGTCCCAGGTCAAGGGCTCACATTTCAGTGCAGAACCTTCATTCTTGACTCAAGCCAGCTCACCAAATCGTCTCTGTTTGTCCCACCAGATGGGCTGGGAGCCTGGGAGACAAAAAACTGGTACCCACAGCTAGGGTTTGCAGCGTTAAATCTGCCAAAACATCTCTGTTTCTTTTCTGAGAAACACTAGAAAACACCAAAAGTTGGAACTTCTACCTTGTGTTGAACTAATAGAGCAGTTTTCAAGCTACAGAGCATTTAATTTTTTAAAAAAAAAAAAAAAAGAAAAATCAGGTCTGCCCAGGAATTGTGGCTCTTGTCTCTTTCCTTTTGCTTTGAACTCATCAAAACCCACCTAAATTTAGTTTTTAATTTGACTCTGAGTAAATATGTGAAATCTTAAGTGGGCAAAAGCTATGTGCATAATTGCTAAAATATATTTGCTTATCATATGCTGTATTTAATATTGGTATCAGGTACATTATTTTTAATGCACATGGAGATAATATTTTGCTTAATTATTGCTAAACATTTTATGTTGTTCTGATGTATTTATATTTTTTATGACAGCTTATGTCTAAACAAAGTTAATTTTTATCAGAAAATATATCTTGCATTTGGTTGTATTGAAGGTCTGAGCTATAGAAATGTGGGTGCTACAGGAAGAAGGATCATGTGTTTTTCAAGATGCACAGTTTTCACAAATAAAATTTGACATGAAATGTTAGGATCATTTTTTCATTTCCTCAAAAAAGCAGTGTGGTATATGCTCTTGGAGTTTCTGCATTAAGATATAACAAGACCTTTCTTCAGCAAGTAAAATAATGTCAATATATTCCCTGGCAGTTGGGGAAAGATGCCAATTAAAGTATGAATTTGGTTACCTGTGCCTATCCCTAACTAACAAGGCAACAAGCTCCTGAGTTTTGGGCTCTGAACTATATTGTTTTAAACTGTTTTCCCCTGTGAGAATTGCAGAGCTGCATCTTTTAATGATGCTTCCTCTCTTTGGAGACAAATAAATGTTAAATGTTGTCAGTAGCCTCCTTCACAGTTTCTCTTTTAGCTCTTTCTGAATAGCTTTCTGCTTTTACTTATTCCCTTGATGCAAATTTTATTGAAATCTCAATTCCCTGTAAATTGGGTCTGAAACTATCTTTTGAATTTTATCTAGAGGAAACATAAAGCTACTGAGAATGACTGTTCCTGTTTTTCTCTTCATGTACTCTCAGTAACTCCATGGACAAAGAATTATTATTTCACTCAGCTGTGTGGCAGCTTTGCTCTTCCAGCTGCCAGAGATATTTATGTCTTGCAGTGTGACTTGAAGGCCATTAATGCTGGACTCTCAGAATCTGCCAGTGAAGAGAGAGTTTTTAAAAGTCGGGACTCCTCACAAGTCCTGCTAATTTGATGAAAGGCTTAATCAGTGGAGATTTGCTGGATTTCCTTTGCTGCTAGAAGTAGGCAGAGCAAGTCTCAGGGTTTTGAATCCCTGGAAGGCAAAGTCTCCCCAGTTAACCTCCAAAGCTCCTCCAGGGCTACAGGCAGAGGAGGTTAGCCAAAAGGAGGCTGCTCATCCCCAGGCCACATGACTCACAGAGTGAAAAAAGCACGGGTGCAAGACTCTGTTGTATATGTTGTTGTTGTATATGTTCCTCCTCTTGTCATAGAGCTGCTTGGGAACACCGAGGGGAACAATTGCACCGTGGGCACTGACCAGGGTTTGTCCTGTCACTGTCCCCCTGCTGCAGGTGGTTGAACCGGGGACTGACATGAGAACAGCCAGCAGTTCTCAAGCAAATTCTGTCCCATGCCATTTCAGGGTGACAGAAAAGAGAAAACCAGGGTGCATCTCGATTTCTGTCCTCAGAGCCCTTTCCCACATTGCCAGCCACAGACCCCGTGGGCTGTCAGAGGAGCAAGGTCATGACATGCCCCTTCTTTGACCTCTGACAGACCCCCATACCCTGCAAAAACCCCAACCCCAGAAACAACTGAAAAACAAACAAACAAACAAAAGAACTGAAATTTTCTGCTCTGGAAGCAGTTTTATCTTGAGTTTGGAGCTTCCCAGGACCTGTGTGCCTGAGGCTGCCGGGGATGTGCTTTACATTCTGCTGGGGATCAGTGTTTTACATTCCCTAGCGTGGTTTTCCTTTCTGGTGTATTCCTCCTATGGCTGGCAAGCACCCAGGTGAAATTGTGCAGAACACCAAGTGTTAAGAAAGCAGGAGACAGAGCACTCTGGTTGTGTTGCCTCCAGACTGGAGATGGGGCATTACAAACTGACATTTTCCCAAAACTGAGATTGGAATTGCTGAAGCACTTAGGGTAACATTCTGCATATACTTCTCTTTGGAACCAACCCCCTTTATCTTTAACTGTAATTCCGGTCCCCCTTGTGGAAGGCTTTCATTGTTTCAGTTATAACTGATTCAATGTTGCTGCTGAAAGAACGATGTTTCTTCCAGTCAAAATTCACGCATATGTGTTTAACTCGGTTTACATTTTAACTGGCATGTTGATCTGGAGTAATTTGGAGCATCAAAAGGCATAACTGATTGCTTTTATTTCTATTTGTTTCTAGTGATGGAAGATTAATTTTCTGAGACGGGTCTTCAAAGTACGAGTTTCTTATTAGGAAACATTTCTGTGTGCAAGTTGGGAATTGCTCTGCAGTTTAGGAGGCACAGTTTGGAGATCATGGACAGACAACAATCACGAGCCAGATCAGAACAAAGCTCCTGAAGCCTGTCACATTTATTCCAGAATTCCTGCCAGAAGGCTGTATTTTTTCCCAGTTCAAATTTTGCTCTTGTTTCTTGTCAACAGAGAAAAGAGCTCCGCTCAAAAATCCTGAAACAGAGCTGTGAGTTCCGGTTGCCTACTTGCCAACAGAAATGCCAGACTTTCTTAAGGCCAGTCAGCCAGGAGAATTTGCACTTGGATGGGAGCCTTTATAACTGAGTGCCAGAGATTCCAAAGAAGAGAATACCTGAAAGAGAAGATGTCACAGATGGAACTAAGCAGTGTACCTGTCCAAATTTTCTGGCTTTTTTTTTTTTTTTTTTTTTTTTTTTAAATGATGGCTCAAATCTAGCAGTATTTGGGCTAGTCAGTAATATATATTTTTCAAAACTAGCTTGCTGGGAGAAATGCTAGTCTTGTTGTCAGGACTGGCTATTTTCCCTGGTGATTCCAGGGCATGTAAAAGCAATGTTCAAGGTAAACTGTAAATACAGCAGCTAAAGTAGTTGGAAATGTATTTACTTTCTGCATCCTTAATCTTTGTGGTGATACAATAACTGAGTGCTGTCAAAATTGCTGCAGTAAAGCTGTAAGACACATCTGTATCTACTTTGAGATGGTTTTCAAAGCTGCCCTGAAATAATAAATAAAAAAACCCAACCAAACAAGCCCCCAAAAACCCACCTCTGTTTTTTTGTTTTGAGATAAAGGGGATATTTTGAAGTGCATCCACTCATTAAAGCAATAAAACATCCCATGAGACAGCAGTATTTCGTCTGAACATAGTGAAGTGTTGCATATTAATTACTTCCATGTGTTGCTCCTAATTATCTGGCCAAAGCTAAAACAAACTGAAATAAACAAAACATGTTCAGGAATTGTCTTGACCAAGCACACGGTGCAGACTTTTGATGTGGCTCCAAAGGGTCTTATTATAGGATGGAATTGTTGAATCTGGCCTGTAATTTAGTCATAAAACTTCTCAAACATGTGTTAGTTTGTTGATAGACTCATTCCACACAGTTGTCAGCCCTCTAGTACATAGAATAGAGGGGTCATTAGTTCTGGGAAAATGGAGTATTTTTCATCACTGTTGCAGAAGTGTGTACATATCATAAATGGAGCCTGAAGAGATTTAGTTCCAGGTTGTTAAGTGTTCATTTGAGATGGTGGATAATGATAATGCTGTTTCTGATATTTTGGATTAGATGGTCCTTGTTGCTTGTTGGGCTTATTTTCGGTGACTGTTAGCCTTATTATAACAAATACATATTTAATGACTGAGGCAGTGTCAACAAAATCAGTAAACTCATGTACTGTCCAAAAGCTGCAAAGTATTGATTCATTAGCTAGCACTTCATCATTAAATAAGCTCTAATAAGAGCTCTGCTACGACGATATCAAGTAATTAATGAGACAGCATTGTTATTTGAAACTTTTTACACGTAAAAATGAAAAACTGTATGGGTTTGTTCACTTATTAGAATACATTCAAAAGCACCAATATAAATGCTAGAGAATAAATTTCTCTAAGAGGAGCTGCAGTGGAATCACCATCACCCTGGGGAAAAAAAGTATTTAGACATCAGGGCAAACACAGGTAATTTTTCAAAAGCTTTTTCTGAAATAACACTGTTGACCATTGCAGTAATGTTGTATTTTCCTTGCCTAATTAGATTCATAGCCTGTACCGCAACCTCAAACTCTGGCAATAGCAATGCAGTTGTTAAATGGAATAACACATTAGAGGGAGAAAAATAGCACTAACTATGGCAAAATACATTTGAAAATGTAATTTTCTACTGCTTATTTGTGAAGAGACAATACAGACTGAGCCTTTTTGTGCCAGTACTTTGCAGATATGTTTCCTTTGATTTAGGTGCTAAATCTAATAGAATCAAGAACTTTTCACTCTTAATTCAACTTTTTGAACTGTTCCCTATGGCTGAACCATCAGCATACCCTGTGAAATTACAGTTCTGATCAAACAGCACCAACATTCTGTTGGATATGCAGCATAGCCATACTGGAAATCCAACACAAAGGGGCTATTCTTTCAAGAATTGGCCAAAATAGCCACAACGAATATTATTTTTCAGATTTGCTGCTGCATCTTTTAGTCCCCTTTGGTTCTTGTCACGTGATTATTTTATGAGAGGAATTGTTGGAAATAATAGCACTAAAGCACCAGGTAAAGATTAGGACAGTAGCCTCTCAAGTACCAACAGACTCTAGCAGGAAATTGTTATTTCACTTAAGGAATGGCACTTGAGACATGTGCAGCTAATTATGGAGATGATAGCACATGATGACCTATTGTTAAGTTTGGCTTAGTGTAAATTCTTTTTCATCCCGTTTGTCAGAGTTTTGGTTTTGGTCTGGAATTTTCCCCACGAGCTTCATGCCCACCCTATCTTGAAATACGTTTAAAGCATTGGCCACTAAGTAATACACAGCTGAAAGAGCTGGGAATAAGAAATAGATTTTTGTGTTGTCTGTCCTGACTACTGTATTTTTGCAGCCAGCTTTGTGCTAAAAGCACAACACCATGGAGAGATCCTTCTTTGTAAGAAGGAAGCAGTGTAGTAATGCTTATTTCATGAACAGAAGTGTTCTCGGGAAGTATGAGGTTTTCTAGAGCCGCTTTTTATTTCATCCTCATTTATCCACAGATGCCCTTTTCAATGCACAAGTATTTTTATGTGATTTACTGTTCCTTATTCACACTGTGGCACAGTTAAATGCTGTTTATTAGCCAAGGTAGAAAACAGATCACTCACGACACAGGCAGTTTGTAATTAGGACCAATATTTGGTCTAGGAGATTGGTCATTATCCTCATATTTTTACCATTTAACTGTAGAAATTAATCCCACATAGCAGTTTTACAGTTCCAGAAGCCAGATTTATATTAAGTTTTGGGTGGGGAGACTCTGTTCCAACACATTCAGTGGTTGTTGACCAAACTGGGCTTAGTTGTGCATTATAGCACATCTGCATGGCTGTTTAATTAAATTATCATTCTGGGCTCAGTTATATGTTGTCATAAGACACAGGAATGTCTTGCTAATGCAAGGTCAGGGTGGTACTGATTATGCCGACTAATGTTCAATTCCAGTTCATTTTCTACCAGGAAAATTAATAAACTTTAAGGAAAAAAATCTGAGGAAATTGGTTTCCTTTCTCAAATAACTAGTCCAGCTTTCTCAAATTAGTTATGGTAATTTAAATTGCCATTTGAATATTTTTTTTTCTTTTTTTTTTTTTTTTTAATTCCCTCTCTCCCCCTGCCCCCTAACATTTTCTCCAATAGAAAGGGAGATGAACTAGGGACAAGGCAGGAAAAAGTGCGATGTTCACTTGAAGGGGCCTCGTCCCCCAAGAGCTTATAATTGCTGGATATCTTGTTTTATTAATGGGGGCTGTATATATGATTAAGACAGCTTTTTTATATACATAGCAACTCAAACTGATTTCTGTTTGCTTGGGTTTTTTTTTAATTGAGAACCAAGTTTAAACATTTTCAGGTGTGCCTGAAATGCCTAAAAGTTCAGGCTTGAGTTTTCACCAATTCAGCGAACAAAGCAAAAGAACGAAACATTATCCATCACCTTCCTGTCTGCCTTCAGCTTCGCACTTTGCAAGTTGGGTACTCGCTGGGGAGTGCTGAAAATTGCTCTGTGAGAGTTGCATCTCCTTGTGTGGTCCTTCTCCTGCACCTTATGTAACCTCATAAGCAGTCAGATGCACTGTCATAAAAGTGTTCCTAATGGTTAAAACACTGACATTCAATGTGGAAGAACCATACACACCTATTGAAACAGCTTTTCTTACGTCTTCTCGTCACACTGCCACAGAGAAGGGGTAAGCTGTGCTGGTGTGGGTGGCATTACAACAGCAAGAAAGCAGTGGCTGAGTTATCAGGTCCAGTAGATCTGTTTTTCAGAAGTGGAGAATCTGACATCCCTCCATTTCAGTAGCCCTGTCTATGTCCCTTTGCTACTGCTGCAGTAAGTTAAACTGCTACGCTTTTTGATGTAAGGGGCAGCTTGTACAGGCTGATCTACCTCACCAGAGGAAATGTTTAACCTGGGTGTCCTGGTTTAGGGACAGAATTCCTCAATTTAGTACCTCCACTGTAAAGAAATCCATGAGCTGCTCCTCTCACTCCATCCAGGCAGAGATTGGGGATTGAGATACAAAAAATTTACTGGAAACAGCAAGGAGATAAGAAAACCAAACAGTGAACAGCAGCAATATTAATAAGAAAAGCATACAAATAGAGAGTGGTCTTCATCACAGCAAAGCTCAGGACCAACACCACGTGGTGTGACAGAGTGAACATGATGAGTTCCCCACCCCAACCACTCCACAGCCACTCTTGCTCCCCACTGGAAACCACAGCCCACCTACTTCTCTGAAGCCAGAATTCCTTATTTCTGCCCCCTGGCTAAATCTATCCCACTCTCCCCCACTCCCAGGGATCTGAGGCGGTGCAGAATAACAACCAAGACACTCCACGTGGCTCCAGGCTCTGCCCCTCGTGGCTACTGTGAACAACTAACTCTGTCCTGGCCAAAGCCAGGATATTAGGTTACAGGAAAGAACTCTTTGGAGAATAGTGGGAAATAAATGAGTAAAGAAGAAGAAAGACCAGTCTGCAAAGGCGAAAGCACCTACAACTTTATTATTTTTCAGCACTGATGTTCTAGTAGAAAATAGCCACTGAAAGAAAAAATTGCCTTTTTTTTTTGTCAGTTTTTATGAAAAGAAACTGATAGTACAACCCCTTCAGTTTTAAATAACAGAACAACACTTATAAGTTTTAATTCTTCATGGAATAATCCACATTTTAATTCTTCATGGAATAATCAACATTTTTGTGAAATCTTGTGTTTTCTGGGAAAGAAAGTCACTTTGTAAAAGTGGCAACATTTTATAAAACTGTGTTTTAATTAAATACTGTTTTAAAATAATGAAAAAAGCATTATTTTGAAGAAAAAAGTTTGGTTTTATTTTGTTTTTTAATTTATTAAATTTACTTCTATCTATTTCTTTAGTATAAACAAAGATTCAAGGTAAAATTCTATCTGGCACAATATGGTTCTCTTGCATACCAAAGATTAATTGAAAACATAACAGATAAATGTTTTAATCCAGAAGTTATAGTATTTAGAGACACAGATACATAGGTAAACAGAGCATGCTGTTATTACCCAGTGTTTAGTTATTCCTAGCTGTGTTTCACATGACCTAGAAAAAGATGCAGGATTAGTGCACACCAGTTACAGCAAGTGATACCTTCCAAAGCATTCCTGTGCTGTTATGATGAACTGATTCGCTGCCTTCTATTTCAAACTCTCTTTCATATTGACTTGCTCCTACATTTGTTAGACTGTTTCATAATAACCTCAGTAGCCTTTTTCTTACTTATCCCCAATAAGTAAAACTAATTTCCTCTGTTCATTTAATGATTAAGATCTGTAAATGTTCTTAGATGTTGATCAGAAAAGTTCTTTTTTCTTTTCTTCTCTTTTTTTTTTTTTTAACCTGATTCCATTAAAGAAGAAATTTCTCCTCCTGTCCAGCTTATCAGGCTAATCCTTAACTCTCTTCACTGCAGCTCATCAAGACAGACAGAACATCTTATAACTGCATTAAGCCAGACTCTGTGAGCTTGCACATGGAAATGTGCAATTTTGCATGCAGCTGTCTGAATGTATTATCCCTATTAAAGAAGCCACCCTCTTTCCCAGCAATGTGTTGTTGTCACTTGGAAATGCAGTTACACAAGAGAGTCCCGACGCATCACAGCAATAACACATCATGGAGAATTAGAGTCGTCTGCTTCTCATCTATCAATCTGTGCCTTTTCTTCTTTTTTTTTTTTTTCTCTTTTTTTTTTTTTTTTTTTTTTTTTTTTTTGAGATTTTGCACCGTGGCATTATTCTTGCATTGAACTTCAGCAGCACTTTCGATGGTAGCTGTAGTGAGTAGTCTGGAAAAGGGCCAGGTTCTGACCTTTGGCCTGTTGGGCAGTGTGGCTGCTGGGTTATGGGTGTGTGCAGAAGGTCAGAGCTGGGCCCACTTCTTGCTTTAAGCAACAGTTTTGTCTGGTGAGGGGAGAGCCTCGATGGAGAGCGGTGCCACTTGTTCATCCCGTGTTTTCGTGTGTGCCTGGACCTGCCGTGCTCGCCTCTCCAGCCGCAGAGCCCATTCCTGGCGGAGTCTGCAAAGAGAGGACAAGTGCTTAGCAGTTACTGAGCCAAATCCTTCCTGTGAACCCAGGGCTTTTCAGCAGGTTTGAGGCTTTCCTCTCTTTCATCACCAGAGCACTTGTCCTGTATTTATTTACCAATTACACATCCCTCTAGCTTGCTAGATTGGGAATGCAGGGGAGAAAGGGATAGTGCTGATGCTATCAGTGGTTGACATTGCTGGATTCCAAATGAGTCAAACAACTGCTGAAATGCTGCCACTGTGAAGAACTGTTTTTTCTCTCTGGGGTATTCTCAAAGCCACGCTGAAGTATTGCCTATGCAGTAAGGTCATTCAGTGTGTCAATTAAAAAAAAATACCATTTCTTCCCTCCAGGCCCCCTGGTTTAGAAAAACAAGGAGAATTTAAAATATGTCCTTTGGGTTAGGGGAAAAAAAACCCAAAAAACAAACCCCTTCAGAACCTGTATGCATTTGATGAAAAGAATTGATGTCACATGCTAGAGGAGATACATAGCTTCAAGACACTATTATAGTACAAACAGAGGAGAAGATCTCTAAGGACCACTGCAGGATATTTTTGTCTGGCTTGTTTTCAGAAGGAAATGTTGTTTTGAAACACCTGACCCAGCAATGTTATAAGGTTAGACATCATAGGGTAATGCCAAATGCGTCACTGAACATATGGGTTTTTACATTACCTTTGGTGTGATGAAAAGGACAGCAGCCAGTGATTTAATCTGAGTATAACCCAGCAGTAGCTGGTTCACATGGATGCATGTGTTATCTTGGCCTCTGAGTTTGATTTTAGAGTGTGTTTTAAACTGCTTCACTTATTCTTTTGTGCATATAGTCAAGCCCCAGAAAGAGGAGCAGTTAGGGAAAGTTTGCCATTGAAAATTGCAATGTTCCTTGTCAGCCAGTGTCCCAGGTGTCACTCAGGGAGAACTTGCCTTTACTTTAAGCCATGCAATATTCCTGGTTGCCACTCACATGAGGTAGTAGATTCACCTCTAGGTTTTGTAATGAAATGAAAAGATCTTTTTCCCAAATTAGAGAACACTTTGTGAACAATTTGAGCTTTGACTGAGTTAAGTGACCTTGAAGGAACTTGCTTGGATCTATTTCAGTTGTGATCAGCCAGTTAAGACATATTGAATATGTATGTTAAGACACATTCACAGTTCTTTTCCTGCCTTTTTTTTTTTCCTTTTCTCTTTTAGAGAAGATTTTATAAAAGCTTTTAACATCTGTAGCTCTGTGAAGTTACAGGTATTATCTATACCACTAACCGCAATTTGTTTGCACTCTCTTCTTGTGGTAGTTTTTTGTGATCTAGAGTTGACGAAGCTTCCAGTGAAGCCCAACATCTTCCTGGGTTTTATCACACATATTTTCTCTCCAGCAACTTTCTGATTTCATTTTGGGAATACTACTGACTAGATGTAGTGGGATACTGGAGGCAGGATTGTCTGCCTCTGACTTTGTTGGGACACAAGGTCTGCCCAGATCTCGATTTCCAAGTTTTTAAGTGATGACAGCAGCTTCCTTCTTGGACACCAGGGTCAAAGTCCTTGGAATTTTGTGAAAAGAAACAGCACTTAAAGCAGCACATTCCAATTTGTTGAAGTCAAATTATCTTATGTGAATTGCCATAGCTTTGAGGAAGGTGTGTGCAGGGCAATCTTTGTTAACTTCAGGAGGAAGGCACAACAGAAAACCACAAGAGGCATGGCATTTCTCATCCTCTGTCTCTGCTCATTTTTAGCACTTCCTGTGCAGGAGACCCTGGGTCAAACTCCTGAACTGCAACAAGTTGAACAAATATTTGAAACTGTCTACCCCACTTGTGCAGAGTACCTATACCACAGTCACAGCTCTTCCTAGGCAGTCCCATTGTTTCATGCTGTTTTGTAAAAACACAAAGCAAACCAAACTGAAACCAACCAACCAACCTAAAAAAAACCCCACAGAACAAAAAAAAAAACCCACAACAAAACCCCCACCATTTTTCCCATTGAACTGGAAAATCTTGTTGTGTCATTCCTGTCTTTGGGCTTGTATTATGTGAAGGGCTGTTAAATATGACAAAGATGCCATGGGGTTTTTCATGCCACAGATTAAAGTGTGCCCTTGCCCCTTTAATGTAATATTATTTTATTTATTTGTGTAGCTGTACCAGTTCCCGGTAAAATTCCTGATATTTTCTGGCTGTCACAAGCCATAATGCCAAAGTGCTTTATTTTTTCGTGGCTGTGCTCCAAGGCCTTTGAAGAATGCTCATGAGGTTTAAGGGTGAGGGGTGTCTGAGTTTCCATGCAGAAGAGCCACAGTAACACGAGACAAGCAGCTGCGAGGGGGAAAAGTGCCAAAGACCCAGAACACAATCTGTGCTATGAATAAAGCAGTACAATAACAGGTTACCTTATTTTAAAGCACATGATGGCAAGTCTCGTGCAAAAGAAAAAAAAAAAAAAAGAAAAAACAAAATATATAGCTTACTTGTTCAGGGCGCTTTTGCTCAACCTGGACTCTTCAGCCTCTTGCTGCTTGGTTTGCTCTTGGATGACCTTTTCCCAGAAGTTCCTCAGCCCTTCTGCATCACTACCACCCATCTTGTGGAGTCTGAAGCTGGTGTGCTTGCTCATTCTCTGAAAAGCAGCCTGGAGGTCAGAGCAGTCGGAAGCCTAACCTGAGGCAGGTGCCGGCTCACTCGGCCCCCTTGAAATTCCATTCTCGCCAAGTGCTATTAAAATGAAGCATGTCACCCAAAAGAGCAGGCAACCGATGCTTACTTTGCCTTGAGCCGAAATATAAGGCTTTGAAACAGGCCTTGGGTGACAGTTAAATGGTACAACTATATTTTTGTTACTGAGTAATGACTACACGTGGCACAATTCGCTGAAATATTGCGAGTGCCTCAGTGTGCGTGAGATTTTAAGTGATTTTTGGAAGAACTCGGGATAAATGCTTTCAAATATAGTGCCATTGTCCCTGAAGTTCAGATTAGATGTGAAGGGCTTTCCCTTTTTTCTATCTCCTATAGTTTTAAAACAGAACAAAGATGGTTTTTTTTTTCAAGGGAAATGCATTGCTCTTAAATGATTCTTTTTACTACTCCAAATGATGCCATGCCCAAAACATGCAGAGGAATTATGAATCTAAGGTTGAAGCACGCAGAGTGCAAAGCTCTGGGGAACTTGTTAAGCCCTTGTTCTTTATTTTATCAAAATTCAGTCCAAGAAATCCTTTTAAAAATAGGCCTTCTTAAAATACAGGCATGAGTTCCAATAAATGAGAAAAAGGACAGAAATTAAGTGAATTTGTCCTTGCTAAATGCATGTTATTCAAATATAGGGGGTGGGTGGTGGTAAAATTCTCATTGTGTCTGATGTCCTTGCTGATATTACCATATTGCACTGGTTATCAGATTGTGATTGCACTTTGATAAGTTCTGTTGTTTATTTCCTGGCTCAGTCTGTTCTGCTGAGTGCCACGAACAAGTGGGAGAGTGTGGGAAAGAAGAAACCCCAAAGCTTAACCCCATACTCCTGAGCTCTCTATGACTAGAGCAGCACTCACTTTGAGGGTTGCTATGAAATCCCTTTTCTCCCCTGTGTTCGTCTGCATTCTGCTATTTGATACTTTTGCCAGGGCTCCACTCTGTCCTGCTGATGAATTAATGCCCCACAGACCCTGGTACCTACTTGTGAGTCTTCTCCACTGAGGATGTCATATTTTATGAGCTATCCCTGATAAATACTACAAAGACTATGCTAAAGCAGGCCAATCTGAGGAAACCTTTGCTTTGTGCAGTGCTTTCAGTGGAAGATCAAAAGGAAAGGACAGTCAGTGTAACACAATTAAGGCGGACTTGTGTAAGGCCTTACCGTCAAATACTCTATCACAAAATCCTAAAACCTTAAAAAGGGCACATAAGTAAGCTTCTGGCATCTTCCTAGATTGGATATTTTAGATTTGTCACAGTTTTCACAAATCTGCTTCTTAGAAAGATCAATAACAACAAATAGTTTTGCCAGACTTGGTGCTAAGTCTGACTGGTGTGAAAAACTGCCTAAAAAAAAGAAAAACCTCTTCCAGATGCAGTATTTTTCCACTGAGAAGTCCAATTGCTCAAAGACCAGCACAGTCCAGCTGGAGTGGTGAGTGTGAACTGGTCAGTCCATGTAATATAACCTCCTGTGTGATGGAGCATCTTGAGAGGTCCGAATGCTGGTCCTGCAATGTCACCAGAACAACCAGGTGTTGTTCTCTGAGGCAAACAGCATTTTTTTTTTCTGGTGTTTTCCCCTTGCTGTGGACTGGGCGTGCTGCAGATGTACCACAGTGGGATACAGGACAAACTGTCACACTGGTACGGGTACAGCAGTTCCACTTCTGCCTTTTGCTGCACTTGCTGTGTTTGTTGATGAACGTGGTCTTAAATGGCAGCGTGGGTAATCTTAATGACCTTTCATCTCAGTGTGAGGCCCCAAAACAATGGTGTTATTTAGGGCTTCATCTTGCTAAAAGATATGCACGTCACGGATGCGCCGGGACATGCCCTCTCTGTGTCTGAGCTCTACAGGCTTTGAGCAGTGCTAAAATAAGTGCTCTGGTAATAGCTTGTTACAGCAAGTGATGGAATCTGATTATTTCATCATTCTTAGATCAGCAGGTCACCTGGGTCTTTGCACCACTTAAAAGCTCTTCTATCAGCAGCTGCCCACCTGACACTCTATGGTTAATTATCCCATTGCCTCAGAAGCCAAGTGCAAGTTGCTGACAAACTGTCTGAGTCAGTTTGCCCTCCAAACCCTATTATACTTTGCCTCATGTAAGAATCTGCCATAACACATTAACCTTTCATTAGATATTTAATTTTTATGATTATTAAACTTCCAGTAGGTATTCTTCAAGTGGCACAAAGAAGGTCCACCGTCTTTATCTGAGGTCTAAATTTGTAAGATTTTTGAGAGGGTGCATGAAGGTCTTGGCTGCTCCACTCAGAGGAACAAGCTGTGATCAGAGAGGTGCCCAAAACATAGAGGTACTTCAGCAAATGCTTAGTCTGGTATGTCTGTGGCACTTTGTAAAGTCAAGAGACTTTGATTTGGTAATAGTTCCTAGGAATGTCAGTGACAGTGAATATTCCATGTGGTTTTGCCATGGTCCTCGCTAAGACAGATTCCTGGTGTAAAACTTTTGAATATAGCTCTGTCTGGCATTATTGGCCAGCATCTCCCATGCCATCATGTGTGAAAGCATCCTTTCTTTGAGGATGGCATTGCAACGTCCGTTTGCAGAGATTAGAGTTCACGTGGATTGTGTAATATCTTCTTGTTTTATTTCTGATTGAAAGATTCTGCTTAGGAGCTTGGTTTGGATTTCTGAGTAATTTTGTAGGTTTGGTGGGGTTTTTTGCATCAAAAAATTCTTTATTATTGCTCTAGAAAACATGTTTTGTTGATGTGTGATTTTCTTTCTTTTTAGATGTCCCAATTATATAAATTGGACTTAACACTGACAGTTGGACTTAATTCTATCATACGTGTTCTTGATTCCTTCAGTCAGATACCTCAGGGTTCAGAAACTGACAGGACAGTTAGATTTCCTCTGTAAGTAAAAAACACACTTTCTTATAATCACTGTTGTCTGGGTGGAAAGAGAGCAAGGAAAAGATGTCCTTTATCGTCCTTATTTTCATTCTGGATTGCCAGGTATCATTCCAGACACATTCAAGGAAAGTTGGGGAAGTGTCTTTCTGAATTCTAATGGCAGGTGGATTTAACATCCTTACCCGCTGATATAAATGTAAAATAAGGAACAGCAACTCTTCCATGCATTCAAAGTTATTCCTTCAGAAGGTGTGGATTGTTGTGAGTATCATGGACTGAAGATGTATGTTAGAATACCTTCTCCATCACGTTTCCTATGAAGGGCTACTAAGATGTGCATAACAGTGGTCCAGGACAGAGTCCCTTATTAAATCTTCAGCTAAGATAGTTAAGGAAGGAACTATTTTTGCATGGGTTTTGCAGTCCTACCTGCCCTTGTGAGGTGTACTTGGTGGCTTTTTTAGGGAGCCAAGCTGACAAAATAACATTTAAATAAAGGTAAAAGTTGATCTTGGTTAAGGTGGCTTATGCACTTGGTAGTTCTGAAACTCAACTGTAAAAAATACGCATATGGGTTTGCAAAACAATTTTTTACAGCATTCATCATTTATGGGACTTAATTTATGTGCTAACAAATTATTAATTTATGGAGAGTGTCCACAAGAAGAAGTAATTAAAAAAGAAATTAATGGCACAGTAAAAGAAGAATCTCCTAAGTTTAGAATCAAGCCATAAATCCCATGGCAGTGCAGCAACCTGTGAGACAGCCAATCAATCACATATAGCATCCACACACAATACATTGGTTTAAAATCTCTGAGATGTGAATGGTGAGCAGACCTCTCCAGTGCAAGGGAGAGGAAATTTTAACACTTAACTTCTAGCTGTAAGTTATCACATGCACAGCTTCTATTAATTTGCATAAAACTGATATAGAAACAGCCAGGGGTACAATCTTCTCTCATTTAATCTGATCTGCAATCCGAATGTGCTTTGTAAAGGTGTTAAATTAGCAAGTTTCCAAATATTCTGGTCTTAACCCCTACCTGGTCTGCATATTTTGAATATAATCTCAGACAACCTCCAATGAGGTACAAAAAGGACTTTAAAAAAATATCCACTGCGAGTAATTTTTCTTCTGCGAACTCTGTAATTCCTGTTTTGAACTCCTTCCGGAGGAATGTCAAGGATCAGAAATGGCTCTTGATGTTTTGAATAGAATTGTTATTTTTAGTTACCTTTACGTGAAATAAGCAAGCAAAAGAGGAAAATCTTTTCTAAAGCCTCAGAGGGCATTTTTTTTACCCCTTTTCAGTCTTTCTATTTAATAAGTGTCTTAAACTAGCCATTGTCTTACAAATTCAGTGTTTTATATGGATAGACTTTTATGCACAATACTTGTGCATACCATGAAATTCTCTGAAAAGCTTTTACCTTTTAGTGAAGTTCAGTACATTTACTTTTTAGTGCATTCAGTAAAAGTGTTAACTGAACAGATTTTGGGGAAAATGTCAAAATATTTTTTTAATATAAGTCATGTATAAATTAAAAAATCAATTTGTTTGGCTAATAGAAGCAAAGCAATCTTACACTTTTTGTCCTACTGGAAAATATTTTAACCAGCAACACTGAGTAATATTTGAACATTTTCAAGGTTTATTTTCAAAATCTTTGCTGAAAGACTAAGACTTTAACAAGAATGATTTTTTTTTTTAATATCTTAAAAAATATTTTCTTCCTAAAAGGTGGAGGCAGATAGGTCTACTTTTAACTCTTTCAGTGGATTTGAGTATTCAGCCAACTTTATTGTGTAGTGCAAGCATGTTTCTGAAAGAATTTCCTCAGTCACTTCAGAGGTTTTTGAAGATCATTGTAAACAATGGAAAGATTATCTCTGACTTACACGGGACTCGGTCCCTTGAGTCATATCATGACCACGAGCTCTTTTATCTTTGTCAGAACACTAATTAATATCCTATTCCTTTTACCCTTCACCAGGACTTGTTTGCCTAATTATAGAATGTTTTTCAGCACTGTATAAACATTACACTACACTACATGAATTCAAAGCTTGTTTATGGTGCCCTTTCTTTTTTTTTTCTTTCCTTTTTTTTTTTTTAATAAAAAAAAGAAGCTTAATGTTGTAAAAATATTTAAACTGCACTCATAGAACGCATCATTTGGATTAGTACCCCCTTACATGTTTCTTTTATGGTGGTTTTTCTTTCCCCTGAATTATGTGTAACTCAGAAGTTCTAGTAATACCAAAAAAGATAGTAACAAATAAAAGGTTAATAACTGAAGTTATGGTTAAAATAAAAGAGCCAGGATATCTCTTGCATTTCTTAAACCACACAGGATTAGATTATTTTCCACAAAAGTATATTGTAATATACAGGATTCAAGGTCATGGAGGGAATAAGAAAACCCTTTTCAAATTTATGACTTAACAAAGTGTAAAACAAATGTATACCCATGTATTTCTAGGCATGTTTGATAGTTAAGGCAGGAGGAGAAAAATCCTATTTTGGCCAAAATACAAGAATATAAATGCTTACTTTGGTTGTATAGTAGCCTCCTCTTCTGTCAAAGTATGGTTTTCCTGAGTGATTACTGAATAATCATGTCAGTTTTACCTCTGGGTTCCCCTTTTCAAGAGAACTCCAGCTGCCAGGAATAACTGGTGGGATCTGCTCGCCCGTCACTCATTTTTATTTGCGAGTGATGACATCTGCTATTGCGAATTAGTTTTAATGGCAGGGGCAAAAAAAAAAAAAACCCAAACCCACAGCCCCGTTTTGTGAGGCGGAATGGCCAGACAGTTACAGGGCACAAACCCTGGATGCCACATTTGATCTGCGCTGTAAATTTTGGCAGGTGCCGCTGATGTCACAGCCGGGCTCCAGAGGAGCAGCCACTCTTTGTCAGGAGCAGATCACCGTGGCATAAAAGTCCGTACGACTTGCAGGAATTCGGCGCCGTCCGCTCCAAGGAAAAGGATAGATCCGAGAAGGACATGTTGGATAGCACGGCCAGTCTCAGGATTGTGCTGCTGAGTGACTGACAGATAAATAGATTTCTTTTTTTTCGCCCCCCCCTTTTTGAAGTGCTGGTCTGTGAAAGCACCTGGTAGGCTGCAAGACAGGATTCCAGCTAAGCTGTTAATGCACTGAACAGTGCAGGAATCTGAGTGTAGCGAGCTGTGAGCTGAAACGTAGCATATACATGATTTGTTACAGAATTTAGCACTTCCATTTCTTGGACAGTTTCTTCCTCCCTGCCCTGGTAGGCCTGGGTAAGAAGAAAAGCAAAGGCAGGTAAAGTGCTGCTTACTCAGGGGGAGAGCTGGCAGTGACAGACCTCCTGCTCTCAGCTGTTG
The DNA here is from genome assembly GCA_038380795.1 of Pyrocephalus nanus. Lineage (NCBI taxonomy): Eukaryota > Metazoa > Chordata > Aves > Passeriformes > Tyrannidae > Pyrocephalus > Pyrocephalus nanus. The sequence continues at coordinate 72,829,095 of CM076263.1, read as the reverse complement.
TTGGCGACCTGACTTCACAGTTTGGCAAGTTACATCTACATAACTAACATTAGTTATGTTTCTTACTCCAGGTATTTCCAGTGAAAGGTTGCTCCAGAATTTTCTGTGCCAAGTACTGTAAATTTTGTTTTAATTTACACCCCGAATGTATTCAGGAGACAAGTTACACTTCCCTTGGCTCCGGGGTAGGTATGGCAGAAATCACCTCCCCTTTCCTTGCCTTTTTTTGTTGTTGGGTCACTGAGGATTTGGACTCTTCTCATACTCATTCTCTTGATAGGTCTCATGCTCTCTCTGTGGTCTCACTGACCTGTAAGCCACATTCCAGCTGAGTGTTAGTCCCTTATATGCACCTAATTTTGTTTGACTACAATAATCTGAATCTAGAGTAATATTTATCTCTTCCAGAGAAGTACAACGCTCATGACAACTTTCTAATTGATTTATTCACCCATCAAGTTCTCCTCTTGTTTTTTCCAACTTATGATTTCCAACTTAGGACAGAAATTTTAATTAGATCCTAAGTTCACAACCTCTTAGTTGTGAGGTGGCCTTTTGTGTCACTTTCTCTGTATCAGTCCTTTAGATCACTTGCTTCTTAAGTCTTTGAAATTCAGTCCCCAAGGCTTATGACAACTTTTGTGTCCTCCAGAAAACTTCTTTAACACCCTACTATTTTGTGCCAGGTGTTACTGCCCAAAGCAGTAGTAAGACTGTTTCTAAGGGAGGTCTGAATAAATTCTCTTTTTCAAACTTCTTGCAGCTAGGGAGCTTTCACTAAAATACGTCAGCTGCATTTAATCACTTCTAAGTTTAAACAGATAACCCTCGGTGAGGCCACCAGAGACAAAAGCTGGTTCCTCTCTAGGGAAGAGGAGAAGACAGTAAAGAAGAGGCAGTGAAGTCCATGTAGAGTAACAGGTTATTTATTGTCTGCTGGATGTGGTCACTACCTGCCGAAAAGGAAGAGAGAGGGACATCGTAATGTGTCATTAAGTGTCCCTGCAGAGCCCATGGTTAGTTCAGATGAACAGCAAAATCAGTTTTTCCACTAATCATTCAATAAGACACTCAGCACCGAGGCTGCTGGTGGAAGGTAGCCATGAAATGTGACATGAGGTTGGCACTTCACTGCTCCAGGAAGGGCTGCTCTGACTGACAGCTGATCCTGGACGCTGGACAAACGCCCAAGTTGTTGCTGGTGGTCTCAGACTCTTAGAGCTCCTCTTCTTGGAGCTGCTCCACTTCACATAAATAATGCAAAACTCTGGGCTTGAGAGGCAGTGCCGACAGCGTGCCTGTTTGATCTTCCACTTCCCCAGATTAGTGAATTTGTGGCCTCGCATTTTGGTTGCTAGGTATTCTGAGGCACGTTTTTCCATGGCAAGTGAGTTACTTGGAATTTCCTTTGTAAAAACCCGAATTTCACCGCGGCCCAGACACAAAACAGACCTTGAAATCCTGCCTGTGTTCCTGTGTTGGAACTGCCAGAACTCAGCGTGTCTGAGAACTCACTCACAGTTCCACTGCATAATGCCAGCGGTGCCTAGTGGCAAGAAAGCATGAGGAACCCTGGACAGAGGACAAGGCTACAGGGCACACAGAGGAATAATCAGAGCTCTTTGATTTCTGTAAATAAAGTGACTGAGACCTGGGAAGCAAGACTGATCACTGTAGTATCAGTCTGATGCTACACAGAGATAGCAGTATAGTCTACTACAGCCTTCTGGTAGCTCAGAGTCAATTGCAGTAATTTATGTGGCTTCAGAAGTAGCACAGATTTTCTCTATAGAGTTGCCAGACCAATCAATATTTTGAGTAAATTATTTCAGCTTTATAAAGTACGTAGATACCATCACACATTTGGAGTTTTACAGCCCAACTTGGTGGTTTCATCTCGGAATTGAACAAGTCTACAGTGCATGTCTGTCAGTAAGGCTCTGACAGTTGCTTTTGCTCCTTGTTATGATTTAGATTTGTTAATAGGTCTCAGGTAGTGTTGTTTTGCTCTGCCATAAGGTTTGATATAACTGATTGTGTTTTGGATGTTGTAATGCAGCAATTCACTTTGTTACCCTTTCATCACCTCGTATTTTTTTGCTAGCTGGTGCAGATATCACCACTCATGTAGAGCTTTTTTTTTTTTTTTTTTTGCTTTATGTGATGCAGAATGTGGCTGTGAACCTCAGTGCTTATAAGAGTGCATTTTGGAGTGTTTCCTTGCTGCATCAGCGTCAGGGCCTCCAGAGACCACTCTCACCTGGCACCCACAGCTCTGCCCAAGTACTCTTGAGTTTCAGCTCAGGCCCAGGTATCTGATTCCTGAGCTCTGGCTGACAAACTCATTTGCCCAGCCCTGTCTCTCACTCTGTTACTAGACAGACCTCAGCCCTGCATGACAGAGCAGGTATCTGGTGGAACAGCATGGCAGGTAATGTTGTATTAGATACGAGGATGGCCATAAATATAAAACTGGGCACTAGATGCTGATGGCCTAAATTCAGCTTTTATTCTTCATCCAGAATATCACATTGTCTTCACACAGCTGCACTCACACACTGTCTCCCTAGAATCTTACATACTAACACTATTCTTAGCTCTATTATCTATATTTACCACTAGCCTTCACATATGATTGGACGCTCACCTCTTATTTACATTCTTTTCCATGCTGCAGGCTGCATGGCCTTGCTGCATCCTCCAACAAGGTAATTTGTCTCCAGGTCTGTCTCCTGGATGTGTTCTAGATGTGTTCTGTGCCCTTGGAAATCCTGGGGTTGTCCATGGGTGCTGTTGGCAGCATCTGATGCAGGACCCTGCCTGGCCTGGGATCCCACAGCAGGACGACGACTTCTTCTTGGCGAAGGCACTGCCTGTGCTGTGCTCACACTTGGTTCCTGGACCATTCCTCTGTCATGGGGCAGCCTGGTGTTTGTTTCTACCTAACAATTACCATGGCTTCAACTCCAGGGGTGACAGCAATATAGGCATATCAGAGACGATGGAATGCCATCACTAAAGCCAGGAACAAGTATGGCAGAGAAGATTGCCTCGCTGACAGCTGGGGTCACACTGATCTCTGCAGAATTTTGGGAAAAAATGCTCAAAAATAAGAGTTTTAGCAGTGCTACATGCTGCCTTACCGAGGCAGAGTCTGTGCTACTGATGGCCACAGATAGACACAGAAGTGTCTGCTACGCTGAGGAGCCATGAACCCACTCCCATGGCTGTGTCGGTACCTGAGGTGCCTCTTACACAAACGGTACAGAGCAGTTTTGCTTTACCTGGATGACTGAAGGGATTCCTCATTACTGCCAGGTACATCAAGGTGGAGGGCAGCTGGACCCAAAATAGTGCCCTAGCAGTATGTACATTCAGTTATCGCACGTGTTGAGGTACCTTTATCTAAGCCAGGCACCTAAAAACAGATTCCTAAAGCCAAGAAAATGTCCTTGTACTGTCTGAGCTCATGGCAAGAACACATGGATTGGGTTGCAGTGTGGAAAGATTGTCAAAGAGGGGAGAAGTTGAAGCTGGTAAAGTCAGCATCTGGAGATTACCTCCATGGCTAATTTAATGCAGATGAGCAACACATGATGCCACAGAGCATGGGGGTGCCAGTTACCCTTCCTATTGTAACCTGACAGCGAGGACTCTTGGCAATGTGTTGCCAGTCAGACTGTGACTGGAAAGCAGTAACTGGTGGGATGATCCAGGGACTACTTGAATAATCATAGGTTTCTCTGCCTTAAATTATTTCTAAGCTATTTCTAATTACACTAAGTGAACACAGCTAGACTTCTCTTGCTGTGTTGATGCTGTTAGTAGGATGCTTGTTTGCATTAGGTAACCAAAATTTATCCTGGAAAGGAAGAGAACTAATTTACAAAGTGCACTGAAGGTTTCAGTGGACACTTAACTGCAGTGAGCTCCCTACAGTCTGAAAGGCTTCAAAGCTTGTGTTTCTTTCCCCAGCTCTGCCTGGCCATATGCACTTCACTATCTGAAAAGGAAGGTGCCTAATCTCAGATTTTTGCACGACTTCCATTTCCTTATCAGGACTGTTGGTATTTTGTTTATTCCACACTGGGAAGACACCGAGGGACCAACATAATATCTACCAGTGCAGAATTCACCTGTCAAAATCTTTTGAACTAATTTGATTTTGCAATCTGAGTTTACAGCTGGTCGGTACTTTGCACTGTGGAACTGTATGACTGGAACTGAGAAACTGACTTCACTATTATAAGGAAAAGGGGCTGGAAATGCTTGCCTAAGAGGCTGTATCAGGGCACCAAATTTGTTCAAAATACACTCTTAATAGCTTAATCACTCTCCAAAGTTGAGAAGCAGATTATTATACCCATAGGATCTGGAAAAATAGCCAGTGTACTTCAGCTGACAGTGAGAGAAGAATGGTATAAGAACTGCAAGTTGATGTTTTATTCATATTAATATGTTCAGATCTACTAATTACCTTGTGACTTGCTAAGGAAGCAGAGCAGCATTTTCTTAGTATTTTCAATTAATTAGTTCATCAACCAGAAAAAACCCCTTTTCTGTTAACTCTCTATGCAACTTTTTAATGTTCCGATAACAATTTAGGGAATCAATTTATGGATATAAACATTGAAATTTTAAGTGCTTTCTAATAAATGAGTGAACTATTCCCAACTCCATGTTGCTTATTACACTGAGCCATTCCTTTGAATTGCTCCTTTAATGATTTATCACGTCCTACCTACATCACCAGCGCACCAAGGTGTTCAGGACACAAACCAACTTTTACATCAGAGAATTCAGCAAAAACTGTCCTTGGCCCTTGAGAGTGTAATGCAATCCAAATAAGCAATACTTCTGTTTAAAACCTTCCTTTCCTTTTAATATTAACTAAATATTAACCTGCTTCTGAATCTTTGACTGGTGTCTAGGAATATCTAAGGTTTAAAGACAAAGACAAATCACCTGTGATTTCTGCTAACTTTTACTACTTGTTATTTTAGTCTGTGGCAAAGATGAAGAACCATAAAGTTGTTCATTGTGCAAAAGGCAGTCTAAGTCGATTCCTACCGTAATAATTAAATTATAATTTAAAAAGCATCATTAGGGCAAAACAATTGGTGGTGAGACCCTGAGTCCACAGTCTGTGCATTTCAGGGTCTTTAACAGGCTCACATCTCTGTTACAGACTAGTTCTGCTCTGGTCTGAAACTCTTGGGTTGGTTGGTGGACTTAGGACCAAAACCCCGTTGTCTCAGACATTTTAAGTTAGACTGGGCAAAGTACCTGCAAGTGCTCTGAGGAATCGGAGTAAAATGGCAGAGAAATGTATTAAATTACCTCATTATTCTTTCCCATTTATGATTTTTAGGGTTCGATATCCCTATATTTGCTTGCTTTTATATGTTGGGGTTTTTTGTTTGTTTGTTTTTTTAATTATTACATTATTTATTTATTTAATGGAAAATAGGCTAAAGTGAGGGAGAAAAATTAATTCCATGAGGCATAAAACTCAACAATGGAAGGATCAGCAGTTCGGGTTTTTTGCTGTGTTCAGTATTTCACAATTAGGCAGGCGTAATGAATATTTTTTTAAAAAATATTTTTGTTGGTTCTCGGGGCAAGATTTGATGAGGGAAATCTCTGACTTGAAACAATGAGTCTGGCAATGGTAAGACCAAACAGAAACAAATAAAGACTCTGGAGTGCCTGGGTCTGGGGAAAATGTGACACTTTCAAAAAGCATCCCTCTTGGTGGACATTGTCTGGGTGCCCAGGGTCCCATCCTAAATATTTAAAACCAGACACAGGCGATCTTGAAATTTCTGGTGGAAATAAATCTCATTTTCCTGCCATTTACAAGAGACAGGAACCCCTTGTTCCTCTGTGGCAGGACCAGAGGGAGGCATGCCACACTGGGGACTCTTTCTTTCTAAATAAGCGGCAGATATCTTGAGTTAAAAAGGCATTTTGCTGTCACCAGATGATTTGCTGGCTTTTGTGCCATGCCTTTGTCTGCGTCCCATGCACCCCCTGGGATTTAAAGAGTCAGAAGGGGCAGGTCCTTGCTCACACAGAGCTTTTGGTGGCGATGGCTTGGTGAGACATCTCTTGAGGATCTTAGCTGGCAGGCTGGCAAGAGGAATGCTGAGGGCTGTCACTGCAGCCAAAACCCACCAGTACATTCCTGTATCACCTCAGGAAGGGAGGAGAAAATCAGTCTGACTTTTCCTAATGCTCTTACTCGCTCTCTCTGGCCACACTGATGACCCACGTGCCATCTTTCGCCGTTCAAATGTTTGTCTTTAGTCCCCACTCATAATTTACTTCAGGACAGTGCTTAACTCCAGGAACCTGGAGGAAAGTGTAAGAGCAACAAGTACTGTTTTAAACGAGAAAAAAATCACCTGAAGGTGGCAGAAATAAAAATGTTCACAAACATTTACAAAGAAAGAAGATCCACCACGTGACAGATGTTTCTAGGTAGAGAAAAGGGTATGGGTAAGGGCATTTGATATGCTGGGTTTTGTGCACAGTGAGCACTAAAGACGGTGAACACCCAGTTGCTGAAGTATCTTTAATTTAAATTAAGTGATAGCCTAAAGGCTGATTATAAAGATGAAATAAGTTCTATTGCAGTTGGGCATGTTTGCCAAAAGGTGCAGTTGATGTCTGTCAACATATTTAAGTGCTACCATGCACTGCTCCTCTTTCAAGGCACAGTTTGCTAGTGAGAAATTACGTCTTCATGAGCATAGGACAGATGACTTTGGACAAGTAAGGGTTTTTTTTTGATAAATAAAAATATTTTGTTAAGTATAGAAATAAAAATCAGGGCCTGCTGGCTTTAGACTTTGGGAACCCCAGGGCCCTGGACCCTGGAGAAACAGTTCAATGAGCTTTCTTCAGTCTGCCAGCAGGTGAGTGAAAGTTACATCAGACTTATTAAATTGCTTCTAGGTCCTAAACCCAGTGCTCCATTTTGGATACCCTATGGCTATTTTATAACATCTGTTTCCTTAAATTTTCACGGAGGTTTTTTTAAAAAAAAAAAAAAAAAAAATTCAACAAAAGAGGGGGAAAGATTTTTTAGAAGAGATCTTTTAGAAAATGTGTTTTGCACAAACAGGCCGTTCTAACTTTTGATCTTTTCTTCCTTCACCTCATTTTTAATCCTTTCCTACACCTTTGGAATATGCTATGAGGGTAAAGCTGCAGGCAGGGGTGTGGACTTCAGGGGCTCCTGGTTTGCAGCATAAGAGCTCCTCAGGTGGCAATGACTGCCACTTTTGCAAACTACTTTCCATAGAGGTGGTCAAGTAATTTACAAACTGTCCTAGAAAGGAAAGGTTCCAGGTATATTGGAAAGCAAAGTTAGAAAAAAGCCAGAAAAAAAAAAAATCAGAGGAAATTAAATTAGTAGCTGTACTGGTGGGAAAGAGGAAAATAAAACCACACACTCCAATATTTTAGTTCTATTTTCTTTGGTTAAGAAATATATTTGCGTTGAGATGTTACATCCAGGTAATTTAAAATTAGACTGAGTGTGGTTATGTTCTGTACAGCCTACTTTAAATGTAGTAATTGTTCTTTATAATCAAGCCATTAGAATGACATTAAAATGTAATCCTCAGAAGCAGCACGGTCATTCATCAAAAATTGCAATAGTCTGCTTGACATTTTAATTTGCAAGCTTTTTATTATTAGTTTGGTCTCTCAGTTATTAATTTGTTGAAAAACATGTCACTTTTCATGTCTTATATAAGCAAACACAAGAAAAGGGGTCACATTTTAGTCTTGATGAAACTGCCATAAATCAAAGATAACTGCACCAAGTCAGTGAAAAGTTACCCTGGTGTGTGACAGGGAGACATCTCCTCTCGTGTCTAGGCAGATATAAATGAAAGTTTTCTTTAAACATTATGTAGAAAAGACATAATTTTTTTTACAGTGAAAGAGACTTTTCTTCCTCTTTTGTTTCTTCAGTGGTAAAACGCAGAGCACCATGCAGTTTCTCAGCTGTTGTGTTTCCTTCAGTCAAGCCATGTCTTGAAGCGTTTCCTGCAAGGGGCTTGGGTGTCAGTTTCTGAAGCCTCTAAATAAGGAGTTCTTGACCTTCTGCTCCCATTAAAAAAGCACAGTATTTGTGCTTGTTTTATCGGCTGGTTTGCATGGCACATACATTTATTTTATTGGAAAATAGAGTAATTTTGAGTTTTGGCTGAGAAAATTTGGTGTTGACATAACCTTTATTACCTTTTTATTCCATTGTTATGACTGTGATTACCAGACTGCTTGATAATTTGCAGGCTGTATGTGAATAAATTCACCAAAAACCTCCCAGTAAGCTGCCAGTGTTGAAAGAGTGTTGGGCACATACAGGCACAGCACTGTACACCAAGTAAGTCAAAACTTGCCCTTCAGACCTGCAACTCAGGCAATAAAGCTAAAAAGAGAGATAAGCTAACACTGCTGAGGTGATATCAGAACAGATCTGATTTTTTTTTTTCCCCCAGAAATTTGGAAAATGCAAGAGTGACGCATCAGTAGTGAAAGCATGAGGAGCGATCTGCCTACAGATAGAGCTTTTTATTTACAGGCCTTGCAGCATTTTATTTGGAATATAAGTGTTAATGTTTTCTTTTCACAGGTGGGAAGAATGAGCCTTTGAGGAGTAAAGTGATTTGTTCAAAGCAGCTCTGTGGAATCCACTAATTAAACAACTGTAATGAACCTACCCTATCCTACACTTACACTGGGACTGGGAAAGAGACTTTTGCTGAGTTACTCACTTCCCTCACATCTCCTTTTTCATCTTAATGTGCGTTTTTCCAGCCACTCTTGGGCAAGAATGAATACTGGCATAAAATCTGTTGTGATGTTTCTAATATGGGGAAAAATCAGGAAGCACCAGAAGTCTTTAACGTTAGAAGCTCATAGAAGCTCAGCAGCCCTGTAAACAAGCCTGATATGGCTGTGTATTAGTGAGTAATAACTTTTTAATGCCATTCAGCCCACTATTTTCTGAACTGCCATAATTAGGTGTTGATAATCTCTTTTAGAGAGAGCAAAACCCCAAGCCCCTTCAAGCAAAATGTTTGACTGTCTTCACTACATTTAATGTGTATTTTGCAAAATGGCAGTATGTATTATAAGAGCAAGCTTATTCTGCTTTACCAACAAAAATCAGGACACTGAAGAACAGATATAATACTATCACTCTGTACCTTCTACAGACATACCATAAGAAGTTACTGCCTTCTTCTGTAATTTTTTCTTAGTGTCTTCTCACATTTGCACTCACATTTTTCTTGCCCTCCTTTATTTCCAGGCAGTCTTAATGATCTTAATTCGAATAACCCAGTGAAAGACATTCACTTAACCTGTTAAAAATCCCTGATGGCACCTGACTTAATTCCAGACAAAATCTGCACATTTTGCATTTGTTTTGTGACAGTTTTGTTATCTGTTGTTTGCTGCCCACAAGCCTACAATTCATCTTGTCTACAAAATTCTGGTTTTGTTTGGTTTTCCCCCCTGTTGTTGTTGGGTTTTTTGTTTGTTTATTTGATGGTTTTGGTACATTTAATCTCTACCAGACTTCTGTGCTAACAAGGTCTTCTTGAGGATGGAGCCCTAAATCTTCAGAACTAGGTGGATCCAACAACATATTTTATAATATTTGAAATTCATTATTCAGTCCAGAGTCCATGCATGGTACTATGTGAACATATCGATGAATTTGGTATGAATATTTTACAAAATGGGAAACTATCTCTTGTGGATTTCCTGGACCAGTCCCAGTCCCGTATCACTTCCCACCACAGGCAGAGGATGATACTCATCCTCCTTTTAGTTCTGTAGAAGAGGAGTTTCTAGGGTTTTGAAACAAGGTTAGAAAGCTATACATGCTGGAAGGTATCTAAGCAGTGGGGATAGAAAAGAATGGGACACAGGGATGGAAGAAAACAAAACTTTGAAAGTGGAAAAAGTGAAGGGAGTGTTTTATTTATATACCCTGAGTAGCCCATACGTGGCTTGGAAAGTCTACATTCCCTTGCTCCTCTGTTTAGAGTTGGGTTTTCAGGCTTACTATAAATGACTGAACAGGCTGTTTTAATTATAGTAAAACATGACAACAGAAATGAATCCTCATGGTTAACAGGTCACAAGACTGCATTGCTGTCCTCAGGGACCGACTCAGCAAGGACTCAAATGCTTGTAAATAGTGCAGGTGTTGAAAACCAATATGAGGTTATATAATTTCTTGACCAGAGAAATGCCAGCACATGCCTTGTAGCATTGTGGTCTGTAACAGTGCTTTTCTGGTGGCAATTTACGGGCAGGGAAAAAGGTCTTTGATGTCACTATAGATGGCAACCTTTACATTTCATAGTCACTCATCACCATCTCAGGGTGTGCTAGTTTTCTGACAGAAATAGTAAGACTATGGGACAGGGGCCAACTGTGTTGCTAATTTTTTTAAGAAAAGATTCAAACAGTTCATGTGAATAATTTTTAACCCTTTATGTATGAAATATTACTGTTATTAGTTTAAATTTGTTGATTATTCCCATGTAACTACTAAGTCCTAAAATCTGTATCTACTCCTTGATGGAATAACCAAAGCTTGACAGAAGAACAGAAAAATGATGAATGACTTAATGATAAAGACCATCAGTCAAAGATAATTGGTATAAAAATAGTGGCATTTCTGTGATTGAGAAGAAATCAATTGTCATCTGTCCATGAAAAGAAAGATGAATGTCAAAAAACTGCATACCAGTGACATAGGTTATTACCTTTTCTCTGAATAGATTTTTGTACTATATTTTGTAAGTTCTGTTCACTGTAATTTCTTGCCCGTGTTTAAAGGTAAAATAGTTCTCTCATCCTGTCAAAGTTGATATATTATGTAAGGTGATCCTTGGGACTCAGTTCAGTTGTAAGAAATAGCAGATTTTACGAGGTGGTTGAAAACATGCGCAGTACACTCAGGGCAAGATTTTCAGGAACATGGTTTTGGTTTTTGCTTTACTTTGCTTCTGAAAGAATTTGTGTTTCTGTAGTGCTGCAGAAGCATGACTTCTGTAATTGCTCACCCAAGCCTCCAAAATGTTACAATAATGTAATTTCATGATGAAATGATAAGGCATTTCATTTAAATCACACTGTTGCTGCAAGCTGCGCTCGCGTTCCCCTGTAATCCAGATTTATTGCCCTCCTTATTCTCAGAGAGCACGAGCAAACATGAAATAGTTTTCTGTAATTATATATAAAAAAAAAAAAAAGAAATATAAGCAGTGTTTCAAAACCTTCTGTGGGATGGCAAGGTCAGCCACATGGCACTGAATAATTTCCCGAGCATCTGTTCGTTCTGGCTACCGCAGTGTCCAGCAGTGAAGATATGGTGTAAATAACAAAGGCAGCACCATTTATTGGGGTCTAAACCTGCAACTGTATATTTTGCATGCTGTAGGACATGAAAAGTCCTGCTGAAGGACACGGGAGTTTCGAAGAAGGAAGTTTTGCGAGGCTGGGCTGTGGTTTTAGACCAACCATAAAACCAGCGTCCTGCTCGACCTTTGCTGGGACAACGTGCAGGTACAGCCTGAAAACAGAGATGGAGAGAGACACAAAGGGAAAGACAAGGAGTCAGCACATCCTGGCACAGGAAAAGAGCTTTTCTCTTCATAGATGGGGGGTTGAAATGTGATGGCTGCAACACTTGTCAGTTGTTAACAGCACAATGAAAATTGGATAGGAGACCTCACTCCTAAGGGCGGCTTCTCAAATAACTTTCCCAGGTTGTTTAAAATGTTCATAAAGGACATCAAGAAACCAAAGACCTGTGAGTTCATACCCTCTTTTCACAGAATAAAGTGTCACACAGTCCAGTAGTGACAGTAATTATTTTTACTGAGACTTCTGCTGTTTCTGGTGCCTCAGGTAAGAGAGACTTTACCTCAGCAGGTTTTCTAGTGAGAGAGGTCCAGTGTGTGTTCTCTTACAAATCCGTATTTTCATAACACTGGGAGAAGAGCCTAAGTCAGACAGAAAGGCTTGGTCCCTACTCAGGTTTTTTTTTTTTTTTTGTGGCTTCCTGGCAGCTATTCCTGTGTGCCCAGGAGGTGTGAACTCTCCGTGCACACCAGCAGCACACAGCCCCTGTGTACAGCTGCCAGCACTGCCTTCCTAACCAGAGGCTGTGCCTCTGATGCTGTCTCAGCAGACAATGCTCTGAGCTGTTTGGTGTCTTATAAAGGCTGTCATTTTACCGAGATAATTTAGTGGTGTGTCTGTTCCAGGCTCAGTGAGCAGCCAGGAGCTTCGTGGCTGAACACTGTGGTGACATTTTCCACTGGAGAACGCAGGAGCAGGCACACCTCTGAGCCACTGGCAACACACCCAGATGCATCTGTGGTCCAAACCCAGGTCTGGGTCTGTTATTTGCCTAACCTTGTGCAGGGGAACGATAAGCTGCACAGGGGGATGGGTTTCCAGCTGAGGAGACAAGCCTTTGATTGTGACTGTTGCGCTGAAATCTGCCTTTTCCCACAGTTCCAGAAAGAAGTGCAGAAAGAAAAGGAATAATAACAGGAGGCTTTCCAATATTTCAATGTAACTGATACTTAAAGCAAGGTAATGAATAGAAAAATAGATGTGCTTCAAAAGAATAAGAAAACTCATCTTGGTAACTGGGATGTTAAGGAGTACCAGTTGTAATTATTAGACTTCATGAGGAAAGCTGAAGTACATTATGTGCTGTCTTTTGACTGATAGTTCCCTAATATGGTGCACTCCTGTCCCATCCTGTTCTGTTGTCTAACAAATAATAATGATCACTTCCATGATGGGGTACTGTGTATAGTGTGATAATTTAATTGTGACTAAGTTAGGTAGCATTTTTTTTCCTGTGGTAACGCTGATTGTCCTGTTGTGATGAGGGAAATATCAGAAACTGGACTCCATTGAGCTGCTCTTCCTACACTTGCATCTAATGAACACTGAGTGGAGAGTTAGTGTTCCAGTTCCTTTCTCATTCTCATTTATTTGCACATGGATAAGGAGAAAATACACATTAAATATAGCCCCTTAAGCGTCCAAACCTTACTAAAAAGAACATAAAAGGGTTAGTGGAACTTTCTGCTGTTATCTTAAGTACATGCCAGTGTTTGCTGCCTTATAATAATAACGAGGCAGGGCATGGATGGCCAGCGAGGGTTTTATGGGATGCCTTATGGGGCACTGATTTCTTTTTAGCCTGGAGCAATGCAAATCAGTTATTAGATCAGTAAGACTGGTGATATTGATACATGTTTGTGTGCCTGGGGATGGGGGGTGCAGAGCCAGACATTGCTGGCAAAGAGTACTTTTGGCAGAGTGCAGCTGTATGCCTGGCTAATGAAAAGCTAGCTGAAAACAGAACTTGTCCCACATAAACATAAACTTATTTGTCCCAGATTAGGCTGGGTTGGAGAGAGGGGAATCCGTTTCCGAACTCTTTATGACTTCTTTGTCTTTTCTTGAGAGAATGAAAATATTTTAATCAGTTGGTCTGATGGAGGAAAAGGCAAAAACTCTTAAGCCCTGTGGGGGACCAGACAATATTTGAAGAAACTGTTGATTAAGACATTTTAGACCTCAATTACATGGGTACCTTGAACTTTCTATGTCAGGATTGGTAAAGACCCCTTGGTTCCCAGAGCAACAAAAAACCCAAACCAAACCAAACCAAAACAAAAAACAAACAAACAAACAAAAAGGTGTGCTTGGGAGTAAAGAAATCAGTCCCTGAATATGCTGAGAACCAATGAAACAACCAGGACTCAAGGATATTGTGTGTGCTCTATGTAAATATTAATGCTATGGATCCTGCTGCAGTGATCTGTGTGTCACCATCATCTTCCCCAGATGGATGGAAAGATCAGGTTTTCATTCAATTGCTACTAGACATCAGAGTCTATTGAAGACATCAGACTTAATAAACAAATAAAAATAATAATAAACTGTCATTGAACATATATTTTAGCATTTGACTTCAATGATGTACTAGCTCTGTTGTGATGGGCGTAGGTATAAATCTGCTCTGCAATAGTCTCTGAATCTTCCCTAGAGCAAAAAATAACATGAGAAGCGGAAATGAGATTGAATTTTGTGATTCTTCCTGTCCCAATTTTAGTTTCAAATGAAACTCTTTAAAGTAGAAAGTAAACAATTTGATCAGTTACTTACTCACCAGAATTGAAAAGACTTTAGAGTGTGCACACTGAGAATAAAGACATCTTTATTTTAAGGTCTTAATACTTCCCATACCAATTTTCCAGCTTTGCTGAAATTAAAGTGTAACTGTGAAGAGACCCCAAGAAAAAAAAAAAATTAAAGAAATTCAATACCCTTGTTTTTTGTTTTGAAAGGAAGTTCTGACATCAAAATTTCTCTACTCTCTATTGCCTTGTTAAACAAGGTGGGTTTTTACATAACTTACATTTTGAAAATGCTGTCTCAAGATTCTGGCAAGTACATGACACTTATTTTTAAGAAATAAAAAATGCTAAATCCTTGAGTTAGTTTTGAAAGAAAAATTTATCTGCACATGGCAAAAGTAAATGGAGAGGTGAATGCAGACCTTACCACCCCCCCCAAATATTTAAGATGCAAACTTTTATAACCATGATTCAAAAGAAAAGTTTCTTTTGAAAAAGAAAATAATCAAAAATTCACATCCAACCCCTCTCTCTCCCCTAACCAACCAACACCCCTCAACAACAACCACAGATTTACACAAACATTATGCAAACAGCTTCAAGTTTATCTATTTAGTAGGTGGAATAGGCAAACAAAAATAAATTATAAAAATAAATGACAAGTACATGAAGGGTTTTTTTTTTTTTTGCTTTCACTGGAAAAGGGGACCTTTTAAAACAGCATGCCAGTTCTTGGATGCAGTAAGGCCATTTCAAGAGGCACAGAAGTGCATCAGTCTTTCAGACTTGTGTCCAACCTGCACGGAGTCAAAGGGGAAACAAACCCCCTTCCATTTAAACAGCTTTAAAATTAGGCGGAAACAGGAATGATTTTCCCGTGTTGTTTCAAGTTCTTTACTGCTCCAAACTTCGTCCTTTCAGCCCTCCCAGAAAATACTTCAGCTGAACAGGCAGTGATGGAGGGCCCTTAAAGGCAGCGTTCACAGCTTTGAAAGAGCACCGAGCAGCAGCACTCAGAACGTTTTAGAAATGACTGATGAGATTTTATGGTGCTTAGGAGAGAAAATATCTGAGTATTCATATGTAAATCTCAGATATTCACCGGAATGTTGCATTTTAAGTACTGCTATATTTTTCTTTGCAAGCGCATATGGAGTAAGTAGCTGGAGGTAATGTTCCCTCTAGAGACACTGAAATTTGTTTTAATGTGAAACAAAAATGTCAGAGTACTAAAGCTCTCAGTCTTTTTTTTCCCCCCCCCTTTGCAAGGAAAGTTCTCAAAGGAACATGGATAGAAAAATTAATTCTAGAGGGATTAACAAAATCCAATTAACCTGGTAAAACCAATAAGTAAATTAGCCAATTTAGTAATCAGACTGTTGTGGGTTTTTTTGTTTGCTTAATTCTTGCATTAGTAGCTTAACATGGTAAATGCTAATAAAAAAGAAGAGCCCTCTTTGTCACTCACAAACATAGATAAGTTCACGCATTTAGAAGACTTTTATTTAAATTGAAGAGCCTCTGGAAGAAGTTCAGCATCGTTCTTATGAATCAAATTTGTTCAACATCACTTCATTTAGATATAGGGAGTCAGTGGTTTTGTATTTTAGCACATTGTGTGTATATATACACTGTGTACCTAAGTAAATATAAATTAACTTAATATTCATGTCTCTGTGGGTGTATCTATATTTTTTCATATGTTTATGTGTATGTATGAACACATATACTCATATACTTAAATTTCTGGTAGATCAGATAAATTAGAATTATTCACTACTAAATGTAGGACAATTGAAGTGTTCTCCAATTACTTTCCATCAAAGTGTAAGTTTCAAACTTTGGGCAAAGACACAAACTCCTGATATTTATCCAAACCTTTCAAGCCTCACAGGGAATTTAATGTGAAAGCAACCTACTAAAAATCCCACAAACTTTTGAAGCTGCCACAATAAATAGGAAGTGTAAAGCAATTGTCCTTCATATGCCTCAAATCTGGATCTGATAGTGATAATAATGATAATAATAACCTGGGAAGTGAAATTACGTGTCTTGAAAGTAAGCTTGTTACTGTGCTTGAGGAGAAAAAAAAAAAATCCACTCGTCTCTTTGCTCACCTGATGTGTTTATGTTGTTCACAAAAATACTTTGGATGGATGCAAAAAAATCCCCAGGAAACAGGTTCCTTCCATCTTGGAAGCAGTTCTTGCTCAGAGGCTACAGCCAGAAATAAGCAGTTACCCCAGTAAATTTGCTGAGCAAATAAGGCACCTACTCTAGCTGCAGACAGACAGGCCACCAAGTTAATCTGGATGCTTTTTTAATTTGTTTTGGTTGTCTATTGCGAAGGTTCTACACAGTTATTCTGACTTGTTAGCACATGCAAAAGGTCAAAAACTAAATTAAGCAGCGTTCTCATAATTTTTAATTAATCTTTCATTAACAGATACAATTGCCTTCAGGCTTCTGTTGTTCCTGTGCCTAATCAGAGTTTGAAGTTTGTAGAGGCACTCGTTCAAGGATTTGACCTTTCATCTGTTCTTTAAAAGTTACTTTCTTTGATCTGGTTTTCTGGCTACCAAGTCTGGAAAAGGCATGCAAACCCTGGTGTCTGAACAGACGACTACAGCTCTCAGTTAGATTCATTCTGGGAAAAACGGGTCTGGATTCTAATGAGAGGGAGCAAGTAGGAAAATGGCACCAAGAGGGAAACTCTCTTCATTAGTAATGCTATGGAAGATGGTTCCAGGTAGTGAAGAGAGGCAAATGTCATGTATCTAGGGATCAGGCACTGCACATATATCTGCAGCTGAAGCTGGTGACACACGTCTGACTTCAAATCACTTCTTTATACTCTCCACGGGAGCTGGGGGAAATGAGGGAACATAAAAGGAAATAGCTGTGTCTGAAGCAGGGCAATAGCTTGCAGCACAGATCCTCTCATAGCCCCCCACGGCAAATAAAGTGCTCAGCTGCATGACAGCACCGAGAGCAGGCCAAGGGAGACGTCGCTATTGATGCCGTTTTCTTGTTTCCTCCGGAAATTTAGGATTAAAAATTCAGAATGCTGGAAATTCCCTTTTCCCCAGGGGAGGGGAAGAGGTGAATTTATAGGTGGCAATAACCAGTGCTGCTGACACAGGTCCAAAGGCGCTAGGCACCGAGCAGGGGAGTTTTGAGACTGGCATTTCGGGCTCCCTGTACCAAACACAGGCAGCTGTTCTTTACCTGCCCTTACACCTCAGAATCAAGGACCAAGAGGTGAAAAGTGTTTTTTCTGATCAGGTACCGCCTAGTGCTCACTCGGCCATACGGTATGAAGCTCTTGCATCACCGGCGAAGTGGAGAGGATGCGTCACAAGCTTCCGAACTTACCCTCTACATTTGCTTCCTTGTTTACTGATTTATTTCTTTGTTTGTTTTTTTGTTTGAAATCATCAGCAATGAAATAGTGAAGTGCAACTTCCTTTTTTTTTTTTTTTTTTTTCCTCTTGGACCAAGATATTCCGAATATTCCGGTGGCATTTGCGAGGGCATCAGGAGCGCAGCAGAGCTCATGAAAGGCTTGCAAAGGGGCTTGCCCGGTGGCTGCCTGCATTCTTATCAGGCTTCACAGGTTCAAGGACTCCCCGCTATTTGCTGAGGAAGCCACACTGTGGTGTCAAGGTCCTTTGCAAGGAGGGGGCTGAATATTTGCATTAATAGGTGGGGCTTCTGTTTGCCTGTTTGGTTTCTGCTAATGTACCTACCAGCTTGTACCAACACCATTCTATCATGACCTTCCTGCTCCTTTTTTCCCTTACAGAAACACCTTCACAGTGGATGTGGAAAAATCACCTTATATACTCGTGTGATGAACAATTTCCCGTGTGTTAACTCAAAAAAAGGTAAAACGTCAGAAGGGTTCCTCTTGGAACAGAGGTTATTAATTTCTTTAAGAGGAACATTTAAAGATGTGCTCCGATTTTCCTGGTTTGGGGAATTGTTGCGGTTTTCCCCCTTTGCACCTTTTAAACAGATAAATTAAAAAGGGTGGCGACATTCTTGGGAACAATTTAAAAGCACAAGATTAACATATGACACTACTTAGCTAACCTGACAGCATAAAATTATTTATTAAGGTAACGAGCATCAAAGCTTTAATTTAAGGAAGTGATACAGAAGCTCATGTATGTTTTAGGCCTTATGCTAGCTGTTTTTCTTTCTGCTTCACAGTTTAATCCAGCAGTATTACACAGGTTCAGGAGATGGAATGGTAAAATAAAACACATAGGAATGCCTAAATTCTTAATTTTTTTTATTTTCATGAAGAGCAGCAAGGGATCAGGACACACACTATGGCTCCTGAGCAGGCAACAGGTAGACACCACAAACAGATTCTGCTCGCTGAAAACTCATGTGGATGTCCTGTATCCTTCATCATGCAAGGGAATATGGATCTCTGAAGAAGCCCAAGAGAGCAACACTGCTGAAAATCCTAATTCTACAAAGCCTGAGGATAATGTCAGTCAAAAGAGTAACCCCTTTCATGCTTTAAGATGTCTGAAAGTTGGGACAACAGTTAATTTAATGCTGGTTATCTACCTAAGGGTGTAGAACAGTCCTTAGTGTTTTCTTTGCTTGGTAGAGCTACTAGCCATTAAAAACCGTAACAAACCCAACAAGAATAAAAACAACAAACAAAGAACACCCCCGTAAACAAACCCAGAAATGAAGGGTATGTCTTACTAGTTTCAAACTGGTGCATTTGTAAAGATATTGGTGCACTTAAAAGAGCTCTGCAACGCAAATATAAAGGCACGTGAACAATCATTCAAATCACAAAAAAACTTATTAAATTATGGCATGAATTAGTGACATTTAATTAAAACTATTGTTTTGGAACATATGTGGGGAAGGGAAGTAAGCCATTGCCTATGGACAACACAAGTGTTATGGGAAAAGTGATTTGCTTCCCTGTTTGTAAGTAACTACAAGAAAAAGAAGAGTGAAGGCACAACATACAAGAATTTACTAAAGAAAACTGATAGATTGGGTTTTTTTCTGTAAACAGTATCAAAAATTTAAAAACCTGCAATTTTCTTATTTCAGAAAAGTATTTTCTTACCTGAAAAACTTCTCTGGTCTGCCTGTGTTTCACCCTTTCCTTTGCACATGAAATTCCTCTGCCATAACTTTACACTGCTAGGTACACAAAAAAGAATTAGTTTGACAGGGAAGTTTTAGTGAAATATAGAAATGAAAGTGAAGTCAATTCTCTGCTTATCCTCCTAGAAAAAAAATGGTGTATTTCACTCTCTGAGTTTTAACATCGTACTCCCCGCAGCAAGTCATTTACAGATGATCAACACCTCTCTGCTCTTGGCTCTCATTTCCCTACTTGAACTCTCTTCATTAACCCAGCAATTTGCAATGGCATTGGGTGGTGGATTTATCACAGGACCTGCTCTAAAATGGTCTCTGGGGGCAACAGAGCCACAAGTAAATTGAATTTCCCAGGTGAAAGCCTCTTTTTCTTTTTTCCCTTTTAACCTTTTCTCTTGTCTTAAAATGTAATATCATTGCCATGGCTCAGGTCTGGTTAATGACATAAATATAGACCTAGATGATCAACATACCATAATCTCTGGAATAAATCATGAGTCGATTTGAAAGGTAATATTTTATACTCCATTCTCCTTCAGAAATTTCTATTTCCTATATGGCTTTTTGGTTTAGAGTACATCTTTTATGTTATGTGCAATATTTTTAAGATTGGTTTATTTTTACTCGAGAATATTAGGGTCTAAATATTACTGTTCTGGGACGTGTGAAAAGGAATTTCGAATCTAGTCTATTGTGACCTAATTTTAACCAAAATGACACTATGTGCGAGAATTTACCTCACTTTAGCTAAACAAATGTGTCACTAAGCCAGTGCAAGTATAAGTGGAAACAATCACAATGAAAACTATTCCCTTTCTGGATACTCACGTGCCTCAAAGGTTGTGCCTTTCATGGATCATCTGCAGTAATGCCAAATCTCCAACTTTTTTTAAATAACTGGTTGACCTCACCACAAAACTTTCTTCAAACAGCTGGCTAAGGCCTGAGCCTTGACTTTGTTTTCAATCTGATTCTTCATACTGTGGGCTGTTTTGTTTTGTTTTGTTCTGTTTTCACCTGGTTCACTTTTCCTGAAACTGTTCTGCACTCACAGACTAGTCTCTGAATATTTACCAAGTGAAGAACAGGATTGCTGTGGGACCCTGTGGTACCAGGAGTTCGGGTTAACAAATCGAAATGCAAGGCAAAAGGCCCATGGGATTTACATACAGGAAATGGTTTTTGTAAAGTACGTTAAAAATACTTTTTATTTGCCCGACTTCGGAGTTCTATTTGGAAAGAACACCGATTTAAGGCACATAATGAGCAAGGAGTGTCTTTGCTCTCCTGGACTGATCTCCCAGAGCAATTCCCTTGCCCCTCCAAGGGTTTACTCCCCAAAACTGATGCTATCTCTTCCCCCCCAGGTCTCCTGCAACCGCACACACAAAGGACTTTGAAACAATTACCATCCTTAACACCCTGGGACAATTTTAAGGAGAATAAGACTTGCAAATTGAAGTAGTGGTCATTTCTATCAGCTTTGATTTAGTTTAATGATTGCAAATAATAATTAGTAGTTGGTATCTGAACACATTGTCATTGAAAGCTTCCCAGTGATTACAGCACATGTAGGCCATTTAGATGAACAGTTTCACCCATTGCAAGGCAAATGAGCAGGATTTGTGGCTGAAATCTAGGGCCTTAAGCATGGCTTAAACTTTTGCATGCCTTGAATAATCCCACTGGAAGTGATTCAGTGCAGTCTATCACATTTATCTCGAGTGAATTACTGTTTCACCATTTCACCTCTCGAGATTAAGATTCTGGCAGCACACGTGATGGATGAATAATTTCTAGACCTAAAATTTTCTTTTTTTTTTTATTCTGTACAACATCTATTTTTAATATTTAATTAAAAATTAGGATAAATATGCAGTTGCTGGAGTGAACTCTGAGGAGTCCACGGTTACCACAGGAATATTAAGTGCCAAATGAACTTGTGTAGTTACCACCCATTACTAGGACGTTCAAAGTCCTTGATACGCTGTTTGGATCAAAGCCTATTATTTTCTCTACTGTTCTGTCATTTCTTTACAGTTTGATTTTTCCCAAGGTTTATTAGTAAAAAATTTGTATTGTGCAAGTATATTCTTAAAAAACTTCATGCGAGATCAGATTGTTGAAGCTTGTTTCGAAACACTAACCAGTGTTTTAAAATTTCTTTTATAATTAAATGAAAAGTAAATCTCAAAGAAAAATTTACGTGCTTTTTTTTTCTCCTGCTTTCATGTTAAAATAAAAATAATGATTTTTTTTTTTTTTCAGTTATATCAGTATGAATCAAAATTGTCCTCAACTTTGTTACTTCTCACATGAATTTTGCAGTCTCTCTGCTGCTGGTGTGTCTGTATGCAGGGCTGTGATGAAATCTGGTGTTCCTGTAGCGGCTGAGAGCCCTTAGCTCCACTCTAATCATAACAGCATAAGTAAAAAAAATTGCACCTCTTCCAAAGACACAATTCAGAAGGTGCTGATGTTTCTCTACCTGCACATTGTTTCATGTCTCTGGTTTGGTTCCCCTTTTATTAAGCAGAGATGAAGGTGTTCCCTTGCAACAGAAAAACGTTACGAGCCCAAATTAATTCACAAACAGGATGAGTTCCATAAAGGTGTTCACGAACACACTGATGAGAAAGCAGCATCATAAATGGCTTCAGGATAATGGGCCTGCCATCTAATGGATGAAACCATTTTCAAAGCAGTTGCTAGGGTTATGTTTTTCATCTTTTTTGGATACACGTATCATACCAGGAAAATGCATCTCTCTGGGTCTTGTGAAGATCATGGATAATTCTCTCCTCCATAAGCTCGTGGAAAAATTTTACCTGGGTCACTGTTGTCAAATATCAGTTCATATTCTACATTTGGCTGGAGATAATTTACAGACCCACAGGCACATTTTGTGCAGCCTAGTGGCATCATTATCCCTTCATTCCTGCGTGTGTTTTTTGAAGGAAATGAAGGCTCCTGGGATGCTTGAGATATCCAGGCTTCAAGAGCCGAAAAAAAAAAAAAAATGTAAAGGGCTGGAGATGTCTCAGTGCAGGTTCTTTGTGCTAGGTAAGCTCATGGTCAAGGTAAGCAAAAGAAAGCAGCAAGAAAAAAAATCAGATATTAAGGTTAAAATTGACAGGTAAAATTGTAATTGGAAATTATGTTAATATTTAAAAATATATCCTTATAATCCTTCCTGTTGTCAGACTTCTTTAGAGAAAGTGAGAAAATCTCCCTTCAATGGGCTTAATTAAGGAGAGATTCTCCATGTGCATACCCAGGAGTCTCATTGTTTTTGCTCAGGTTTGGCTTATACTGCAAATGTCTGTTGACACTGCTCAGTCAGTGATCCAAGGGGACTTTGAGATCAGAAAAAAACAACATATCCAATGAAAACAGCTGGTATATTCACATCTGTGCAAGGCCCCACTCTGTAAAACTGAACATGGGTGTTAGTATCTTTTCTTCTTGGAGTGTGTCTGTTATAAATTCGGGTGAACCCCATGTGATTCCTTGTGGTGCACCACACTGCCACAGCAGGTGTGTCTTGATCTGTTACTGGGATTGTCCATTCAAACAAATATAAATTAAAATCTTACTAGCTGGTGTTTAGAAAAATCCATTCTCCAGCCAAGTTCAAAATGAGGATATAAAGCCTTGTTTTTCAAGGGCTGCCCATTTCAAGGAGAGGTCATGCATGGGACTGACACAAATAAAACGAGAGTTAATTTCTCATTAGAGATGTCAAATGGACAATGGCTTTAGGGCTCAATTACATTCTGAAGAAGCAGATGAGAGTGGAGAAGAGCAATCAGGTTTTTTTTTCCTACCCAGTCATGTTTTATCCCAGAAATGTCAATGAATTCCTCTTTTTAGAGTCCTTTGGGACTTCCAGCTCGCTCTGTTTCTGAAACAAATAGTTTGGTATTTCAAAGTCTAGATATGAGGACTCTTTTTCGAGCTGTTTTAACACAGACTTTTTTTCTGAGCTCCGTGCCACATATTTGGTCCCACAAATGGTGATCTGAAAAGGTGCAGACGCCGCCCCTCACTCTGCGGCTCCACACCCTGAGTGACCCCTCAGATGCCGAAGGGCATCCAACATGTCCAGTGTAAGTGGCTATTGCCCTCACCTCTTGTGTGTGAGGCTGATGGGGGGGGAAATGCTTAAATCTCTCTCTCTGAGGGGCTACAGGACGTGGCACACCGGCCACACACAAAAGTCTTGCACACAGCCTGAAAGAAGGCAGAGGGGAGGAGATCTCACTAATAGCCCCTGTGAAAATGTTGCAGTGGGGACTTTTTTCCTCCGTGTGCTCTGTGCAGCGTTACAGCACATCCATAACTGAGGTTTGCAGGCTCTTCCTTCGGGGATTAATTACACACTGCTGTAAGAGGCAGGGGTAAGAATGTTTGTCTGAATTCCCACAGTTTAAACCTCAATGACAAACACGGTGTCTCCATCACTGTCTTGCAGTTTTATACCTATTTCCCCGGTACAATAACTTGACCTTGTTTATCCTTACAGATTTCTCTTGCTTTTTCTCATCTTGCCTGTTCTGATGCCTCCAGTCTATGCACTTCAACCCTGACCACATGTGTTCAGAAAATGTGTATTAGCTGGTCTGACAGCGAAATATATCTCTTGGTGTCATGTTTGGAGAATAAGCACAGAGAAACCTGTTAAATGTTAACAGTATATTTAAAAGTACCTAAATATCACTAACACACAGAATCTTTACGGCTGCTCAGATCCCATGTAAAGATTTCGGAAGTGCTTACTGACATTTTCAAATGGAACAGTGATAAAGAATTCTGCCTATTAATACTGATGATAATAGTTTTCTGCTCCTCTTTCCTGTACTGAGGGCATGTGATCCTGTTCTGTGCCAGTCTTACCCATCTTCAGGACTTTTCAATGTTTGGACAGGGTGCCTGCAAATTTGTCTCTTTCTACATTAAAATTTTCTGACATTGTCCATAAAGACTTTGTGACTCCAGTTACTCCCACACTACTCTCATGTCCTCCCCAGGGCATGCAGACACAACACCTCTGCCAAATGAGGAAAACTTCCCTCCAGTGGCTGCAAAGTAGCCCTCACATTACCAGAGAAACCAGGAGCTCAGTCTCTCCCTCCTATCCCCACCTTACAACCATTATTATGTCTTAAGACCACCAGGGCACGACAAGGGGCTGAGCTCTCTGTTGTGCAGCTGCAGCCAGTTTGTACTGCCTTGATTCACAGGCAGAGGGTTGTCCTTGTCTCTGTTTCATCCAAGGAGAGATTTCATAGCTAGTGTTCTGCTGCTCCATCTCCAGGCTGATTTCCATTTGGCCTTTCTAACCCGGGATTTCTTCTATTTCTGCAGATGTTTCAGCTCTTCATCACTATTCGAGTCTTTCCTGTAAATAGGTGACAACATCCCGATGTATCACTTCCCAAGTCAGAAAGGTCCAGATATATAGTTTGCCAAAGTAAACATTAAATTTAAGCCCCCTGCTCCTCTTCTTCTTCCATTAGTTGAGTCAGAGTAGCATCTGCATCCCCATGAAAGAGCAGTGTCAAAGCCAGACACCTGCATCACTGCAAATACATTTGCCATCTGTTTCTTATTAAGAACTGTCAAATTCACATCATCCAGATCTGTGCCTTTGCCGCCAGAGAAGCTGTTCAGAAATGGCACTGAAAAATAATGAATCCCAAGAAGGTAATCAGAGGAATGTGTTAGTTTTACTCCTCCTATAATTTTTATAGTTTTTCGTAGATGTGCTGCAATCAAGAGGAGAAAAATGGCAAGTGATGGCTTTCCCATCCTGAGACTTCTGCCCACACTCCAAACCAGCTAATATGAACACGGGTAGAAGGGCAAGGAGGCAAAGGATTTAGTAGGAAAATTACATATGGTAAGACAAGTTGTGGTGGGTGCTGTTGTGCTTAACCACTTTGTTATTTCCTGTAAGTGAGAAAAGTAGATTTATATAATATTGCCACGGAGCCACGTCCTTAATGGCACTGTCTTGGTATCAAACAGATCAGTAAATCTTCATCCTACAGCCACACAGTATAAACATTCAGAAGTGTGAAGGAGAGAGGACCCTGACGAACCACCAAAGGACCAAAGCAGGGTCATCTTGACCTTGATGACGGAGTTCAGCTAATTTTCCTCTCAAATTGAGAAGGCTGTAGTTCAAAGACTTGTTGGAAAATGGGAGTATGTCCATGACCCCTGAGGAAGATCGAAAGAGAGGCATGGTAATTTGGTGAGCACAGCCAAGTAGTCACCTGCTGAAACTGAGCTGAGGAAACGCTTTGGGGTCCAGGAAGGAGATAACTGTGCAGAGACTTGCAGGAAGAGCAACATTCATCACCTTCCACTGAAATGGTTTAGCAGGCTCAGTGACTCAAATGCATGAATAAGCCACAATTACTTTTCTCTGTCTTGTTTCTGCATTAATGGGGATCGTGTTCAGTTTAACCTGTTCCTCTTCACTGGACATCACAAAGCAGATGGAGATGAAGCAGGCCCTCTCTCAGAGGGGAAACTGGCACCAGGCAGTGGTGTAATTTGGACTGTAATACTAGGAAGCTTCTAGTCATTCATTTGTGGGGTTCTTCACTAATTGACTCTTAAAGTGAGCTCTGAGTCATGTTTAACATGGCAATTAATGGGGATTAGAGTCTTCTAAGGAGGCAGATAATGTCAGAACATTATGTTGTGCCACCATCCTTACTACTTAATTATCATGGGGATAGTCCATTGTACATTCCCTATTTGATTAAAAGCTGCTGTTTACCCATTAATGAAAATCGACTGACAGGTGAGCTGACAACTTTTATGAAGAGGGCTTAAAATGAAAGTGAGGAAAGTGGCCCCTGAAACCCGAAACACTTCAGTCATAAACTGTTAATAATAATAATAATAATTGGTGATCTCAGCACGGACTTTTCAAAGAGCTTGAGCCTCTGTTTGGGTTTTTGCCATGTCACCATCAGCAGGGTTGTGCTTGGAAGGGAAGAAGGGTGGCGTGGGTCCCTGCCTGTAAGGGATGTAAGGCTGCTGTGTCCCACTTCAAAATGAAGCTGTGAGACTTGTGGGATATCCTACAGGTGCTCTTCCATCAGCTTCCTGATGGAGAGTATGTAAATTATAATGGTGCTGAGATTTTTTTTTTATGCAACTGATAGGTTTAGTAAAGCTGGATTCCTTTCACACATTGCTCATATATATATATATATATATATATATATATATATATATATATATATATATATACACACACACACACGCTCAATTTCATGCCAGCGAATTTGTTTTTTCTCAACTGGGTTTACACACCATAAAACAGTTGAGTTGTTGGGTTTTTTTTGGGGGGGGGATTTTTTTTTCACAGAGATGTATGTAGTCAGGAATCTGCTGGGGCTGAGAAGAATCTGTTTCTCCTTGCTGGGAATGTCCCATAACTGCTAGGAACAGTGCCTCAACTGCTGAAATGGACAGGGTTCTCTCTGTTTACTTGCCCTTTATCCCTGCTGTACGAGCTGGTATTGTGTCTGCTATCTTCTTCAGGAGAGATGCTCCTCTTGGCACCTGTGAGAAACACACCACCCACACTGGTCCTGTTTGCTGCCTTGCCTGTATTTATGTCTGAATGAGGCAAGAGTGAAGTGCCCAGTGCCTCAGGCTGGGGCAGTTCTGAGCAGTCCAGCAGCAGAGCTTTGGATGTGTGGGGAAGTATTTAGGCTAAAATGACAGAGGTTTTGGAAGCAGCTCCTTTAGAGTCACGAAGCTGCTGTGTTTTGATCTCACATGTCTTAACCTGGTGTTTTGTTTTTTGTTTTTTTCTTTGGCTCAGCATGTTGGGTCTCCTGAGCCTTTGGAAGAAAAAGATCACATTAAATAAGAAACAGGTCCAAGATGTGTTTTAACATTTGCTGTTCTGAAGAAAAACCCCGTAGCACCTTACTTAGCTAAATCGTTCTTCCAGCTCAGCTGAGGGCATGAAAGTAGAGAAATGTTACATCAATATTGCACAGGGAGGCAACCTTTGGCTCCTGAGAGCTGTTCTGTTCAGGTAAAGCAGAGTCTCCCGCAGATCCTTTGTACTGTGAAGTTGAGGACCTTAATTTCCATTTTCTTGAAAAAAAAAAAATCACTCTTGAGCAGAAATAGATTATAATAGAAGAGATCAATGTCATCATAATCATGAGAGTAATTTGTGCTGTTCATAACTTATGTGTAAGGAAGGGTTATTTGGTTGGATATAATAGTCTCTGACCTGAGATGATCATTTACTTGAATAATCCATTTTAATGTGAACATGTGTTGGATGAATAAATGCTTTATACAGAAGATGTCCAAAACTACTAGCAGTTCCATAGAAAGTCTTCAAAAAAATCACCTTGTGCCAGTTCTCATAAAGCACTGTTAAACTGCATCTTGTATATGTGCTGGGTTTTACTTTGAAGCTGTTTTGCCATCAAAAATCTGGAGGGCTTAGATTGCAAAACAACAATGGGAAAAGGGTGTTTCTCCCCCATCTAAGCATGGGAATGAAACGTGGCTTTAAAGAGAACTGAAGAACTTGGCCAGGACAGTGTTGCTATTTGTGTGATTGTAAAAGGGAGTATTGTTTTCTGCAGAACAATGGATGGAGGTAAATCACAGTTCTGGGACATGTGATTTATGCATGAACCAAAGCCACACACACCAAAATTTGCAATATTTTGGCCGTTTTGCATGGGTTTTGATTGTGTTTGGCAAACAGGCTGTGTTTTCTGGCTGCAATGATAACCAAGCTGCAGCACTGACCAGTTAGATGCCCTAAAATGCAGCCTGCCTTATTTTCCCCATCACGGAAAGAATCAGGTAATAATTCTCATTTTTAAATGCTCTGAGACCCGTTAATAAAAATCACTATCTGAATTTTAGGTATGTGTTTGTCGTGGTTTTGCCTTGGCTTAATTTGCTTTCCAACTGCCCACACAATTACTACTAGTTGAGAGAAGGTTTTTTCAGACAAAAGAGAGACAGGATTTGGGGAAAATAGTATAAACATTTATTACTAGTAAAACAAGAACTACTAAGAAATTAAAAACTAAAGAATTATACTTACAACAAATTCTATTCAAGTTAAAGTGTTATATATTTACAGAAGTACTCCCCCCCCCCCCCTTTATACCAGTTCAAGGAGGAGAAGTGGTTTTAATCTTCATTTTTGGAGTTCCAGTTCTCTCTCTCTGAAGTAACAAATCTTTAGTAGCAGTAGCATTCTTGTTGCAGTTGGAACTTTTTTTCTTTCTCTCTCACTCTGTGTCAGCCTCCAGGGCTGGGCTTACCCCCCTCCTGGGCTAAGACCGAAGGCTGGGGGTTACCCAGGTCCTGAAGGGTTTTCCTTCCATAGGCTTGCAAGGGGACACTTGCTTACTATGGATCTTCACCACAGGGTTACAGGGGATAATGGCTTAAGAGTTCACCCCTGTTTCCCTATGGAGGTCCCTCCCCATGGGAGAAACAGTCCTTGATAGACTTCTCGGCATGGGTTTAGCACGGATCCTACACACACACGGATCCCAACATCTCACATGGGCCGTTTTGCTCCAGCATGAGATTCTTTTTCTTTCTTAAAGTTATAAATCTTCAACAGCAGTATGGATCCACACACACACATGGATCCCAAGCTTATTCAAGCCATCTTTGCTCTGGCATAAGCATCATCCCTTTCAAGGGTCACAAAGTCTTCAACAAGACTCTGCCTCACCTCAGTCCAGGAAAAGGCTGGCCTTCTGGCTCTTCTGGCCCTCCAAGGTTTCCATTCAGTGAAGCAAAGCTCTCCTTGAAAATCCTGCAGTGCACAAGCGACTGGGCACGGCAAGCAGGCTCTCTTGCTGAGGGCCTGGGCTGTGCTGTGGGGCATCCTCGTGAGTTCAGCTGCTCCTGTTCACACCGAGCATCATGTGGGATGAGAGCACTCTGTGCTACCACAGGTCAGTAGGTCCCCAAGGGCTGAAGAAAAGCCCTTGTGTTTCTAACTCGTTGCTCCTTGTTGATCTGACAGCTTTTGGGCTGTTGTGTTGTTTGATGAGGGCCAAATTAAGGTGCCTAGGGCCTTTGGTACCATTTCTGTGTGCAAGCCTACCTACCTGCAGCTCTAGTGACCACCGAGGAATCACTTGCAGAGCTTGTTTTTTGGCTGCAATTGGTTCAGTTCACGGGACCATGCCACAGCCCACAGAGCCCCACTGCTCCTGCTTTGGACAAAGCTGATCCTCATTTTCGAGCTGCTCTCTGTGGGTAAAAAGGCTGCCCCAGGATTTTTCCTGCAGTGTAATGTTGCCTATTAATAACCTGCAAAGAACACAAGGATTATACAGGCTGATTTCAGTTTGCTTTTCCTTTTCAGTAGATCACCCCACCTTTGCTTTATAACACGACCTAAATCATGAAACATATTCTGACAATGGGATATAATTGAGGTAAATCAAGTCAAACAGAGACTGCATTTTTTCCCATTTTGTTTCTGCTCCAAACTTTCTAATTGCATTAACCTTAAGCATCATATGAAGTTTCATTCACAGCACTTGGACATTAAATGAACCATTAGTTAGTGTGGGATTAGAGCAACATCAAAGCCCTCGTAGATTTTCAGTACTATTCAAAACCTCTCATTTTCCTTTTGACTTAGAGCACCATGAGGACGATAGGTTGTGTATAATAATTACACCATCAATGTTTTTTCTTGTCCGTGGGTAAGGCTGTGTCAGCATTTCTGTTATAATCCCATAGTTTTAGAGGATTTTATTACTTGTCCATAAAAATTCGTTCTGGGATAGAATTTGGTATTAAACTCTCATCCTGGGATAAAGAGAAGAAGAACTATTTAAACACTAGGTGACTGCTTCCTGCTTTTAGAGATAGTATGTGCATTTTAAAGCGGTCAGTCAGTGCCTGAAAATTCTCTACCAGTTTTGCAATTCAAAACCTGCTCTATTTCCTACTGCAAGTGTTGGCAGGTCTCTGTTAGTCTGCTTGGTGGGTTTGTTCATTCTCCTTCCTGAGGCAGAGCTGGGACAAAGGGTCACAGATACAAAGCACTCAAATCCCAGAGCAAACTTTGCCAGGGAGACCTCTGACACCAGGGCTACTGCACTGAATCCTCTGACACAGAGCAGTGGTGAGATTTTAAAAGGGAATATGTGCAAGGGGTGAGATGGGAATGAAAAACAAGCCTGTGGGAAAGGTTCAGTGATTTTAAAGCAGCCACACAGACCTCACACACTGCGTTCACAGGACACAGATGAGGATGAAGAGGTGGGGGAGTTTTTTACTTGAGAGGAGTGCCCTGGTGATGCTCACATTAGTAACATGTGTCCTAAAAGGATGAATTGCCTAGGCTGAATTGTGTAGGGTAGGCTGAGGATATCATACTTGTTCATTAGAAAAAAAAGATGGTGTTGGCAGAAGAGTAAGTTAAGAGATGTAAGTAGGGTATCTTTGTGACAGCACTTTATAAACTGTCCCTGTACTGGGCTAACTCTCCAAATTGCTACCAGCAGCTATAGACAGCAGGTTGTCAACAGAAAATTACCCTGCAAATGTAAGGCATAAACCTAAAGAGCTCTGAGCTAGGTGTATCAGAGCCATCTCCTCTGGAGGCTCTCAGACAGAACACGTCTTTGGGTACTATGATTTGATTTTCGTTCTTAGTGCAGGCACTGTGCTACCCTTGCTCTAATTACAGAGCCAGGAAACCACAGATTGATAGCATTATAGATTGGCTGGGATTGGAAGGCAGCTTGAAAAGTCATCCAGTCCAGCCCCTTTGCCATGGGCAGGGGCATCTTCCAGTAGACCAGGCTGTTCAAAGCCCTGTTCAACCTGACCTTGAACACTTCCAGTGATGGGGCATCCACCACTGCTCTGGGCAACATGTTCCAGTGCCTCACCCCACTCATCATGAAAAAAAAAGTTCATCATCATGTACAGTCTAAATCTGCCCTCTTTCAGCTTAAAACCATCGCCCCTTGTCAGGTCCTGGCAGAAAGTCTCCCTCCATATTTCTCATAAGTTCCCTTTGACTATTAAAAAGCTGCAGTGAGGTCTCCCTGGACCCTTTTCTTCTCCAGGCCAAACAGCCCAAACTCTCTCAGCCTGTCTTCACAGGAGATGTGCTCCAATCCTCTGAACATCTTTGTGGCCTTCTCTTAACCCAAACTGAGTCCACTTCATGCAAGAAGAGGGTGGATACAGCTTTTAACACGGGGAAAAGTCTTAGTTTAGGAAAGCTCACATAATGCCAGGACTAGGGTCCAGATCTACCTCTAATATAATTTCTGATGAGCTGTTGCTGCAGGTCATGCGTGATTAATGTGCACACGGCTGAGCTGGCACCAGCAGGGATGTCTGGGAGAGGCTCCTTGTGCAGCCTTGGAAAGGTGAGAGGATGAGTTCAAAACAATCAAAGCCATCAGCCAAATCTCCTCAACCCCCCTTCTGTTTAAGACATTTCTCCTTGATCTTCTTTACCTTCACTCCCCAAATATATCTAAACTGCTTCTGCGAAGTTTCGTGGTGATAATCCAGTTACATGAATTCCCTTGACATGTGATATATTTTACCACAGCTCTGGCACCTTTCATGGAACAGTTCAGGACATTTT
Source organism: Pyrocephalus nanus (assembly GCA_038380795.1). Lineage (NCBI taxonomy): Eukaryota > Metazoa > Chordata > Aves > Passeriformes > Tyrannidae > Pyrocephalus > Pyrocephalus nanus. The sequence goes on along the minus strand of CM076263.1, from coordinate 72,797,088 downwards.
TATTTTTCAGGCCTGTTTATTAGAAGAAATATTCAGTTCCAGCTGAAGCACTGGGCTTCTGTGTATGTGGATCACACCACCTTTGTAGAGAGACTGGACCTTGACTTTGTACCCAACACAGGCACCGTGGCTCTTCCCTGAGCCCTGGCTCTGGCCCATCTTTCCATTCCCTCTCCACTGAGTGTGCCTGGGATTATCTTTGACACCTCTTGTGTACCATGGGGTCAGAATCTCTGAGGCAGTCTGTAGGCTTTTCTGTAGTACAAAATATCTCTTCTGTCATTAACGCTACTCCAAACACAGAACAGGGCAGGGAGACTTGGTACTGAATGGTGCATTTATTTAACTTCTGACAACTTCAGGCACCTCAGAACTGGCCAGTGCATCAGTCTCCTCTTCAGTGAACGTGTCCAGAAGCCCAAGGAGGCATAGCTGCACAGATATGAAGTGATTGTGAAGCAGGGAGCTCATGGGCATTGTGCCCCACGCTGAAGGCAGCCTGCTGGGTGATGCTGCACTGCTCTGCAGGGCCATCCCCCTGCTTTGTCCCCACCATCTTAACAGAAAGATGTCTTTGCCTTTAGCCTGGCCTGTATCAGTTGTTCAGATTCAAAATCTGGCTGCAGTGGCTGGGGTTGTGCTTATTTGCTCCTTAATTAGAGAGCTCCAGAGAGGAGATCCTTGGTGAAGGGAGGGCCTTGGTCAGGAAGGACTACTGAGTAAAGAACTGTATTTAAGCTGTCTCAGTATGGGCTAAACTGCTAAGAATTCTGTTAAGTTACTGACAGAGTCATTCTTCACAGCTGTCAGCCCTTATCCATTCACTGGAAGGATCATTAATAAGGCTGAAATGGAGCATCTGTCACTCTTGTGCTAACAGGCAGCATACTTCCCACAAATTCTATTTAAAAGGAGTTGGGTCCAGATTATTTAGTGTTTGCTTCAGAGAATGGCAAAACTTTACTACAGTTAGACTTCTGTCACTGTTACAAGCTCTTTCAAAAAGTTCTATACCATACATTTGTACAGATAAAGTGGCATGCATTTTCTTGCTACTGAGTATCAGGATGAAGCAAAGGAATGGCAAAATAATGAAAGCTTGGAAGATAACTGAGTATCTACCACATTTTAAACACACAGTTAATAAAAAAATAGGCTGGTGTAACTCAAAATCTTTTGCTGTTACACTCAAAAACAATGTGAAAATCTGGAGAGAAAAAAAAATTAAGACATGAAGTGTGTCTTCAAGGAGATACTTTACAAACATTTGAGTTACATCTAACCTGTTTAGCTGAATAATGCACTCCTCTGAAACTGAATATTGGTGGAAAATAGTCTGATGATCATGTAAGCATCCTCTCTAACTCTAATTATTTTATAAAACCCAGTTTATTTTATCAGGTTTTAGCTGATGACTTTCCCAGTCCTGCAGTAAGGTTTCTCTAGTCCTCATTATAATGTCATGGCTCATTTCTCAGTCTCACAGGTATTTCAGTTTATTTGTTTGTTTGATTGTTTGTTTATTTCCTCTTTTGAGTTTCTCTTGTAACCTTCAAGGTAAAGAATATTTTTGTTTTGAAATTGCCAGAACCATTTTCAGCTTGGAGTCTGCTTCAGCTTCTGACCAAGATTATTACTCGACATCTAGATTTGAATGTTCATGTTATCACACTCTTTATTTTTGCTAATTGACTCCACATTATATTTGTTTCCTGGGCATGTTTTCTGTTTTGGGTGGTGATTTATGAGAATTCTAGGTAGATTACCCCTGTAAAAGTGGTGGGTTTTGTATCAAAACGTGTTGTTAGTGTTTAGAGAAATGACCATTACCTGGCCCAAAGTCCTGAACCCAGCACTGTGGAAACTGAGCCCAAAATAATTCATCTAGACACTAGAGGTAAAATTGTAAAGCTCAGAGGAAAGTGGCTTAACTCTGGAAATTTATTTTCAGAACTCTTCCTGGCCTTGGGCTGGAATAGATGCAGCCCATAAAAAAATGAGTTCCTTTTTATTATCTTCAAGAGGTGATTTTAGGGTGTTCTAGCTTGACAGGGGCCTATTCCAAAGCATTCTGAAGTGACCACATAACCACACATGTGCAATGAGAAACTCAAATGGAAGTCACTTCCAGGCTCCTCTTTCTTTTCCCGGCTCTCTGTGGGTGTTCCTCTCTCTGACTTGCTTTATGAGAAGAGGAAAAGAAGGATCCTGATTATGTGAGAAGCAAAGAAAAGCTTATTCCAGGGATACAGTTTTAATTTTTAAAATATGCCAACTCTGAGCCCCTCTGTTTTGCACCTTTTACAATCACTTACACAGTGAACAAGGAAAAGCAAAATGCTTCCCTTAGCTTAGTCCAAGCTCTAATTTCAGCTAAAGTGGTGCAAAACCCAAGGCTGTCTGATGATGGAGTTCAGGTAGAGCTTCAGAAGGCACCAAGCACAGAGAGGTGATAAGGGAATTGAAGGGAATTGAAGGGAAAACTGGCATTTTCCAAGAAGTCTATAAATTTTTTTACTAAAGCCTGATATTAAGCCGTGTGCCTACCTGGTAACTGTTTATTTAAGCACAGCTTTATTGCAGTGATGCTGTTAACCTTCACATTCACAGTTGATGCTACTTTGAAAATTGTTTAAGAAAAAGAATAAACTGAAGAACGTGAGTTTTGTAACTTTTTTTGGACGCTTGGCAAACTCTGCTCCCACATTTGGTGGCAGGCCTGCTGATGTCTTGATTTTTGAGTAAGCACTCCAAGGTCATGGGTTTTTTTTCATGCTTTCATGGATTTCTCAGGCTTTCCAACTATTATTTATGTGTTTAAATTCCCTTAATAAATTTTGGCCTTTGGACACACAAATATGGATAAAGAGATAAAAAAATAGCATTTCAATTTTTGTTTTGATTTAAAAGGAGCAGGTATTCTAAATATTTTAGAACTCCAAATCCTTCCACTTCTTGTTCCCTTCTTGCCCCACTGGTGATTCAAATCCTCTTTACTCTGAAACAATATGAATTACCAGACAAGTAGTGAAATGGTCTTACAGAAAGGGACTAAAAGGTTATGCGAGTCAGGAAAGAGTTTTTTAGCGTGCTCAAAACAACTCATTTTGCAGTACATTACCCTAAGCATTCTGGTGACAACAAAGCAGTCACCCTAAAAAGGAAGTGATTTGATTGCACCACCCGATTGAAAAGCTTTGATACTGTCGGAGGAAATGCCACATTTCCTAATGAAGCGTTAGGAAGTGAACTAGAAACGTTTCTGACTAATGACAAATGTGGGAGAGGAAAACTGCCACTTTTCTGAAGGTACTGGCTGGTCTTTAAGGAATAAATTCTGGGTCCTAGAGGGAAAAAGTGTTAAAGGAGAAAATGTGCTCATCACTTGTGATGAAAGGCAGTTTTTGAAGTGCATCAAGCTACTCTGTGAAACACATATTTCAATCTAGACAGGCCAGATCAGGTACCAGAAGCAGTCTGAAAACTTCAGGTTATTTTACCTTTGCTGATATAGCGTCTCAAGGTAGTTAGTGTGGGTTAACTAAGTTAATGTGGGTTAATTAACCAGCTCTTGTAGGTGTCTCACAGAGGCCGTTTGTCAGGACATATATTAACAACTTCACAGACTTTTAAAATGGCAGCTAGAATCTCTAATTCCCACCGATTTGGGCTCCACTAATGATGTGGGATGTGGTGGCATTGTCTGTGCATGTCCCATCTTCCTTAGTCTGAGCAGGGTTCTGCTGTGTTAAAAATTAAAATCTCTATTATTCATTAAACCATCTAAATTCATTACATTACAGTCAGTCTATAGAGAAGCCTAAAATGTTGAGGAATTGCATTTGCTGAGCAAAACCGTGAAAGTAAACTCTTTTTCCAGCCATCTACACCTCAGTGAACCATAATTTATTAGTGTTAAATACTCCAGAGTACTACCTTTTCCATTTATCAAATGAAGAGATGGATGCATAATCTTAAAAGCAGTAATTGACATTTCACATATGAAACTTCTAACAATGACAGCTAATTAATTATAGCTCATTTAAGCTACAAAGTAAAATTGGCTTCAGTTTTGCAGCACACCATCACGCTTTCCTACAAAATAATTTTCCATCCCCTTCCCTGCAGCGTGTAATGAGTGTGGGATCTTCAGCTAGATGGGTCTTCAGGTTGGGTCCTCAACATCTTTATCCGTTTTTCCAGCCTCTCCATCCATTCATTTCTGAGCCTGGGGACAGAAACACGCATCAGCTCGTCCCCATAATTTCTGCAGGGAACAGGTTTATACTCTTCATCTTTCCCTCTGGTGATATCTTTCCGCTGCTTTTCCCAGTTGTCCTGCAAAATTGTCCTGCCCCTGCGGGGTGCTTTGCTGGATGGCACTTCGGGACCAGCCCTTAAATCCTGGTGAGGGCTCACCTGAGCTCTGTGTGTCACCCTCACCACCGGCGTGGTGTGGCCCCCTGTCCGTGGCCGGTGTGCCAGAGGGATTTGTCACCCGCCCTGGGGATTGCCTGCCACCTGCTGGGTCACATCACCCAGCACTCCCCCCATCCCCTCCTCCTCACTGCTACCTGTATTGGCTTGCTCGTGTCCAAACTCCCTGCCAGACCCACAGCACACTTCTTCAGGTGACAGCTGGCGCTTGGTTTTCCTTTTGGTAGTTTTTGGGTACCACCAGAAAGGCTTGCTCAAATAGAAAAGGAAGGAATTTCCCAAGGGAGGAGGTGAAACACTGAAATCAGGTTGGTTGCAAAAGGATAAAACATGCTAGAGGCTCATTCCAGTGTTCCTCCACCCGGGGTTATTAATGCAAGGCCCTCCTTGCTTGCAGTGCTCAAGCATCAATTCAGAGAGGTATGAGGGAGACTCTGAAAAAATGCTTTCTCACTGAATGATCTCAAGCCAAAATAACTACAATAAATAACTAAAATATATATTTTTGTATATGCCTTCAACTTCTGGAGATTTCACGAGAAGTAGGAGTACTGATCTGGTTGCAGACTGGTCTTTCTCATCGTGACTGATTAAGGTAAATGTGGCTGTGATCAGTGGTTGCCTTTGTCAGTCAGTATGCTTGGACCATCTGCTTTATAAGGGAATTACCTCACAAAAATAAAACAGTCCTAAATAATTCAAACTCTCTTCCTGTGAAAAAAAGGCCACAGAGAAAGAATGTAGGCCAGGCACATCTCTGTGCTAGCTCTGCTCTGAACACAAGCCTTTATGTTGAAGACAAGCCTGCACTGTTAGACGTTGTCCTGACAGCTCCAGAAAGTTCTGTGTTTTGGACCCAGAGTGAATTATTCTCCTATCCTGAGAAGTCACAACTTAGGCACATTATCATTAGCATGACGATTTGGAAAGCTTTATTATTTTCTACAAATCAAACCCACTTCCCGATTTCACTGCATGGCTTAAGTATCGGTATCACTTTTCCTTAAAAAAAAAAAAAACAAAACTCCAATGACAACTCAAAACCAAGCAGCCTTTCTGGATGCAGGTTACCCACTTTGTCAGAGCGCTTCTTCGCTGGCGTTCTTTCTCATTTTGCAGGTACTGGGTTTGCTGTTCGATGGTCTTTTCCCAGAAGTTCCTCAGGTCGCTGGTTTCGCACCCCCGCACTTCGTGACGCAGGTACTGGCTGTTCATTCTCTCTGAAGGGAGAAGTTGGAAAAGACCATGTGAGAAAGTTACTGGTTCCTCATCCATCTTCGTGGCTACAGCACACTCCTGATGTTTCGGATCTTCACAGCATCAGGGTCACACAGTCCTTGTTTTGGCAGGATCAGGATAAGAGTGGGAATGACTCGCTATTTAAGCCTTTCTTTCCCAGCTCTGACACTCGAGGGTGTGCTGTCTACAGTGATCTGAATTCCTGCTCGTTCACCTAAAATATCTCTCTCTCCCACCTGAATGTGACCTTTAAGATCACCATCAGGATGGTTCTGTTGCATTCGCTGGTTTAGGGATTAAGATGCCTTTTACTGTACTTACAATTAGAAAGGGAATATAAAAAGTGGCGCATTATTGAGGGATTTTTGGCCTCACTGTTTTCACTTGTGTAAAACGGTGGAGTGACTATTGTTCTGGTAACTTGCTGCTAATCGTTCTAACACTTATCTTTATTTGGAAATGGAGGAAATTTGTACGTATTAAAATATGTGCATACTTTCATAAGATGCTGACTCACAAAAGCCTTCTTACTTACTAAATGTTTTTCCCTCTTCTGCAATTTTCAAAGCAGAGCAAATTTGTTGAATATATTTATATATTTGTGACAATTGTGTACTTTTCCCTCTATTTAATGTCATCTTAAAGATAAATTTTGGAGAGAATGTTATCCTAGGGAAAGAATATCTGTCTCAGGATGACTTTTCATGGGCTAATAGTCAATTCCCTCTATCCCACACTGCAGCCAGAAAATCATTTCATTACTTTCAAAACTTCATTAAATATGGAATTAGTATATCCATGCTGCCTTTCAAATTGCTGTGTGGTTTTGCACAAACGTGCCATTATGATATTTTCCAGAACATTTAATTTTTTTAACAAGTATTTAGGGCTCTCTCACGCATTGTTTGGATTCCTGGCAATTATTTGTAATTTATGTTAATCAGAGCCATAGGGAGACAGTAAACAAGCCCCTCAAGGCTAGCTTGGAAAAGCTTGAAGAAACTGCAGCCATTCCCCTGCCAGGCATCATAACAAAATAGAAAACTGGGAACTGATAATCTTCAAAGAGTTTCAGTTGTCTGTTTTGTGAAAAATTGAGAGACACATTATAAAGACTCTATAAGCAGAGGATAAAACCAGCCCTTTTGAAGAGGGCCCTTTCTTGCTGGGATTTCCCTGTGACTTCCCTGTAAAACCTCCATAAAAAAACCTCATGGCATCTGAATGATACAAGCACAGCACTTGAGCCTGACTTTTGCAGAAAAAAATTTACTGGGCGAATTTTCAGGTCCTGAACAAATCATAGCTGGATGTGTAAGTGCTGGCATCAGTCCGGAATGTGAGCTGCAAGCACACCTCCAGCTGTGCTGTGGGATAACTGGTTCCAGGTCAAAAAGTTCACTTCATGTGAGTGTGGGTTTTCATAATCCATATGTATTCTATAAATATCCACACATATATCCATGCCAACTCAAACATTCCTTCCCAGGTGGCAGTTACTACCCTTTCAGACCTTTAGTGTCCCAGGAATAATCTACAAATGTATGAAAAAGATATGGTAACAGCCATCTAGGTAAGACTAATGGACTTTCCAGTCGAGGAGTTAATCTCTGAGGATAACTCTTTCTGGAGAGCAGAAAGCAAAATTCCCACACATCCCTAGGGCTCTGAAATAAATTGCCAGGAAATAATGTCTCCTGGTTTCTTTATCAGAAGAGATACCAAAGCTTCATCCTTCTGAATTACTATGAATTCTTGTTTAATATACTGTGGATGTGTCTTTTCTCTCTCTCTCTCCGTCTCTCTCTCTGAATATATATATATATATATATATATATATATATAAGGGTAAATGTTCCTCCTGAGTAAGGCAAAATCATGGAACACATTACTAAAAGGTATAATTGAGCCCACTCATACACTTTCAGAATGCACACATCGTTTACTGGTTTTAAATGCTCTGCCTCATGGTTTGATTGTATTATGTATATATTCTTGACGCTGGCTTGAATGTGTTTTATAGATGTGGCCTGCCCCTACAGCAAAAAAATCCCAAGGAAAAATTTTAAGGCCAATAAAAGAGAAACTCAGAATTAGTTTCCCTTGCCATTCACCTCACATAGTATATAGGAGAATGTTAGAAAGCTGTTGAGACTGCACAGTGTGTATAATACTACCCACTACAGGTGGTTTTAGTTTTGTTTTGTTTTGTGTTGTTTTGTTTTGTTTTGTTTTGTTTTGTTTTGTTTTGTTTTGTTTTGTTTTTGGTGCGAGGGCTATGGGAAAGGAATGAGTGCTTCTCTCAGTCTATTATCTGTGATGTTTTCTTTGTGTGTGCTTGATCAGGCACAGTGAGAGCACTGCCCAAGCCATCCTTCTTTTGTGACCTTTTGTGTTGTGTTCACACACGGATATCTTGGTGCTGAATTTTCTCTTCCTCTGGTCCAAATATTCCTCTTTGTTTTCATTTCCCCTAATGCTGCACAGCACTCAAATATGGCCAAATATGTATAAAAGTTACTCTAGGGAGAGTTTCTGCCTCGTTACTTTACTGATCCCTTTATGTCCTGGGTAAACACTAGTGTGTAAATGTGCCAGCATTTCCTTCTCTGAACTGTGGAATCACCCTACCCCAAATTAAGTTGTGTTTAGAACTGTCTCTTTGAGCCTGTCCACATGGTGATTGCAGGAACTGCACAAACACCCCACTGGAGCTACTCACCTGGTTTCTTTGGCCTTTATGCATCATGTGCATAGATGCCTGAATTCCCCTCTGCCCTGCCACCCCTCTCAAAACTGTTGCCATAAACCTGTGTGTGAGCCATCAGGGACATCAAACCTAGTCTATCAGTGTTTCCCTAGCTCTCAGTGACAGAAATTCTTTATGTTCCCCCCTACTTCAGCTTTCCTCAGAGGAGAGCTAGGGGACTTACCATGTATTGTGGCTTTGCAGCAGCAGTTATCGCCTGGAAACAATTTATTTTCATGCTTTGGAGCCTCATTCAAAGTAGTTAAGATAAGGGACCTCTTGTAATACGGAAAGAGAAGAACGGTAAGACTTCTTGGAAACAGCCCCCAAGTCAGCCTGAACAAATAAACTCTGTGTCTGATACAACAGGTGGGCAGAAAAATACTGTTAAAGCACATAGGCAGTTGTGATGCACTTTTATAGATCTTGCAGTTCGTTCTGACTTCAACTGTCCTGCCTCAGCCAGGACCAAATGAGGCTTTATTTAAGCCTCCAGTGACAATCCTTCCAGAGGACAATAACGAGAGGCTCTTTCTGGTATTCTTCTCTGACAGAGCCCTGGTTGCAAGCCAGTGAACAAATGTAGCTGCTCTCAAAAAAACGAAAACGTGATTAACTCTGGGAAGGTTTTATCACTATGAAGAGGATTGCTTTTTTTTTTTTTTTTTTTTTTTTTTTTTTTTTTTTTTTTGTGTGTGTGTGTGGTTTTTTTTTTTTTTTTTTACTTAGTAATTTTCAATTGGGGGTGATATTATTTAGGCTCAGTTTGCTAAAGGAGATCTTACAAAGTTAGGGAAGCTGTGATACCATCACTATTAGCTGGAACTCAAAAATTATGCTGGTAGAACAAAAGAGGAATGTAAGATCAATTTGATCTGACATCTTGACTTTTTTGTAAGGAAAAAAAAAAAAAAAAAAGAATAGTTTTAGGCTGAAACCTCAAACTAATAAGAAACCATTACCACCACCAGAAACACACTTTTTCATGGAGAGAATTGGGAGTCAAAAGTTTCTTAGCTAGAAAATGGTGTGTAAAGTGTGCATTTTCTTCCTGTAGTAGAACATAGACTGTTATATGAAATGTTTTTTAAAATTTGCAAAGCATGAGTCAAGAGTATTTTTCACCCTTCTTGTGCTTCATGCAAAGCACAGTCAGTCAGATTTCTCAGAATCTTATACACCTTCCTAAAAATAATACAACATTTTTATTCATCTGACTTTTCATGGACTTGCTTTGTGACCTGCTTATTACATAAATGCACTGGATTAATAAAAAATTACATGATACATAAAAGAGTAGACTATCTACCCTAATGATAATATTTCCTGTTTAAACAACAGAAATCTGCTTTGATTTTAGAAAACAGGACTAGTGATCACAGCCATGATTTCCCTCCTTTGCCTTGGGTCTTGGACACGTCATTCACCTTGTGCTTCTGCAGCTGGCAGCAATCCACATCGCAGAGGGCTGACTGAAGTTTCCTTGAGATCCCCCCTGGGGAAGCATAGCAGTTCCAAGCCCAGCTTAGGTCTCCAGACTCTGGGTAAAACTCTTGGGAGGCAGAAGGAAGCTCTCTGGTTTAGTTCCCTGCACCCTTCAGTCGGTGGGGCAGGGTGCACAGTGCAGTTCGTCTCAGGAATGGCCTGAGCCTCTGAGCTGCCCGTGAGCAGGGGGACAGAGGCTCCTCACAGCTTGCTCTGACTGCCTCAGGGATGAGCAGTTACAGCAGTAGCTGACCCAGAGCACCAGCCTGAGGATGGGGGAAGGCTGGTATGTTCCTCTGCTGCACAGAAGTCCCTAACGCTGTGCTGGTCTCTTTGCAAAATTCATTAGTGTATCTCACCAGCAAAGATGTGTGACTTTGCATGTACACTGTAACTGTTCTACTTTCATCTGCAGTTTGGCATTACTGACTATCAGTCAATGCTTTTCCTTTGTAAACAGCCTTGCCTTGAGTTTGCAATGAAATTAAGCTATTCCAGGCAAGTGATTTATTCTGCCAGCAGTATTTCCTAGTTTGGCAGAATTTTAAGTACATGCTCTTACCAGGATGAGTGATCAGTCACTTCTCTGCATGAAAACTTCAGTCAGTTTAATTGGACTTCTCCATGTAGTGGGATTTTTCGTGTATGGAAATGACAGCCTTACTGACATGTGACTGAGCAATACTAGTAGGAGTTACAGGTGTGTGTCTATAGCAAATCAATTCTAACAGGCAAGTTTAACAGTTTTAATAGGTAAGCTGAAATGTTTGCACTCAGGCACTACATAGAAGTCTCTCTCCAACCATTCTCTTGTTTCTAACTCCCAAAGTCCATTGTTGCTTTTCTGTGGAAAGCTGATGAGTCTGAGTCCATTTTTCTGATATAGAGAATAACTATTCTTCAAATGCTTTGCACTGCAACAAAATTTGGACCTCTACCTTTATGACAAAGAAATATATTAAGGCAAGGCTTGTGGTAGCTGTGTGGTTCTTGCATCTCACACTGCTACCCGCTGCTCTCCTCTTCCCATGCCAGTCCTCCAGCCTAACCTGAATGATTCAGACCTCTCCTTTCTGTCTGGTTTCCCCAGCTCTGTTGTTCCATTTCAAAAAATCTCTCTCCAGTTCTTGCTGGAGCTGCATTTCACAGAACCACAGAACATGCCGAGTTGGAAGGGACCCATCAGAATCGTCGAGTCCAACTCCTGACACCCTGTGCAAGACACCCCCAAGAATCACAACATGTGCCTGAGAGCACTTTCCAAACACTCCTTGAACCCTGTTCAAGCTTAGTGCTGGGACCACTTCCCTGGGGAGCCTGTTCAGTGCCCAGCCACCCTCTGGGTGAAGAAATTTTCCCTGATATCCAAAATAAACCTGCCCTGACTCAGCTTCAGGCCATTTCCTCAAGTACTGTCACATGCGTGAGGAGATCAGTATCTGCCCCTCCACTGCCCCTCATGAGGATGTTAAAGAAAGCAGTGAGGTCTCCCCTCAAACCAAGAGACCTCAGCTGCTCCTCATTTGCCTCCAGACCCTTCACCACCCTTGTGGCCCTCCTGTGGATGCTCTCTAATATCCTGGTGTCTTTTTCATACCGTGCTGCCTAAAACTCCACTCGTGCAGATCTCACTAGACTATGCTGGAGAAGCTTTCCATGTCCAAATGCCTTCCCTGAGCTTTCTATAGATTTGCTCAACTTTTATTGACTTTTAATTTTCAGTATCTAAAGCATATTTAAAGCGGCTGTAGTTTGCTTTTGAGATCAAATATTGCTTCTGATCATTAGATTTTCCCCCACTGCCAGATACATTTGAAGTCTGCTCCTGTGAACTACTGAATTCATAAGATCAACTATATGGAATAAATTAATATTTATTAGTCAAGGATCTTGAACACACTTTGCTTTGTTGTTTGATTTTTGAGTACAGGAAGACTCGATGGTCTAGGGTCAAAGAAGATAAATCTTGCCCAGGGCTCATGTTCTTCATTAGATCATCCAATTCAGAGAAAACATGCAAGAGAAACCTATTCTGATTCATGTGAAGACGTCTACCATTGAATTAAAAAGTCTCTCAGCAGCAGATCTCTGTTAAAAAACCTTTGAGAGATGAGTGTGTGTGTGAGAAAACTTGGCCACCCTTTAACCCATTAGTCGAGAAAGTACAGCCATATCTCTTGGTGTTTTATTCAGGATCGTGGCATGGAAATTATCTGTAAATATTTTTTCTGTATCAATGCTACTCAGCTTCCTTAGAATTCTGCTAAACTGGGCACTCTTCCCTGGCATTTTCCTCACACTCTCATCTTTCCTAGAATATAACTTTGTGAGAGTTTAAGTAACAGAACAAACACACTTCTTGTTGTCATTCTTATGGAAAACTCGCTACAAAAACCAAATACTTCCTTACCTTTGGAGCTGGACTCTTCTTGCAAATAAATCCTCTGTGTGACACAAACAAATGAGGAGTATTACCACTGCAGCCCTGGCTTCTCCAGTGTCACAGGGCAGTAATGAAATGCATCCCTCGGTACTTTTTATTTGAAGTGGAGGTAACATAAATCCTTCATCATATCAGGGCTATTTTGAACAGAACCAGCAGCAAGATAAGATCATTTAATGAACTTTGCAGCCCCCTGCCTGAGATGACCATGAAACACAGGCCCCCTTGAGAGCATGCATCCCTCCCACACTGGCAGATACCTCAAAGAGCACGACTTGGCAAGTGACGAGCATCTTCTTTAAAATGCATGCTAGTGTTATCCATTTTAATAATCTTCCTATGAGGCCTGAAAAATTCCACACTACTATCTTAGCTATAATGGAGGCTGAAATGGTGTGACAAATCACGCTTGGTTTTGCTTTACAGGATGACTTACAGGAGTATGCAGTGCTTTGGAGCTGTTAATCTAAGGATGTGTGCTTGATTATGACCTATCGAACAATCTGTTCTCTTCAAGGCACAATTGTCATAGGAATTGTCTGTTTGGTTATTGTCAGCTGATGGAATGCATTAGACCAGCACTAGCTTTACCACTTGGAGTTGTTATAACTCTATTACAGATGAACACTTACATCGTTACATTTCATTTTCTGCGGAAAATATTTTGTAGGTTTGGCTGATGACAGATGCGTGCACTGATCTCAGTTTTCATTAAATCCATCTACATTGCTAATACACCATATGTGACTGCTGGCTTAAGTAGTACTTATACCACTGCTGATTATTTTAACCCTCCTTCGTTGTAATTTTTCAGACAACAAGTAGTAAAAGCAGCAGCCATTAGATGGATGCTTTCTGTAGTTCGTATTTGCTTATTTATTTTTTCTGCAGTCTGCTTTGCAGGAGAAAACCCTGTGCAAAACCTGGCAGCTGCAGCCTTTCTCTGTAAAGGAAGATTCCAGCTATTTCCAAACACTGATGAATTCCTTTAACTCCTTAAAAACAGTACCTATTAACATTCTCTAATGTGTTGTTCCGTCTCATATGGTATGAAAACACAGAAATAACCCTTCCCTCCACAGGTGTGATAACAAAGGTAATGTGGTCTCAGGGATTTAGGACCCTTTTTACACATGTAGCATTGAAAAAAAGAAAACACCATATCAGAGGTAAAGTTGATTCCTCTATTTTTGGAAAACCAGCTCAAACTCTGGCTGGCTTTGGAAATCACAAACAAATACGATTTACCGGATGAATATTAGAATAATATGGTATTATTAAGAGAGGTTGATGCCCAGGTTTGATGCACCAGTGGTGTTATGGTATTGCAGAGCAATATAACTGCTTCCTTGCCATTATTTGACTCTGAGCTTGAATAACTTTCTCTTCTCACTGAACACAACTAGCCAAATTTGCAATGAATTTGATATTTGTTTTTGTTTTGGTTTGTTGTGTTTCTTTGTTTGTTTAGATTTTTTGGGGGGTGTGGGGTGGATTTTTTTTTTTTTAATGTTTTAATGTAGGCAACGCCTTCCACAAACATTTGCAAGGATCTAATTTCAAGAGGGAACTCCAGTGCCCAGGATCATCAGACCAGAACCTGTATTTCTGCACGTCAGCCATTGTTTTCTTCATAAGCGAGTCTCAGAGCTGCTCACCAGAACCTGCTTGTTTAACAGCTCTCATCTCTGGTTTGCCAGAGTTCTCATAAACACCTGCTTAATGTCTTTAGCAGAGAACAGAGAAGAATCTGCAAAGTATCTGACAAAGTGTAAACCTTTGGGGGACCTGAGGTGTAAGTACCTGCAGCATCAAACTGATGCTCTGACTGTGAGCTGTTGTCCGTGTGTGGGAGAGGTGGAAATAAAAGTAGCAGACAGCTCTTACTCTTACACCGGTGATCCTGGTACATTTGGCTGTATTTTGTCAGCCTGGCCCCTTCACTCTGTGGTGTGTTCTTAGACCTGATCCCAAGGAAGAGGGGGTGAAGGGAAAAGACACTGTACAGAATCTGCACAAGCTTGCCAATTAAGTGAACGTCTCATGCCTCTTTTCTCTTTGATGCTAGAGAAAATAATATCCAGAGAGGTAAGTTTCATCAGCAGATACCGTGTTATTGGAGTATCTTTCTTATGTATTCACTGGGCATCTGGTAGTCACATCCTTCTAATTCTTGACTGATGCAATGGCAGTCAGAAAGTGAGGAGGGATTTCTGGGACTACTGGACTTTGTCCTCGTTGGTCCAGCAGCAGGACAGGGCACAGCAGTCTCAGCATCCATCTCCAGGCGTCACAAATTCCAGAGTGGAGCAGATGACTTAGGGAGTAGGTGGAAGGAGTCTGCATTGGTGTAGAGAAAGTTGGTTGTTAACCGGTTCTCATGCCTCTGTAAATATTTACAGTGGGAGGGTTTTAAAGCTTGCCTTTGAAAAGCCTGCAGAGTGAGGCAGCAGGCAGGAGGCTCCCTGAGGGACGGTCCTGCAGCCAATGCCACGCATCTGTGCAGGGGTCTGGTGTTTCCCTGTACCCCTGCTGCACATACATACCCTGCTTTGCTGTTTCAGCACCTCCCAGACTGCAGCTGGAGAACACACACACCCCTGACTAAAAGTTTTTAGCGCTGCCTGCTGGGTGTGACACCGAGAGCTGGATGAACGTGTCTGAGAAAAGTTGTCGTGACTGGACAACTGAAGGAGTCACTTCATTTCACTGAGGTTTACAAAACCATTTTCCCTCTGTTGTACACAAGAATACCTTTTAGCCACACTCTGGATTTTTCCTCTGAGTGCTTTCTGGATGGTGCATACGTCCCATCATCTGTGCCTATGAAACTATGGATTTCTTTATAATGCCATTTATAGGATAATCTCAAGGTCAGTGAAGCAGCAGACTGAAGAGCTGACCTGTTTTGTTAGCTGAATGAGACTTCTTTTTGACACCACTTACATGGCACCTAAAACCTCTATAGAGATTGCTTAGTGTTTATTGTAATCATGATATTGCCTTTGTAACAGACCAGAAAAGTTAGATAAGCAAGATCCACTCGTACCTTTTTGTAATTCTCCTGTTAATTGCCTGCCTGCAGCTTTTTCAGGATCCTATTTTTTTTTCCCAGGACTATAAAGTTTTCAAGCATTTTAAGTTGCATTAGGCTGAAATTTACCCACTGGAGCTGCTAGATGCACAGATGCTTTCCCATGGAAGTGTAATTAGCCTGGCTCCGTGCACTGCAGGGGGGAATTTTGCTGCAAAGGAAGGAAAAGGCTGCCGGTGTCACCTGCTCTCTTCTGGCACTTCCACGTGTTTGAAACTACCTTACAGTCCAAATGAACTTCTGTGGTGACCTGTCCAGGAAGGCTTCTATGATGATGTGTTGAATTTGCCTGCAATTCTGCCTGCAGTTTTGCCCTGTATGTTTTTCCATCTTACTGTGGCACTAGAGTTAGGAATAAAATTGCCTTAGACACCCTCAGGCATCAGTTTAATGAGTGTAGGAAAGAGGTCTTTGATCTTCTGTTAAAATCAGGCAATGCAGAGCATGCTCCACTGCACATACTGTTTGAATGGGGGTTATGGGCATACAAATCCTGGAGAGAAAGAGGAGATCTCAGTGGGGTAATGCAGCCTCTTGCCTTTTTTTTATAGCATTATAGTTCCCATACAGCCACATTTTGGGAACTTCTGTTGGATAAAGTCAAATGGGATGACCTGAAGCTGTTGGAGACTTCCAACTTGCTGCTGGAAAATTAACAAAGGTCGACAGAGACTTTGCTGTTAGTATTAATTTCTGTGGGGTAATTAATGTCACTTTGGTGATAGGAAAGCAGAGAGTTAGGGTAGTGCATTAATTGCATGAATTTTTATCTTCTTTCAATATTTCATAGAACTTAAGTGTCTGACCATTCTGTACCTGTGGCAGAGGCAAATGCCACTTCACTGTTTTCTTTATGGAAGCTCAAGATCACCTTTGGATGCCCCTGAACTATTTTACTTGGGAAGAAGGTAAGGTAAGAAGAAGGATGATAAAGGTCCCTATACATTGCTATTTGCTTTTAAAAGTAAATTTAACCTTCATGGATAAATCTGTGGTTGGATGTGTGCCCCTGCTGTGCCCCAGCTGAACCCCAGTTTTAAACTCAAACTCTACTTAGAACCAAGCACAGATGTGCTCAGTTGTCTGCACTTTGCAGTTCATATCAGAGGGAAGGGATCTGGCTGCAATTGCATCTCAGGGCTTTACCATGCCAGTTAACCAAAATGATAAGCAGGCTGTCTTTGCCTGCTTCTTGGCTCCTGTTAAGACTGTATCACTTAGCATTAAAAAGGCAGCCCAGACTTCATTCTGGCTCTGAGAGTTTGAACGCAGAGTGCGAGATCTGAGGGCCCATTCAGCCTTTTCTGTGCTTCCAGGAGAGAAATCTGATTTCAACCCTTGCCCTCAATCCAGCCACGAAAAATAATGTCTGGTATGAAAGATTGTCAGCAAAGTGTTTCTTGTAAACAGTGAGACCCAAACTGACCATTAGCTCTTAGAAGCTGCCACTGCAATAGTCTTCTTGCTAAAACAATCCTCAGTGAGCAAAGATTGCTGGCAAGATTAGGAAGGTACCAGGTATGTGTTAAGTCATGGCAGATTAAGATCATGGAACTACAAGAGAGCAAGGGCTGGCCTGGGACATTACAGAGTGGCGGATTTTGGCATCCCAGTGCTGCAAAAGCTCTGCTTGTTTCGTTGCCAAGACAGTCTATGTGAATAGTTTGGAGACACAGATCTGTCATCTGTGAAACAGCCAAACTTTAAGTTTGTTTGTTTGTTTGTTTTTCCCCTGTTTCTTTTCCTTTGCATCAGTGTATTTAGCTAATGCAGATTAATACAGACAATAAATGGATTTCAGTGTGAGAGCTATAGCCAGTCAGACCACCCAGACCACTTCCCACGTATGGATTTAAATGCCTAATATTATGTACCAAAAGTTGAATCTTTTGCTCACAGTTGTTGAAAGAGGACCACATCATTAACTTGAAATGCAAGAAAAAAAGGAAATAATAAGTTGTATCAGCTAGGAACATTTTTCTGAAAGTGACCAGGACAAGATCTTTCCTTGCCTGTTGTATACATATGTATTGTTGATAAAATCTTAAAATTTTTAATGTGTCAGACATATCAGTCAAATTCACGTAAGGAGCTGTTGTATCCCTAGAAATTACCAGAAGAACCTTTAAAACCTGTATTATACATCTTTAATTTGGAGGCAAAATTCTTTCAGTGAAAGTTTGACCCATGCTCTATAAGTTGCTCTAGAGTTTCTTTGTCCAGAAAATAATCTCTCTTTTCAGGAACTGAGTACAAGATCAGAATATGATCAGAAAATTCAGTTGAACCGTGTCAGTGTGTAGGGGTGTTCTCCAAGCACATCCCTGTGCTTGTCTCTGCTCCCTGGAACATCATGTTGTCTTCCTTCCTGCTCATTGTGTACACACAAGTGTTAGTGGAGAGGCATGGGTGGTGATCACGAAATATTCTGCTCCTGATCTGTGTTTCTGTCCCTCTTGTGATGCTGCTCTGCAGCTGAGCACCTTGTTGTTGGCACAGTGTAGGTTATTAGTCCATATGGAGGAAGCACACAGTTCAGATACAGGGGAAAGGCTCAAGGAGGAGGGCCAAGAACAGCTGTGAGAGGAGAGATCACTCTGCCATTTATTACTCTAGCTACAAATATGAATGGATCCAACCCCAATGGGACTGGCACACTGGTAGCAATGGGTGAGGGGACCTCTGGGGTACTCAACAACTCTTTTGCCTCAGTTTTCAATGTCAGTCTCTCTTCCCCCACCTCTCCAGTAGACTGAATTCAAGGCAGGGCCTGGGGGAGCCAAAATACCTTCCCCCTGTAAATAAAGGTCAGGTTCATGATCACCTGAGGGACCTGAACGTTCACAAGTCTTTGGGACCCGATCTGATGTATTCCAGAGTCCTGGGGGAATTGGCTGATGTAGCCACCAAGCCCCTCTCCATCATATTTGAAAAGCTGTGGCAGTCAGGTGAACTTCCAGGTGACTGGAAGAAGCTAAACATTGCACCTATCTTTAAAAAGGATAGAAAGGAAGACTCCAGGAACTGCTGACTGTTTGTTTTTTTTTCCTAAGCAAAACTAGTTTTAATATTAAAGTGAAAGCATGACAAAATTGGCTGTAGCGTTCACTCTACAACTTACTAGACAGATAAAACACACAGAAAGAAGCAAACAAAAGTCCAAAATCAATCAATCCAAACCAAAACAAGCCCAAAACAATCCACGTGGAGGCTGAAGAGGGGTTGGAGGGAGGAAGGGGAAGGGTAAAGGGTGGGAAAGGGTAAGGATAAAAAGGAGTATGGAAGAGCCTCTTTCTTTCCAGATGGCTCCCTGGGCATGTACAACACTGAAATCATATTTAGACTCATTCCATATATTTACCTTCTTTCCTTCACTCAGTTCTGGGAGGTCAGCCTCACCTCCATGCCTGGGAAGATCATGGAGCTGTGCTAAGGCACATGGAGAAGGGGGAGGTGATTCAAGGCGACCAGCAAAGTTCCAGCAGGGGCAAGTCCTGCCAGACCAACTTAGTGGCCTTCTGTGATGGAGTGACCCCATCAGTGGACCAGGGAGGAGCTATGGATGTCACCTATCCCAAAGCAGGGCCCTTGACACAACCCCTGGTGACATCCTTCTCTCTAAACCGCAGAGAGGTGGATTTGCAGGGTGGAATGTTTGTTGGGTAAGGAATTGCCTGGATGGCCAGAGGGCAGAAACACCTCTCCTATGAGGAAAGGCTGAGAGAGCTGGGGTTGTTTAACCTGAGGAAGACATTACTGTGGCCTTCCGATACTTAAAGGGGGCAGATGAGAAGGAGGGGTCAGATTTTTCAGCAGGGCCTGCTGTGATAGGACAAGAGGTAATGGTTGTAAACTGAAAGAGGGTAGATTCAAACTAGATAAAAGGAAGAAGTTTTCTATGATGAGGCTGGTGAAACACTGGAGCAGGTTGCCCAAGATGTGGTGGATGCCTTGTCTCTGGAAACATTCAAGGTGAGGTTGGACTGGGATCTGAGCAGCCTGATCTAGTGGAAGGTGTCACTGCCTACCAGGGGTTTAGGATTAGATGACCTTTAAAGATCCCTTCCAACCCAAGGTATTCTATGTTTCTATGATTCCATATGACGACAGATGATAAGGACAACCTTGTTCTGCCAGGTTTGCAAAAGAATCAGTAATTTCATTAATAGCAAAACTAAAAACTTCTAAGTACTGAAATGTTATTTATGTCTGGAACAAGACCTGTAAGCAGCAGAAGGGAATATACTTCTTGCTTTCCACCTGTGTTTAAAACGTTTTTGTCTGGAAGGGAAGAGTTTTCTTGTCAGTTTTCATGTCATTGTCACTTCTTATCAGGAGAACTGGACTTCACTACTCAGCAGAGATGTTTGCTGCACTACTTCATTTGTTTTTTGGGTTTTTTTGGTGGGTTTTTTCTGGTGTGGTTTTTTGTTTTTGTTTTGTTTTGTTTTGTTTTTTTTAAATCTCTGTCCAGTACTTTCTATAGACTAACTGCTCAAACAAATCCACTGTAACAAACTCTTCCGGGAAACTACCTATTTAAATGTGATGGGAGAACCTGACCCTATTGGACTACATTATGTATCAGTTGCCTTCTGGCTTTGAAGACATTAATGCTGTACATTTTGCCTTTCAAGTAGATCTAAGGCATCTGAGTCAGTGTCTGTCTGTCTTGTCATAGGGCTGCCTCATGGAGAAAGGCATTGGAGATTGCAGAAGTTCCTGGTGGAAGTGCATTTAACTTAAGCGCTTCAGACTAGTAGGGTGAAGACATGAAAGTGTGGAAATCTCAGAGAAGTCTTTAAGTGGGTTGTCCTTCTGTTGCCTCTGCTCTTTTTTCAAACTGTGCCACAAGCCATGTAGATATTCTCGGGACCTTGGGGTCATCAGCCAGAACACACTTTGATGAGTGCTTATCAGCTCTGAAAATTAAATGCCACGTGGACAAAGGAGACTGTTGATGCAGAGAGTGCAAAACATCCCTCTTACATGCTACTGTCAAGGTAACCACGTAAATCAACGACCCTATAAAAGAAATAGGCCTGAAATAGTAACCTCCTTCAATATAATGTAAGCCCCATGAAATCAGTACCAATGCCTCCTCTGATCTTGGCAAGAGGGCTGCCAGGCCTGAGAGTGCAGCTTGAGTCCCCTGTAACTCCCCCATTCGACTCCATATTCACAGCCTTGTGTAGGCAGTTGACAGACATTTGTGATTCTCATCACAAAAATAGACCTTGTTTATGTTCATCCTTTGGAGGTGTCTTTCAGTAGTCCTGCCTCTATTTCTAAACTGATTTTTTTTTTTTTTTTTAAGACCATAAAGGAGTTGACCATTTATTTTTCAAGGACATTGAGCCTTTTGGGGGAATTTGGTTGGCTGCATCACATTTACACAGCTCCAGTTATGTTCCTGGAAAATTACTACTCTTATATGACCATTTCCTCCTTTTCTGCCATGGTTTTGCCATGAGCTGGTGCTGAAGTTATCTGCAAAAAGCAGTGTGAGGCTGTGTCCTTGAACTGTTTCTCTGACTAGCTGCATTAGGTGACTGCATGGACCAGGGAAAAACATGTAAGGTAATGTAAAATGTACAAATCTAACTCTTGTGTTAATGACTCCTTCTTCAAGTAACACAGTCCCTGTACCCTGTGACTTCACATCTGTACCCATGATGTTCTGTACATACCCTCAGCATTCTTAAACCTCACTAAACAACAAAAGGGATTCTTCAGGATTTCACCACATACTATAAAGAGACCAGCCTCTCCTTTACAGATTAATCTTCTGGAGTGAATTTCCAGGCTTGTGGTCATTGTACGGCCACTTATGCTGGAGAAGTTTGGGGTGATTTTTTAACCAATAACTGCAAAAATGGTTAAAAACGTATTAGGTTTTGGTTTGTCATTCCTGCCTGAAACACAAATGCTGGTAGAGAATAAGAAGGAGACCAAGGAATTGTGCTGCGAGCCACTGTATGGAGAAGCACAGACCCTTCAACCAAAACCAAATCCTACCCACTATCTATAAAATCATCTGTTGCAATTTTCATCCACAGCTGAAAAATTCTTCCTGTTATGTTATGCTATGTTTCTGTTGACTGGATTAAGGATGGGGAGTAGCATTTACCAGGCTTTGAAGTATGATACTGCTCCTGCATTATTTTTTTTCTTTCCTAAACTGATCCATAAATCTGCCCTTAAAAGAAAAGTTACTCAAACTCCTTTTTGGATCAGCTGGCTCTCAGAGCTGATCTTTGCCTGCCTCATCTTCAGGATGTTCCAGAAATCCATCTCCCTTGGCTCTTCTTTGTGTCTTTTCTTTACAGAAGAGGTAGAAATCAGATCTTGGGTCTTTTGAGTTTAATCTGAATTTGTAGTGGAGGGCAGACTCTGTAGGAGGTTTGTGAGTGTGTGTCAGCTCCACGTGCCAGCTGACAGCATTTTGGGCAGGAAACACTTTTACATACCAAGAATGAAGATGAGCTGACTGTGGCATTTGGAAATGACTTGTGGAATGTGCATGGGTTTGCAGGGAGATTAAGGCAGGGAGAGAACAAACAGGTAGTGAGACAGTATAATGTCAAAACACGGGTTCTTGTCTGAAGAGGTAAAAATCTGTGGGGTTTTCACTGCCTCCTGTTTAATGGGTGCATAGGTGTGATATTAGCTTAGCTGCACCCTTAAGGATATTGTATGAAGACAGAAAATGGGCATCCAGCACAGACTTTTGCTCAACTCATTAAAAGAAAGTAGTTAACTGCCCAGAGCACCACACAGTCTTTCCTGACCTTTGTGTTTCTGTGATTTAGGGTACTGCTGGCAGGAGTAAAGTGCTAATCCCATTTTACCATTAATTCCTGAGAACGTTACCACAGGCAGAGCTGTTTACTCACAGCTTTTTATAAGGTTAAAGCAGCCCTCTAGTTTTCCTATCAGCAGTTCTCACCATTATTCAGGAGCAGGAAGATACAGTGAAGAACAGGTACCATGTACGACAGCTCCAGTCTCAATACAGCTTGAACCATTAAAGAAATATTTTTATTGTAGCTAAGATAATCACATATGCAGAATATCAAGGTCAGTGCACGAGAGTGTTAAGGAAAAAACAATATATGCAGCAGATAACTAATTTATCTCTTGGGAATGTTATTTCACGCACTGACACATTTTCCTCTTTATCATCCATCTATAGGGCTGAGCTCTGTGAAGTGCTTTAATTAACCTATCATGCTGTACTTATTTATGGTATCTCCAAATGATGTTATCAAAATACAATAGTCTTTTTTTTTTCCACCTCCACTCTATAAAATGTTCCAAGATCTGAATGTTTATACGAAATAGGGATTTTGCAAACAAATATTTTCAAGCCTATTTTATATGCTTGTCTTGACAAGCTGTCAAACTTTAATTGCCAGCAGTCAGGCAAAGCATATACTCTTGAAAAGTAACAGGTCCCTGTTACTTCTTTTCATCTGGCTATCTGATAAAATTCCTTCAAAATTAGTATTCAACACCTCAGAATCCATGCACACAGGGCTGCTATAATTTGTCTTTCTGACACACTTAACCCAGCAAGTGGGTTCCTTGGTCTCTTTGATAGAGCAGTAAGATTAAAGGTAATTATTTCACTTTCTCTAAGTCTTTGCACAGTGATACAAGAATCACTACTCATCCATGCACTGGGTCAGATTGAGCTCATTCACTCACTGCAAGTTTGATTTAATATGAGTAGAATGGTGATATGAAAGCCACTTGAAAAAAAAAAAAAAGCATATTATTGCCCATAACTTTAGTTCTGTGATAACATTTCTATAATTGTATGCTCCTTTTACCAGCCTACGATTTTTCTTTCTCCTAATTGCCTCAGAAAAACTCTCTCTCATTGATTCCACAGTAACTGTAAGAACAGTCTTTGCTAAGTGTGGACAATATGTCCAGCCTTAGCACATAAAGGGAGTTAGATAGTTAGCAGCCAAAGCAGAAGATAAGGGCAGCTTCATCTTTTGAAAATTATGTTTAAAGAATTCACACCTCGGATTCAAATACTTGCTGTGGTTTGCTTCGGTTTTGTCGGGTTTTATCAGTACTGTGAGGCTCAGGAAGGCATTCATTAGTGCTGTATTCAGCCTCACACTTGTACCTGACTGCAAAGTTTAAGAGTCAGTGTTATTATCTTCTAATGATGCCATCTCCTGGCGAGTGGCGCCTGTGCCGATGGTGTGATTTGGGAGCAGTGCAGAGGAGATGGAAAATAGACCTCAAAACCAACAGGACTGATAAAACCACGACTGAAGTAGGAGTGTGTGCACACTAAGGGTTTTGCCTCGGAGTGTGGGGCCAGACTCTGTGGTGGCAGACACTTTGTTAGCTGTCAGAAAATAATCCATCAGTGTGTCAGCTGCTGAGGGCACTTCATTCCTCCTGTGCACTTGTACAGTGCCTGCCACAGCAAACCCTCAGCCCTGTAGGCACAATACAAGCTGCACACCACCAATGATGCAGCTGCCTTTTGACACGGAGGTGTTGATGGCAATTCACGAACAATTCACGAACGTGACTTTTCGTGCTGTCGTTTGCAAAGAATCAGTGCAAACCTTGCTAATAATGTCTCATCTTCCTTGTTCCACTTCTCTGGGATTTCTCTTTCTCGACTTGTGGAACCCTCAGTGGCTGTGGCATCATGGCATGCTCCAGAATTGCCCTCACTTGTTGGACACGTACATGCACACACCATCATGAGTGACATAGTGCCAGTTCTTGGCTTGGTAGATTTTTAGTCTCCTTTCAGCAGCCTCTCTGCAAATACTGGATGAATCTAAATTTTGACCACTGGTGTGGAATGGTGTGTTTGCCTCCTGGTGAAAGCTACACTGGCTGCATTGGGGTACTTCTGTGCAAACAGTCAAAACAGCTCTGTCAGTTCAACACAGTTATGGGACTGAGCATCTTCCCATGTGACCCTCTGGGGGAATGAGTTACTCATAATTCTTGCTCTCATAATGAACTGAATTTATATGTGCTTTTCACTGTAGTGTATATTTTCATATCTTAAATGACGCCTATACCTTTTTTCCTGAAACCTCTACAAATTTCAATATCCTTTATGAAGTGAAGATGACAAAACACTGTATAGTAATCCATTAATGGTGTCACTACTGCCAAGTAAATAATTATCTTTTTCTCTTGTTACCACGGGGTGTTGTACTACTCACACATTGTAATTGAAACTCACAAGCAGATTTTCTGCCTATTGGAGTTTAATTTTTCCCGTTGCCTACGTATTTCAGGATCAGACAACCTACAATCTTTCTAACCAATTAAGGTATTAACATTAAAGCAGTGATTGTTTAACCAGCTTTGGCTTGTCTGACTGTGGGCTCTTCTTCACCTTTGCTGCATGTCTCAGCTACCTCCCTCTGTCAGCAAAGATGGTCCATGTGGAAACTGGGCCAATAGAATCAGAAAAGAAAGTTTTGGGTGGGTGGCTGGACCTCCATGGCTGTGTCTGATACAGGTACAAATTGGACAGCAGGCAAATGACTTTCTGGTCTTGTTATCAACTCAAAGCACATGACAAACTTGCAACACTGGGTATATACTCTTGGCTCCTGGAATTCACATTTCTCACTTAGTTTTACCTGCACGGGTGATCCCCTGCTCTGGCTGTTGGACTGCAGTTTGGTCTGCATCCATTCCAGCGCTGCTGAACCTCTCCAGTTGTTTTTGGTTAGCATGGCTAATGACAGGCATGTCATATGTGCTCAGATAAAAGGAGAACACAGCACAGGAATGTACTTGATGGGCTTTTGTTGTCTGTTATTATGCTGCTGGAGATGTTGTAATGCACATTGTTTCTGCACAAGTCCTTTTTTTTCCACAGAATTGCTTCCCATGTGTCCACACAGACGAGTTCTGGGGTTCTGTGAAGAAGCCTCTGTGGAGCTCAGGGGAGGGCAGAGGCACAGAGCAGGAAGCCACGATTCTATATTTCTTGCTTCCCCTAAAGAACAATGTTTGAAGGCAATAGGAAATTGCCAGCTGTGTTACCAAAACACATGAGAAATGCTACTGACTCAGTTTGGCAAACCAACACCAACCCAGGAAAACAGAGCTCAATTCATTTTAACATCACATGGTGTCTACACTGTACCTTCAGAACTAATTAAGTTTATACTGGCATTTTGTTTTCCAGCAGGGATTTCCTCCCTGTACAAGAAGCAGCTTTGGTGCTGGTGCTGTATAAACAGGTTTGAGGTGAGGGAGCATAATGAAGAGACTGAAAGAACAAGGCTAACGTGTAAGCATGGGACCTGCCAAGTCTGTTAATCTTCCTTCTTTTTTTAAAGCTTTTGTTCCAAAAGTCCTTAGAAGAGTTCATGTACAAGGTCAGGTGGGAAGGACCTTTGACACCTATTCTTCTTTTTGTTCCTGGCTCTCTCCTTGTTCTACTTAAAGGTGCTCTTGCAAAGATTGTCTTTCCAGCATGGTACTACTTCTTCATCTTTAATTAAATTTTTCGTGGAACTCCTTTCCATACTTTTTGTATAATCCTGTAGATGTGAAAACCAGAGGCACAACCTTCCCCACAGAACTTTCTAGACTTGGACTAGAGATTTTACGACAGTACAGGAGACAGAACTGTCTGTTTCTTTGGCCTATATAAGTGACTTTTTTCTCACTTAAAAATTTTGTAACGATTTATAAGTTGTATGAATCATATGAAGCTTTCTGTTTAGTTGGGCAGACATCATATTGTAGACAAGAGGCAGAAGAATGCATTGCTGGTAAGAGATGCAGGATGTTATGTGCCATTCCTACAAAGGAAGTCAATGTTCAGCACTCTTGTGCTGCCCAGTGACAGAAAACTCTTTATGGATGGGCTGAAAATGCCTCTCACAGTCCTGCCAAACCCAGTCTTGTGATTTGAAGCATCACAGGTTGTATGTCTATTTCTGCTCCCAAACCTCTTGTGCCCAGTGAAAGGTGACCAGCTATGACCCCAGACAACATGTGAAGCTCAGAGAATTAACTCAGCTGGCAGAGAAGGAGACCTGAGTCCACAGGACCAGCTGCTGGAGGCTCAGCTGGAAAATGTGCTTCCTCTACCTGCAGAAGATGAAGATAGCTAATGAAAGCTATTGCTGTGCCAGCATGTACCTGAAGACAGATGCTGGGCCCAACATGCATTAGGCATCTGGTTTTATTCCAGTGGCTTGTGGCAGCTTCACACCCTTATCAAGAAGCCACCCTGACAGCAGCATCAGCCAAGGACAAGGTCAATCAGCCAAATATGGAGGGGAATTACATGTTTTAATACCTTCTCTGGCCAAGAATGTGCTTTGCAGTCACAAGGATAAGCCACAACGCTTGGGTAGTTTTGGATAACGCTCTTAAATATTGGGTTTAACCTTTAGGTTCCCCTGTGTGGATACAGGAATCAGTCTTGGTGATCCTCCCAGGTACCTTCCAGCTCAGGATATTCTATGATGATTCTGTGATTCACAGGGCTACTCAGTGCATGAGCCAGCTTGCTGTATTATGTCACCCTTCCAACAGATGGAAGACAAAATATGAAGGTGTTGCATATTTGCTCATATATATATGTATATATTTGTATATATGAAACTGGTGGGTGTAATGATATGGACATATAGCCTGCTGACACACTGTTAGAGTCAATGAAAGATTAATTGTGAAATATGTGGGGGGAAACCTTAGCCATCTCACATATGCCAATTAAAAAACAAGCCAACCCCCCCAAAAACAATTCTGGATAAAGCATCCTGGGAATTACTCCTCATTCTCTTTTGTCTGTCTGGGAAAAATAGGCCTTTTCCACTAGACTAGGGAAGGCTGCTGGCACCTATGGCACCTACTGGTACCATCAACACTTCCCAGGGACAAGAGAAATCCATGTCTTCTTGCTAGGAGTAAAGTCACCTTGGGAGATAAACTCGAAGAGTCAGATGAGACTGACACTTTCTCAGCATCTGGTACCTGCAAGTTAGCTTTCCAGGCTTGTATGAGGAAACCTTGGTGCGGCGCATGGCCTTTATGCCAAACAAATCACTGCCTTTAAGCAGGCAGCTCCTCAGGGGCAGACAGCAGAGTGCCCCTGGGGACATGTGCCTGGCAAGCAGAGCTCCATCTCTAGGGGTTCTTGGCCACTGGGGAGGGAATCCCCCTCACACTGCTCCCTGGTGTGGGTCCTTATCAGCTGTGGGATGCCCCGGGGTGGTGGAGCTCACAGCAGTTGCAGGGACCACCATTTGTTACAGACCCTACAGGTCTAGGGCTCTGTGCATCATCTGATAAATATTTTCTCTTTGAGGATCTTCCCCCTGCCCCAAACGTGGCTGCATGTGGAGAGGGCAATATGCATGAACCTGTAGCAGCAGAAGCCCTACTCTGCTGGGACGTGCCATGCTTGACAGAGTGGCCTGCGAGTTAGCGTGGGGCTGGAGAGCAAGCAGTGCTGTTTGCTGTAAACAAACCTCAGCAAAGTGCCTGTAATTGCGGTGTTAGAAGGTTGGCCAGGCCTAGATGGTAGCTGGGGAGGAAAATAATGCTTTCTTTTATCTGTTCTTGCAAACAGCTGGAGGCAGATAAAAGCGGAGACAGTTTTAACCTAAGCAAAGATTGTGACTGTGTGCTTTCCTTTGTTCTCTGTTCTTTCTGTTTTCGTCCTTCTTAGTTACGTTTTTATTTGCAAACAAGACTATGCATGGGACTGCTTCTGAATGCTTTTTCTCCCCCCCCCTTGTTTTATTTTAACTTAAGGCAATAGCTGTTTCTCCTCAAACTCAACTCCTGTGGCTGCTTCTGCTTCAGAGGACAACAGACTCTGTGCTTGAATCTGCCTACTTCTCACAGCTTCCAGAGCTCTGACACAAAGATGAGTCTCTGCCACAACTACCCATCCCTGGGGGGAATGTTTTGCCACAGTGTGGTTGATATAAAACCTTACTGAAGCAGTAATTTCCAGATTTTTCCAGTGCAATGGCATAAGGACAGGAAGAAAAGGAGACGTTGTCTTAAAAACAAGCAAGGAAAAGCCTTCTGTCACTACTTTTGGAGAAAATTTTCAAAATCTGGGATGCAATGAGTGGTAATTTGCACCAGTATCACTGGAATTACTTACCCATCTAGGTTCCCCACACAGTGTTTTGCAACTGCAGGAACTGAACCACGCTGCATCCAGTTTGATGCCCTAGACTGGTGTTTTGGTGCAGCAGGAGAATGTTGCTTTGCTAGGCTTTTCAATTGCTCCAATTCTGCCAGAAAGACTGACCCAATAATAAATTAGCTCCATCGGGGTGGCTGTTGCAGGCACATAGGCTCATGTACATAAGGAGTTATTCCAGACCAGCTTTTCCAGATTAAATCTTCTGCGGGTGTTATTGCAACAGAAGTAGCTGTTCTGTTGTAAAATCTGCATTAAAGCACTCTTTCCTTTTGTTAATTGCAGTCTTCAGTGGCTTTGTGCATTTATCACATAGGGATAAAAAAGTAAGTATTACTTCAGATTTATTTTCCCCGCAGTGTGTATTTCCACATACCTCACCGCTTTCCCTGAAAAAGTAAAGACAATTTGAAGCACATTACAAGTTGCATTGCCTGCAGCTTCTCAGGTACCACTTCGTGGCAAGCCAAGATGTTTTCACAATGGCATTCCTGAGATTTCAACATCTGATAAATAAAGGCATGACTATTTTCCTCCAGCTGTTCTCTTTGATATTTAATTATCCTAAGCTGGTCCTTGGAAACACAGGCATACAGGTACACACCAGTTTGAGGGAAATGAGAATTTCTAATGCAGTGTACCCTATGTGAAGAGTCAGGGGCCTTCTCTTTCAACTCAAATCTAATGTGGAAAGGTGCAGCCTGAATCCTTTGCAATCTTTATTATGTTTTTACACACTGACTCCTTGTTTCTGAGTAGTCACAGATTTAAGGACAGCCACAATATTATGTCATTTGTTGGTGATGATGTTGTTCTTTGCTTAATAACTGGAACGCCTTGATTTTTGGCATCCAATAAATCAATTAAAATTTTTAAGAATTAAATATATTGCACTTTTAAAAGATGTTAAAGATTTTCCTCATCAAAAATGTCTTCTTAGTCAACAGAATTATGAATTTGATTGTTTTTAAGTGGTAGGTCCACTTTCAAAAGATAAAGGTACTTTTGAGGCTTCTCTTTCCAATTCTTTCAAAATAAACCCTGTTTCTGGTGCTTTATAAACTTGTATGAAGATGCATTTACATGCATTTTGTACTTTACAACCTAGAAACAGTCATATTTAAATGATACATAAATCGAAAAAGCTTTGCTACAGAAAAAGTTAAATGATGTTGCTTTTTGCTGTCCTTTTAAAAAAGAAAAGAGGAGGCCATATTTCTAGCATGTGAAATAAAATAAATCCCCAAAAGACAAATAACCATCAGCTATGTGTTTTTAAGATACATGATTCCTGCCTAAGGTTGTGCATATGTACATTTTAGTTATAATGAATAATAATAAAACCTGAAAGACTATGTAACCTTTACAGATATTCTCTATACTAAGGTTTTAAGGATATCTATTCTTAAAACTCTCTTTATCTCTTCAAATTTTTGATTGTTCATTCTACCCTGGCATTTTCCTACAGGATATAATGACAAATGATAGGTAAGACTTTTCAAGTTTAAATAAAATTAAACATATGGCTTATCAGGAGTGAAATCAGCTTTATTTGTTAAAATACTTGTACTGTGTACAAAAGAAATTACTATAAGTTACAATACATTGAGGGAGGTGTTTGCTTCCACTGGAAGAACAGTATTTTAGAAATAAAGAATTGTTAGAATCAGACATTGACAGCAGTAATAATATAATAATATAATAATAAATACTTCACATTTATATAATCTGAATTTATAATATCCGAGCATTTCAGCATTGACTAATATATCTTAATATGTCTCCAGCTTGTAGGTAGAGGAGTCCTCTTTAGCTCATAGAAAAAGAGAAATGTATGACCCTTGGTGAGGGTTACATCAACCCTAATATATTTCCCCTTGTCCAGTTTCACAACTGCCAGCAGCAGAACTCCAGAAGGATGGTGAGCAGGCAAGCGACTGCAAACACTGTTTGCTGTAATCTTAACGCATTAGAATATAGTCTGGTAATTTCCTCCTTTTCCGATTTCAGTTCTGGAAAAAAAAAAAAATCGAGAACATAAGATGGTTAATAAATAAATATGTAAATTTGAAAACAAAGACTTTCAGCATACTTGAGAAGTCCTCTGACATCTCACAGGTACTTAAGTTAAAGGTATCAGCTGTTAAAGCCAATCAAAGGGACTATTCTCAGGGGAGAGATGTAAATAGATGTCCCATCAATGATCGTTTGAGGAGCAACCGATAGCACTTATCAGCTCTTGCAGGCATTAATCTCAGAATAATCAAAAGTAAATACCAAGCAAAAGCAAGAGGAAGAACTTCACAAGAGGTATGCACTAGAGCCTGAATGTCGAATTTTAACCCTTCCCTTAACAGGAGGTGACTTCACTCGCAGCAAAAGCAGAAAGCCAGACCCTCATTTAAGTGGAAGCCACTGAGCTGCTGCTCAGAGGATTCTTCACTGACACCTTTTATTGTCCTTTTTTGGCTGAGTTCAAGAGCAGTCAGCAATAGACTGCTTTTACTGAGCATGGGGAGGCCCATTATGTCTTTTGCTCCTGTAATGGGAAACAATAGGGCTGATTCAAAGGCAAGCATTTAACTCTTTTGAAGAGTTTAATGAGCAAGCTCCATCCTGCATATAATTGCTCAGTACAGAAGTCTTCCAAGGGAAAAAGTGGTTCTGGTGGTGGGTTTTAATTTTTGGTGGTTTTTTTTTTTTTGGTCTGGGGTTGCAAGGATAGGAATGTCGCCTGGGATTTTGCAATCTGCATTTACATATGAACTCAGGAGTCACAGCTTCAAGTCACTGTTACTCGGGTAGGAGTCTGGTCAGGAAACAAGAGGCTGCTAGTTCACCGGGGTGCAACTGAACCTTGAAACTCTTTAGGTCTGTTGTTTTCTTGCCCTGCTAACTACAGTGGTGCTGGCACAACTGAAGGAAAGCACAAGATGGGATTAAGACATATGGGAAAGGGCAAGAATGTTTTATAATGATTTTGCCACTGAAGGGGAAATATTATTAAAGCCTTGTTAGTCATGTCAAGAGTATTGAAAACAGTCTGGATCAAAAGTAGCCAGTTCTCCATGCGAAATAATACCTGAAAAGCAAATCTTTAAGTCTTTATTCTAGCTGATTCAAAAATATTCAACCGTTCATTCAGGGATTTTCACTGGCTGATGTAGGAACACTAGACTTCAATACAGTGCATTTCAGGAGACTGAATGACACCACCACACACTGATCAGGACATGGCTACAAGTTTTTTCAGTGATGTGTGCTCTGTCTTAGAACTCTGGATATGAACATTATGAAGATAAAGATCTTAAAACAAGGTTCAGACCAGTTTTGTGTCATTTGTGTTATGATTGGTCTTTCTATGTTTGAAGTAGTTTATGTGAGAACATGAAAGTTTTCAGTACTTGTATCTCTAACACCACACAAGTTTACACTACTGTTTTGTTTTTTGTTTGTTTGTTTGTTTGTTTTTTCTCCTTCCTTATCTAAGAAACATTTTCTATATGCTCGGATGTATTTTAGTTGTACTGGTTAAATGAGAAGTCACAGATGTGCAGATTTTGCAGAGCAGAGAAATATTTAATCTCTGCAATTTTCAATTAGAACGGTGGGAAGTTTCCTACTGCACAGAATTATAAAGATGTGGAAGTATTTAATGGGCTGCACTGAGCAGGCAATAGCGGTGTTATTCACTGTTTCACTGATGAATTCTGTGAAGCAAAACAGCCCACTGTAGAAGCCTGAACAGAGCACACACAGCATCCTCCGAGTGCCCCACCGCTGCAGAAGGCAGCTCTGTCACCCACAGGATAAAAAAAAAAAAAAAAAAAAAAGTTCGATTTGGTGCCATTCCTTACCGCAGTTATCTTGCATTATTTGAGAGAGACAGTTCAGAGTGCCATAGCCGCACCGACACAGCCAGCAGCCCTTCAGCACCCAGGCGCCGTGGGCGATGCTGCCGCAGTTGCTGCCAACGACAAGGGAGACATTTGGTACATCCCCTAGCAGAAAATAACCACCCAGACCGCATCACCCACTTTCCCCCCGACTTTGGTCTGCTTTTTTATTACCTTTGCCGCTCATCGTGTTCGCAGTACCTGCCAGTGAAATGCTTCAGGCAGGCACAGAAAGTCCCTAAGATACAGGTCCCTCCGTTCTGGCAGCAGTGTCTGCTCAGCTTTTTGCCTGCAAGACAATATTACAGATGTTAATAAGCATCTCGGGGGGGGGTGGTGGTTCCGAACCTCACCTTTTCCTCCTCACTTGTTCCCTCGGGCCTCTCCATTTGCCAAAGTATCTTAAGGATATCTGGTTTTATTGTTTTTAGAGACAATAAAATTATATGCCTGTTAGGAGTGTTTGCTCAGCTAAACCCACTTTGTTTAGTTAAGGATTAGAAACAAACTACTAGGGATTACAGGATGGCGAAGAAGCAACTCCTGGCAGGCCTGTAGCAGCAGCGTGTGCTCAAGTGGAATATTTCACTTTGACAGACAGAGGTTTCAATCACACTAAAAAGTGAGGCAGTTACTGGAAAGTGATGATTATTTTTGAATAAAGGATATTTTGTTACTGGGAAGAGTTACTTAGTTTTGAGAGGAGAGGGGAATGCTCCCTTGAGCCTCTCAGATTCCTGGGATTGAACACCAATATAAAACTTTATGTCTGTGGGAGAAAACCGACTAATTTTTTTTTTTTTTTTTTTCTGTTAGTTACCGTTGCTTTCAAACTTTTTCCTTTTTTTTAAGGTAACTTTTTTATTGTCATGAATTACGGTTAATTTGAAAAAAAATCAACCGAATGTTATAAAATATCAGAGAGGCTTTTGTAAATTAAAGGGACCAAATCCTTCCTGATTCCTAGTATCACTCCCTTTTCATTAGCACATTTCGCAAGTGAGAAATCCCCAGTTCTATCCTAAATTGTTCTCACATTTCCTGAGTGGCCACGGAAAACCAACAGGCTGGAATCTTCTGGGACAACAGTTTTACAGAAAGCAATTTTGCAGATTGTTAACATAAATAATGTTACCTACTCTCTGTAATTCCAGTGAAAGGCACCAAAGACCTGGAACTCTGTTGCTTTCTGCTTTCGTAACTCTGATTCACGTCACTCAGTCCATTTAAAAATGTCCCTTCGTTCTTGGGCTGCTGCTTCGGTGCTGTGGCGTTGAGACTTTTCACATCTTCACGTTCTTCTTTTCCACGGCCTTGACAAGAAGTGCAAGTATGGAAGGGAACAGCAGTCTTTAATGAAGAAATGTTCACCCAAAATGTACAAGGGAAACACGACGGGGCGGCGAGAAACACGCAGCTTTCCTTACCTTTTCCTAGATGAACAGCCTGCCAGACCAGCGTCACAGTGAAAAGAATTCTAAAAAAAAAAACCCCCACATGAGCAGAAATAAGTTTGTGCCAATAAGACAAACCCTAAAAGGAAGGTGGGTGCGCGAACTTTTCCCAAGGTTAAAGGGAAAGCATCCCCAGCTTAGGGCAGGTCTCCCGGGCAGCTCAGGCAAACTTACCTGACGTGATTTTCACAGTGCATTTTCCTGCAGCCTGGAATAGCCGGGAGGACCTCCAGGAAAGCTCCAGCAGAGGGAAGGTGCCCGGAGCCCCTCTCTGCTGCATGCGGCAGCGCTCGCACCCTGCCCGGCCACAGGAGATGGGGAGAACTCTTCTCTGGCTACCCAGCTCGTACCAGGGTCCCAAAGGCACAGCAGGCAGCCTGCTGAGCCCTCACCGAGCCCTGGACCATCCCCTGGAGGGTGGAGCAAAGAGGGGGCATCTACAGCTGGGGGGAGAGTCAAAGGGTCCGTGAGCGCACACAGCCAACAGCCCAGGGCAGCAAGAACTCAGCTCCAGCCTGTTCCTTAACTAAAGAGCTTAAATAAAGGACTTTGAATCACCACATACTGCATGGGAAAAAACAAAACAAAACAAAACACAAAAAACCCCAACCAAACCAGGAAAACCACTGTTCTGCAAAACTGCAATAGATATATAAGAAACTGCAGGAGGTTTATGTAATGAAGGTTAAAAAAAGCCTCAGCTCTACCTACATGCCTTTTTCTTCGCCGGGGTTTTCCACCGGGGGCCTGCTTTATGAGGCTGTACCACTCTGCAGCACAGATCCTTGGAGCCTAGTACTGCAGAAAGCAATATAAGGTTCTCGACAGAAGTTTGCTGCCTCGCACGAGCTGTTAATAACCTTCTGAGACATCCTTTGAAACTTTTTTACTGTTAGTAAAATTGGACCCGTGAGTGAGCATTCCTAGTCTGAGTTCATGCAGCATCAGCAGGTACATCTGCATATGATGTAATTTACCCTGTGTACTGAAATGGGCTGGGACCACTCACTCGACTTTACTATCACTCACAAGCATCAAAAAAAAAGACCTGCCTCTGGGCAGTGCTAAAAAAGCAGCTCTGGGCAGTCTTTTCTCAGATGGCCTGTACCCCGAAGTGCACAAGGCCTTCACTTAAGCTGTGGCTGTGAACTGCACCAATACCAATTCTTTGGGGTTTCTTTTTTTGGTGTGTGTGTGTGGGGACATGTGAAGGAGGGATGCTTTCACTGTGCCAGTGCAAAGTTACATGCAATTAGAAACCTGTGACCTAATTGCTATCATGGAAACCTGGTGGGACACACTACTGGAGCACTGCAACCAAGAGCTTTGAGCTTTCCAGGAGAGAGAGGCTGGGAAGAAGGGGTGGAGGCATGCTCTGTGTGAAGGAACAGATAGATTGTGAAGAGCGGCCTCTGAGAAACAACCCATGAGCAGGTTGAGAGCCTGTGGATAAAAATCAAGGAGAGGACCAGCAAAGCACACGGTGTGGCTGTGGTCTGTGTGCTGCCTGATCAGGGGGAACCTGCTGATGAGGCCTCTTGCTTCAGCTCCAGGATTATTGTGCTTGCAAGGGCCCATCCTGATGGACTGGCATGGATGTCTGCTGGGAGAGCAGTATAGCCAGGCAGCAGGCAATCCAGGAGCTCCCTGGACTGCATCTGGGATGGCTCCCTGGTCCAGGTACTGGGCAAACCATCCAGAAGACAAGTGCTACTGGATCTGGTGCTCAGCAGTGTGGATGAGCTCATTAGAAGGGTTAAGGCTGGAGCAGCCTGAGTTGTAGTGACTGGACCCTGACTGAGTTCATGACCTCAAGGAACAGGGGCCTGGCAAAGGGCAAAGTCAGGACCCTGAACTCTGAAAAGATGAATCCCAGCTGTTGAAAGAATTACTGGATGAGATTCCTGGGGAAACTGGGAGCACAGGAGCTGACCAGAGGTGGCATCTGCTTAAGGCCACTTTTGTTACCATAGGAAATCAAGCAAGACAGGCTGGAAACCAGCATGGCTAAGCCAAGATTTGCTCCTGAAACTGAGGAGTGAGAAGGAAATGTACAGCTGGTAGCAGCAGGGACAGGTGACCCGGGAGAGTACAGGGTGTGTAGGGCTGGACTAAGAAAAAGCCCTTTGAAAGTGAAGAGAAACAAACATATTGGGATTCTATAAGTACATAGGTCAAAAATAAAAGGGCAGTGAGAGTGTACCCCCCCCTCTGATAAATGAGAAGGGAGAACTGTTGACAATGGAGGGCTGAGGTACTCAACAAATTCTGAAGGGGTACATCAGAATTAGGGGATGAGACATTCCCAGTGCTGGTAGAACTATTGACTCCAACTGATCTGAGCTTGGCCTTTTTCTTGGCATCTTGTTTCATGCTGTATTTTGTGTTTGCCTCTAATTTAAACTCATTTAGATGAAGCCATTCTTGTCCCAGACTTGTACCATGTGTTTTAGGACTGAGTGCCTGTGATGTAAATTAGTGTGCAGTTCAGCCAAATCAGCACTAGAAGAACTTTCATGCTAATACTTGTGGCCGAGATATTTAATAGAAAAGTTGTCGTCATAAAAATCACGACATGTTAGTTCATGAAGGGATTTTGGTCTTCCTGTCTTAAATAGCAACAATGTTGAAGAGATAGATTACTCCCACCATTATGCTGACTGCCTCCAGCAGCTGGGATTGACAAGGACTTCTAAACTAAATGCGTTAAGGTTTAGGTGCTTGCTTGAAACCTATCACACGTTTTAAAGTACTGCCGTAACAACAGATGCTGTTCTGAATTAGGACTGAAAAACGTTTCACAGAAATAGAAGACAATGCCATTTTTGTGTTTATTGACAAAATGTGTGGGTTATCAACATATGAAAAATGCTTACTTTTGGAAAATGCTTGCAATCCAAATAACTATTGATTTCATTCGTGTTCTTTAACTATAATGGGGTTAGTATTTGGAGTTTAAAAAGAACAGCTGTAGTTACAATTGCTCTATTTTTTTTTGATAGTATATTGGGAACAAGATATTAATTTTCATTCTGGTCTAACTTGTAGTATCACTTTAAGTTACAATATTCAAGTGCTAAAATGCTGTCATTTAGTATTTAGCATGTTGCTTTTCCCCTTTCCATAAATCAAAGGCAGAAAGAAATTAAACAGAGATAAGTAAACACAGGAACATCACACTTAATGTTGCCTTTTTTTTTTTTTTTTTTAACTAAATGCATTGTGACTGTAGTTCTCCTGGAGATCTTCTCTGGGGTATCAAATTCCCAGCCCTATACTGGAGGTAATTTTCAAAACGGGGATGCTGGCAAAGAAATACTGATCAATTTTCACACCCTGTGCCATTTGTTTAAGATCAGAAGCCATCCTGTATAACTGCAGGACCTAACAACCTGGGGAACCGTAAAGCAGTTGGTAAACATTTCTCGCTTTTTATACCTTGTTTCTTCCTTCTCCCTGTAGCCTCACTCACCATCAAGGCAGGCATGGGAATGGGAGCAGAGTAAATTGCTCAGATGCTGCTGATGCCTGGCTGCGCTATAGAGGTGAGATTTGTGTGACACTGCGGAAAAGTGCTGTTGTTTGTTGTTGACAGAATCTGCCAGAAAGTGATTGCTTTTGCCCGGGGATTTGTGAGGAGCTGCAGTAAGGGTAGAAGCACTCTCTTTTATCAGCTCCGGGTAAGATAAGAGTGGAGCCAACAAAAGTGCTGGTCCTGAGCATTTCAATCAAGCCCTGTGTACACAGGAGATGGCTAACCATTAATTAGGGGTCCCCAGTGCTGTGAGTTCTGACAGCAGATCAAGCAGCCTGTGTGGGTAAGTGTGGTAGGAAAATGTGGTGCTGTTTTATTAGTTCTCATAATTCCTCTTATGCTCACCCAGGGAATTGCGGGTCTGTGGCAACTCTCCCAGCATCCGAGTGAACCACTGCACTCAGAGATGAAGTGAGGATCAGTAGAGGCCTAAGGACTGGAGGCAGCATTGGAAAAATCAGAAGCAAGGGTGAAGAAAATGTGAATGTCTTTAGCTTTCTGGGAACTGCTCTGAAAGCCTCTTCTGGGTTAGCTCAGCTGTGGTCAGTGCAGCCGAAATATCTGCTGACTAGAAAGCCTTAGGTTCCAAAATTTCACCTTAGGGTTAGGACCAGATCTCTAACCATGCTGAGGCAATGTTAAATCAGTTGTGCAGAACACTACAGAAAGCAGTGAAAAGCAATGAACTTTATTGAAATATTGGAAATATAGAATTCTAACAAAAAAATCTCTCAGTCAGGGAGACCTGGAGTTTTCTGAGGAAAGGGCAGACCGTAGGCAATCTAGACTGAGACCTCTCAGAATATGCTTAACTCACAAAATGTTAAGAATACTTGATGGAAACACCTAATACTAGCCAGCCTGAGATTTTTGTTTGTTTGTGTTTTTTTTTTTGTGGTCTAATTCTTGCTGTTAGGACTTGTGACATAGCAAGTCACAAATCTTGTGATTTGCTTTCTGAAGGCTGTGTAGAACTTCAACACAGCTGGGTGGAATGATTTTTATGGTGTTACAGAACTTCCTCAACAGACATTGGTCAATCCAGTTCTTGTCACTGTCAGGAATTTCCTATAGGACCATGTGGAGGTTGCTGCTGTTGCCTCTCCATTTCCCCACGTGCATGAGCAGTATGAATGAACAGGATAAATAGCCCAGACAGCTTTTCTTTGCTCCAGGTTAAGGGTGGCTTAGGTTGGTTCATCTGGAGTCAGCCACAATCTGACTTGAGGAAGTGATATACAGGAAAATGAGAGAATCCAGATAGTGACAGCCACCATATTAACTATTGCCACAGCTCCATGATCTGCTTAAGCAGGATAAATGGCTGCTGCTGCTGAAAGGGTGAGTCCTGGGCTGTCTTACACCACGGGTTATCTGTTGATGTTGTCTCCCTCACACTGACATTACTGCTTGTGCAGCCATGAATGAGCTGGAGCAGGGAGTTTATCTGAATGAAAACTCAGCTTGGGAAAAAAAAAAAAAAATTAGTTTTCAGCTGAATTAGTTCCCTGATGTGGTTTGCCTCACGAGCACTAGGGCTGGCAGAAACAGAAGGCAGGGATAAGCAGCCATGGCTGTGTGACAAGCAGCCCCTTTCTGTAGCAGAGCTAATTTATACCAGATTAAATTGGCTGTGTAATCTGTAAATAGATTTCAGTTCCTGTATTGATACTGTTCTCCCCTTCCTGAGGAAACAAACCACAGGTTATATATCCACATGGTAATGACGCCACCTTCAATGCTCTCATCCTATTAGCGTTATATACAGTGGAGTAGAGCAGTCATCCCACATCTCTCTGGCAACATATGGATGAAGTTTAGTACAAATGAGATGGGAGCAATATTACCAAATGGAAGGAAACAGCTACAACACTCCCTTGGAAAGGGAACCTTACACAGATGTCATACAAAGATGTAATGCTCTGTTACAGCCCGACGCGAATTTAAACTCAAACTCATAACAGAGCATTCTGAGGGTTTTCCTTTCTCTGAGTCTGATGGTTAGCCATTAAATATGATTCAAAAAATCAATATGGTCATGTAAAGGTTTTGTAATGAAAATGAAAGTACTACATATGTAAAGAAAAAAATGAAAATTAAAAAAAAAAAATCTGCCATTGTACAAGGGAAGTGATAAAATCCCCATTATCTTCCTCTGAGGGAAAAGTCCTTTGGCAAATGGGTAGATACTACCACCAAAGGACTTCAAGACTGAGACGTTTATGCTTCTTCTTCAAACATTTTTTTTTAGTATTTTATTGAAGAAAAAAAAAAAAGTACTGAGGGAAAAGAAACTTTTCACAATTATTTATTTTGAAGTTTGAAAAGATGAAGCTTTTATCTCCCTTGAGCTCTGCAGAGAGCCAGATATTATTTTTGGGATGTTGGTAGTGCTGGGCTCCACATTTTTGGCTGAATGCCCTTCTGTTCCATATGCTATCAGGTGTGTGCCTTTGTCTTGTCCACCACTCAGAAAGTTGTCTCAACACTTCAGGTTTAAGAGTGAGCTCTTTCTGGCTGCATCAGGTCCTGCAGTGTCCTATTATGAGGACAGGGTATTAGCGCAGTCATGCACTTAAGCTACATTTCTCTTGCAAAATTACCTTAGGCATCTACCTGAAAACCCATCTTTACCATACACAAAACACAATCGCTGGAGTTTAATGGCTTGTTTTGACCTGGCTCAGCGGTCTTGTTTGGTGCTGTCAGCTGAAACTAGAGTGAAATTTCTAACCCAGCCAAGTGATTCACCCTTAGCAGTGAAGACAGAAGCAATTCAAACCCTGAATAGCTGTCAGGTGTTCCCCCACTGTTCTCCTTTGGAAGCACTGCAGTGTGGCTCAGCCTGCTGTTAGCAAGTGCTGCAGTAGGATGTGGCCCCAGAAAGTTCTCTGGGTTTATTCGACAAGACACAAATCAGGATTTTCACAGCAGGTCTTGAAGGAGTCCAGGAAGAAGTGGGGATCCCACAGCCTAATTCAGGGATGGGGATGCATATCCCCAGGGGGCTGTGAGTGCAAACCCCTGCATAGACCTTGCATTTGACCTTCAGGCTAGCCAAGGATGCTGGCACTTCTTTAAGATGAAGTTAAATATTAAAGCTGAGCCAGTGTCAGAAGGCTAATTCCCAAGTCAAGCACATGCTGGGATTTGCTTTGACTTTAGGTGGCATTTGACCTCTGATGGAGATGAACCCGTTTGTTAACCTGGAATAAACCTATATGTCTTTTTTTATGATTAAGTTTTCTGGTTTATGACTTGAAGCACCTGAGCAAGAAGTCCAGTGGGGGTTGAGGGGGTGAGGGAATGGGTGGCTTAGAGCAAGAAACTGAAGGGAGGACACCTTTTCATGTCTGTACACCAGGAACATCACATATGTCATGATGCTTGGGAAAAGATGGAAAGCCAAATTTTAATGTCTTCCTCCAGGCATTCAGAGTAGGTGACCGTGTCAAGAGGCAATTTTGATAGTTTCTAGACTGTGGGTGTTAAGGACAATCTGTGAACTAACTACTGAGAGTGCAAAAATCCCATGATAAGGAACAAACTAGAAATCCCATTAGCCAAGTCTAGAATATAAGAGGTCACTCTTGGAATTCCAGAAGGAAATGAGCCATCTTTATTTCAGCAGTGGTTGACTCCAATGTGCTGGAAGGCTCTGTGCTGGCAGTAGAATTAATGTGGGGGAAAGCAAAAGCAAAAGTGGGATCTGTTCTCTTAAAGGCAGAGCACATCTCCCTGTACAGTTGACTTGAGGATTGGCCTTCTGGTATCGGTCTTCCCTTTTG
Organism: Pyrocephalus nanus; assembly: GCA_038380795.1. Classification (NCBI taxonomy): domain Eukaryota; kingdom Metazoa; phylum Chordata; class Aves; order Passeriformes; family Tyrannidae; genus Pyrocephalus; species Pyrocephalus nanus. The sequence continues at coordinate 72,755,782 of CM076263.1, read as the reverse complement.
GTTTGGGAAGAGTGGTTACAGGTTTAAAGAAAAGTGACTGGTGTAGTTCCATAGTCAGTTACTAAATGCAAATAGTAAAGATGTACACATGTATATTAGTGCAAATGTAACCTTTATTTTTCTTTCTTTTTCCTTCTTTTTTTTTTTTTTAATTCTTCAAGAAAAGCTGATTTTCATAGCTTCCTACCTTACTTCTCTCACACACTTGTTTCCTCAGCTGTGCTGCCTGAATCATTCAGATCATCATTCACAGAAGAGCAAAGATTAAAGTTTTCAATTACTTAATTTATGTTTGGTCCTTTTACAGATCAAACATAGAGGGCAGCATTGCAAAAAGGTTGAATTAATATGACTATATAAATGAAATCTTCATCCGTGTGCTCAGGTAGTCTGAATATGGCATACATGCATGACTGAAGAAAAAAACCAAAACTTCTGTAAATATGGTGACTTTTTCAGTAATGTTTGCTTGTGAACACTTTTAGGGGTAAAAAAAAAGATTTAACCAGTTTTATAGATTACCACAATGTCCTAGGTTTCCAAGAGACATAGAGACCTGAAATGAGAACACAACGTGTGTGCATTTTATTAATGTGGTTTTGTGTGGCTAAAGGTGAAAAAGAAATAGCTGAGGAATTCTAGTGAGCAGTAAACTTTACCCCAGTCAATGACAGTGAGAAAATATCTGTGAATTTAGGATGACTTTACAGCTTGAGATGAGTATGTGTTTAACATTTATGGTGAAACTTGGCCTGGCTTAATTCATTTCTACTGGTGCATAATGGTTGCCCTGGGAACACTTATAAACTTTCTCTTTAAGTGAAAATCTACCATCTTCTCTGTTAAATCTTCCTGTTTTTACAGGAGCACAGATTTCTAGGGGCCTGTGATAGTTTATCTTTTGGAAAACTGCCCTTCGTTTCTACACATAAAAATTGACAAGACAAAAACGCTTTCTTCTCTTAGTAAACTGTGCTGATGTTTCTCTAGTGACACAAAATTTCTTCCTCAGTCCCTCCTCTGGTTATGTGTGCTTTTGCAATAGATTAAATCTGTTCAGCACAACAGATTCTGCTCACAAGGATAAAGCCACAAACATCTGTGGGAGAGAAACACAGCGCCTGATCTAGGTGAAAGAACTGTATCATCCAGATACACCCTCTGATATATGGAAGAGTTTTGTTAGCTGGTGATAGTGCTTGGGCACCTGGGGATAATCCTGCTGAATTACCCCTGCCCACCAGTCCCACAGTGATAAATCTGCACTGCATGTGTGTGTGTGTCTGATGTGCTCATACCAAAATCAGGGCTGCCATCTATGAACCGCAGCAAAACATCTGGCAAGAGGACTTGCAGCTTAGGTGCAGAGCTACAGCGAGGAATATTTACTCCAGCATTCCTTTCTGGGATGTATTTTAGCACCCACATAATGGTCTGATCCCCTGGGCACATATACGTGCCTGACCTCGGGTGATTACATCACCACAATTTTTATGTGTCTCCACTGCCTTTTTATTCTGAAGGACCTGCCTCCAGTTAAGCTTTTGTTTTCCCTGAAAAATACCACTACTAGGTACATACACATCTGTTGAGGTGAAGCCACACTGCCATGTTAACTCTTTAGGCACTGGCTGGAGTTCTGCAGAGCTCAGTTTGAATCTCAGGGGTGGGACAGTTCTCTTCTTTAGGCCCGTGTTGGGATCAGAGTTAGTGTGTGTGTCTTCCTGCACACACTGAAGGATCAAAGTGAGTTGTTCTGCTTTTTTAGCCCTTTCTGCAGTGACTGAGCTGGCAGACTGGTAGGAATTTATCACAGTAGATGAAGGTTCGTCAGGATGTCCCAAGGTCAGCCTCTCACCGATCAGTATAGTTTGCATTTTATGTTTCTGCTGGGCATCACCACTGCTCAGTTTGGCTGCTGTCAGCCAGGGCCTGTCATTCTCTAGGACTCTGCTGGGATAGGTGCAGCCAGCTGTTGGCAAGTAAGAAAGTGTCTGCTCTGTAAAGCTTATAGGTCAGTAGGTGCTTAGAGTAACTCCTAGAGCTTCGTAGTTTAAGAAGAGAGAAGAGGGGAAGTGAATAGCCACTTTACAAAGCTCTGAACCACCAACTGCCTCTGCTTCACAGGCCTGACCTTCAGTGTGTTTGTTCCTCTTTCTCTGGGACTGAATCTCTCCATCCTCTCTCTCCCAGTCTTGCCCCTGTGCTAACACTTTAATGTCGTGCACCCCTCATCCCAGTTATCCTCTCCTGGATGCTCCCACATTTCCTGGGATGTTCCCGGATTTCCTTGTGCATGGGAAGGTGAGTGCCTGTGCCTGCTGTGCTATGGTCTGAGCAGGGATGCTCAGGAGGTTCTCAAAGCACAGAATTACCCTGTGCAGTGTCACTCCAGCTCTTTATTAGTAGCTGACAGTTCTGCAGCATTAGGAGCTTTGGGGGAGCATCCATAACCCTCTGCAGATCAGAGGACCAGAGCAATATCTCATTTTATGTGAAACAGCTCTTCCAATGATCCGTGCCACATCTGTTCCCTTACATCCACTCTGTCACATTCCAGCTAACAGGAGACTTTTACATATATTTACATTAACGAGGCAGAATACCAAGCATACTCGGAAAATATTTTGAGGGATTTGGTACTGCAGTGTTCCCCTGAAGGGTTTTTTCCTTCTGATTTACTGACTTTGCATATCTCCCTTCTCCTCCAGCTGTGAGAAGACTCCCTGTGCATAGATTGCCATCTCAGAAAGCCTCAGTCTGAGAGCAGTATTAGACAACAAGAGTTGTCTGATGAAGAAACTGCACTTAAAAAAAAAGAAAAAAAAGGCAAATCACAGGGTCTACTGGACTACTTTAGTGAGGAATAGAGAGAAAATGGAAAATAGTACATGTTCTGAGGTGACAAAAACAAGTAGCCTGTATGCAGTACTATCACATACATCAGGTATAGTTCGTTTATTGCAGGTGAGTGATGCTTGATGCTCAGACCACACAGGGTCTACTCCAGCTTAACTTATTATCGTGTAGAGAGAGATCTGCCCCTTAATGTTTTACCAAAAAAAAAGGAGGCAGATGCATAAAAGATTTGGCAACAGAGTTTATTTTTCAGTTTGATCACTTTCTCCCATCTGGTTTACAGCATAGCTTCCCAAATACTTGAGTAGCCTGAGAGTCCGCTGTGGGGACTGGAGGAAGGAGAAGGGGATATGGGAATATTGTTAGTTGTAATTGCTCCTGAAAGAAAAATTGAACTTCTAGTAGGGAGCAGAGGACAGAAAAATCACAACCATGTTGAAAAATGGTCTACTGTCAAAAAAATCAAAAAAAAGAAGTGGTTTTATTTTTTTAAAACCAGAGTCCCACTGTCAGTGAAGCTTACTCTGTGTTAAGTTTTCATTCTCTCAGAAATTATGTCCATTCCCAAGTGTCCATTTAGCAGAAAGAAGACTCACTTTTGGAAACAAAGGAAGAAAAATAAAATGCTCTGTGTTTATGCCAGGTTGAATTTCTGGGCTTGCATAGAGATAGCTTCAGGCAACCATTCCACGAGCCTGACAATAAGCATGCAATCCTGTAACTATGGCTTTTTGGAAATGTGACAAATTGGAGAGGGCCTGATTTCCAAATGAGATGCTGTGGAAATGTATTGTTTTGACAGAGTATTGTTCAGGAACAGGGACTCACCTTCAAAAAAGGAAAATAACTTGACAGTTATAGCTCTCAGTGGGGATTTGTGAGACGTAGGTTTGAATTCCTACTTCTTTAGATTTGCCAGAGGAATGGACTGGGACTTTCACAAAAATCTAATAGTAGTGACCTAACCAAAAGACTACTGGCTATTTCAAAACCTGTCTATCTGTTTCTGCTTTTTTCTGTCTTTTGTTTTTCAGATTATTTTTCCTCTTTTTTTTTTTTTTTTTTTTTTTTTTTTTAAACAATAATAATAATAACGAAAAAGAAAGTAAAGCCTTGGCTTTCTTCCAATGCAAAGCAGGAATGTGTTTTACATCTCAACATTTGCTGGACAGGGAATCAATTTTCTGCACAGCCCTGTCTGGAATGTAATTATGGCAATTTTAATATCTTTAATTCTTACTATCGATCCTGTTATTGACCAGTGACTGCTTTTTATTGTGTAAATGCTGGCAAAGAAACTGGTAAAAAATGACAATTACCTGGTGGCATAAAATAATTTTTTAAATTTTCTGAGTAGGGAAGGGAAGAAGGTTTTCAATGCTTTTGCAGTGAAAATCCAATCCTCTCCCATTCTCTTCAGAGTCCCCATTGCAATCCTACCCTTTCACTTGGCTGCAAGTATTTTCTAACTCTCTACTCTCACATTCACACTGGTGGCTAAGAAATCTGCCATGGTCTAAAAAGTGGGAACTGGGGACAGCATAAATGAAAAAAATGAGTTCTATGTGCATTTTGGGATCAGAATGTAGGAAGAAAAGCCTGTAAAGGATGCTGCACTGACTGCAATGATTTCCATAATGAGTTTGGGTTTGGTTTTCAAATATTACAACAGAGGTAAGTGTTTTACTGGAAGGCTGCAGAAGCCAGGGGTGGAAAGGAGGTTAGGATGCTGTCTTTCAGACTGTGTCTTTACACCTGACATAAGTTCTTGGCAGCACCTGGGCCATTTTTGAGCTTCTTCATCTCTGATGTCAGAGCATGTCTGCCATCCAGGGCACACATATCTCAGTCCTGGGATTCAGTCTGTTCCAGCCTGCTTTGTGCACAATTAAATGGGTCGTGGGTAGGCTATCTTTGTCAAGCAGCTTGTCATGTTGGTTCTGCTGCATGACCAGTGTGAGTGAGAAATTTTCTGTGCCCATGTATGCAGTGATACAGACACTTGTTTGACAGAAAGGCAGAGCCTTTTGGCTGGGTTAGTCAGAGCCCCTTCTTTCCACAGAAATTTAACTGCCACTAAACTGCTGTTTTGGATTTTTTTCCACTCACTTTATTCCAGCAGGACTACCAAATGCAGGCAAAAGGTCTTGTCTAGCATTGCAACCTGTTTGTATTCATGGGTGGAAGGGAAGGGCTTTGATGAAAGCAGTGTGTTGCAATCACAATGAATCAAACAGATGAGGGCCAGGTCACATCCAGGGACAGATTTCTACAAAGGGTCTTTTTTTTTTTGTTTGTTATTGTTACTCTTAGCTTGTTTCTGCTGCCAGTTCTCTCCTGTGGTTCCCAAGTGCAGGTGTGGGAAGGTGGAGGGAGGCAAACAGTGGTGCCACAAGGCAGGCAAAGGATGTGCAGTTCTGTGGTGTAAATGGGAGGCTTGAAGAAGAATCTGTCCTTTTTATGCTGGCACCTTGTGTGTGTCCTTGGGGTTATATTAGGCAGTGTTTTTGGGGAAAGCCAAGAAAAGATGCTTCAGCTGTGGGTACTGAGACAGTCACAGTCTGCAGCTCAAATGGGTGTCTGTAGCCAGTACAGCTTATTTTTACTTACTGTGCCCTGAACGTGACAAACCGCAAAACCAAAAAAGGCTCTGAACTTTCGGGATTCAGAAATATGGTGGTTTTTTTGAAGCCACATGATAAATATAGGATCAAATAATAATGAAAACCCACAGAAGCTGTCAGGGAGAAAAAAGGGATGGTGTTTGGTCTGAAGTTTATCAGAAAGAGGCCTGAAGGAAAGCCCACAGGCAACGAAATGAAACCTCTCGTGAGTTCCCCTTTCTGCAGAACCTCTGGAAGGGAGTTACATCGTAGTGCTTTCCAAAGATGGAATTTTAAAACTCTTGTTAATTATTAATTAATGTATTATATTAATATATTAATATATTAATTATAATTAATAGTCTTGTTAATTTTAACTCTTGTTAATTATTTTGCAGGCCTCTGCTTCTTCGCTCCCATCATGAAGGGTTTGTCAGTTGTGCAGTGTGGTGACTGTTCTGGCACATGTGTTCACTGAGTTTTGCCATTAGTAAATAGTAAAATAGTTTTGAAATCCAGGTTCAGCTCATTTTTGCACTTAGATATTTGAAAGAGAGCGGAACAAAAAAAAGGCTTAAAGTTAGCTCTTTTCATTTCTTTTTTTTATTCCTTTTGAAAGTGTTGTTTGGACAAAACTAAAGATGACAAATATCATGAGGACAGGGGGAAGAAGAAAATGTAAATATCTTGTTAGAAATTTGAAAAGCTTATGTTTGAGTCCAGTCATGTAACTTTACTTTCACAGTGTACGCATTACTTGGATGTGCCCAGGGATATTTTCTTTTTCCCATCAGTGAAATGAAGAGTGCAATAGAAACAAATTGCAAAGCCCTGGGGCTTCTTTGAGACCAGATTGTTGTTTTCTAGGCAGCTGTGTTAGTGAAAAGTGAGCACAAAGTCCAGGACAAAGAGGGGTGTAGTTTGTACTTTCTCCTTGTCCCTTCATCTGTGAGTCCATTTCTCACAAGTGACAGTCTGAGCTGAGAGGGCCCCATCATGAACACAAAGGCAGGAGGAAAGTAAGAGAGCTGTTGACCCTTGCACATCTTGCAAATGCTTTTCTTAGACCTTGAACCTCATCTGTCCTGCCAAATCTTGTCTGTAGAACTTGTCATTTATTGTAATAAACTTCACACTCAGTTTAAAAGCCTGAATTCACCAGGTTGTCAGGTTCTCCACCCACAAAGCTCCATACAGACAATGCCTTGTGAAGTGTTTTACTCTAAGCCACGGCTTCCCTGAAAGTGGGAACACCAAAAACTTCAGGGCTGATTAATAATATCTTCTTTTCCTAAATGAGTTCAAATTAGATGGATATAAAATGCACATTGCCTTGGGTAACCTAGTATTTATTGTGAGGTACAGACAGGGTCACATAAAAATTATTACCTTATGGAATTGAAAATGTCTCTTTTTTTTTTTTTTTTTCATCAGAGGGCAGTGGATTTCATATTCACTGCATAATCAGGACAAGTATCTGTTCAATTACAGTGAAAGATCTACCATGTGAATACTTATTACATGGCTTTCAGGACCCTACCTTGGTGTGGGAAATTACTGCCCAAAATGCAAGCACAGTGAGAATAAAATGCCCTGGACACGCTGATCAATCTATGTGATGAGTGGAAGGTATGGAGAATAGAAATTCCCTATATTCTGTGCAGATAAAGGAAAATGGGTTTCAGTAAGTGCAAATCCGGGATTTCCAGACCTCATGGAACGCTGTCACTGCTCCTGAGGTAATTACTGAGTATTCAACAAAACACCCAAAGATTGTGACACCAGTTTGTCCCTTCACAGGCAAAGGTTCTGCTTGAATGTCTCTTCTGAACAATATCCCCTCAGCAGCTCATCTGCTGGGGCTACCAATGTAGCTCCTGGCAGAGCCTGAGCTGCTGCCTTGCCTAAAGAAATACGGAGGATTCCTTGGTGCAGTAAAAGACTTGAGTGGATTTCTGTTAAATGCCTGCAAAAATAACAAAGCCAGTGCTAACAGAGCAAATAGATCACTGGATCTGGGATATGCCAGGCCTGCAAAAAGGACAAGAAGCTGTAGCAACATTATTTAAAGCCACAGAAAAGCAAAAAATGCCTGTTTTCACCTTTTCTTTGTGGCCAGGCAATAATTGGGTTCTTTTTATTCCAGTAGGAATAGGATGAGACCCTGTACAACTGTGAGACAAAAGGATAAATACCTGGCCCTTTTAAATAGCAGCTGGTACTGAGGGACTTTTAACAGTTTACTTAATTTGCTCTTTTAAGTGACAGAGTTCAGAGTGCCTTCCCAGCTTAAACCTGCTTTTGTCTCATGGGCTTGATCTGTGGGACTTTTGTGCACCACCTCCTTTCACAATGTTTTACTGATAAGAATTATACCAGAATTTTAGGCAGCAGGTGTCTGGAGACATGAATTCTATCCCAAGGCAATTTAAACTCATGCCTTCTATGTCTGGGGAGAATGTCCTTACCACCTAACTAAAGACTAAACTCATAGCACAGAGTGGGTTTATACTCGTAAACCAATATTTTGGAGTGATATTCCTACCTACCAAAAGGTCCCATGGGCTATAGAGAAGTGGGGGCATAACTCTGTACTTGCTGTGTGGTGACAAATGTACGTATTTTTATCTCAGCTGTCTCCACGTAACTGAGAATGAAATCTGCAAATGGACACTGGCAGCCCAGATCTCTGTGTTGTGTTGTCTAGATTGTGCTGTCCTTATCCTGTCTCAGAAAATCGAATTTCTCATGTATTCACTTTGGTGGACTCAGTCCCCCACTTCAGCTTTTTGGGAATCTCACTTAGTACTTGCTTTTTGAAGATAAGCATCAAACTCCTCGTGGAAGTAAACTCTTGGGCTGTCCTTGAAATATGACAAAAATACCATAGAAACTAGGAATTTGTGAAACACTTGTTAATTCTGTGGGTGTAAGTGGCCAATGTTTCAAAAGGTCTGTCGTGGTTTTGCCACACCACGACAAGGTCAAAGACTTAAGATTGTAAGCAGTGTAAATTTTGCATATTTTAAGACCCAAATTCTGCTTTCTTTTCTGGATTTTCAGCCTAGGTGCTAAAATTAATGACATCTGCCTGGATTTATTATTTTGGTGTAACAGCTCAGATCTCTGAAAAAGTAATTGGAAGGGTGAAGAAGATAACCAGTTTGTTATTTATAACCAGCTTAAATTTATACGTTCTATAGGAAGGGTTCTTAGTTGCGGTAGAATTCAGCATTTGAGTCTTTGCCATTTTCAGTTCACTGCCTAAGAGGGAAAAGGACTGAATTAACTATGATATGAATTATAGTATACAAAATTCAGGAGATGAAAAGGAAGAAAAGGTAATTTGAGCTGAAAAATGTTAGTATCTAACTACTAACTATTTAAAAGAAAAATTAAGATGCATCACTGTGAAGCTGTCACAGTTCTTGAAAGTCATTTTAAGGACAATGCAATCATCAGGCACAATCAACACGGGTTCACAAAGGGAAAGTCCTGCCTAAATAATTTGATATCCTTCTACAACCAGGTCACTCACCTAATGGGTGAAAGGAAGGTGGTGGATGTAGGGTGTCATGGTTTTAGTAAGGCTTTTGATGCTGTCCCTCACAGCACCCTTCTGGACAGGCTGTGCAGCTGTGAGATGATCAGGTACAGAGTGTGCTGCTGAGCAGTGACCAGTGGTGTTCCCTGGGATTTGATTCCAAGGCCAGCTGTGCTCAACACGTTTATCCAGGAGCTGGAGGCAGGAGCTGAGTGCCCCATTTGAAGGGTGCTGATGATACCAAACTGGAAGGTGCTGGGGACTCTGCTGAGGGACAAGAACCTTGCAGAGGGACCTGGATAGATTGGAGCACGGGGCAATTATGGGTGGCACGAAATGTAACCAGGACAGTGCTGGGTCCTGCCCCTGGGATGGAGCTGCTGCTGGACAGAGGCACAGGCTGGGAGAGCAGAGTGTGGGAGCAGCCCCAGAGGGGTGTGGGGTGCTGTGGCAGCAGCTCAGGGTGGGTCAGGGGGTGCCCGGGCAGCCAGGAGGGCAAACCCCATCCTGGGGGATCAGACACAGCACCACACATGTATTTTTGTCCAGATGATCAAAACTGATGGAAATATACAGTGAATTTTTTTTCAGTCTCTGAAGATACTGGTTGGGTCATATTGACATAAAAGTACCAGCAGAAGCAGGTATTTAAGTGTAGATGTCTCAGGTTTTAGGAGGAGGGTCTTTGGCCCTCAAGCCCTCCCTATTCAAACTTTTAAAACCTCATTAATGACCAGAATGAAATAGAATATGGATGAGCAATAAGACTACTGATATGGCTTTAGACAACATTTTTCCTAGTCTAAGAACAGATGAGATATTCCTGGTAAGTTGAAGTGTTCTTCCTGAATTGAAATCTGACTTGCACTCTGGGTCTAGTAAAATAACATGAAATGTGTAGCTCTGAGACAGAGAATCAGTGTATCCACCTTCCCCTTCCCTCAAGCCTAAGCTGTGTGAAAGACCTTAAGGAAAAGAACAATGCAGCTTTTATCAGCCTCAATTAGTGGGGTGTAGCATTTTCGCATTGGGGTTGCTACTACACGGGATAAGGCAGCCTGGTGAATCTTAATTCCATTATATATAACTACACAAGAAAAGCCTGCAGTCCCTGTGGAAACCTAGCTACAGAGAAAAAAAAAATATATCTCAGCAAGATAATTTTACCTGGCCTAAACTTTTAAGTACATTCTTGTCAGAATCACTTGGGTGAGGGGTGTGATTGCCTCATATAAATCCTTATGTGCTTGTGCACTTACAGTGCAGTAAAGATATTCATACTATAGAACTGTTCAGGAAGAATTATAAATGCTTTTTTTTTACTGATGTAACTTGATCTGCTTTAAGTCATTGGTACTTTGCTTTAGCCTACCAGACTAGGTAACATAAATATTAATATGACACGTCTTTCAAACCTGGAGGATAAATAATAATGACTTCCGTAAGAAGTATTACATTTTTGGAAAGCCTGAACCAATCCATAAAGAGGTATTTAGAGTGATATAACTTGCAAAAATCTCAGCATATAACCCTCCTTCTCATTCTGGAGCAAAGGGTGAGTGGGAGAGGAAGCCTCTTCTCTACTTACAAAATAAATATATTGCAGTGAGTTAAAAAAAAAACAAAACTCAAAAAACTTTCAGTCTTAAAAAGGTCAAACAAACAATTTATGTTAAGTCTTTGGATCAGCATCAGCAGTTCAAGATGATCACTCAGTCTTTTCAAAGAGACAATAAACTCGTAAGATGGATGATATTATCTGTAGGTTGACTCTGTAAAAAGATGCCAATTCATTAACAGAACAACAACAGCAACAACAACAAATTGTAACTGACCAGTAGAAAGAAAAATCACCCCAATCAGACAACAAATAATTACATCAACATAACACTCACTTACAAGGAAAGATTGAAAATGGTGGAGGCAGTCGCCAAGGTTTTGCAGGGAGGGGGTTAATTTTAAACACATGGGGAAAAAACCCAAACTTAGTCACAAAAAAAAAATCCTGTGAGCTTGCAGCCTGGCACCAGCTCCTGCTGTGCACAGCAGGCGTTTCCCCTCCAAACTAGAGCATATACTCACAAGACACTAAAGAGGATCAGAATCCCTCCTGATCCTTCTTTGAGGAACACGTATTACCTCTGGCTTTGTCAAGAGGATATAGATTCATCCTGAAATGGGACTGAAAAAAAAAAAGGAGATATAAGCAACAACACAGACACAGATTCAGTATTAAAGATGCTGTTCTTGAGTTTTGCCAGCAAAAAAGCTCACCCCAGAAATTCAAGTGAACACAACAAAAACAATCAAAGCACTGTAAAGTTGCTCTCCTCTCTTTCTGCCTTTCTTTCTCTCTTTCTGTATGGCTAAAAGTTCTGCTGATACAGAGATTTTCCTTAGAAATGTGGAAAAGAGAAAAATCCACTGTAGTTGTAACCATACCGGCAAAATACTCTATTTTTTTTTTCCCTTGAGAGTCAGTAAAATCCATACCTGTATTTTCAGCTACCTCAGAGGGAGATGAAGCAATACAGAATCCAGGCTGTGGCCAGAGCTGCAGTGAAAAAGTTCACAGACACTGCTGAAGGTAATTTTGCCAGGCTGCAAACCTCATGTGTCAGAATGAGAAATATCTGAGAGAGTTTCTTCAGCTGGACCTGTGCTTACCAAAATTCCTTCAGATCAGCTTTGTGTTGCTTTGGGATATCTTTGCAGTCACTTATCCATGCTCAGAGTGGGGTTGCTGCTGGCTTTCTAGCTGCTTCTTGATATTACGTGTCCCAGTGGTGCTTTTTGGGGAAGCACAAAGGGAATGGCTGAGTTTTGGCCCAGACTTTGGCTTTAAACCATTTTTTGTACCCTTCAGGTGTGGGACTCTAAAAGGGTAAGACTGGGTGTGGAGCATTAGTTTGGGGTCCTCTGGGTTTTGTTCTACTTCATCACAACCTAATGAGGACTCTTATGAGGCACATCATAGTCAGAATCTCCTGCTACTTACCGAGGAAAGGCTTATCATCACCCTTTCTGTGATGATTTAAATCAGGGTTTAAATCAGGGATGCTGCCAATTATTGGGTCATTTCCCATAAGGCTTTCTCATCCCTCAGTGTAAGGCTGCACAGAAAATGATGTTGTTTTCCTTCTGCTACCAAGTGACATCTGCAAACCAAGTCTAAACACACAGTGATATTTGAATGCCGTTGTGCCAGTGTCTCTGCTTCTTTTCCAGGGGTGGCCACCACAAAAAAGGTCTCTCTGGGGACAACGGGGGATGCAAAGCCCCTTTTCATTTCACGTTTTTTTTGGCTTGCTGCGTTCCTTCACATGATTTGTGGGGTCATCCAAAGGCATGCACATGCCCTTCTTTTCCACCTGAACTGAAAGGGGATTGAAGTCTAACCACCAAAGAGAATTTGGACCTATATCCATGCGATGCACAGGTAGGTTGTTGAAACTTTCAGTTCACCTGAAATCTGACACTGATTAATAAGCAGTGGTCATTTCTGTTTCATGTGCCTCCACCTGAATACTTGTTTGTTTGGTTGGTTGGTTTTTTTCCTGTTGGAAACACTGGAACAGCAAATGAGAAACCCCCACTGCTGGTTGTGAGGCAAGATGACTGAACAGCTCGGAAAAGGGCTACAAAGCACGACCCTGTGTCCAGCCTGTCCCACTGGGTGAAGGTGCTTAGACCTACCATTTCGGTTCAGGCCCCATCTTTAATTTAAAGCTTCACTTGGCTGCTTTAAACAGAAGGCTGATGCCTAGACCGATTTTCAGTGCTCCACAGCAGCAGTCTATTAACCTATTTAGATGGTATCTAAGGTAGTAATGAGATTAGACACTAGAAAGAAAACTGGGAGGCAGAGAAGTCGAGAAACTCAAAAGCAGGTTAAAATTTTGGTAGTTTTTTTGATGTAAGCAGCACAAATAAGGGTCAAATTGTCCCAAAGTGAGTCTGGCCAGCTGATATGAGGTAATCCTTTAAAGACAGTCATGTCCTAGCTAGATTCTAAATGAGGCTAATGCCAAGATAACACAAAACTATTAGAAGCTGTTATGTGTTTCTCCCTGGTGACATCTCCTCACAGGATAACTGCAGCTCTTGGGAGAGCTGTGTTTGCAATAAAACTAGTTTTTCTGGATTACAAAGATCTGAAAGCTGCACTTCCCAAACTTTCACTGAGGACATTAAGTGTAAACTTCTTTCAGCAATTAAATTTCCATCAGGCTCTTAATTTGACAGCCACTGCTCTAGGGCAGAGCCACTGTTCTGGGCTTCAGAAAATCTAGTGCTACTTTCTCCTTTCATTTCAGAGCTATGTTGTCTCTGGATCTAAACCTTGCAGCTTTTAAAGAGTGGTGATTTTTAACTTATTCCCAATTTCTTAATTGATTCCTAATTCCTATCTTTTATCCTTTATGCCAAATAAAAATTGTCATCTTCACAACAGCAGCACCTGTTTCTCCCTCTCTTTGCTTTGGGCCAATCTTTGTGAGATCTCAATGTCGTTTGTGAGCAAAGTCATTGCAAAGCATGTACCTGAAATTTGTAGTTGCTAATTTGTAGGGAATTCCTTCAGGCCACCATTTGAGGATCTTACTGGAAGCCAGGGATCAGAGGCCTTCCACAATAGCTCTTTGTAGCTATATTTTGCCATTGCTTTGTTTGAAACAAAGGCAGACCGATCTAGATCCCTGCAGCGGGAGGGAATTTGTTTTTTTTTTTTCATGGAAAACCACAGCCTATTAGCAGTTGTGAGCACAAGCTATTGCCCATTACAGCCATTCTTAGGAGAGGCTGCCTGTGTACACACATGGAAAATTCTGATCCACTGGACTATGCAAATCGCAAATCGGGGAATCGCCGCCCCGAGATCAAAATCGACCGGGTTTAAAAACCTGCTGCTCAGCCAAAAATACAGCAAGTGTTGTGCTGGAAAAATACAGAGAAGATGTTCTTGGAACACAAAGTAGGTATCAAGTGCAGACAAATGTGAAGTTTGAAAACTGTAAACAGCTCAAGGAGTAACAGGGGAAACTTAAGCCTATAAAAATGCTAAACCTTTTTAATACTGGAAATGCAAGCTTCTAATAAGAGGTAAATGATTTAAGAGAGGCAGGCCTTGGGACAGAGTTTGAGCTTCGTTTATTTTGCCATGACTGAAGCTCAGACACTGAGGTGGATACAGGAGCAGGTTACAACACGATCAGATTTGTAATTCTTCCACCACATTTGCACATGCATGGGCAGGAACGTTTCTAACCGCAGGAGGAGACTTATACACGTAAAAGTCTAAAGTAGGCATTCAAATTAAAGTTCTTGATGAGACAGAAAAAGTAAAATTTCCAAGGTGAGAAGTAGTCCCCTCAGTTATCTGACGAAGAGCCGTGAGGAAAGTCATCTGGTTTCCTAGGGAAAAGAGGTCTAATAAGTAGTTATTTGAACTCTGTAAGTGGGTATTGCATTATTTAATTTGCCATTTTATGTTTCATGCCAGTCATTGACACCAATATACTATATCCCTAGTATATTTCCTAAATAAAATATATCCTCCTTTACCTTGCAGTGCTCGGGAGGAAAAACGGCGCTTTAAAAATCCCATTCCTCTCAAGGAAAATAATTTGGGAAACTAGAGACATACTAGCAGACTTGTCAGATGTCCATGAAAAAAACCCCAAACCTACAGATAGTCAAGGAAACAAATATCTTCTGTACATAATTGGAGAAAATGACATCCTGTGTAAAAATCTCTATTTGTAAATCTCCTCACCCCCTCCCCGCCCTCACAGAAGAGTGTGAAGATCCCCGGATAGTGACTTGAGATACACTGGCAATCGGCTTGATTCCTCTGTTACACCTTCCACGGCGCCAGAAGAGGATCCCTACAGGTACAGAAAACCACGGCTTCAGAAAAAAACCACCTCCTTCAGTTTCTCAGGGCTGTTAAAACACCCGGGAGAAGCCGATATTGCCAGTGAGGTACCGCAAAAGGTAGTTTTTGCGAAAGCAAGCCCTACTCCCAAATCGGACTTTTTAAGCCCAAAGACAAGTGGGAAATTTCTGTCCTTCTTCCGTGTGGGAAGGCAGAGTGCAAATAGTGTGAAAATAATAACCACGGATGGTTGTTTTTCTGGTGGTAACACACCGGGAAAGTTCTCTGAGAATCTCCTCTTCATCCTTGCTTTCCTCGGCAAGCCCAGCTCCAAAGAAGGAATTCCTTCAGCGGTGAACATGCACATTTTCTCCTGCTATTGAGAAAACTCTTTTGAGCCATTGGAATGCATTTCTGGCGGGCACTCAGGAGCACAGGAAATCTGAAAGGAGCTGTGAATAGCTGTTAACAGTTCTGCATTCAGAAGACAGAAGATAGTGGAAGCTAGAGCAGCAGTTTGCTCCTTGCCTAGTAGGCAAAAGTTAGATTCTAGGATTTCTAGGTGGCTTTCTAAATAATCTTTATGTAAACCTAGATTTTTTTTTGCTTTTTCGTTGTTTTATAACCAAAGGCCTTTGATTTATCTTTTTCCTCCTCAATTAACTAGACAGTTGTCCTCTGGTATCGGGTTCCTCCAAGACGCTCTCTGGCATGTTTGTTGTTGTAGTTGTACTGTTGATGTCAGCAGCCTTCTGCAACCCAGCAGTTTAAAATCCTGCTTAGTGAGAAAAAGCACAGTATACATCTGCTGTCTCAGGCTCTGAAGCTAATTTATTTACCACACTCATTTTGAAATATGTGCTATGCTATGCACACCTGTATGGAGAGGAACCAATTCCTTTCTGCCAAGGATAACAGCATCACAGACTCTGTTAAGCACAGAAAAATGCAGTTTGATTTAAAAACGAGCCTATTGGTAAACCAGTAGAATATAGCCTTCTTTTAAAAATTTCCTTAATGTTTTCTGTTCATCAATTACAGTACCAGCAACGGGAGTGTTTAGGACACTTAAAAGACTCCCAGACAAACAAAACCCCAAACTCCCCAAGGTACAAGTTCTTCATTTTTTTTTGCAACAAAGTTTAGCAAATTTAACAACTTGCTTGTGAAGTTTTGTTAAAAGCCGTTCTCCACCCCAAAATCCTACTGTCACACATGCACTCGTTTCTTCGTGTTTCATGGCCTGAGAGTTACAAATAGTGAAGTTCCTCCAACCATATTGAAAAAACAAAGGAAAAAAAAAGGAAAATATATATTTTAAAATACAGAAATATTGGAAAAGTTTGTGTAACAGGGACTACATTGCTTTTAGGTATTTTTCATCCTGTCCTGGACTACAGGACAGGATGATAAGATAACCCCTTGGTGCCTTGCTTTCCCTGTTTTTTTTTGTGGCTGTGTAATTGCTTGATATTCTTTCAGCAGAAACTGAGAAACAGGATTGTCCTTCAATACTATATTTTCCTCATCTTATTGCCTAACACAGATTGAAGTCAGGGTGACAGGAGGAAATGGTTCTGTAACACCATTTTTAGTAAAGAAATCACCTGTCTGCAGTGGTCAGGGAGCTGGATTAATGCATTGCCAGCAACACTTTGGTAAAGATACAGAGAAAACTAATGAATCTTTTTTCAAATAAGAGTAAACCTTAAAAAAAATTATTTTAAGGGATTTTGGATATTGTGGAAGTTTTAAAATATGATCATAAACGGCTAAGTTGGTTCCCTCACCCATTACTGGCTTTTTCCTATCAGGACCAAGTCTCTTCTAATACAGAAAAGGATATGTTTCAAAGAACAGCATGTGTGTTTCATTTCCCAAGTGACTTCTCCCCTTTAAAAAATATTTGCTTCAAGAGATCAGAAAACAGGTTGTTTGAAAACAGCAAGCTCTACCTGGCTTCCAGCATGAAAGGCTTTTAACAGCTTCAAGTAGAGATTGGCCAGCACATGGCAAGGTTACACATTTGAATTGTCATAACTGGTGGTCCTCCTTTGTTGTAAGCTTTGTAAAGTGAGGACACTTACTATCAGCAGAAATACTTTCCAACAAGAAAGAAAACCGGAGAATTTGTGTTAGAATTATCTTAAAATAAGAGCAAGTCATCTAAATTAAGGGCTAGGAACATGCAGAGAATTACGGTGGTCAAATAAAACTTCAGAAACTAAATAGAGGTGGAGAGCTCAGCTTTTTAATAACAAGTTGAGGAGTAATGAAATCTGTTCACAGACAATTAGCAAAAGAAGAGGGAGAGGGAAAGTCACTAAGGTAGTTAGTGTGAATTACTCAGCCATGTTGCCACAATTCCTACAGCAGAAAGATTGCTCCAGTGCATAATTTTTAATTATAGGGTGGCACAGGAACTTACTGTCTGTGAGGCCAAGGAGAGGTAGCCAAGTATAAACCTTTGAAGATATGTTTGTTCTATTAATTGACTGTGGGGAGAATCCAGTGTCTCTCAGGTATGGCTGTGTCCTTGTGCAACAGCCTGTCCATTTCTGTGGGTGTCTTCTGTCGTGCTCTTAATTTAAAAAAGTGAAAATATCGTATAAATAAAGGCAAAGGGAAGATATTTCCAAATCTTCCCCAGCTTGCTCACAGGCTCTTGCCAAATACCAGGCCCAGCTTCACCGTGTCAGAGAACAGAAGCAGAGCACAAATGAATCCAAGACACAAAAGGGAGCTCAGCAGAGGCGTGAAGGGCAAGGCTAAGTTGCAGCATAGGTGAGAAAGGTGGAGGAATCCCTCCAAAATACATGATTAATATATGATTAAAAAAAAAAAATTAGCAAATGTTCACTTTAATGCTCACTAAATTCAATCCACTGGAAAAGCAGAGAAATCTTTCCCTTTCAGCTACTAAAAAAATCAGTCAAGAGCACTAACAGCTGTAAAGAGGATCTTGACCTTTCCAGCCTAGTAGGGAGGCTCTTTACTCATTATCCTTCCGCACACTTTCGAAAGCAAGGAAGAAATAACAACGTATTCTGTTATCAAGTTCGTCTGGCTATTGCTTACCATCGTCTGTTTCGAGAACAGCCCACGGTGAGAGCTTGAAGCGGCTTTCCAAGTTATGTCATGTGAGGCTTAAATGCTACTACCTCTGCTCTTCCTGCCTAGCAAGTCAGTCCATAAGCAATTGAACGGCAATTATCGCCTGTCTGCCCCCCACTCCCAGCGCGGGCATCTGGGCTGCATCTCACCTGAGCGAACATATGTCACAGCAGATACAGCCTGACAGCGTTTCTGGCACATCCCGCCCCCGTGCTGCACACATTTCGCAGCAGGTGTCAGAGGCAGATGTATTTTCACCGATATACGTGTGGGATGAGGATTTATTTATACCCACCCAAGGCCTAATTGCCCCAGGAACGCTTTGGAAAGCCAGCAGGTAGCACAGAAAGGTTTTTTGTAAATGAAAAAAACCCCAACAAACCCCAAACCAAAACCATCTCTAACACATTCAAGGAAATATCTAATTAAAAGCTGAAACACTGCTGTAATTAGTTGAATGATTTCTCATATATGAAAGAATTCCTGACTACATTAAGTCTAGGATGTCTAGTAAGGTTAAGTCATGGAGTTGCAGACAATTTTAATCCAATCCCTTCCTTTCCAAACAGGGGCCCTAGCCATTACTTTGGCATGAAAGCGGCAACTGAGTCTTTAGTCCTGCCAAAGCCTCATGAAAACACACGATCTCTAGGCAGGCTTAAGGATCTGCCAAGCCAGTACAAAAACAGAAAGCCTTGTGTGCTAACCTTGCCTTGTATGCAGATGGTGCCTGCCTAGAGGAAATTTGCACCTGTAAAGTTTAAATGTGAACAAATCATCAGGTGAATGTCAGGCAGGTGGTCAAGGCTCTTTAAGTCTAACACAAGGTAATCAAAGCTTTGTGGGCATTGTAAATTATACGTAAATTGCCATGTCAAAGGGCCCAGCCCTTTGGGAGAGGTGGTTTGATGATATGGATTTATGCACTCATTTTGCAACAGGAGTGCACAGCACAAGCTCAAGGCAACAGAGAATAAAGAATTAGAAGCCATACCCCCATTACATTAAAGAAAATTTCAGTCGGGGACTAATGATCAGTCAATTCCAGCACTGCTGAAATTAGTGGTGGCCCCTTGGGTAACCACGGCTTGTGCCTTGACTGCACCGTCGTTGGCAGCTATTTGGGATGGATCTCACAGGCTCTGTGCAGTTACCTACAACAGAGTAATTGTAACTCCTGTCTTTGAGCAAAAAAAATCTTGTTTTTCTCACGTCCAAAGTTATGTGAGAAGAATGTGTAATGACTTGCTAGGTAACTTGGGGAAATGGTACTTAAAGGCCAAATATATAAATAGGTGATTACTAAAATTTTACTCTGGGGTGCTAACATTCCTGGGGTGCTTATGCATGCAAGCACGTATACATACACATTTATATATATCAGATACATATATGCCTATAAAACAAAAAGAGAAATCTACAGAAAGAGAGCAGCAATGTCTCTTCCACGATGTACTGGAGAGATTCCGTTGTAGCACTTGCATAGTTTATTCCATACCTTGTTTTTCACTAGCTTCAGCTTCTTGGTGCTAAATTGAGCTGGCAGTGTTGCAGGCCATTTTAAATTGATGCTAGCGGAACAGCAAGAAGTGTGAAGCTGCCAATGAAGAGTCAATGAGGAGGCAGTGATAGCAGTTATCAGCTCCTCTTTCCAGATGTGTGAGCCTTGCCAAGTTGGATGAAAAAGGGATTAATGTTCTATCTATCTATCTATCTATCTATCTATCTATCTATCTATCTATCTATCTATCTATCTATCTATCTATCTATCTATCCATCTATCCATCTATCTATCTATCTATCTTTATGAACCAGTGTGTGTTACAACCCTTCAGACAGGTATGCATTTGAATGTTCCCCCTTTTCCCCTTGGTGAACTGTGATTTCAAACAGATGTGAGAATTTTGGACTGGACATGCTCATACTTTTTTTGCAAGTAATTTGCATCATTTCACTGTTGAACCAGAACTACAAGAGGCTGTGCTTCAACAGTGAAGCCAGTGTGTTGGTTATGACCTCGTTCCTATCGTGCTGAAAGTCTGTGAGGTCCCTCATGTGTGAGTCAGGGCAGATGTTTTTTCTTCCCTTTGTATTCCTCACTATTGATGTGATGCAGTTCTTTCTGGATTAGGGAGGGCAGGCCATGCTGTTTAATGGGGAATGTATGAGCTGCTCCAGTGAACTGCTCCGAGTCACTGGCTGATCACATCCCCTCATCCCTTCACAGGGAAAACACATTGAATAACAAGACAAAATGTTTTGTTCTTTCTTTGATCTGTGACTTACATTGGCCCATCTGATATAGCATTAGGTGTTTCTTGGTCAAAAGCAGGGGAAGTGGGAAGGGGATTTGGAAAAGAAGGCATGGCTTCTGTTGCCATCTTACCACCAGTTTAGCAATCCCACTGAAATTAACCTTGGGAATCGAACTGACTAAATATGTAAAGATGAAATGTTTGATCATAAAAACTGGGTCAGAGGCACCACAACCTCTCTCATCTGCAATGGGATGAGAATACACAGTTAACAAGACCTCCATGTGAACATGCTGGTACAAGGACTGGCCAACAGCTTTTTCTAAATGGATCATTTCTGCCAAGCTGTGTTACCATTTTACATTAGACTGGTTAGACTATGGGTATGTGCTGAGATTGATGGAAGTACATAAGTTAAGTTCCAAGCTATGTAAACTGGAATATAATAGACTATGTTTTTCTCTGTATGCTTTCTGTATTCTTCAGGAAGCAGATCAAGGATGCCATGAATGTATCAAACATCAGCAGAAACTTACAGATCCTTCAAATCTGTTTCTTCCCTTAGCTACAGTTATATTTGAAATTGCCAAGCCATAAATCCAAGCAAAATAACCTGTGCCAGCAAATGGACTGTGAGTATTCCCCTTTTGTAATTGTAAATACGTTTAAATCCTAGGGAATGATGTGTACAGGGAGTGTTAAATGATGCTGAGTTAGGTAGTAAAGTAACATGATTCCAGAGGAGAAACTGCATACACTTTCTTCCAAGAAGGTCTCAAGCACTTATGACTAAAGACAAAACTAATAGTGCAGTGACATTCTTTGTCACCTCCCAGCCCTGTCCCCTCACCTTCCATTCTCCAGCTCCTTCCCTTATTTTAAACTAGTTTTGCTTCCTGAAGAATGGGATATGAAAACTTGCTTCCAACTGATGGAAAATCACATGGTGTGAATCTTGGGGTTGTCCTCTATAGGGCCAGAAGCTGGACTTTGATCATCCCTGTGGGTCCCTTCCAGCTCAGGGTAATTCTATTCTATTCTATTCTATTCTATTCTATTCTATTCTATTCTATTCTATTCTATTCTATTCTATTCTATTCTATTCTATTCTATTCTATTCTATTCTATTCTATTCTATTCACCTGCTCCTCTGCTGATTTTAGTTTCCACTCCCTTCTGAGCAGCCCACTTGCAATGGTATGTGTTAGATCCAGAAACCCTTTTCTAAACTAGTTTCTTTTTCACAAAGTTTCCAATATATTTTGCTGGAACAGTTTCTTCTGAGTTAATTACAAGTTCACAGAGAGGATCTGGTTATTGGCAGAGCTGGTACAAGGTAAAGGATGGAAATATTCAGCTCTGAGCAGAGAAGGAACAAGGACTTTCCCGGGATTTTCATTTAGTTTGCTGTGCTCTTCAAGCAAGTTGTCTCCAGCTGAAGTTTGCCTCTCCTCATCTCTTGCTTTGGACCTGAACATGTAAGGTAAAAATGAACACAAAAACTTCCCCTTTGTGATGAAATTGAGCTCAAATCACCCTGTCTCATGAAATAATACCTTAAGTGCTGTATTTGGGCTTGGGCTACATGCTATTATAGAGAAATAAGGCCTGCAGACACCCGTATATGCTGCTCAGACCTTAAGTCTGCAGGCAAAAACTGCTGTGGTGTACCTTGCTCTCTTCCAGAACAGGTCATTGAAGGCACAGAAAAAATTTTGGATTTGGTTCCCAAAAAAAAAAGGTTTTCTTCTTTTTCTGCCAGATTTTATCCCATCTTTTTCTGCCTCCTATTCAGGGGCCTCATGCAGCCCTCCAGTAGATTAAAACCAGGCTCTCCAGACTTGAATCACTCACAGAGTGTCTTTTCACCTTTTAAAAAGCATTTATCTCAATTGCCGTGCTCCTTCATTGCTTGCAGGTCTCAAATCTCTGAAATATGGACTGCCACTTAGCCTTATCACATCAAATGAAAATCCATTTAAAACACCAACTACTTAAGAATCAGTGACAGTCAGAAAACAACTTATCATTTCCCATTTTTTTTGGCACCCACTGCTTTTGGATACAGAATAAAATGCTGCTTAAATCCTTTTTTTTTCTTCTCCTGTACTGAGAAATGCAGGTTTTAATTGCTCTGTTTTTTCACACAGTGTGTATTTTTCCAAGTTCATTTAGTCCTGGCATCCTGTGTGTTTGTTAATTATCACAGGGGCAAGAAATCTGACTGAGGTGCCCTTTATTCATCTCCTGTGCTGTTGTGGGTCAAGGCTGTGCAAGCCTTTGCACAACCAGCACAAACTGTCTGTGAGTAATTATGGGTAGGACACAAGGAGAGGGCTACTGACCTCCAAATGAAAGAGATGTGGGAGCCTCTTTTTCAACAACACTGGAGGAGTTTCATCAGCTGGTAAAAAACACTGTCTGGCTAGTGCCTGCAGTAGTAGTGGACCTAATTCAAAAGACCCCAAAGTTAAAAGAGCCTTCTCAAAAGATGTTTTCACCACAGTGACTATCTATACAATGCTATTTCAATAATCCCTCTCCTTTTCAGGGTATTTTGTTATTCCCCTTGTGGTACCCAAGCACTTGATATGATTTCATAAATCTGTATTATATACTTGTGCCCTGCTACAAAAGTACATGTATCTTTTGTTGGAAATAGTTAAAACCGTAGAAAATATTTCCGTCAAAATTTTTCTGTATGTCTCTGATTTTAAACTTTCTGAGAAATGACTACCAGCCCTACTTATTAGTTCATTGTAATAGGATCTGTTCCACCCCAGACATTCATCTATAAATCTGTAATACAATTATTAAAGCTGAGCTAAAGGTTGGGCTTATTAAAGCTTCCCTTCCAAATCAAAATGATGAATTTGGCTCTTAATGGGATAGCTCATTTAAACAAATTAAACACCATTTAAACTCTTTTAAAAAAAAAAAATCCTTACATTCTACTAGGTTAATTATTTTCAAGTTATTTTTTAATCTGTATGAATCACCCAGAGAGAACAAGGGTCCTTCATCCTTTCTTGCAATTCATCATCTGCTGTGATAAACTGCTTTTGTCTTCACCTGTAATTACCTTCTGTAATTGCCACTGCCCCCTCTTCTAATGTTTGCATGACAGACAGAAGGGTAATATCTATTTAATGGTTGTAGCACCTTTAATATCTGCAGTTGTTGACAGTACAAAGCCCAACTACATAAAGCTGTACTGGGAATGGATAACGCTGTCGCTATTGTGCTGCTACCACAGAACTGGTTAATGGGATGCTTTTGATCTGCAAAGGCTGGCAAGACCTTCAGGTGTGCCCTCCACCTCCCTGACGGTCAGTCTGGGTGGCCACAGAAATGACTGAGGTGCCTGACAGGGCGCTGGGATCCAGAAGGGGCTGCTACAACCAGTGCCAGCAGCCCCAACCCTTGGAACGAGGCACCTGCCACACCCAGACCCTCTTTGGCAGGGGAGTGGTGAGACTTCTGGAACTGGGTGTCACCCACGCCCTGTGTGCTGTTCACAGAGCTCCCCAGGCCCTCCAGCTCTCCATGGCATGGGGATATATATCTTGTGGCTCTTGGCAGTGTGAAGATTTATATAGGCTGCAGGGTCAGCGGGCTTGGTGTCTTGTCCTTGCAGCACAGAGGTTCTTTTGCAGAGAGCCCGTGCTCTGCTCTGGCTAAATATTTGGTTCAGTGATTCAGTAGCATCCACCTCCTGAAAATTGGCCCCATGAGCCATGTGTAGAGGAGATGCCCCACTGTTTCTGTGTGAATTACCTTATCAGTATTAATGCTGGATCAGTTCATAAAATTAAAACTTCTCCTTGTCCACCTTCAGGACGCCCCTCTTGTTCTTCGCATTTCTCTCCTATAAAGTTAAAAACTGGTAGTTCCATGTGAAAGAAAACCATTAACAACCCATCAGACTGGCACAGTGAAGTTATCTCTCTCCCTTTCTGGGCTCTTCTTGAACTCTTTACAACTGCAGTGTTAAAATGGTGTCTTTTGAGGTTGAGCTTCCATTTAGTGTAAGCTCTTTCAGCTCTGCTTGCAGCATAGAGAATAAAATAAATCACAGAGAGAAGCCCTACAAAACTAGCTTAACTGTGATGGCACGAGATCTGCAGTGACCACAAACTTTTCATTACTACCCTAGATGGAGTTTTTTTGCCCTAGTTTGACCCAGCTTCTTATGTGTCCCTGTGAAACCAGAAATTATCCTTGTCTGATGGGTCACTCAGGTGGGCTGAAAGAGAAGGAAATTCACTAACTAGGTCATGCCAGTGTGGCCTCAATTTAATCTGTAATCAGTAGCATGAGTTGAGATGCCACTCAGTGATTTTTTTTTGATGCGTTTCTCTGAAAGATGCTTCTCTTGAAGAAGGTCAGTCCATATTTACGCTTCCTCTGCTCATAATTTGTAGGTATGGACCAAAACTCTTTTTCCCGTGGCTCTGTCTTACATTGTGAAGTTATGATAAGAATTTGGCAAAAACTCAAAAGTGTCAAGCAGGAAGGGGCAGAAGAGGTGGCTGGCAGCACATGAGCAAGAAATGGGTTTTAAAAACTCTCAAGGCAAATTTTCTGTTTAAGTCACCTGGCTTACACCTTTATTGTAATTAACTCTTTGTTTTGGCTCATGGGCCCCTCAAGAGGTGTCTCCTGAGTCAGCAAAACATTTAAACTACCTGTTGCTTTTAGGTAAAAGCGAAACTGGTGCCAGGTAATCTCAAAATACTGTTGCAAACATGCTTCAGAGACCCTTTGTAGTCTACCCTTACATCAACACAGCTGGCTGGAAGCAGGCAATGGGCAGTGTCAGGGTGTTTGCTATTCTGGTAGGCAATCCATGGTCATGAGTCAGAATCCCAAAGTTCCTGTGAACTTTTAGTTCAGCCTCCTTTGGTTATCCGTGTGTCAGAATGGTGATATGAGGTCAGTTTACACTTCTTCCCTCTAAAGACAGGAGTGGGCACCTGGCACTGCAGGCCAAATTTGTTTTCTGATGTCACAGTTTTTCCTCACTTGCTGGCCTGACCCATGTGACAGCCTCATGAGTTCTCACTGATCTTTTGTTTGCTATGTTTTTTTTTTTTTTTTTTTTTTTTAATCCTTTGGCGACTCTGTTCCTGTGTATTTCATCAAATTCAGGTTCATTCCCAGCGGCTCCAAAAAGGCAAAAAGGCCAGTCCTATTTTGTTGTTTTCTTTTGTGTTTTCTTGTGACAATTAATTCCAGGCATGAGATATTTCAGGAATGCTCACAAGGCATGGGGGCTACCAAAAAAAAAAAAAAAAAAAGTTAAATATCAAAGGTTGTTTATTGGTGAACTTTTTAGCTTACTAGCAGCAGGTCATAAATTAAAAATAAACCCACTTCTGGATCAGTAGACAGAAGGAGCTTCTACTCTCTCTCTTTTCTATCTGTAGCTGGTACTCCTCCATGCCTTTCATCTTGGAAAATTACTGTCTACAGCCTAGTAATAGAGACATAGAGCCCTGTGAACTGCATGCTGTATGTGGATGGCACTACAGTGGGTCTCCTGGGACCAGGCAGTCATGCCAGAGCTCTGCATGCTCTGGTAACATACACTTGCACTCTGTAAGACAGACTGCCAAAGCAGATTTACCTCTGAGGCTCCGTGTGACACATGGGAATAAAGGAAAAAGCATATATTTGTATTCATATCCCTGTAGGAGTACAGCCAAAGGCAGAAAACCCCCAGGACTCAATGCTGCAAATGCCAGAAGGTGGCTGTCCCTATAATTTGGGCAGTAGGTGATAGACCTTTTGTTTCACTCTTTAAAACATCCTGTTCTGCTGTGGTTTTGCAAAGCAGCAGGTCTGCAGGCTTTGTGTGTGTGCTCCTTCAGAGCTGGCTCAGAGCAGGGACACTGCTTTGTTTTCTTTAGTGTACCACAGCAGAGTGCAATGAGGCATGAGCCACAAGTCTGTGGTGATCTCTGCTGTGGTTTTCGCAGCATGGGGAGAGAGTTGTCTCATCCTCTCAGACGTTTTACACCGATAGGCTGTGTGTGCAGGGTGTTGCACTTGATAGCTCTGCTTGCTCCTGAGCTCCAGGCAGGCAAAAGTGGCTGTAAAGGGAACTGAGCTTTCCTTATGTTTCCCCTCCTTCTTCTAGGTTTAGTTGTCCTTGGAAAACTGTGAGTTTTGTCCCTCGGTGGTGCCTTATTACACCCTGATGAAGACATGCGCCCCTGGGAAGAGCTTGTGCTGCTTCACTGACTGGGTCGGGGTGGAGGGATAGCTATGGTTGGCTCCCCTTAATGACACATCTAATGGGGCTGTCTGCTGAGCCTGGCTCCTACCAAAAAGCCTCCTGCTCTCAGCAATTGCTGGCCAATCAAACGTAACACACAGCTCATTTCTGTTCATTCACACCAGTGGGTCTGACGCCTTTAATTTGCGGCGCAATTAAATGTAATGAGAGGGATCAATAGATAACATGCCCATTATTTAGTTCAGAAAATGCCTCTTAAATGAGGTGATTCAGTTCAAATCAGGTACAAGTGTAAGTAGCTCTGAGAGGAACCTGGGGTTGAGAGGAACCGATGCTTCCACTTACAAAGGTGTACATCTTTCACGTGTTGGGCTGATCATCAAATGCTAATTCTGATATAAGTGCTGACATGTTTTCACCTAGAAAACCCTTACAACCTTGTTAACAATATCCTGGGAGGAACTCAACCAGTCATAGCCTTTTTGTCTACCTGAAGTCTGTGGTGTCTTGTAGAACTCTTGAGTGTAAGTGCTATATTTCTTCCTCACAGTGCCTCCACAACCCTTCATGAACTCTTAGACATTCCCTCTGTCAGGATTTGAAAGTCCTTGCACATTTACTGGAGATCAGCTTACAGCTGGACAAACAGTCTTGATGAGTCGAAATTATTTTCAAGGCATTTACTAAATGCTGGGGATAAATATTTAATGACCCTGTGGTCCTTTGAGAGTTGCTTATTCTCAGATCTCTTGGGAGCTCTGACTCTTGAGGACTCTAAACAGCAGCAGAAGGATTTGTTTTCAGCAGAGCTGTGGAACCTCAACCCAAAAATAGGAGCCGAGCTGTAAGCCAAGTCTGCTGAATCACCTGTGTGCTGGCAGAGTGAAATCTGCACGAAAGACCTCCCAGCACAGGTAGGACAGCAAAGCAGCGTGACTCAGAGCCCAGAATGATGAGCCTTGCCTGAGACTTTGCCCATCACACTAATGCTCCAGGCACATTTCATAGCAGTCATCTCTGGGCTGTAGCTCTGTCATGAGTTATAAACTGGACCTTTCTTTGGTGCATACATACTCAGACTGCAGCAGAAAGGACTGACCCTTTAAGATTGAAAAGTCAAAGATACAAGAATCTGACCTGCTGAAGTGATTTCCAGCGTGACTTATGGATTCTGCAGTATTATTACAGCTACTCTGCAGCTCTGACAACTCAAGACTGAAGGCCATAGGGGTAATGTGAAAACAAAGCAGAAAGCAAACATTTTATTTTTGCCGAGCAGTTTTGTTCAGTACAAAATAAATTATTCTAGCAAGTTCTGTCCTCCTTCAGCCTGACTTTGTGTAAGCCCTGGCATAGATTTTGCTTTGTTGTGTATTTATAGGAAATGCATCCCTAAAAAGCTGTTAATTGTCATGTGTGTCCTTCTAGTAGGTGTTTGGATGACAGCTGTGCTAGAACCATTTCTCTTGTCTTTTAGGTTTGAAGTATTGGTGTGAAGGTGCCCTGTCTACATTAAATGCTTTTCCCACTTCTATCCAAGCTGGGTCTTGGCAGCATCTTGTGTTACCCAGACACTGGCTTGAATGTCCAAAGTCTTCTACCCAACTTAATTTAATTGCATATTATTATCTCTAGTGGAATAAACAGTGAAGATGGACCAGAAAAATAAGCAAGTTGCTGCAATTGGTTGTCTGAGGCAATAATTTATATGGTAGATTGTGGTGTTAGTATCTTTGTTGCTTTTACTTTGGGAGTTTTGTATAAAATGGAACACCAGAAGAGATTATTTAATTAGAGATGTGCTCCAGCTAAAGCACGAGTGGAAAAAGGTAATATCCTTTTTTTTTTTTTTTTTTTTTTTTGTTAGTAGTCAATTCTCATTGACCCCGATGGATTATCTGAGTTGTGGGTTTATCATGTATCCTGGCAGAGTGGCAGGAGCAGGGCTAGGTGAGTCCTCTGCTTCCTGGTGGAGGCTGTGCTTGCAGGGGGAGCTCATCACTGGAAGCAGTGCTGCTGCTGCCTCCTGGAGCCGCTGGCATCACTCTGACAGCTCGGGCATTTCTGCAGGCTGTTCCCTTGCCTGGGATGTCAGGGATTCCAGTGCTGGCTCCGCAGCCAATGGGCTTGGCTGTTTGCAAACAAGCCTTCTGCCTGTTCACTGGCCTGAGCAGTGTGCTGTCTACTGTTCCCTTGCTTGTGGTACTATCCTACCACAGATTTTCCTGCTATTCGCTGGTGTAGCAGCTCCCTTGTTAGCTCCAGGAATGGACTGAGCCTCGACTGGATTTGTGAGACCGTAGATGCAAGATACTCTTTGAATTAAGCTGATTTTTGGAGACACACTTAAGTATTCATTTTTCATAATTACAATTTTCCTTTTCCTTAGGTTTTTTTTTTTTTGGGGGGGGGGTCAAGTACACTGAGATCCACAAATAAGCAATATTATGTATTCTGTTTTTCTCTCTCTCTTCCCCTGTTTTCAGTCACTTTTTATACCTCCTCTAAATCTTTCATGTCCCTCCTCAGTTTTTTTCCCATCCTTAGTGCCTTCTCCTTAATAGGACAGCCTTTTTTTTTTTTGCTTTAATTAAGTGATGCCTATTCCACCAACTGATCCTTTTTTTTTTCTCATTCTCTCCCCAGCAAGCATCTCCCAAATCTCTCCTTCACATGGACAGGCTCTGACTGTAGTTTGAGGGATAGGGCATCTCTGAGTCCTTGGCTAGGGGCAGGGAATTAACTGCAAGGTCAGCTTTCTGTTACTGAAACACATCTCAGTATTTCAGTGTTTAAAGAACAATAGTGGACCCTGAAAAAGTGAGATGGAGATCACATGTTTCTTAATATAATTGCTAGTTAAGTATCATTTCTTGTTGTTGTGTTCTGAACAAACATCTAGGAACAAGTTCCCTAGGCAGTGTGTGAGAAAGCAGAAATATGGACCGTGCTTTTTGAACACTCTTTCCCTGCTCCAAAGTGTTTTCTCCATCACTGATTGCTTTGTCAGCTCTTGCAGCTGAAGTCTGATAAGGCTCACTGCTGCAGGAAACCCAGACAGCTTTTTGGCAAAAATATGCAAATTTGTGGGTAGTTGCATCAGGAGATAAAAACGTGTTAGACAGCCTGGATGTGGTGATCCTTTTTTATCACTGGTGTTTGCGAAGAATAATATGACTGAAGGGATTTTCCAATTCTGTTGGTACCAATACAATATGATTTCAGCAAGGGCACTGAAGATGCAGCAATGTAAAACTGGTATCTGAAGTTTCAGCCAAACCCAGTTGTAGTAATTAATGGTTATTATTACTTGCAGTGATAAAAAATAAACAGAAATTGCTGAAATATGCCAGGTTTTTTTTTTTTAAATTCAGAAAATTAAATAATATTTTCTTTGAAAAGCTGAACTTGAAAGGAAATTTAATCAAAAGCAATTTTGAAAACATTAGACCCAAACTCTTCATTAAAAACACTTGAGTTCTTTCTCTGGTTAGGTGTAAATCAGTCATTTTTTGACTAAGAAAGATTTTCTATCTATAAATGAATGGGCTTATTCATCAAAGGCACAGCCAGAGAGCTACAACCATTTGTCCTGAATTTTCAGGGAGGGCCATGAGGGCACTGATGGGCCTCTCTGCCCATGTCTGCATCTTCTCCACTGCACTCCTTCCCCCTGGAACCTCCCATCTGCCCATGGCTCAGGATCCTCCTTCATCCCCCCAGGCCCTGGCAGTGCCAGCTGTGCAGCAGGGATGGATTCTGGCTGCCTCAGCCCTGCCCTGCAGGTCCAATAACAGCTTAAAAGCAGAATTTGCAGTGGGTCAGTCACTCATGGCAACTGCATGGGGGTTGCCTGCATGTGTATTTATCTCAGAATTGTATGGACGTGGGAACGAAGAGGTAGTCTGTGCCAGAGGAATGCACACTGTATATGTACTTTTTTCCTTATTCTCCTTGTCCCTTCTCCCAAGAAAATGCGTAAGGATGAGGAACATTAGCTCTGCCACACTTTCCTTGGAGCAAATGAGATGCTGTCCTGGTACTGCTGTTTCTCACCCTGTGTCAAGTCATGCAGGGCAGACACTTTATCCTGCCCGTGCCTCTGCTGTGAGACCACAGATCATGTTATCACTTTACAAATATAGCATATTAGTACATCTGGAAGGCCAGTCACGCTGATGGGCTCAAGCAGGTCTGGCTGGCCATGAGCTGTGCTGCTGCTATAAACAACCCCAGTGTCCCAAATTGAATAACCACAGAGCACTCTCAGGAGCTCTGGACGCTCGTGTTCCTTGGAGGTAGGTAAGTGACAGTTTTGCTGATTGCTGTGTTTCTTCAGATGTGTGGGGTCAGGGTGGGAAATGGCAGGACAAGTAGCTGTCACGCCTTTGTTGCTGCTCCTGAGCTGTGGATTTTTGCATGCTAATGTACAAGGGAAAAATTATTGGAAAGTGGAGCGTTTAGTCCAGGGTAGTATGTTTGGTGGACACCTTTAAAGAGACTAAGATTCACTCCATACACAGTTCCTCTAAGTAGTTTTGCGCTCATGACAAATCCAAACTTTATAATTTAGGAAAGCTTTCAAGACTCACTCTGTGACTCAGTGTAATAAACCCTTGCTATTACATCTCAAGGACATATGCTGGTATGAGAATGTTTTTCAATAAAAAAAATAGCCGGAGATGTTGGTCATTTATCTTTACTGTCTGTCAGAATTTATGGTGGAATTTAAAGGGAGCAACAGAACTTCAGTTTCTGTAGGCTCCTTACAGCTAATCTGACTGGCATAGGAGATATAGCCTGCTAAATCTTTTGTGAACAAAGCCTATCATTTAAAGTCAAATGTTGTCATTATTGTTGTTGTTGTTGTTGTTGCTGCCATATGTATTTATGTGCTATCACTGACATGCTACTTTCTGAAGGCTAAAAAGGGCTGACCATTGCTCTTCCTCTCAACAGTAGTTAACTGAGCACCATTTCGAGGATCAGGGGTGGATGATAATGTTTATTGACCAGAGGTAGATCCTGTAAGAGAGTTTTATTCACCTTGGTCTTCTAAGGCAGACAGTGAAAGTGGAGAATTGTTCCAAAGGAGGATGTCCATCTGTCCATCCATGCCACCTGTGTCTCCTATCCTTAGGCAGGAGAAGGTCTTGTAGGAAAGAATAAAGACACAGATGTGGTGAGAGGAGAGAGCTGATAAAATACAGCTGCCACCTCATGACTTTGTGGTGGGATTTGGACTGTTTGAGCTAAAGTATTTTGGCTGCTGGAGTAGCTGAAAGCAGCACTGTCTCTTGTTTATCTAGATTAACTACTGTATCTTCTTAAATCACAGACTTTAATAGCTTGGGAGCTAGCTGTGAGCATTTTACTCTATATACAATTAATGATCTTATGCCTAACACTGCAAATAGGACTGCTATAGGCCAGACTTAGGTTTTGCTCTCCTTCTGCACCAAAGGCAGATAACACGATTGGATTTTTAAATCAATATATAGAAAGTTGCCCCTGGGAGCTGAAGGAAATGGTCAAAATTTTGAAGGTCTTCAATTGGTCACAACTAGGACAGGGAGCCTAAAATTTCTGTGCTGTCATCCACATAGATAAGGTCAGAGACTGGACCCTCTGCAGGGACACAAAAGGTAATAGCAGTACTAGCCTTGCTTTCTGGGGATGGCTCAGCATCCTTAAGACAAATAAGAAAAGTCAATGAGACATTGTGTTAAAAAACTGGAGGGCATGAACAGGTTTGAGAAACCTGAAACTAGCATTATGCTCAATTAATATAATCTAATTGTGTGTGGAAGTCTTCTCATTTTTTTCAGTGGCAGTGAGTGCAAATTGGTCTGCCACGGGTCTGTGTATGAGTAGTCAAGTGGAGTCTCTCTAATCAGTTCTTAGCACGTGGTCTGCATGTCCCAGGACCCTGCTGTGAGTCCTACCTGAGACAATTGTTTGGACCTGCTGACTACAGCTACACTCATGCATTCTGCACCTTAAGAAATAAGTAATACACTTCCGAGCTTACTGCTTTCCCTTTGACAAGAAACAACCTTAAAATACGTGCCCATTTCAGATACATAATTTTATTCTCAGTCTTCAGAGAATTAGACCTCTCTCTCAGCAATACCCAGTGAAAAAAAAAAAAAAGAAAAAAAAGAGAATGCATTTCTGTCACAGATATCAGTCCAGCGTTTCATTACCTTTACTGTCAGTGGAAGAATAATTAGTAGCTCACTGAAGTACTAGGGGAATACAACTGTAATAAATCCCCTTGCATATGTAACATCTATCATGCTTGATGGCAAACATATTACTGCTACGAGAGTTGAGGAAGTATGAGGAATATTGTAATTCAGCTGCTAATTAATCCATAATTAAAGACCTAATTAATGAATAGCCCTGTGAAAAATTGTCTAAAAAAAATCAAAATGTGAAGACTGCAGTGCTAAAGAGGAATCTTGTTTGTGAGACTGGTTAATTTACATCTAGAATAGGAACTGATTAATGAAAACTGTCAGTAAAACATTGTGCTGCAGCACTGGACAGAGAGAAATATGCTCATAAAAATGCATGGAAACCAAGCTTAGCCTTTGCCTATCTCTTTTTAATTTTATGGTGTTCGTAGTTATTTCTACCTGAAGCACAAGGAGCATGTCAAGAAAAGACATGCTTGCTCTTATTTGTGTTGTGTAAACTATGCAAATGTTATTTATTTGTGTATGGCAGAGGTTAGTATCAGGTTCTGGTCTTAAATTCCTCTTAAGTCAGAAAACTAAAAAAGATCTTGATTCACCAGAGCACTCAGGATTAAGCTCCATGATATGCAAAGACACTAATTTCTGAAATTACCTTCAGTGAAAGTTGGACTAATTAATAGCTTGAAAGTGTCACTGTGTGCCTGTGTTTGTTTATCTAGGAGCCAGCTGGATGAGACTGTGCTCTTGAGAGAACAAAAGAGAACGTTTCAAACTCCCAAAACATCTGGGCTCACGTCCAGGTGTCGGGACTGCTTTCTCCAGCCCTGGAGCAGCTTGTCCCTTTCTTCTTCTATTTATTCCGTGGTGTAGCCACAGCAGTTGGATCTCTGTGGACCCAGGCCTTTGGGGGACTCCCACTGTCATCCCTTGCACTGCCCCGTGTGCCCTGTGTTCCCCAGGACCCAGCCATCACATGCCTGCATGAGTACGAGATCTGAAGCACAATCTGTCTTGGATCCCCGACCTGAAACCCCGACTGTCAAATCCGCACATTTGGCAGGCTTAGTGACAGATAAACCATCCAAATTAGCGGGGAGTATAATTCCCTGCTGGTGTAGAACAGTAAGAGACTGTTACCAGCAGCAGGACTACGCAGGGAAGAGCAGCTTCCCACTTTGCAAGGCCTCTCCTACTCCCCAAGTGGCCCAGGGAAGCTCTACCTCACTTACAAGCTGTGCACAGTTAGCACAATATACTCGTATATGATGAACATTGTCACAATCTCTATTGCTCTTTCAGTCACAGCATGTTTCTGTAATTTAATCTTTTCCTGATAACACAAAAAATGTGTTCACTCGCTATCCAAATGTCTGGTTTCCCTTGAATTATTTAAAGACTTGAGAGATAAATGACTTGATCGTTCTGAACCACAGTGTGAGTGAGCTTATTTCCTAAGAAATTATTTGCAGGATTGGTAGGAAATATTTCACTCACATTTTCCCCCATGTAATCCTGCCAGTAATATTCATTAGACTGCAGCAGATCTCCCACAGTGATTATCTGAAAGAAAAAAGGGCCCAAATGAACCAGGCTGTTAAGCAAATCGAAGAAACCAAACCATTAATAATTTAGTGACTCATGTAAAACAGCAAAGAGAAGTATACACAGTGCTGTTATTGGGGGCAAGCAGGCACCGTATGAAATCAGGAGGGCTGTTAACACAGACTAATACTGGCTGCATTTGTAGCAGCAAAACTATGCTGGAGTCTTTCCAGACTCAAGAGAAAGACGGAGGCCTTGCTCTGCAGAAATCACTGTGCACAAAGCTGGCCAGCATTAACACTTGTGTTCAGAGGAGGTTAAGGTGTGGTATGATAAAGCCAGTGTAATTTTGGTTTATGACTGGCTGCAGACAAGACAGATGATGTTGGTAAACAGGGAGAAGCTGTAGAAGAGTTGGTTGAGTTAATCCTGGCAGGCCACAGAGTCATCATATCCAAGAATAAGAACCTTCTCCCGTGCTCCACTACTTTTCTGTCCAAAGGGGACATTGCTTGTCCTTTTTTTTTTTTTTTTCTTTCTCTAGTATGGTCCTCAGTGCATTTACACATTGATATATCTCAGATGCATCTGAAGCATGCATGTGTTTGTAGCAACAACGTGAAAAACAATAATGAAAAATAAAAAAAGGTTATAGACATTGCAAGGCGTATATCTTCTTTTCCATTCTGAATATTTTCAACACCTTTCTGAAAAGATTCTGGTTATAGGGCTCCTGAGTACTACTGGTATTTAAAAAAGAAAGTCTGAAGGAGATGCTAGAGAACAGTCTGCATACCTTCAGGTGAATTTATGTGATAAAATAAAATAGATGTTAAAATAAATGATAAAATAAAAATAATCCATGCAAATACTTAGGCAGACGCTTTTACTAGCGATAACACTTAGCATTAATGTTATATCATTTAAATAAAACATATGATGAGTATCATCACTAAGGTTTTGGGGGTTTTGCCACTTAATCCTCCAAATGTTTCAGAGTGTCATTATCCTTATGCATGTGAGGGCTGTGTTTGATTTTAATAGGCCTGTTTATACATCCAGTTAAACAAATACAGTTTCTGCAAGACTGTTTAGGAAAGATGTTTTATTCTTTCTAAACCCAGAAATTAGACCCACTCGGTAAGAAGAAGGGTCTCAGTGTTGAGATGGGGCCTGCAGTGGGATAAGTCTGAGAGAGTTGCTTGGTAGGAGAGGGGTGTGAGGTGCTCCAGTGAAGGCACAGAACTCTGGAACTCTGAAATTGGGAAAAATCTTATTGGTTGTAGCATCTTGGACTGAAAGTGCCACCCCAGGGGAGAGAAAGATCAGTTTGTGGTTCAGAACATAGAGAGGGAAAATTCTAGTTATAAAGGTTCCTATGAGCTCTTTCTTCATGAAAACTGGACAAAGTGGCAAACGACACAGCCTCCTGGTTGAGGAAGGGAAGATGTTGCAAAGACTATGGTGTTCAAAGGGACTTTTCCTTCTCCCTCTTCTTAAAAAAAAAAGCATGAAGAATGGAAAGAGCGTAAAAAAAAAAAAAAGGAAATTTCTTTCCTCTGCCACTAGTACAAGTTTCTCTGGTTACAAACCGTCTTATCACATTGCCAAATAATGAAATACTTATTAAAAAAGAACAGTTTTTAAAATTCTAAATTAATTATTTGAATTATACGCTGCTTTAAAATATTTCCTTAAATGTAATGTGTAGCTGCTAAATAAGGGAAAATATTGCAATAATTAAAAAAAAAAAATATCCTGAATGGCCAGCTTTGCTTCTGAGCTAATCATAACTGGGAAGATAAGATTAGTTTGACTGTCCAGCATGTTGCCTTTTAAGGAAATTGGTTAAGGCCTTGTAGGTTATTTCTTGGGAGGTGCAAATGGCTAGGGATAAGATTGTTTGCTTTCATAGACAAACACAGAGAACTAGTTTCTCCACAGTAGTTTCTCTTGTAAGTGATATTTTCGCCTTCTTTTTATGTTTCTGAATCCCTTTTCCCCAGGAAAGCACTGAATACATTACTGAATAGCCTTGCTCTTGTGATCTATCTCACTAATAACTCAAAACCACTGATAAATGTTATAACCATGTTATTCCAGTTGAAGGGAAAAAGTCAGAAAGAAGTATATAATGAGACATTTCTCTACCCATATTTAACTTCCAACCTGTAACCACCACAGCAACAATAATAACAATAACAACAACAACAACAATAATAATGGATTAAAGCAACCACTGTGTGTGATGTTGAACATGTACAGCTCTATGTATTTCTAGAAGTGGAAATCGTTATTGGTAGTTGCTTCTTCTGTCTCGAATTCTTGCCATGCATGAGTAGGTGACCTGAAGAACTTACACTTAGGATCAGAGTAGTCTAGTTTTGGCCAGATTCCCAGGCTCTCTTTTCTGGGCAGCATCTCATCATCAGGAGAATGGTAGTGTCTGAGCTTTGGCAAATGCATGTTCTGCCATCGTGCTTGGTACTTCATGGCCATTTTTTAGGCAAGGATACAGGGTAAAGCAACAGCTCTGTGAAGATTGCTAGGTGACCTTTCCAGAGCTGTAGACAGCAAAAAGTGTTCTGTGTTTGTCCTGATGAATATTTCTAAAGCCTGTCACTCTGTAGTCTGATCAGGATTTGTGGGTTTGCTCCTTCTGAAGAGATTAGTCCTGAGGAGTTATGAGGGACACCTCTCACCTCCCACCCAGGTTCCTCTGCTCTTTTTACCATTGAAGAGACCCCCCCTGACACACTGCAGCTTAGAGCAATATGTGGATAAAAGCTGCATGAACTTTTCCAACCTGAGTGTCTAATAAATCAGTGTCTCAATAAAGAACAGATGACTTAACCTGTGAGACAGGGAGGTGGGGAAAAAGTCATGGAAA
Organism: Pyrocephalus nanus; assembly: GCA_038380795.1. Classification (NCBI taxonomy): domain Eukaryota; kingdom Metazoa; phylum Chordata; class Aves; order Passeriformes; family Tyrannidae; genus Pyrocephalus; species Pyrocephalus nanus. The sequence goes on along the minus strand of CM076263.1, from coordinate 72,718,656 downwards.
AAGGGCACTTTCACAGTCTACTCAGACTCTGTGTTGATTAAGGCCATCTAGTTTCCGTAGAGGTCAAGTGTCCAGCTGCAACTCCACTGTCTGGCAACAAATCAGCTCCTGGAATAGTCCTTCCACCAAAACACACTGCTATGAACCAGCCTGTTAGAATGAATTAGACCTCACAGAGTGGCTGCAGTTACTACGGGGGGGAAAGGCCTTGTCACTGGGTTTCTTTCTCTGGTAAGCAGAGGTGAACGTTTTATTTTATGTGGTAAACAGTTCCTGTAAAATACTGGTGAGTATGTTTTGGAAGGGTCAGCTGATTACAGATAAACCTTTCCGCAGAGAATAAGGTCACTGTTGCAATTACACTGCTTTAATGGGGTTTTGGCTTGGCTGTTGTCAGCAGTCGGTTCCAGATAGGTTGGGAACTATTTTTTGCCACATTCTTAGTGCTTGCAAAGATAAGCAATGGGAGCAGCTTTGTGAACAGCAAGGGTAACATTTTATATAAACATCCTAAGATACAGAAAGATATGTAAATAGAAAGATTCTGGTCTCTGACCAGTCTCTGTGCCAGTACCCGTGGGTGTTTGTAAGAGACTTTTTTACTGAGATAACTAATAAGGCCAAGAGGTAAGAAACTTCCCTGTGGCCGTACCTATGCATAATCCTTTTGTGTCCATGCTGTGCATCTTGCAGGGGACAGGGGGGTGTTTTGCTGGCTCAGAGGAAATTATTCTCTATGTGTTATGTGTTACAGAGAGATGTACAGGTGAAAGAGGGTGAAAGAGAAAAGGACATTTACAAAGCTACAAGAGAAAAAAATGCTAAGGGGAGAATAATTTCCCATTCCTCCTCAGTATTGTAACAGAAGGACAGGTAATAAATAGCCCCAGCTGAAGAATGTAGGGCTTTGAAAAAATGATCTCAATAAAGTGAAAAAGATATAGATACGAGCTTGAAAACACCCAGGAAAGGAAGGGGCAGATTGTTCTTTTACTGATCAGTAGAAAGTACAGCAGGGTTTTCCTCCTTCCTTTCTTTATATTTTTAATAAGCCTAGAAATGGTATAATAAATGTGTTCTCTAATAAAACCTCACACAAAGTTTAAACAAGTGACTCTTCTCTGTAGGTAATGCAGCTGCATTTCATGAAAGCCAGTATATTGTGATGATAGCACCCTCACCAGCAGCTCCAAGAAAAAAACGTAAAGCCTTATGTCCTTTATCAAGATTTGTGTGTGTGCTTCATTAGGGATTTAGCAGGTGATTTGTTTCCTTTGTTGGTACTGAGACACTGCCACAGTTTAGTAAGGAATACCATCGTGTAAGTAATGCTGTGTTTTACACATGGAATTATAGAAGGGCTTGGGTTGGAAGTGACCTTAAAGATCAGCTGGTTCCAACTCTCCTGCTATAAGTAGGGTCACCTTCCAGTCAGACCAGGTTGCTCAGAGCCCCATTCAAATTGGCCTTGAACACTGCCAGGGATGGGGCATCCACAGCCTCTCTGGACAATCTGTCCTACCATTACATGCTCTTTTAAATAGTCTCTCCATGTTTCCCGCAGGCTGCCTACAGCCTCTGCAGGACCACGCTTAGGTCATCCCCACGCCTTCCTTTTTCCAGGCTGAACAATCCCAGTTGTCTCAGCTTTGTCTCACAGGAGAGGTCATCTTGGTGACCCTCCTCTGGACTCACTCCAGCAGGTCTATGTCCCTCCTGTGCTGAGGACCCCAGAGATGGACACAGCACTGCCAGGGGCCTCCTGAGGGAGGGACAGAGCCCCCTCCCTCGGACTTGATGCCCACCCTGCTCTTGATGCAGCCCAGCATAGGGTTGGCCTCATGGGCTGCAAGTGCACACTCCTGGTCATGTGAAGCCTCTCATCCATCCACGAGCACCCCCAAGCCCCTCCTGGCAGGGCTGCTCTCGATCTGTTCATCCTCCAGCCTGCACCAGGGGTTGCCCTGACCGGGGTGCACTTGGCCTGTTAAAACAGCGTGAGATTCCCATGGGCCCAGTTCTCGAGCTGGTCCATGTCCCTCCATGGTTGCCCTGCCCCAGTGATGCAGTGCTGTCCAGAGGCACCTGATCTTTGCTCATTTGCAGGGCAGGGCCTTTGCTCCTCCAGTCCACATCCTGCTGTCCATCTACTCTAGACGTGTGGGAAGAGAGGTTGCCATCAAAGACTGAGTCATAGAAGTTGTTGAGTACCTCAGCCTTCTCCTCTTCCACTGTTATCAGTTTTCCAGCATAGTTTATCAGAGGGGCTACACTTTCTCTGACCTTCTTTTTCTGGCTGACGTATTTGTAGATACATTCTTGTTATTCTTTGCATCCCTTGACAGGTTCAGTTCCAGCTTTGCCTTGCCCTTCCTCACCCCATCCCTGCACAGCCAAATTTCATCTCAATACTCTTCCCAGTGTAGAGAAAGCTTGGTGAACTAGGGCTGGTGAACTCAGCTCAGTTCTTAACTGCACAGGACCTGATATAGTGGCACCAAGTCTTCGACTGCTGGAATGTGCTCCTTTACGTGTGTCATGTTTTAGGAATGGTATTCCACAGTTTGGTGTTCCCACTGAAAAAAAATGTGCTGCCTGATCACTCCTCACTCTCCCCCTGCAAAGGCATAGGCAGCAGACTGGGAGGCACAGAATACACAGGAGCTCAAGATGAACTTGCGTGATTTAAAATCAATAAAATCTGTATGAGCTCCCATTTTAATATTGCAGAAATTGTTAAAAATGCAAAGTCTTTAAAGCTATTTTCATCAGTGTTACTTCATCAAGGCAGTATTCCTTTGCATCCCTATCTTGGAAAGGAAAAAAGTGCAAGGAATACAAAAAAAATTTAACATGTAGCTGTTGCCATAGATTTTATGTAGAAGTTGATTGTAAGCTACATTGATTACTGCCAGCACAAAACCCCTAGACAAATTGAGATGGAAAGCATACTGTGTTATGAAGTATAACATAATGATGCTTATGAAGGCATAAGCATCCTTATGCCTTCAGCTCTTCTCCCCAGACAATTTTAATGAAACATGATAGCTTTGTTCCTTGTTTTTGTCATTATTTTTTTCCTGACATGTTGGCTTGTTCTTGCAGGAGAAGCTTAATGTCGACAGTATGGGGCATCAGGTGATAATATTTGATTTTTCTGTCATAAGAGGACTGTGGGAAACTCGAGTTAAGAAGAACAAAGAACGTCAGAGGAAGGAGAAAGAAAGATTAGAAAAGAGTGCATTGGAGAAGTAAGCCAACTTTTGTGCTGTTCATTTTAACTGAATTTGTTCTTATTATCCACTAACACTGTCATATACTAAGCATTACTCCATGATTAAGATTTTGCTTTTTGGGTTCAGTTTCGATGATTTCTCACCTCCTTTCCTCAGGTGATTGTAAGGGAAATGCAGCACAAACTGTGCTTGTATTTCTTCAAGTCCCTGCTCTTTCCTGTGTAGATTGTGATTTACTAATCGTGTGTTTTATTGTTTAGGTGACTTAAACTGAAGAGAAAAATAACGCATTTTGTGCCTTTCTATTTCTTATCTGCTGTATAAAGGTATGGCTTATTAATTATGGAATTCATGAAAACATGCCCATAAGTTTCAGTACTAGGAAATACTTGAAGTCTTTTTGTTGAGTCGACAGGGGAAACAAAAGGAATTAAATTAATGGGCACATTCAATTGCTTCTGAATAGGAGATAAAGAATAGAATAAAAGAATTGTTAGGGGTTTTTTTTTGAGGTATTAAAGATGTCCTTGATTATAATGCTTATGTCCACTAATATTTTTATTGTTTTCATTATATTTAATTTGTAATTTCCCTAAGAAATATTTTGCTTCTCATAAGACACTGTTGAATATTATACTGTGCTGGCAATGTTGGAAACTTCTGACTTGTTTTTCTCTCTCCAAGAAGAGAGAAAAATAACTGGTAACTGGTACAGGGATGTGTTTTGGATTTAGTATGAGAATAATGTTGATAGCACAATGATGTTTTGCTTGTTGCTAAGTAGTGCTTATGCTGTGTCAAGGACTTTCCAGTGTCTCACTCTCTGCCAGTGAGGAGCAGCACAAAGAGCTGTCAGGGAGCACAGCCAGGACAGCTGACCCAAGCAGGATATCCATACTATAGAACATTATGCTCAGTGTATAAACTGGTGGAGTTGGCTGGAAGTGACTCACTGTTTCCCAGGGGTGATTTGGGAACTGTTCAACAGGTTGTGCACAGTTGCACTGGGCATCACTTCTTTCTCTTGGGTTTTATTTCTCTCTCTCTCTTCCTTATTATTATTGCTATTAATGTTAGTAATATTATTATACTTTACATTGTTTTTATTATTAAATTGTTCTTACCTCGACCAAACTTTTACTTTTTTTTTTTTTTTCTTTTTTTTCCTCCCCCCCGATTCTTTCCCCCATCCCACCAGGGGGCTAGGGAGTGTCTTTGTGGTACTCAGTTACCACCTGGAGTTAAACCATGACAGCTGAGAGATGGATGTTTGCTGTTTCCCTTACGGTGGAAAAGACAGTTGAAAGGATTTGGAATGAAGTTTGATCAAACCTTATTTCTGTTTCACTGTGGACAACATGTCAGCATCCCCTTCCACAACCTTTTTTTTTTTTTTCGTTTTAGTCATCTGTGGTGCAGAAGATAACTTCTGAGTTATCTTTCTGGTACAAAAGCAAATCAGGATCCAGGAATGGGCAACTTCTCATGTAAGAGGGAAAGAGGGCAACCTTATGTGCTCTGAGGCAGTTAATTTGAGCTCCCATGTTTTTAGTAAGTAGCATAGGTTAAGACTAACTTCTTACTGTGACTTGTCTTTTCCATGAAAACAAGACATTCTCCTGCTTTTTCTGTCTGTGGTTATTTGTCTGCAGCCACCCTTCCACCTGAAAGAAGGGAGCTTGACCACCTGCTCTGATCTTTTCTGCTAATGGGGTCCAAAGTCATTCTGATATCTTGCTGTGCCAACTGGGGATGAGGAACTTGAGATATAATGCACAGAAGTAAAAGGGCTCAAGTGCACTTGCAGCATTCAGGAAGGATCTTTGTTTTCTTCCTTGCATACTGTGCTCTGAGGGTCTTCATGCTCTCAGGTTGCTGTCCAGTTAGTCCTACTTCTAAATCTCCTGGATAAAAGGAGGAAATACATTAGGTTTTGTCTTTCAAGTACGAATGATCAGTATTTCATCCCCTGTAATGAATGGCAAAGTCCACATTCACTCTCATGATCAAGGCCTCATAGAATAGACAAGGCTGGTAGAATAATGGGCAAAGTAACATGGATACTAGTGATAAAGTGCTAAATTCAGTTAAAAGAAAATTCTCTTTTTTTTTTTTTTTTTTTTCAAGGTGTGCAGTGACCACTGGCATTTAGGTCCTAAATGTCAGATCACAAGTTATTTCTTAGGTGCTTTTCAGTGCTCTCAGGTGTTGAGCCAAAAATATGACAAGACTTTGCTTGCTGTTGTCTTGAAAGCATAGATAAAATTTTAATTATGATTAAATGCCTAATAGAAATAACGTTTCCCTGTAGAAATACACTTAATCATTTTATGGAGTTCTGTGTGTGACTAAATTCTGGTATAACACTAAGAGATTAAAATTCTACTATTGTCAGGTGGGCACACTGAAATCAATGTTAGTACACGCTGTGTCAGAGTAAGAAAGTATTTTGTAAAGGATTTTTATCCAAAATGATAATTCCAAAAAGACATTCAAAGAAGGCAGCTGGTTGCCCCAGATGAGGACTGCCATTCTATCATTTAAAATTCTAGATATCTACTTTTGCCAGCAGCCAGAGTGAATTCCTAAGCAGGGCTGAAGTTAGTAGACTTTCTCTGCAAATGCACTCGTGTAACAGATGAGTTTGGAATCTGGCCTTCTGAGGCTGCTTCGTTTTCCTTCTTTTTCTTTCTTTAAACAACTTTTTCTGAAAGAAGTTTCAATTTGCTAACAATGCCCTTGAGATTGCACAGGTCCTTTATGGCCGTGTTGCTGTGTAAAATGACCTAATAATTTGTAGTGCAATGTAACATGCATTATTCCAGGACAAACTCCCAGTTAACCTCCAGGGAACTCTGCTTGCCTCGGGGCAAGGCAATTTGGCTCGTGCAGAATCAGTAAACAGTCACATGTGAGATGTTTTTTGGACTGGAGATTTTCTTAAGAGAAAAATCTCGCAAATGAATAAAAGAGCTTAAACTCTGTTTGCATTAACGGTGAGCTCTTGTAAAGATTTTGGGAATTTACAGGTTTAGAGCAGAGGTTTAAGCAACTGTCCAGTGAAAGCTGATTCTGGAGAACCAACAACTGAGAATGCTGTGAGGGATTCATATCTGGCCTTCTGAGGCACTGGTATCATACAATTTTGTGTGGAATTAATTCAGTCCTCTGTTTCCTCTTTGGTTTTGTGGGACTGTGGAAGTATGGCAGTGTAAAGAACACACACAAACTAGCAACTGGATATAAAAGAAAAAGAAATAGAATAGTGCTGTGCAGGTTCAATTTCTTTTTACTTCATGTTCTTGATGCATCAGAAAAAGATCATTTTATGGATGAAACACAAACTGGGATATGAAACACAAACTGTTCCAAAAAAATGTGCACTGTACTGAGATTATCTATGTGTTTATGAAAGTGAACATTACTGAAGAAAGTTTGTGTTTATACCAGTGTTTATATTTAATCTTCTAGATTCTGGTAGTGGAGAACAGTCTTATATTGTACCCTGAAATACTCAACGTATACTCAATGTATTCACGTTAATGTTGTCACGTTAACTTGATGTGGTATGATGATTTTCCTCAAAACGTTTTCCTTTCTACATTTTTTTTTTTAAGGGAGTGAGAGTGAAAGTTTACAGTTAGAATTTTTTTTTTTTATTTTTAATTTTTTTTTGGTAAGGATTGTGACATGTTTGTCTTCTGTGTGAAAGCAGGTAAGATAAAACTGAAGGCTAACAAATTAAGCATTCAAGCGAGGAAATGCCAGAGCTATTTGCCCAGATTAGCTATCTAAATCTTCGCTGTGAAATGGCACAGCCTCTTCTGTCCACTAGCAAACATTAACAAAGATAAAAGTTTGTTCAGCTACCTCTTCCAGTGTGTCTCTTCTCCAAAAACTTCCTCTAGAGGCCTAGCTAGCTAAATGCGCATGTATTATTTTTCTGAGTTATGCACTTCCTGAATGTTGAAAGCAAAAAGCAAGAAACAAAAAGCAAACTATGTTCTACAGGCAGACAGTGACTTTTTTTCCCTGAGAGGTTACTTGTTCATTTAATAAAAAAGATTTGTCTTTATCTCTCTGCAAAACTTCAGTTTGTACCTGAAATAAAATTCTACTTGTGACGTTTATCTTTATTCTCCTACCCAATTCGAAACTTTTTCCCAGCAAGTCTAAAACTCAAGTTGGGAATCTCTTGGCCCCAAACACCAATTCTAGGCAACAAGTTGGGATTAGATATGCAGCACTAATATACACGTTGTTTTTAGGCACCTGTGCATACAGACCTTGCAGGTAAAATAATGCACAGAAGTGTGCTGTAAGATAAAAGCTCTGCCACAACCCTTTACAACCCATGGAGAAGCCTGGCCATGGGACTGAAATTAGATCAATTCAACTGAATTTGAGGCAAGTGTTACTCATCCATCAGGAGCATCATTTTGGGCTGAGCTCCAGTTTGACTGTAATGCTCCTACACAAATTCCATGGGTTTATTTAATGATCCTGCATGGCTAGTGATTCCTAGACTGGTGTCACCGAGTAGTGTCCTGGTCAATTCTTCCATCCTGATTCAGAGCAAATAGTGCCATCTAACGAAACTTCCTCTCTCTACCTGAGAGCCACGGCTTTTCCTCAAGACCTCCCAGTCAGACTCTGAGCAGGGGGTAACTGCAGGAGGTGCAGCAACTGAAAGAAACCCAGTTACTCCTCCTTTGCTTTGGTGGCTCTGAAATCCTCACCAATGCACACTTCTTGATTTCCAAGCTGGTTGTTCCTTTGAAGGGTCCAGTCACTGAGTTTGCTGTGTAGAAACTCTTTGCATCAGGTTGGTTAGATTCATAATTTTGTTGGAGGAACTAAAATGTCAAGCATGGAACTGCCCTATTATTGACAGGTAATATGTATAAAAATAATAATAATAATAGACAGGTTATATGTTGTGAAATCTCATTTCTGCAGGTATGCTGCAGTAGTGAAATAGCATTTGGGGAAATGTTACCTGATGAGAAATTCTGCACTAACCAAAATGGAAATACTCTAATCTTCTATTTCCCTGGTGTTCCCGTTTCATATCTGTAGTGCATGGTCCTGAAAGCTTACTGGAAAAAGACAGTGTATTGGGAAATAACTTGCCCAAGTAAAATTTGCTCTATGCCACATACAGTCTGCCTCAGTGACAGGTGTGCTTTTGTGTTACAGATATATGGGTATAAAACTTAACTTTTTTTTCTTTTTTTTTTTGGACAAACATAAGCTGCATGCAACCAGCCTTTTAAAAAATTACTAGGACTGTTTTTATGATTGAAGTGGAAACACTGGGGTAGTTTGCTGAGTTGGAACCTTTAGTTCTCATCTGGATCTTTTGTCCAGGAGAGATATTTTTCTATGTTCCTACTCCCACTTAAATTGGACTTGACTAACTCCAGCTTTTTAAATACTGAAAATGACTGTTGCTTCTTTAATCTGACTGAAATTGTTTGATCAAGTCCTAGAGGAAGACCAAAATATTTTTTTGCTGAGTAGTGTTAAAAAGACATAAACTTTAGGAGGGCTGTGATTTTGTAACCAGCTCATTTCTCACATGTGAAAATGTGTTTCTGCAATATCAGGAGCCTTTAAAGTGTCAAGACCAGAGAACTAATTTCTCTAAAAGTGTACTAGAGTGTTTAAAAGATGATTTTATTTCTGTGGAGATTTGTTGTGTCTGTTTGCCACACTGCTTTAGAAGCCTTTCCTTTCTGATGTCGTTCCTGAAGATTCATGCAACAGCTTTGACATATGACAAATAAGGCAGAAATTCTGTCCCATTTGAGGGTTGTCACCAAAGAAAGACTTAAAATGGTCTTTATTTTTATAGAGATCCCTTAAGAAGTACCATCGCCTCAATTTTTTTTTCGATGACAGAGCAGAATGACAGCGCTGTAGCCGGATAGATCCCTTTGGTCTCGTCTCAGCTGAACCTGCACATCACAGCTTTGTAGTCTTTGCTTCATGAGACATCCTGGCTTGATGCAAGTCACAGCTCCAGGCCAGGAAGGCTCCTAGGGATTCACTTGGTTAGTGTGTAATCCAAGAGTACAGGCAGGGGTTGTAAATCATTGGAACCTCTGGCCGTGGGAAATAAAACGTTTTCGTTCTGAGATGTACTGTGCAAAGTTATGCGCTTTTGTTGCTCCCTTATTGATTCACTTTCCATCTGTTCAAAAGGTGCTTGTAGGTGGTGCTTAGCCTGGTGACTGCAAGTGGGCATTCTTGCATTCTTTAAAAGGTTAACAGACCATGTTGCCATAATTTAATGTAGGACTAAAGAAGGAGTTTGACACAGGATTTCCATACTGGTGTGTAACATCCATACTGAATTCCCTACCAGATTTAATTTTCAATGCCTCTCCTTCTTCTGAGGTCAGGATTTCAGTGACTGATTTGTTTAACAGCCAGTTTTGTTATGTGCATTTTGCTTCATTTGGCTGGCAATGACCTCCTGTGTTTTGTGTTTTGTACATGTTGTCAGCGAAGTGTGAGAGGGCAGCTTTTTCTTTCAGCTTTAATGTAGCTCCTTTCTTGCCATTTTCTATATTCCCTGTTGTGAGAGAGTAAAATTTTAGATCTGAGCCCTCTGCTCTAGTGCTCCTGGAGCCCACCTGACAGAGCCAGCTCTGAGGTGTAGCAGTGCAGCTCAGTGCCTTACTTCTTATTGACTTAGACTTTTTGACCTCTTCTGTCCTTTTTTTTTTTTTTTTAAAGTTTCTAACATTCTTAGAATTTATACTGTGAGGAATGAATCAGTCATTTTTTTGGTGACTGAATGAAGAGGAATGAATTAAAAAAGAAATATTTTGGGGGTAAGTTTTTTCAGTGCATTGATTTATGCACTGGCATCAAATGTTTATTGCTCTGATAGAAGATGAAGGAATTCCATGGAAATGAGAGGATGCTAGTGCAGAGTAAAGCTTCACAGAGGGACAGAAAAGCTGTATGTGGAGGACTGGAGGAGGATGTGAGAAACAGCAGTACAGTGGTGGTAAGTAAAACTAAGATTATTTAGAATATTTTAGGGAAAAAAAAATGAATTCTGGGGTTTTGGTCCCATGGTCCTGAGGTTTCTGCCTCTTAATGGTTCAGATAATTACAACTTCTGCCCTTTTCTGTGCTGCTGGTTTCTGTGGTTCAAATGGCAGATTGAATAGGTAACATCAACACTAAAAATTGATTTGGCTTGTGTGTCAAAGCGTCTGAAAAAGGTGTTTGAACTTTCATGTCTGATATGGATGGCTGATACAGAAAATATCAGCTGATATGGAAAATTCTGTCATCTGAGCCCTTGTAAACTGCAGCTGGAGGGGATACCCTTGTTAGGGCTGCCTAGTTCAATCCAGTGTTTGGGCATCTCCCCCTCTGTAACTAGAAATATCACCTGCAGCTTGCTGAATTGTCACAGTGTGGGCTAAGGAGCTGTGTCTGCTCTAACCTATTTCCTTGTCTTTGTCATATCAAGTAGCTTCAGAAGAGATCTGGAGGTGTGCATAGTTGGTGGAACCTTCCTGGACTGTACCAGCAGCTTCTGCCCACTCTGGGAACTCTCTGAACTCCACAGGTTGCTGGACATATTTTCTGCCTGTCCAGCCTTTCTCTTCCTGACTCCTATCACAGCTTGCTGTGGCATGAAGCAGTCCACACTGCAGTAGACACTGGGAGAAATTGGGAGATTTATTTCAAATATATCTTTTAGTGCTCTTACACCTTCTCTGTTGACACTTTAAATACCAGAAAGTCCTCCAGACGTCTACACATAAAATACATTCTGATCTCTCTAATGAAAACTGAAGCCAATTCTGCAGCTCTCAATAACTTCTTTAACTGTTCCTTCACTGCTCCTTTCATAACTTGATAAGTTATTGTTCCCATCATCTCTCTGAGAGGCTTCCTGCTTTTGATATGCTGCAAATCCTTTTCCTAGTTGTTTGTGTACCTGCAGGAAGGAACTTCACTTGTTTTTATGTGTTTATCAGAGCTTACACTGCCTTGTGATTTCTTAATTTGAAGAAAAATACCACTTTATCATTTTTATTTTAATATTTTTGTATTTTTGCAATGAGGGGAGAGAGGTATCCTTACTGTCTCTTCATCAGAATGTGCTTTGAATTTGTGCTGTCCTCATGTAGTCTGACGACATTTTATCCAGTGAGCTACACTTTTAACCAACTTCACTGTTAATTCACCTTCTGAAATATCTTAAAGGGTGCTTTACTGTATTTTCTCCTTGTAAAGGCGTCACTTGGGAGCCCATTGCAGTCATTATTACTGAAGGGGGTTTTTGCACTTCTCTGATGTCCCATGTTGCTCCTTCAAACTGTCCTCCAGTGGTCTCTCAGGCTCGTTTCCCTGACAAACAGTCATATGGATTTTCTAAAACTGTGCAAAGTGCCTGCAACACATCCCTGTGCTGTGTGTGTGTCTCTGCTGTTGCTGTGCTCTCTGTTTTTGAGTCTCTCTAATGTCCCCTGAGGTTTCTGTAAGTGCCACAGCGTATACAGCTGTCTCAATAATACCTCTCCTATTTAGGCATGCAGTTTTGATCCCTTAAGATTTATTTAGATAGCATTGAGACAAATATGACTTGTAACCTACGCTGTCATATTCCTGTAAGTGTATTCTGTGCTGCAGTTTCTATCTCACACCTTGCTGTGGGAGCCCGAAAATCATTTATTTCCACAAAAATTTTGGAGACGCTTCTTGTACCTGAGTTTGTGACTGATTTATTTCTTGTGTGTGGCTTAAAACCAGGCATTTTGAGGATGAAATTCTTTGCTGTGAGGGTGGTAAGGCCCTGGCACAGGGTGCCCAGGGAGGGTGTGGATGCCCCAACCCTGGAAGTGTCCAAGGCCAGGGTGTGGGGGTGTGCTTTGACCCTCCTCAGGGTTTGGAACTAGAAGATAGTTAAGGTCCTTGACAACCCAAACCATTCTATGATTCTGGGATTCTGTTTCATGTGTCATTTTTTTAACATCTTAACATCATAGTGAAAAATCCCATCATTGCCCGGGAATGCGACTACAATTTTTGTTACTTCCTACTTGAACTTTACGAACTTGTGTGCGATTCTCCTTCTAGGACATGACATTTTTTACCTTCTCTAAGGGCACTTTGTCCTGAGCTTTGTGTCCTTCTTCAGCTGTCAGTTCTGTTCAATCCTTTAGCTTAAAATTTCTGCCAGAGGGTGGATATCACATAAATGAGTCTCATGTGCTACAGGGATCTAGCATTCAAAATGTGAGATCAGCCCCTTGTGCAAGGGGCTCTGCAGAGTCTTACTTAGGTGTAAGGAGGGATTGCTTCGCTTAATCAACCTGATCTTTAATTGACTAAGCTGAAATAAATCTCTCCTAACTAAAAGCATGTGGTTTTGACAATGCTTAATTATATCAAATTGACTTTGCACCTGCAGTTACATGAGAAAAAAGTTTGCCTTGGAGGTGAACCTTAAGTTACACTGAAATTGAATCTGAAATTAGTTGGCATGTGATAACATTGACCTTTACCTTCCAAGAAGGTGTTGGTGTAAAAATGAAAATAAATCATTATGCTAGAATAAAAAAGGGCAGGGAAAAAGGCACTTTTTTTTTTTTCCCCCAGTAATTTTTGCATATATCACCAGGTTCATTTTATTTATGCATATAACTTGTTCTGTGAGAATGTATTTCCTATCCTATGAAAACAAAGGGCATGTTCTTTTTCATGGCAGTGTGCTCAGTCTCCACTCTTCTGTTATTCTCTGGGTGTTATTGTTTTATAGTCAGTGAATGAAATCCTGCTCATTTGAAATCTAGATGTATGTCTACAAAATATTTGCATGACTCCAGGAATATGCTTTTTTTTTTTTTGTTTGTTTTAAATTTTTTTTAAATGGTCATTATTTTAGATGAATAATTATATTTTGTGAAGTACTTATGGAATTGAAGATCAGGCTTTAAGACTTATCTGTTATATTTTTTTCCAGCTGATTCACATAAACCCTTTTTGGCATTATTTCAGGATAAAACAGGAATGGACTTTGATACTAGAGTGTCGTAAGAAAGGTATTCCTCAATCAAAATACCTCAAAAATGGCTTTGTAGACATCAGTGAGAAGAACCTGGACACTTTTGGAAAGAATCCTCAGCTCCAGAAAAGGCATGCTTTGTCAGATGAAGTGAACAAGGAAAGAAACAAGTTTATTTTCCAGCTTTCTGGAGAGCAGTGGAAGGTAAATATAATGGAAGACACGTTTCTGTTGTTAAAGGGTTTGGGTAGCTTAGCCCTCTGTTTTTTTAATCCTCCCCATTTTTTTTTTCTCTCAATGCATATCAGGCTGATGCTTTTTCACAGTGTTAGAAGTGACAAAAACATTTCCTATCTCAGCCTGAACTCGTGGTTTAGTTTTCAGATTTGTGTATTTTAAGTTCTCTACTGATACATGTAATTTATCCCTCTCAAAAATGTTGGTGTGAGCAATCATATTCCAATAAGGTTTCTTTCTCTGAAATTCCCCAGTGGGAGGAAAGAGATGAAAATAATATTCTGCTTTGTTGGCTTGTTGATGCCTACTGATGATCAGAGATCTGTATTCTTGCTCTAATGCTGTGATAACACTTTCTCAGGCTCTGATCAATTCAAAACTAATACTGGCATCAATCCACAGTGGTCTTGCTGAAAAAACCCCGCACTTCTTACTTGCAGTTTTCTCTGACGTAAAATGGCAGTTTTCAAGTAAGCTCCGAATTAGTGCTGGTTTGAAATTGAGCAAATGGTGGATTAACATTGGTCTGGAGTTTTCTAGAGTTGTAAAAGGTTTGATTGAAATGTAGTTTGAAGAAACACTACTTTATTAACAATAAGGTTAAATTATAATTTTGACTTTTGTGTAGTTTATAATTTTGAAACGTATCTTTGAAATTTTCATTGCAGGAAGCGTAAGTTAAAAGGTTAATTGATGAAATGGTTTTATTTTACTAGAACAATTTTTTTTTGGTTGACCTGAAAAATAACTTTATCCAAGATTTGATCTTAAATATGAAGGTGTTTTCTTTTTTTTTTTTTTTTTTTTTTCTTCTTAAATTTCCTTCTGGCTAAATATCAAATACTTGGAACTTCTCAAATATAGGAAAGGAGGAGACTGAGGGCTTATTCACTTTTGGCAAACCACTAAAATTTTGCTTTGCCACCACAAACAAGGCTTTCCACTGGGAAGCAAAATCAAATGTGCGTGTTTTCTTCTGTTTTCCAGAGCATTTAGTTTTAACTTGACATTCTGAAAAAATCACATTTAGGAGAAGCTGGTGTGCTGTTATGAGCATTATGCCACCTTGAGCAGTACACTCCTAACCAACATGGGCTTTGATATCTCCTTATCATGTGCTCAGGGTGGCCATCCCACACAGCCATCATGCCTCGGTGTCCAGCTCTAACCTGGTTAAAGTGGCTGTCCTTTTTCAGCAACATGCTGTGTCATAGCTCAGGTGTCTGCAGACAAAATCAAGGATGCTTTATTTAGAGATCAGTGCTCCTCCAAAATCAAAGAACAATGTCACTCCGTAACAGCTGAAAATTATTTAAAAATTGTGAAAATTCACTTGACAAAGTTCTGAAAGAAGTGCATACTCCCTTATTGCAGGAATTCTGTAAGATTTATTTCTGTTTTACAAATCATACCACTTTGCTTTTTAAAATCTCAACTTCTGCTTCTAAACTGAAAGCAGGCTCAGACATGAGACTCTTTTCTCCCATCACTTCCTCACAACAAAGTGCATTTCGGCAACACGAATTTTCAGACTGTAAAACTGGCGCTGTCAACCTGCATGCGAAAAAAAAATCCGTGTACTTAGGACAGTTTCCTCAGAGAAGCCTGTATGTTATATAGCTGAGAGCTGTGGTGTCAACTGGGGTTTAGTTTTTTTGGATGTGTTTTGCACACACAAACACATCTATGAGTTGAAAGTTTGGGTGACAAAGCGCTCAGAGACAGGGAGAAGTCAGAGCTGGGATTGCCTGTGCAGATTTATGGGTGCATGAACAGCTGGGTTTGCTGTTGACTGGCCACTTACCACTGGCAGCAACAAACATCACAGCGCTGTAAATCGCCCTTTTGGGGACTAGCTGCTGAATCCTCCATCTCACTTTCAGCTGATAAGTATTTCTATTATATTCCCCCTTTTTTCCTCTCATCAATGAAGCAGTAATGCATCCTCTAGATAGCTGATAGCTAAATCTGAGCTGATTACTGGTGTGACTTACAGATTTAATTCTGAGAACAGGGCTTGCTTCTGGGCCATACCAATTCTTTTTCTGGATGCTGTGAGGCTAAGTCTCAGAGGAGTAATCCCCAGCATGGGGATTTTTCAAGATCAAAGCAAGAGGCTTTAGCACATTCTTCCCACGGGTCTCAATGTGAGGGTGCCCAGGCTGGTAAAAAAATGCAAATGGTAGATGGTAGAAATGTAGACATATCAGGAAGAAGCTGCTGCTTCGTGCTCCGTATCCACATAGCACAGCAGTGCATCCATCCCACTGGTCTGCTCTGTTGAGTAGGAGGATATGAGAGGGTTTTGTAAAACCATGATGGAATCATAGGATTGTTTAGGCTGGAAAAGACCTTTAAATTTGTTGAGACGGACCATAAACCTGGCAGCTGAGGGATGCACCCAGTGCCTCTGGCAGTGCTTCAGCCACGTGGCTAGCTGGCACCTGCAGAACATGGTCTCTTCATCTCCAAGGATAAGAGATTGGGATGGCTTGGACAAGTATTTTCAAAATAATCTGGATAATGCAAGTTTGAAAATAAAATCAGACCTCCTTCTGAGAACACTTGTGAGGAAGAAAATCAGAGCAAATCACGTATTTTGAATTACTAATAGGAGTTCCTTGCTTCGGGACCTCTTGCCAATTTTATTCCCTCCTCTCAAATGTCGTTGAAATGGTAGTGTATTTTCATTAGGTGGAGACCTGCTGTTCCTTGTACTTGTAATGTAATTATTTTAACATACCTGAGGAAAGATAAACCTCTTTCAGAACAACAAAATAGTGGGGGAAAAAGGGTAATAATTTCATGATTATTAGTCTTAAATGCTTTCTGGTAAGCATTTCAGTTTTAAGTGTATGGATATGTTAGTGATTGTAGGCCTCTTTAGATATATATATATATTTACGTGAAGAGGATGCATGGTGAGTGATTTCTGGATTAAAAGCCCAGGAATTATGGCACAGTGTTCTAGGAGGCAAGGGAACATTTCAGTTTGGACTTTTAACAGGGCTAGAGTGGAAGGGAAATCAGTGACAAGAAACTGGAAAGAAGATAAAAGTATAAATCAGGTTGTCTTAGAAAAAAAGAAGAACAGTCTTAAACAGGATACAGCTAGCACTGGGCCTGTCTTGTGAGTGATGAGTACAGAAATTAAAATTATTTTGATGCCAGGAAAGCAGAAGGAGAACATGTTGGATTGGAACAGTGAACTACACACTACAATGTTCTGTGTAGTTCACACAAGTTCAAAGCTCACACAACAGATATTAGGCCAGACAAATGGGCACAGAGTAGTAGCTAAAGAGACTGGGGCTTAATTTCACAGTGTATGAATTCTGAGGAATTGTATTCTGTTCATGCAGATCCATATTTCATTATAGATCAGCAGCACTGCAAGCAGAGTTAGTATCAAGCCTTTGTGCTTGAAGAACAGGTACTCATCAAGTCCCTTTGGTTCTGAAGGTCCTTCTGTAACCTGGGTATTGCTTTAACCATACCTGTCTGTGTGGCTGGTGGGCAGTGGTTGATAACTTTGTCTTACTTTTGTCTCTCAGAGCTCCACCAGGACAGGGCTGTGTGACAGGCTCCTGAAGGTTCAGGGGTCCTTGCTTCCCTTCCACCTGTCAGACAAATATTCATGACTCAAGTGTCGACTTCCCTGGGTGATGCATTTCTGACAGCTGGGAGCAGTAATGAATTAACAGTCAGGAAAGAAAAGGGCATGGAATAGCAAATGGGCTAGCCTTACAATCAGAGAGTCTTAGTCTGATGTTTGAATGCAATCAGTGAATGAAAGTGAATGAAAGCAGACAAGCTTTTCTCTTTGTCTTTTTTTTATAAAAAGTGGTCAGAGCCCAGCTGAATTGCCCCAGCAGAGAGTCCTAAGTCCTCTGTTTGCAAAACACTTGACAGCACAGGAATGGTGTAATGTGCCATATGTAATTTGTGTTCCCAAGGTATGTTTCAGAAAAAAAAAATATTATCTGAGAGTTTTCCAGACAAACTCACTGTGAAAAACAACTGTATAAGGGCTATGGACCTTTGAACTGTGTGTTTGGAAGCAGATGCCTGGGAAAGAATGAAGCAGAGTTGATGAAACACGTAATTGAGAACCTTTGTACACATAAACATGTATCTACTCAATTAAATTAGTTCTTCAGAGAAACAGCTCTGCTACTAGAACTAGAAACTGAGGCAAAATAATGCCATGAATATTCATATGAACTTTTAAATGAAATCACTTTAACTCTGTTTTTCCCCTCTGAGTGTTTACTTTCTGCTACTAACTAATGAGTGTTTATTCTCTAGTGAATCAGTGAATTTTAAATGCTTTTCAGAAAATATTCAGGATAAACAAATTTTTTTAATGTGTGATATCAATATTGGCAGAGGAAAGCTGATGATGCTCCTCCAGTGCAGAGCAGGACTGTTCTTGGCCAGGCTACATTACCAAAGTAGAAGATCTGGATGCATACCCACTTTAAAAAACTTTAATGTCAAATGTTCACAAGTAAATGAGTGATGGTAGAATTCTTTACTCATAAGTCATGATCTTCTGGCACACCATTTCTTCACAGAAAAAGGCGGCAAATTGCTGCATTTGTGTTTACTCTCCCAGTTTTGCTGTCTATCACAGAATGTATTTTCACAGAGGACAAAGAATTTCCATTTGTTATTCCCAACTGTTTGTGACAGTGATGCATTTATTTCCCACAATGGGTCAAATAGGATTGCTGCATTGAATGGACAGAGAAAATCTCTCTTGTGCTTATGTAAATTTCAGAGATTCTTCCCTACCTCCCCCCTCCCCAAAGTATAAAATTCCTGACCCATCCACATTCCATCTACATTCATGGACATAGTGAACAGAGAAAGAAAGGAGAGATGAAGCAGAAGAGATAAGGTGAGAAATCATATATCAAACAACGCCATTCCAATCCTTAAGAAAAGAAAACCGACCAACAACTTCATTCTAATTTACATTGGAATGAAAGAGCCCCACCCTGGGAGTCTTAGTGGCTGGAGCATAGTCAGCAGCAGGAGCTGGGGCTCCAGCCTTCAAAGCATTCATGGATTGGAACAATTCTGCAGTTTCATCAGTTATTTATATATATATATGTACCCACATCTTGTTCTTTGCCATGGTATGCTGCTACCAGCAATCCCTGTTTATTACCAACAATTCTTGCCTGTTATTACTAACAATCCTTTTTTTGGCCCCACAGCCATTTGGATATCAGTGTTTGAGACATGTACATTAGTCCCTTGTCTTCTGGGATTCTAGGGATGCTGCACAGGCTTAGGGCCAGCTGCCATCCCGGGGTACCTGCCTGGCACTGGCAGCAGGACATCGCTGCTCTGGCAAGGTCCTGAGCCCTCTCCTGAAGAGGGAGAGTTGTGTCAAGGGGACAGCTACAGGTGAGGGCTTGCACTGTGAATGCTCAACCAGCTGCCTGTCCCATGCCAGCGAGTTGTCCTGCCAGCAAGTGGCATTTGTGAGAGCAATCCACTTCCCTAACTTCCCTCTTCACATCTTCTCCAGCTTGGTAAAATCCTCCTGCCCTTGGCTCCATGCCTGTGCCCAAGTGAAACACCAGTGAGTTGTCAAGTTGTCAAGAGAAGTGTTTCTGGACTGCCCCTGGCAGATCCAGTTCCTTGGCTGTGGGTGTGTGTGGTTGAGGGTCTGAGTACTCTGCCCGTGCCTCGTGTGGGAGGGGCACACTCTGTCCCAGCACCCCAGTACTGATCTGCGTTTCCTTCTTCTGGGGCCAGCTCTGTGAGGCTGTAGAGGCCCCAGAGTTCTTCATCCTCGGACCACTGCCTGCTGAGGGCAGGAGAAGGTGATGCCTTGGCCGCTTCTTGTTCCTCGGCAGCAAGAGGCATGTGATGCTCCTCTTCCTCGGGAGCTCCAGCCAGGGCAGCAGCTGCTGGATGGGTGTCCGTGGGACCTGCTGGGGCAGGGGATATGCTGTGCAAGTTGCCATCTGGCTCTTCTGCTGCCTTTCTGCCCACATTGCTGGGACAGCTGGGCCTCTCCTGGGAAGCAGTGTGGGAGACCTGCAAGAGTGATGGGTACAAGGGCTGGACCCCCAGCTCTCCTGCGACAGCGCTGTGCTCTTGCCCTCTCCACGGAACACGGGCTGGTCTCTGTTTTCTTCCCCTTGGGAGAGCTCTTGGTCTCTGCCATCTTTCCTCTTGGCCAAGGCCTCAGGATTGCCCCCTCTGCCTCTCCCCCTTGGTGCCCGCTGAGGGCAACAGGGGGGACTTGGTGCCGGTGCCAGTGCCCTGCCAGGGAGCTGAGACAGTGCTGGTGCCCTGCTGGGGAACTGCTCCTGGAACAAGCTTCAAACCTCGCTAAAGATGTGGCAAATCTGGATCCAAGCCGCCAAGGATGAAACTGAAGAGCTGGAAAACAAACAGAACTGAAACTTCTCAGAACTTTGATCGCAGTTTTAGTTCAGGCTCAACGTCCGGCAGGCAAATTCTCTCCTAATTAGAAATAGTACAATCAGCAATTGTTGTAGGCTCGCTATTTGTTTCCTTTCAAGACTTTCTTTTCCTCTCCCAAAAATCAAAGGAGTTTGAGGGTATTGTTTTGCTGTTAAAGGCAAAAAGACTGGCCATCCTCCAAGTGTCAGTCTTCATGAAGCAATTTATCAGCAGGCTGCCAGCTTTAGCGTGGCAGCAGAAGATTACAGAAGAACACAAGGGAATCAGAGAGCAAAGCAAACGCAAAGCTTGTGCAAATTCCAGCTCCCATCCCTATCTACTTTGTAAATGAAGCGGAATATCACATCAATTTGTGTTTTAGCAACACAAATATAAATGTGTTGTAAAATGGAGAACGTTGAAAAACCACGTAATAGCCAAGTATTTGCACGCTTGCATTTGCAAGTTGTAAACATGACCACATGATATAAAGAAATGATCTCAAGAAAGAAAAGTAAGCTGGCAGTTGGTAGAAGAATGGAACCTCTTTCCATTGTTTTTAAATTGTGCCTGAATGTATTTAGTTGCCGCAAAGGATATCTTCAACTACCCTTAATGCTGACATAAAGGCTTTTAAAAAATGTTTTAGGAGGAACAGAGTGGAAAATAGTGTTTGTTAATGCAAACATCTCTTTCCCTCCAGTAGGATTATTCTACTTTCTCTCTAAATCAGAGTTTTTCCCTACACTGACATCTATGACACTCCAGCTAAATGCTGATACCTGTGTGTTGAATTTTCCGTTCTTTACAGGTGGGAAATATGATATTAGTTGAATTTGCAGGTGGTATAATTTTATTTTGCTGCAGAAAGATTTGCAGCAATGAAAGTGGTGAAATGGAAACTAACTGGAGAAAGTTGGAGAGATTTCTCATTACCAGTCCTGGGGCATTTCAGGCATTTTATTTTTTTAATTGCCATAAACTGACGAATATAGAAGATGGATGACAATGCAATATACACCTAGTTAGAAAATGAAGCAAGACATGAAATGATCCATATCAAATATGGAAGGGCAGGTAGCAAGACAGAACTACATTAACATAGGCTAAGGGTCTGCATGTGTAAATTTGGAAAGAGCTGAAATTAGAGGCAGCGACCACCAAACAAAACTATTCCTAGTTCAGAAGTTCAGCATTAAGAATAATTAAAAAAAAAACAATTAAAATATATCGCTCTTGTTAATGTTTTAGGGTATCTATGAAATCTATAAGACAAGAAAAAGTAGGCAATAATATCCTTTGCACAAAACCCAGCAATTCCTACTGTGTCATGTTCTTCATGCACAGGAAACAAGTCTGGAAGTCATAAAGGAATCAAAGGCTGGAACTCTCATGTCTCTTCTTACGGAGCAAAGTTAATGGTAGAACCTCTTGCAGATTATTTGTTGCAGATGTTACCAGTGTACAGTGTTATAAAACCCAGGACAGACTGGTAAATCATGTGGTGCTTCAGAAAGCGGAGTGGAAAATGATCTGACCTTGAACTTTAGGAGTTGATTTTTGTTTGTTCAAGTTCAAGGAGTTTGGTGACATAATTCAAACAAATACTTGCACATCTGAAGTGAATACCAATTAACTAAAGCAATTTTGTGAACATTAAAGGCTTTATGACTTTTAGTTTGAATTATACACTGAAGATTTTTTGACAGATAGAATAGTCTGAAAATTACTCAGAAGCATATTTTTTCCTGTGTATTTGAAAAACACTGGAATTCTGAAAGCAAAGCATGACTAAATCAAGAATTACTTGCAATTTTGTACTGACTTAAAAATCAAGTATTCCTATTCTTCCTAAAGAAATCTAGTAAAATTTTTTTTGAACATTGCTGTAACAACTTAAGAAGTTAAGTAACTTTTTTTCAGAAAAAAGGCTTTCAGAAGGTGGTATGTGTGAGATGGTTCTGTTCCATCTTGCCAAACAAATTTGAAAGATTGGCAGGTATTCAGAGCATAATCACACCTTTCTTTTTTTTTTTTTTTTCTTTTATGCTGACAAACCCTATTTAAATATTCTCTATACACTCACTCTTCTGTTCTGTGTTACATTTTACTACATCTTGATGTGTGAATTAAAGCACTGAAATGTGTTTTGAAAAAAAATCCTCCATCTGGAAAAAGGAGATAATGTGTGAGACACCAAACAGGTTGAGTGCTTTGGATAGGTTTCTGTTTCAGAGCAAATGATTGCATTAGAAGTTAGAAAATGAATATGTGGTGAAGACAGCTGCAGTGTTCTTCAAACGCAGACAGCTCCTGTGAGGCTTTGGCAAACTGCTATTCTACTCAAGATAATTAAGGCAAAGTGTTGAGGTTTGGCTGTGGCATTTTCCCCCCTCCCTGTATTTAGGAACATGGTAGAACAGAATTCGAACTTCATGCTTTCTGTTCTTCTGTTTTTATTTCACTCACAGGAACTCCCAGATTCTCTGAGAGAACAGACCTATCTGAAAGAATGGCATGTGAACAATACGTTGATACAAACCATTCCAGCCTACATTGCATTATTTCAAGATCTGAGAGTGCTGGAATTGTCAAAAAATCAAATCAGCGACCTCCCCGTGGAGATTGGTAAGTCAGTTCAAGACATTCAGATATTTATAGTCATGCCATTTAACTCTATTGCAGGGAAATGAGCATCTATGGATATTCACATTAATTTGCTGGTAACTGTCTTCCTTGTTTACAGTGAACAGTCCCCTCTACATTTTTATGGCTCTCTGGCTTTAATTATCCTTGCCAAATTGTATGCAAAACCATGCATGTAGCATGGCTCAAACATGGGAAAAAGTTAAGATGTTTTTATCTGACTCTAAGGCAGTTATTGATTGCATTGGAGTAGATGGAGAGTTGCTCCTGAGAACAATTGGGTTTTTATGTTCCTTACAGGTTAAGAAAAATAGGAGTATTATAGCATTGTAAGCCTCAAACAAGATGAACTGAAACATAAGACTGTGGTAAAACAGAATCAAAAATGCAATCTTGCATAAAATTCGTCTTTTGGATCTTTTAAAGACTTTAGTAATCATCTTCATTTAATAAAGTAGTGTATCACAGAGTCATCAAATCATAGAATAACATGGATTGGAAGGGACTTCAAAGATCACCTAGTCCCAACCCCTCTGTGATAGGCAGGGACACCTTCCACTATTCCAGGTTACTCAAAGCCCCATCCAACCTGGCCTTGAACACTTTCAGAGATGAAGCATCCACAGCTTCTCTGGGCAACCTGTGCCATGGCCTCACCACCCTCACAGGGAAGAGTTTTTCCTAGTGTCTAACCTAAATCTACCCAACATGACATCAGGGGTTTTAGAGAAACAATCTCTTTCTGCCTCCACGCTTTGGCCTTCGTTATTTTAAGCCACGTGCAAGGACTGCAATGTTTGGCTCTCCTGCGATTTTGGATCTTACAATATAAAAGCTTATTTGACAGATTGCGTTGATATTGAGGGGGATTTACTGCCCTTACAAGCAAAAAAGTTGCTGTAACTGGTGGTGTACTTGGGAATTGAGGAAACTGGGTCCACTATGAGTTCACCATTGTTGAGCCCATGGACCAAATTGTGCTAATAAATCAGCTTTCCAGAAGTCCTAAGCCTTCCCCATGACTGGCATTCCTTATGCACACTAACAGGTAACAACTTAAAGGCTAAACCCTCCTCCTCCCTAGGTCTAACTACAAAAAACCAAGAAGAGAGAGCATCCTGAAACACAGAAATCATTTCTTAAACTTTCTACTCTTTCTCTACTCTATTAGAGTAACACTCATGCTTTCGATTAATTTACTCACACTATATTTCATAAAGAAAATTTTACACAGACATTGAGGTATATTTTATAGTTTCAACCTGGCATCTAAAGACACTAACAGATCATAAACAAGACACAAGCAGGAGATAATGGACATAAAATGAACTCTGTTTTGTCAGCACTTTGACTGAGGAACTTGAACAGGCCAGTGAATTTAATGGACAAACACCTTGTGAGACGTGGTTTGAAAGAAAGGGGATATAATATGGAAAGCAGGGGAGAGGATATAGCCTCCTTCCATTAAACAGAAGGTTTTAAGGGATTGCTGTTTAACAGTTGAGGCAGGTAGAGGCAGACAGTTTGTTCTTTCTTCTTGAAGTATTATGCACTCTTCATGAAAGTGATCCCCAAGAAAAAAAATTATTATTAATCCTATTAAAATCTGTTTCCACAATAAAGGCACAAACACAGATCACAGAACCATAGAATTGTTAAGATTGGAAAAGGCCTCTAAGATCAAGTCCAACCATTAACCTAGCTCCACCGTGTTCTGAACTATGTCCCCTTAGTGCCACATATGCAAGTTTGTTTTTTTAAAATTTCAAGGGATGGTAATTCCACCAGTCTCCTGGGCAGCCTGTTCCAACACCTGACCAACCTTTCAGTGAAGAATTTTGTTCTAACATCAAATCTAGACCTCCTCTTGCTCAACTTGAGGTCATTTCCTCTCGCCCTATCGCTTGTCATCTACAAGAAGAGATAAAACCTCACCTTGCTACAATCTTCTTTTAGGTGGTTGTAGAGAGCAATAAAGCTCTTCCTCAGATGCCTTTTCTTCAGGCTAAACAACCCCAGCTCTCCCAGCTGTTTCCCACAAGGCTCCAGGACCTTCACCAGCTCTGTTGCACTTCTCTGGACATGCTCCAGCATCTCAATGTCCTTCTTGTCATGAGGGGCTGTCACTTTCTAGTGAAACTTTATAGTTTCTAGTTTCTAGTAGCAACCACTGATCTTTCAATTGCATAAAAATGATGTGTTTTCTGCTCCTCAGCAGCTTTTATGTTATTCCCATTTACTCACTTCCACTCCATCATGCTTGTCCTACTAGCTTACACCCAAGGTGTTATTTTCTTCCTTTCAATGTTTTTGTTCCTTTTTTTTTTTTTTTTTTTTCATGTAAATGTTTGCCTGCAAGAGCCAGAGAATGTTAGAAAACTGTTTTGCTGTAGGCTCCCCCCCTCAGTCACAGCACTGTGGCACTCACCATCGCAGCCTTCTTACCCTTCTTACCTGTGAACTCATGCCCAGAATTTTATTTTTTTGAGATTCCTTAAATCTAAGCACTCATCTGTAGAAACATAGGTTTGAACATGGGACACTGCATAACCAAATTAACAAATTTTCTGAGGTGTAGATGTTACTTACACAATAGCTCTACATCACAGCAGTAATTCTGGCCTGTGCAGACAAAGACACATATTCACTGACGTACTTTAAAACCAAATTATACAAAAAAGCCACTCCAGGGACTGTGCAACTGAACTGTTCAGCACTTGTTTTGCCAAATCTTCCTAATGGTTTTCAGTCCTACTGAATGTCTGTGTTGATGGATCACCTGTTAGTAATGCAGTGACACTGCCCTTGCTGTTGTTGGCACAAATTACAGAGAAGTTTTGCCTCATTTTGTGTGATGCTCTATTTGTTGATGTGTAAGGGGGGATTCTTGCAAATGGTCATACCTTTATTTCCTAAACTGTATGTGCATACAGAGACAGGCACTGATGAGCACCGGAAATGTTTAATTGTTTTCATAAGACCATGTTATGAAAGGTCTTGGATATTTTGAAGTTTTTGGGCACTGCTTCAAAATGAAACCTTTCATACTTCAGTCAACTTAGCTACTGAATTAGCAGAAGGAAAATATAATCGGTGTGGGTTTGATTTGGGAGCTCTGCCTAGGAATGGAGTGAAGACTGGGTGCTAAATCAGAAGATAAGGTAAGGGGTGTGGAAAGGTTGAGTGTTAAGGTATTCATCATTTTGCTTTCTGTTTACAAAACAGCAGCAAGCAGATAAATATCACAGCTAAAATGTACTTGAGAGTAATGACAGATGGTTGATGCTGGCTGTGACACCCATCTTGTTGATTCTTTAATCGTCAGGCAGAATTGAAGCCAAATTTAGGTTGGCAAATCATCCAGAGGAGCCATGGTGAGCCATGTTAGGGCCACTTCTGATTCTCACAAGAGGGCTGTAAAGGTATGAAAAAACATAAGGTGATAAGAAGATTTTCAGTGCAAAAAAAGCATTGTTGGAATAGCAGTGTCTGGACTAAAATGCCTGCAGGAACTGAACTTCATGTTCCTATTTTACTAGTTTTAGAAGATGGTGCTCCACTCTGAATGAGAGAGAAGAAAGACTCGAATCCATTCTCAGATATTTCAAATCACACTTTTAGTTGTAGTCACCTATGTGCCTGAACAGACCAAATTTGTATCAGAAGACAAATGAGAACACTATTGATTTGATTCTTTTTTAGTAATACTGAATATTTTAATGGGGAGCATGTTAAAAAAAAAAAAAAGTAAAAAAAAAAAAAAAAAAGGAGAAAACTGCAGAATAGAGCTGTCTGCCTTAGAGTGGTCAGGTCTGGTTTGCCCAGGAATAACAGAAAAATTCATGAACAGGGCTGTAGCTGTGAGATTTTATTTGTCTTCTTTGTGAGACTGCAGTTCTGGCTCTGACTACATGGCTGCAGTGCAGTTCCTGCATATAAATTAGTGGCAGTGCATTAGTAATTGATATAACTGAAAATATCCAACAGAATGTATTCTCATATTCACACAGGAAGTAGTGAACTGCATTTTCATGTGATCCCAAAGCTTTTGTGCTGGAATGGGATTGTAAGGCTATATCAGGATTTTTTTGTCACACAAATTATTCATCAAACATCTCAAAGAGCTGTTAATAAAATATTTGTACCTCATTATGTTCTCTCACATTTTTGGTTTGCCAGATATTTAAGATTAAAAATAACTGTGCTTCTGAGACACATTTTAATAAGAAATCACAGAGATTTTTTTGTTTCCTCTCTACCTCACAGTATAAAATATCATTTGCGCATACCATTAATCCAGTTTTCTAGAACTCAAAAGGGAAAACTATTAGTGACAGAGTTTTAAATGACTTCTAGACACCTAAAATAGCTTTTTTCATTAATAGGATTCCAATGTTCTAATGTGTAAGTTTCAGAGAAGAAAATACATATTCTTGGTCTAGTTCTGAGGAACTGCAAACCTTTGTTGTTCATTCAGTATTGAATGTCACTTGTCCAACAGCTCAGCCTTGCATACAACTGAGGAAAATTTTGTTTATATCCCCCATTTGAAGAGGGAGTATTAAACTCTGGTGATGTAAGTTGACCATTTTAATGTGGACTTTTTTGACTCAGTCTTCAATGTCAATCTGTCCTATCACATGTCTCAAGTGGATGGAACTCAAGGCAAGGACTGGGGGAGCACAGTCCCTCCCACTCTGAGGAAAGATCTGGTTCATGACCACCTGAGCCACCCAAAACCAGGTACATCTGTGGGACCTGAAGAGATGCACCCCCAAGCCCAAAGGGAACTGGCTGATGTAGCCCCCAAGCCACTCCCCAGGATGTTCAAAAAGTCACAGCAGTCAGGTGAAGTGCCAGCTGACTGGAAGAAGGGAAACATTGCACTGATGTTTAAACCAAGTGGAAAGGAGGGCCCTGGGATTTGCTGACGTGTCAGCCTCACCTCTGTGCCTGGGAATGGCACGGAACAGATCCTTCTGGAAGCTGTGCTGAGGCACAGAGAGGTGACCTGAGACAGACTTGGCTTCACCAAGTGCTGCCTGACACCTTGGTGCCCTCCCACCCTGAAGTGACTGCACCAGGGCACTCGGGAGGGGCTGCTCACGTCACCTGCGTGGGCTTCCCTAAGGCCTTTGCCGTGCTCCAGCACAACAGCCTTCTGCTGAAATGCAGGGACATGGATTGGACTGCTTGGAGTGCTCATGGATGAGGAATTGGCTGGGTGGTCTCATCCAGAGTGTGCTGCTCAGCAGCTGAGTGTCTGAATGCACCCCAGGGAGCAGTGATGTCCCCCAGGGCTCCGTGCTGGGACCAGTGGCACTCAGTGCCTTCTCCATCAGTGGTGCAGACGGTGGGATGGAGTCACACTCAGCCAAAGCTGCAGGTGACTCCAAGCTGAGTGATGCAGTCGAGCTGTCTGAGTGAGGCAGTGCCATCCAGAGAGACTGCACAAGCTCCAGAACCTGGCCCATGTGAGGTTTAACAGGGCCAAGTGCAGGGAGCTGTACCTGGCACTGGGGCAATCCTGGGTATCAGCGCAGACCCAGAGCAGCCCTGCTGACCTGGGGGTGCTGGTGGAGGAGGGGCTGGACATGGACCAGCAATGTTCACTTGCAGACCAGAAGGACAACCTCATCCTGGGCTGCATCAAGGGCATCGTGGGCAGCAGGTCCCTCTGCTCTTGTGAGACATCACCTGGAATGCTGCGTCCAGCACTGGGGTGTAAGAAAGGCACTGACCAGATGGAGAGAGTCCAGAGGGGGAGACACAAGGATAATTAGAGGGGTGGAGCACCTCTCCTGAGAGAAAAGGGCTTGCTCAGCCTGTAGCAAAGAAGGCTTTTTGGGTGACCTCATTGTGGCCTTCCAGTACCTGAAGGGGCCCCATAAGAAAGCTGGGGGGGGAACTTTTTACAGGAGCGTGTAGTAACAAGACAAATGGCTGTAAAGTTAAACAGGATAGATTTAGGTTAAATATTAACAAGAAGTTCTTCACTACGAATGTGGGGAGGCCCTGGCACAGGTTGCCCAGAGAAGCTGTGGCTGCCCCATCCCTGGAAGAGTCCAAAGCCAGGTTGGATGGGGCTCTGAGCTACCTGGGACAGTGAGAGGTGTTCTTGCCCATGGCAGGGGGGTTGGAACTAGATGATCTTTAAAGTCCTTTCCAACGCAAGCCATTCCATGATTTCAGTGATTCTGTGATTGAAGATCAATGTAAAATTTTTTTCAATTGTTTTGCTCCAGTTTAAACAGGTGAATCTGCATTTGCACTGAATGGGGTCCTTAGACAATCCCTACTTTTTCTCTGACACCTTGTTAGGATCGCTAATGTAGGCTTTTGTAAAAGGTGAAGCTGTATCACCATTATTACTATGCTGCATTGCCTATATGAAATTACAGAGTTTAATTACTAGATTAGCTTTTTAAAATAAATTAAAACTTTAATTTGTGAATAAGTGCAGTTGTAGGCAACAACTATGGAATTGCAGCTCCCATTAAAAAAAAAACAACAAAAAAACCCAACCTTAACAACCTTAATCTGCCAGGGAAGCCACAGATTTCATTGCAGCCTTTACTGCCTCTTCATGGAAAACACAGAGATGTTAGCTGTTTAACTCCCAAATTTGCATATTTTATAGAAATGAAAATTCAGTGCCATTAAGCCATAGTTAACAACAGTGTTGTAGTAGCAGTTGATTTTACTGTTACTACTTTTAACTGGGAAATTGAATGTTATTTGAGTGTGCATGTAGCAGGTGGGGGAGTCAAATTCTGCTCTACATTTGTGCAGCCATGGAGGGGTGTCACCTCCTCTGTCCCCACCTAAAGCCACCTCAATTGCTGTATTACATGCTCATCAAGCCTGGTGGTGACTGGGCAGCGCACCAAAGACAGTGGAGAACTTCTGCACTGAGAAGAATATAAATAAGACCCTAAATACAGATTTCAGGGTAGTGATAGTGCCTTACCACCCTTATCCCCCCTCCTCCCACTGGCAATGTCTATGATGTTAGAAGAGTACTTTGGGATTCATTGCTGCCCAAGTTTTTTCACTCCTTCAGTCATGAAACTGGATTTGAGAATCTTTAATTTTCATGAATTTTGTTGTCTTTTACATTTTTACTCTTTGACAAAACTAACCTAGCAGACAGCTCTAGGGGAAAAGGAGAGTAACTTTCTCACTCCTTTTGCCTGAGAAATGAACAGATCTCAGTCTGTAAGCCCATACAGCCTAATTCTACCCCTATGCAGATTGCGGCTGGCAAGAATTTTAAGCAGCTTTTTAGAGGAAGGAGTAATTGCAGATGTGGTGCTGAATGGAAACAAGGTTGAAATAAAAAAAAAATGATAAAGGAAAAGCAAGTTGTTCCCAGCTCATTTGGTTTCTATCTTTCGAGGTGATTGAGCTTCAAGCAGTAGATCTTGTCCATCTGGTATCCCATAAAGAATTTGATATGGAGAACTATGGAAAATGAATGTTTGTATCTAAGAAAATGGACTTTGAGGCAACAATTGTAAAAATGAGCAAAAGATTAGTTAAACCAGAGGCAACAAGGCACTTGTTTGGAAAGGGAAGGTCATGGTCATGAGGAAGATAATTTCTGGACTTTCTCAAGGAGCAGTCTTGACTTTATTCCTTAATTATTTTGCAAAACTGGACTACTGAATTTTTTTGCTGACACAGTTTGGCTGTTGTTGTCACTGCAAAACAGGTAGAAATATGGAAGGCCTGATAAGCAGGTAGGCTTCCAAAAAAATAGGGAGATAAAATTCACAATTGCAGAGTTCAAAGTCATGTGTTCAGGAGATTTTGTGCAGCAAGTCAGAGATCATTAAATGCAAATAACTGATGAAATTAAATTCCAAAATCTAACAGTCAGAGGAGGACTATCCAGTAATTTTAGGTGTTTTTAGGGTTTTGCCCACCTCTAGCTGACTCAATTGGGGCAGCAGAGTGAGAAACAGAAGATGACCTTTATGCTGTGTAAGGCTGTTAATTTATTACCATTGCTTGGTCACAAACCCAAAACATAGCAAAATGTACAAGCTGCTATGAGAAACTAACTCCATTCCAGATGGAAACAGTATAGCATCCCAGTGTTAAAAGAAAAGACAAAACTTTCCAGTGCTAGTGAATAAATACTTGGTTTTTTTTTCATTCCAGTGGGATTTCATCTCCTTCAACAAGGGATTAATTGACTGAGGAAATAAATTCAGATTCTCTGATTGTCTCTTTTATTTTAAGGTGTTTCTGTTCCAGTGATTACATCATTGCAATGAGGTGGTAAATTGATATTTTTAACACTTAGCATGTGATATAATACCTTTACCTACATCATGATAATAAACCTGGTGAGACTTCCTCATAGGTAGGCTATACTTCTATTATTTTAGGTGCTAAAAAATACAGAAATAAGGTAGTTCACAACTGACACCACTAAGTTAGGTTTATTAGTCTCTTGCACCAGCTCCAATGACCCTTGTCATACAGTAGTGTGCTGGCAAAATAATACTCTTACAGAAAATTTTGCTTCTACTATTTTAACTAAAACAGCAGTTTACAGTGAATAGGAAAGACAAGGTTATCTTCCTAAAAGGACAGCTGAATTTTTGAAATTCAGATTCTGTTTTTGGCAGAGCTAAAAAGGGGAGAAGGCTGGGTGGAAGAGTCCATATTTTTCTTTGTAGTAACCTGTAGATACTAATATAACTGAGTTTTCATGATATATGCCTTGTCTGCCACACATGGGAGGATTTGTGTGGTCCAGCCACCATTTGAAGACAGTGTTGTGTCCTAGGGAAACTATGGGGTTTATGTAAATGCTGTTTGATGGCTAGTTTTGGCCATTGAACTGCATGCCTCTGACCCTGACAGCTGCCATTTCTCAGGGAAAAATACGGGGTTTTCAATTCTCTGTGTTTCTTCTCTGTCCTTTTCCATGGGAAGCACCCTCTAGCATCTGGTAAGGATTGCCACACACTGAGAAAGGGGAGCAGCTCTAAACCCACTTTTGCTTTGGAAGGAGTTTAACTAAGCATTAGTGTCTAAGGATAATCTCACTATTACGACATTGGCTTGAGGATTTGTGCTGTAGAGAGATCTCTCCAGTGTCATCAAAAACACCAGAATTCTTTTTAAGAACTTGATTATAAATAGAAGACTGATTGTTGTGGTTTAGGGATGGTATTCCCCAGTTCAGTGCCCCCACCAAGACTCTCTGAACCATGTGCCACTCTGTTTTGCTCCTCAGCTTTCCCCTTCCCTTCCCCACAGGGGGCTGGAGGGGAGAACTGAAGGCACAAAAGGCAAAGAGAGAACAAATTTACTGGAAACATCAATGAGATAAGAAAACAAACAGCAACACCAACAATACTAGTGACAGAGAGCACAAGAAAAGAGATGATTTACTTGCAAAAAGATTCCAATAACAGACAATAATGGATGTCTCTCTCTGTTACTTTTACTCAGCCAGATGAGTAGCCCTTTTTTCTGGAAGAGACTGCCTTTCCCCCACCCCCAGCAAGGATATGAACTGATGTAGAATAACCTTTGGGCCTGGCCTTGTCCCACTCCAAAAATTAACCCTGTCCTGGCCAGGAACCTGGGCACTGGTATAAAGATCGTGATTCTTGTATGTGTTGTCTTGGTTTACAAATATCTAGTCTGCTTGGAGAGCCTGTTGATAGATGAAGCTGTTCTCTCCCAGTTTCTGACTGCTGAATTGCATTTATGTTTCTTCTGCTTTTCACTTTGTTGTCACCTTCCAATAGACAAATCAGCTTTTGGAGAAAAATGGAGGGAGACTTTCTACCAGGGCCTGAGTGGCAGGACAAGGTGCAATCATTTTAGAGTGGAAAACAGTAGATGTAGATGGGACATAAGAAGATTTTCATGATGAAGGTGGTGAAACACTGGAACAGGATGCCCAGAGAAATTGTGGATGACTCATCATGGGAGGTGTTCAAGGCTGGGTTGAATGGGGCTTTGGACTAGATGACCTTTGCAGGGTCCTTCCAACTGAAGCTATTTTGTGATGCTGCAATTCTGTGATCATCCATGTAATGAAACAACAGGTCTTTCCATAGGATGTTCTCATTTTGTTATGTATTTAATGATTCCTTTACTAACACATCAGCAGTTTGATACATTCAAATTCCTTCCCCTTTAATTATATCACAATATAACTTCCATTTTCTCAGGATAATACAGTTTGAATTTTAGTGATGTTTCTAAACCTAGTATTTACTGAAGATTATGTAATGCTATAATTTGAAGAAACAAGTACTTTGTGACTAAATGTAGCCTAGAATATTATCACGGCCTTAAAACTAAGCCAACAGGGATGATACATTGCAGTAAAGAGAATAATGAAATAAATGCACACATCCATTATTTTTTATGATCAAGAGTATGCAGTGCTGGATACCAGCAACAGAACTTCATGTAGTAAGTGTAGTAGGACTGATTGTTCCTAATGAACAGGTAACATAAAACTTGCTAAGAGGGTTTTCAGTTAGCAGGCAAGTTTCTACGGCGGCAAAACCAAAAGCCAACTTCCCCATTTTGAACTGAGGTTAATAGGTATCTCATTAATGGAAGAGTCAAGATCTTTGCAAGACTTTGCTGCCTCCTTTCAAGCTCTCTCAAAAACCATTGATGATTAAGGGCCTCTATTGCCAACCGCAAAGTTAGAGATCACTGCAGAAATATTTATTAATCTTACTCATCACCACAATAATGAGTTTTTTCTTTGCTAAACTGAGAATGCCTTTTTTTTTTTTTTTTTTTTTAATGCACTGATTTGAATTATCTTACCCTCACAGGCTGCTTAAAAAACCTCAAAGTGCTCAATGTGAGTTTCAATAATTTGAAGTCAGTCCCTCCTGAACTGGGTGATTGTGAGAATCTAGAAAAACTGGATTTGTCTGGAAATATGGAAATAACAGATCTCCCATTTGAAGTAAGATAACAATCAATTTTTTTTTTATTTGGCTTTCAAGGTATTTTATTACAGTCTTCAAATCTTTTCTTGACAGATTAAATCACATTCCTTGCAGTTTCTAGCAATAATAGCTTAGTAGTAGTGTCACTGAAAATGCTTTAGCAGCAGTTAAATGGGACCAAGCTACTTTGTTTTGGTTTTCAAGGGACTAAATTTTGCTTGTGTGTGTTCTGATATATGAAGGAGGACATGATCTTCAAAAGGGTTTGGCTAGTGGCTGCTTATCCTTCTGACAACCTGCTATTCAATGAGATTGAAAGCCACTAAAACTGAGTGTAGGTTACTGGGTAATGGTTCACTTAAAACCTGTGGAAAAAAATTGGGTCCGTGCAAATTACTTTATCTAATGGCAAACACAGAAAGCAACATCATGTTAGCATGATATAAAAGGTCAAGAAGGAGAACCTTGGCATTATCTATTGTGCTTCCATGTTTCTCTGGAGGCTGGAAATCAATGTATATTTGCAGTTATCTGGGTGGTAAGCTACACAGGCTCTTCTGACTTAGTTTATAGAATTAGTTTTCCAAAATCATCAAGGCAAGGGCAGCTTTGGAAGCTGAACATGCAATTTAAAGGAGGGCTTATCAAATAGTTTAAAGTGCTGCAAAGTGTTTGGCCTTCAGTGTACTCAACATGGCTCATGCTATTTGGAACAGTTGCATCCTTGCTAACATAATGGGAGCCTGGTGTTTGAATCTCTGATGGACTAGTGGCTACAGTGATTGGCAGGTAACTATTTAATGAATTAAAATGTTGAATTGGTCTGAGCTGTATAAAGAGGCAAAACAGAAACTGGTGGGCACCCACACAGCTGCTCACTCCATCCCCCTGAGCTACATGATACTGGGACAAAACAGTCCCCAGTTTGGGGCAGCCCCTGGTCTCTTCCCAGAGAGACCACCCTGCACTCCCTGTGCTGCCAGCACCCTGCCTTGAACAGTAAATACAAGTATTTATGACCCCAAGTTAGATTATATGATTCATTGCCTAGTGCAATTGTTGTTAACCTACATTAATCCCACGAAATGCTCAAAAGGGCTGGTCATCAGTCTCTTCTGGGGTGTCAGTAATGGGAACACGAGATTTTAAATGAGCAAGTATGTGCAAGATCTGTTTTGGTAGCAAAGTGGCAACTGGTATAAAACCTAACATAAAGAGTTGTTTCCTGTTTATTGTCCGTTACGAAGTTAAATTTTTATTTGACTTTCAAATCCTTAAAAGTTTGTTCTGTGAAGATCAAAGAAGTGTATGAGAGCATTCTCCAGCGTAAAACTTACTCCAAAGAAATAAAGTTCTGTTTAATATCTTTATTGATGATTTAGGTGAGGGGATTGAGTCCACCATTAGTAAATTTGTAGATGACACCAAGCTGGGGGGAGTGTTGATGTGCTGGAAGGCAGGAGGGCTGTGCAGAGGGACCTGGACAAGCTGGATCCATGGGCTGATTCCAAGGGGATGAGGCTCAACCAGGCCAAGTGCCGGGTCCTGCCCTTTGGCCACAACAACCCCTGCAGCCCCAGGGCTGGGGACAGAGTGGCTGGAGAGCAGCCAGGCAGGAAGGGAGCTGGGAGTGTGGAGGGACAGGAGCTGAACAGGAGCCAGAGTGTGCCCAGGGGGCCAAGAGGGCTGAGGGATCCTGGCCTGGCTCAGGATCAGTGGCAGCAGGAGCAGGGCAGGGATTCTGTCCCTGTGAGGCCACCCCTGGAGTGCTGTGTCCAGCTCTGGGCAGCTCAGGTCAGGAAGGACATGGAGGGGCTGGAGCAGGGGCAGGGAAGAGCAACGAGGCTGGGGAAGGGACTGGAGCACAAGTGCTGTGAGGAGAGGCTGAAGGAGCTGGGGGGGCTCAGCCTGGAGAGGAGGAGGCTCAGGGGAGACCTCGGCACTCTCTGCCACTCCCTGACAGGAGGGGGGACCCAGGTGGGGGTCGGTCTCTTCTCCCAGGCAGCTCTCAGTAAGACAAGAGGGCTCTGTCTAAGCTGTGCCAGGGGAGGTTGAGGTTGGATATTAGGAAGGAATTCTTTAGAGAGAGGGTGCTCAGCCATTGGAATGGGCTGCCCAGGGAGGGGGTGGATTCTCCATCCCTGGAGGTGTTTAGGGACAGACTGGATGTGGCATCAGTGCCATGGGCTGGGAACCACTGTGGGGTTGGATCAAGGGTTGCACTTGATGATCTCAGAGGTCCTTTCCAACCCAGCTGATTCTATGATTTTCTGATTCTATGAAAGACAGACTGCAGCCCAGCAGGAATTATCTAAGCCTAATTTTACCTTGGTTTTTTTACCTAGGATAATGGCCAGATAGACACTGATAACATATATGAAAGTGAATTCAAACACACGTGTTAACCTAACTGTGCATATAAGTCTTTCCAGGTCTGAGTCCTAAGAAATCACCAAGAAACCAAGAATTCAAAACATGTCTTAATTCCATCAACATCCATAAAGGATTATGAGATCATCAGAGCTCTGAAATTGAATTACATCTTATTAGTCAGTTTCCCTGTTCCTTTTCAATCTACTTTCTTTATGACATTTGCAAAAAATAGATTTGATAGATTTGATTATTCAGTGTTTTGTTTTCTTAGGAAAAGATTTTAGGTGATTTATGTTAGTTTGGTTTTTTTTGTTTGTTTGTTTGTTTGTTTTTTAATATAAACACAAAATAATACCTGATGAGCTAATTTAGGGGGAGATATTTTAATGAGATCATTAACACAAGACTGTAGTTGCTAACTGGAAATGGTAGAGGGTGAATGTGGGCTATTACACAAACCCATGCAGTGTCATCAAATACCCATTTAGAACTGAAGTTCCTCATGGTGAAGACAGCTACCATATCGGTATATAAATTTTTTCTGGCATATGGGTTGCCTCTGAGCCCAAATTTTTCAGTCAGCCACATAAGAAATTCACAGGCTGTTATGATGTCTGTTAAGTCTGTGAATTTGTTTTATAAATAAGGGAAACTTCAGGGAAGAAAAGATGCTAAGCACCTCTATCTCGTACTGCTTTTCAGGTAACTGCAGTTGTTAAGGAGGTTTCCAGCATGTAAACATTAGAAAAGGCAACCTGCATGACACTGCACTTGTACAGTCAGTTTCCAGCAGATACTTCTAGACCTCAGTAACCATGTTTAGCAGAGGTGCACTATGAAGCTCAGGGCACAGTCCTCCCTGATGGGACACATAGCTCATAAGATTCTTCTTAGATGGAGATGCATTTGTTCTTCTGGCTAAGATGCTCCTGAGGGTCATGCCTTACACGTTATCCAATCCACCTCCTAACACTGTGATTATATTGGATACCACATATCCAGTGGCTGCATAGAGAAGGGGGTTGATGGATGGATTTATTTGCAAATTTCTTGTATGTTTTGTGTGTGAATTTAAGAATTAGCATGATGCTGGCATCTGTATTTTAGCTGTTGGACAGAGTTCCTGCTGCTATGTTCATGCATGTTATGCATGTTCTTTTTCCAGGAATGAAAGCTGTATTATAAATAAAGAATTTTCTGATACAAGTATGTAGAAAAACTGCTCTGACCTTACTTCTAGGTGTGCTTTCTTTAGAAAGTTGTACTTTCTGCACTTATTTACAGAATCACCCAATTAAATTTTCCTGTGCGTGATATTTCAAAGAGTCATTTTTGCTGTGGTTTTGTTCTTCTGCCAGTAATGTTGCTGCAGCCAAGAGTATCTATAGATGTCACCCAAAGGAACTTGAATGAGAAGAGAGGGAAGATGAAGAAGTTTTCATTTCTTCTGTCTGTTCCATCTGGTGTGGCACGTGCTGTCAGTCACAGGACAGTCAAGCCATTCCACACTACCAGAAACAAGACAGAAATGCTTAGAGGTTCTGATACAGAAAATAAATTACAAAGGGATTTTTTCAAAGTTATTCTTCTTTGAACAGTGTTCAGTACCACATCTGAGCAGTTCCAGTGAGTGATCTCGATGTTTTCTGTGTCATCTGCGAGGTCTGGGTAGTGCGAAGTGAAGGAATTAGAGGCTGTTCAGCATATGAATATTTTGTCAATCAACCTGTATGTGTATGTATACTCGCATTTTCCTGTCAGTCCTACCTAAACTGATCTTTGAAGTTCAGAGAAATGAGAAGGCTATACTTTCCGGCTATTTTAGCACACGCTGTTTCCACAAGATCAAATTAAATCTTGTTTTGTATTTCTGATGCATAGAAAGTTTCAGCTAAGAAGTCCTGATACAAGCAAGTACAGACTTGGAGACCTTTCAAAATCATAGAATCATGGGATAGTTTGGGGTTGGGAATGATCTGTAAAGATCAGGTAGTCCAATTATCAATATATTATATATATTATATAATCTAATATAGGATTGCCCCAGTGCCAGGTACAGCTCCCTGCACTTGGCCCTGTTAAACCTCACATGGGCCAGGTTCTGGAGCTTGTGCAGTCTCTCTGGATGGCACTGCCTCACTCAGACAGCTCGACTGCATCACTCAGCTTGGAGTCACCTGCAGCTTTGGCTGAGTGTGACTCCATCCCACCGTCTGCACCACTGATGGGGAAGGCACTGAGTGCCACTGGTCCCAGCACGGAGCCCTGGGGGACATCACTGCTCCCTGGGGTGCATTCAGACACTCAGCTGCTGAGCAGCACACTCTGGATGAGACCACCCAGCCAATTCCTCATCCATGAGCACTCCAAGCAGTCCAATCCATGTCCCTGCACTTCAGCAGAAGGCTGTTGTGCTGGAGCACGGCAAAGGCCTTAGGGAAGCCCACGCAGGTGACGTGAGCAGCCCCTCCCGAGTGCCCTGGTGCAGTCACTTCAGGGTGGGAGGGCACCAAGGTGTCAGGCAGCACTTGGTGAAGCCAAGTCTGTCTCAGGTCACCTCTCTGTGCCTCAGCACAGCTTCCAGAAGGATCTGTTCCATGCCATTCCCAGGCACAGAGGTGAGGCTGACACGCCAGCAAATCCCAGGGCCCTCCTTTCCACTTGGTTTAAACATCAGTGCAATGTTTCCCTTCTTCCAGTCAGCTGGCACTTCACCTGACTGCTGTGACTTTTTGAACATCCTGGGGAGTGGCTTGGGGGCTACATCAGCCAGTTCCCTTTGGGCTTGGGGGTGCATCTCTTCAGGTCCCACAGATGTACCTGTTTTTGGGTGGCTCAGGTGGTCATGAACCAGATCTTTCCTCAGAGTGGGAGGAACTTTGTTTCCCAGTCCCTGCCTTGACTTCCCTTTACTTGAGAGATCACCATGGAAGACTGTGGTAATAAAGTTGTTAAGTTCCTCAGCTTCTTCTCATCCGTTGTTACCACTTTGCCAGCCTTGCTCATCAGCGGGGTACCCTCTTTCTTTGACCTTCCTTTTCTGGCTGACACACCTCTAGAAGCCTTTCTTGTCATTCTTTTCATCTCTTGCCAAGTTCAGCTGCAGCTTCACCTTGGCCTTCCTCACAACACCTAACCTCACCTCACCTCACTAAACAACTGTACTCTGTCCCTACACTCCTCCCAGGTTACCTGTACTCGCTTCCACTGCCTGTGCATTTGCTTCTTTCCCTTTAGTTTGACAGCAGTTCTTTACTCAATGTCTTTACTCAAAGACAATTCCTTTGTCCTTGAGGTCAGTTTCCCATCGAGACCTTCAGTAATTCCTTGAAGAGCTGAAAATCTTCTATCCAAAAGTTCAGGATCCCGACTTGACTTTTCAGCTGATCCTTATTCCCCAGGGCTGTGAATTCCAGGGTGATGGCTGCAGGATGCTTCTAATCTTTATGTCACCAATTAGCTTTCTCACACTGAAGGACAACAGGTCCAGGAATGCATCCTCTCTAGAAAGGCTTTCTAGGGTCACAGGAGTTTATAGACGGTGCTATTTCTCTGCTTTGTTTACCTGAAATATATAACTATAAATAGTTGTCTCTTAAATCTTTCAATAATGCTGGCAGGTGTGATCCTAAAAAAAAAAAGCTGATGTGATTAGAGGTTCGTTAAGCTCTAACATTAGTCAGGTATGGTTTTCAAACACGGCAGTATCTAGAACAGACATAAATAACTTTTTATACGTTATTAAAATTTCAACAGGTATTTTAAAACTGAAGTTTAACAGCTGGAAAATTTCAAGTCTCTTTTGCTCTGTTTCTGTTTGTCCAGTCCTGTTCATCAAAGCAAAACATTTAGCAGGAAGAACAGAGGCACAAGCTCTATGCCTTTGTAGGGAGACTTCAAATAAATCCCCCTGGGCATTTTTGGTAACTTCTTGTCGTTGTGATCCATGACCAAGACCTCCCAAAGGCAGGGCAGGAGCAGTCTCTACAAATGCAAAATATCAGATTGTTTTACCAGCACATCATTCTTCAAATCTGTAAACTTCCAAATTTTTTTTCTTTCCTTACCATTTTTTTTTTTTTTAATGTGTGTGACAATTACAAAATGAAAGATACAATCAAGGGGTTGTATATTTTTGTATGATATTAATTTTCCAGCAGTTTCACTATCCAGCCAGGCACTGGAAGAACTCACCCTTAGCTCCTCCCTGTCATATTCAAAGGGGCCGTAAAGAATCTCTAAAAATCTTTACTTCTGCAACATTGTTTTGTAAGTGGCAAAAAGGAGTCATGTATCACATTTGTTAAAAAGGGAATTTTATTTGTGGGCATTTTTTGGGACCCCAGAGCAGAGAGGAGTGGTGTAATAAAGGACTTAACTGGGTACTGGGAAGCCAACAGCATTAAGCCAACCTCTGGTGAAAATCTTTACTTTAAATCACTGGGAAAAGCCCAGCTGACTTTAGTTGGACCAGCACTTCTGTGCATACATCTCTCAGTCTCAGAAACGGTTTTCCAGTTGCTTGGCTTGGTTTCATCTCCATCAGGCAGGATTTTGCCTTGCCCTTCCTTGCTCAGGGCTTGCACCCCCTTTGCGTATTGCTCAGCGCTCACGGTGAGCTGCTTTCCGATGCAGCCAGCCAAAGTGCCAATCCATGCAAAGCAACAGCTGCTTCGTGGAACTGACATAAGACAGAACGTCAAGCATTAGCAGGAGGGGTGTGAAACCCAAGAGAGCAGGTGCAAAGGTGTTAGGTGTCAGAGGAGATTCACGGGGGACCTTGCTGCTGCGGGAGCTCTCACAAATGTTTTTAATAGACAGGGGGCTAAAGAAGGATATGGATCTATGTTAGGAAACAGGATTATGCAGTTGGGGAGAGGAAAGTGTGTCAGTTGATCCTGCTTTTGACACTGTGCTTCCAAAGCTTACTAATTAATATAGCATCGTTTCAGAACTACTTCATTATCAGAACAAGTCAGCAGCTAATAATAGCAGTCCACTTCACTGAAGATCTGACCAGTGCTCCCTCTGTGCTGTGGTGGCAGTGACCTTTCATTTACCTTTCACATGACTTCAACAAAAGAAACATCACCTTTCACAGTCTGATTTTTTTTTTTTTTTTTTTATAATAGGAAATGACAGAGAAGTAGTTTTGCAGCATAAGGGAAGACTTGATGGTGACCAAAGGGGCTTATTGTGAACACTCTGACATGGCTGTGTTGTTACAAAAAGAATTAATCTAATTGTAAAATAATTCAGTGGTAGCAAGGAGCATTTGGTACTGTTCTAGCCCTGCTTTCTCTCAAAACAGTTTGAAATCTCTTTGAGTCTAATAGCGAAGTAGGCTTTCGAAATATATGTCCTCCATTCAGCAGCAAGATAATCTGAGGCAGATTTTATGTAACTACTGAATAGAAGTGAA
Source organism: Pyrocephalus nanus (assembly GCA_038380795.1). NCBI lineage: Eukaryota > Metazoa > Chordata > Aves > Passeriformes > Tyrannidae > Pyrocephalus > Pyrocephalus nanus. Next base: position 72,677,328 of record CM076263.1, on the reverse strand, counting down.
GAGGAGAACAAATACATATCACCACCACATTTACCTCCTTTATCTTGCAGAAAAATGTCTGGGGTACCAACGTGCATTGAGCAACAAGAGGGAGTTGTAGGTGAATGGAGAGAAAACACTTTATTTGTTTTTCCATAAAGTGCAGGTAATGAGAGGTGGTGTTTATTTTGTAAGAAGAATCAAGCTGGAGAGTATAACTGAAGTTAATGGATTTTATTTATTAGTGAATGTATTCCTATCAGTAGTTACATAATTGTAGATAGGTACATGATTGATCAACTTCACAGCTGTAAAAAACACTTTGTAAGCCTGACTGTGATTTTTATTCATCATCATTGATCAGTGGGAAAGGCACAAAGACAAGAGACAGCCAGATCAGTTGAAAGCAGACATCATCCCATTTTTTTTGTCTCACATTAAACTCAGGTGAGTTCTCTGCCTTACTAGCACTGGGCAAAAGAGCATAGAATTATACCCAGTGTTAAGTGGAAGTGATGCTGAGGGTGCAAGGGAATTCAGGGGAGGTTATGCCCCAGTGGCTCCTGCTTTTCTTGTTGAAGATGTGCCAGCTGACAAACCTGGGACTCTGTCATTCTTTCAGACTTCAGTACAAAGTGTGATGAGTTTCAGGTTAAGAAGTGAATGCCTGGAAAACTCAGAACAAATGACAGAAAAAGAGATGTTTCTTCAGCTGCTGTGAAGCCATCAAATTCACTACTATTATTACTTGTCATAGAGCTAACTGTCTACTACTGATGGAGTTTAGAAGGAGATGTGTAATTATGCAATACACAATAATAAAAACAAAATTGACAAAAGGTATGGAAAGGTTAAAGTAACTTCATGGATTGTGATGTAAACACAGCTTTGCAAGAATAAGATTTCCAGAGTTCCCTTATCTTTTACTTTGCAAAACTGATCCTGGCCTTTTTTTTTTTTATCTCCTATTCATTTTTAATTGGGATATGTTTTATTAGATTCCCCATCACCTGCATTACTCTAGCCACATCAGACCATTGCTTTCTGGGCTACTCTGAGGTCTGCCAAATTCTGTGACTCAGAGTTTGATGCTCCATGCATCAGTTTACATGTGCAGTGTGGATGTTTGGGATATGTGGCCAGTGCCATATTTTTTCACCTTTGTTGGTGATCATCTGTGTTTCTGTTCACTTTCTCCCATTTTGTTGTGTTGACTATTAATGGCTCTGAAACTGCACAGCAGAGCTCTCTTAATGTGTTTTTTACAGCATAGCATTACAGAGATTTGTTTGCAGCACTATGTGCTCTGGTAAGATAATGTCAGTACAGTAATACACTGCTAAATTGCAGATCTGCTTTATAAAAAATTCAACTTTTAGAAGCTTTCACATTTGAAAGCTGAATAAGCAAGCTGAACATAGTGCTCAGTATTATTCTGCTAGAACATCAGTGAGGTGTTTGTGCCCTATTCTGAGGCTGAAAAAAATTTGAGCTGTGCTTGTTTGAACTTTGGTCACAGAAAAAGAGATTTTCATTATTTGTGTAAATGTCAGTTTCTTCACAATTCTTTGAAGTTCTTAAACTGAAAAAACATACTATTGAAAATTCTCTGGCCTAATCGTGTAGAAGTTTCACCGTATTGAGAGTTGGAGTCCTTTTTGGTTATGTTGCTTTTGTGTGCAACATTATAAAGGAAGAATGCCACATGAATTTATTATTTCTTGCTCAATTGTTAATCTGTACAGTTTTTCCTAATCTTGATTTAGGCCCTTCAAAACTACTGCAATACCATTCCCTCCTCCCCCCCCGCCCCCCCCCCAAAAAAAAGTAAAAAAAGTAAACAAAATAATAAAATCTTTCCATTCTGTTATTGTCCATTATTCACATCTGAATCCCATGTGCTGTTATAATTTATCTTGAGAAAAACTGGCAAGTATTGTGTTTTATATGTAGTGCACAATTGTTTTATTCACTAATTTGGGGTTAATTATTGCATACCACATATAACCAACTATTTATTTGCTTTTTTTGACCACTGGTGCATACTGAAACACAAGACTTTCATGGAGTTATTTTTTTCATCTTTCTGTCTTTTGCCTGGGTTCTGCCAGCTTAAGAAGTGTGGTTTAGTTGACTGTTCTTGCATTAGCTTTTACTTCTCTATATTAGATCTTATTTGTGCTTGTGGAAATCTTCACAGTTTTAGATACATGCTATTAATGATAAATGTTACTCCTTCTCTGTTTTTGTTCAGTAGTCATATTTTCCTTAGTCATGTTAATATCTGTATATGCCCAAAGCATTGCACAGGTATTTGTAAAATGTCATGGCCACAGAGAATTTTACCTGACACTGCACACGATATACACAAATATGCACAGGGTTTTTGTTGTTTACTATTAAAAATTACTATGGCAATATATGTCTCCAGCAGCAATGCGCAGCTAAGCAAAGATAAGTTGCCTGAACTCAATCAGAAGGGAATTGAGCAGTAAACCAGCTATTTGTAACCTACTTATTTTGAAAAAGGGCATAGAAGATAAAGTGTCTGAGCTTACACTGTTTCAATACCGTGAAACCTCTTTGTACACAGTTTATCTTCTGAGCAACTATGCTGGGACAGTACAGGTGACTGATTTTGTTAGATATATTTTTCTTGTTGTTTTAGGGACACGGGACAACATTTAGCATTCCAAGGAGCATTGTGGAAATTTGTGCCTACCTCTTCCTGGGCTTGCTCTGAGCTGATGGAAGAGCTGCTGACATAATGTAGAATAAGTAGAAGCTTCCCAGAAATATAGGAGCCTGGCAGACATACTCCATGCAGGCATTTCTTTTTGTTTTCTTAAAAAGACCATTTTGTCAAGTGCTTCATTAGTGTACAGCGCAAAAAAACCCCAAAACAACCAATGAAACAAAAAACCCAAGAAAAGGAAAATTTGAGGGCTTTCCAGTAAAAAAGCAGATGAGGTTTGTAGGCTTGCTGTGGGGGAGCACCAAAGACCACATGCCTGGGTGGGATTCCTGGAGGGCTCCAATGTGTCCAGAGCCTGTGCCAGATCTCCACAAATTTCAGAGTAGGGGAATTCTTCCTTTAAAATCCCTCTTGAAAGCCCAGCTGCCTAGCAAGCTTTCTTAAGTGTGTGTATGAATAAGTATTCAGTTTATTAGCAGACACAAGAAGAACAGCAATAATTTAATAGCTTAAATTACTTGGATGCTCTAAGGTTTCTCTTGGTCACAAAACAGCAACGAAACACTAAAACCTGTAATAACTCACAGCCTTGTGCTCTTAATTGCACCAAGTTCTTAGAAAGTAGTCAGAGGTCTATTCTTGTCCAGATCAGGAAAAGACCTCTTGCATGTCTGATTATTTTACTAATACTAGTTTTATTTCCAATTTTTTTTTTTTTTCTCATTTGTGTCAAAGCAAGACGTAAAATTTCCTAGAAATACTGTTACAGCATAAGGAGAAAAACATCCTTTGGGAAAAGATGGAAATTTTGCAACAATTTTCTCTGCTAGAAAAGGTCTAATTCCAGACCAGGTATGTCACGGTGTGCAAAGCAGTCTTATCTCCACTTTGAATTTCCCTAATCTGAGGAATTTCCTTTATGAAACTCCTGCTTCAAGAAAAGACAAATCCAGCTACAAGTTGCAGAGTTCTGCTGGTAGACAACTGTAGTATTTGTCAAACTCCTCTAGTTCTCAGCACCACAACAGGCATTTTGTGTTGAATTTTAGTGAAGTTGCTCTGTGCCAAGACAAAAAGAATTTCTACAATTTCTGTTTACAAACAAACAAACAAATAAACAAAAAACCCCATGGAGATGTTTATTCCTGGTTTCAGCTCATCACAAGCCTTCTGACCTCTGCTGCTTCGGAGTCAAAATGTCTTTTTTTCCTCCTATTATTTTGTCTTCTACCTCATTTATAAGCAAGCTGATTTCTGGCTGGCATTACATGAAAATCTTGTTTCTAAGTTTATCAGGCTATCTCTGTTCAATCTGGTGTAGAATGTAGATTGTTGTCAGCCTCCATATGCATGTGGTGAAATAATCCCATCATCACCCATAAAAATTGTGTTATTTTAGCCATAGGACCACATTCTTAATTTGGTTTGAACATTTTTCTTGCACATTTTTTCCAATTATTTATTTTGCGTCTGTCAGTCTTATATCATTACCTGGTCCTCTTCTGCTGATTTTACCTCTTCAAACACACTTGACAATTTTTTCCTTTCAAGTGAGTGTTTACTATTTTATCAATGTAAAACAAAAACAAGAGTCGGCATGTTAAAATTCTTTATTTTAGCTGTCATCTTTGCTTATAATATCTTTTTTTAAGTTGTTACAGAATAAACTTCCTTATCTTTTTGGTGTTTTTCCCATGCCACATTTTGGAAAACAGTGATTTATTCTGGGTTTCAGAATAAGCTTAAATGAACATACTCAGGTTTTTTAAATCAGAAAGGTAACTTCACAGGCTACAGCGTTCTGTCACGGCAAACCAGAATTGTTGTACATGTTTAAGTGGTAACTAAGATGGCACCATCTGAATAGCATCCCTTCCATTGCTATGCATTTTGAAGCAGAAATGAAAAATGTTTTTGGCTTTGTCTATATTCTGTTGCGAAAGTGAGCAGTTTTGGTCATCCCATGGTAAGGAACAGAATATATCTTAATAGGGTTTTTGGATAGATTCAAGAACAGTTTGTCTCCAAACAATCTGGAGGGGTCAGTTGATGCCCATTGCTACTAACATGGCTGTTCTTCCCCTCCTGATGGTTTTAATTAAAACATATGATGAGTGTGTTCCCAAAGTGAGCTACTGGATCTGTTTAGCTTGATGTGAAATTTGTAGCTGACCTTTGGGGGAGCCTAGTTGTCATTTCTAATGTGTGTCCTTAATTTACAAGTTTTGGAGATTTGGAGATGAGATGACTTCATGATGGCGAAATGCAATAATGTATGCAGACCGTGTGTAGCTGCAGCAGCAATGCTATGAAAATTTAATGTAACTAATCAACATAAATTTATTTTTTTTTTAGACAGCAGGCTCGTTTTGGTTTCAAGCCCAGGAAATCATTAATTGGGTGCTTAATTTCATGCACTTGCCTATTGGCTTGGAACAACGGCTATACTTAGATTTAATCACATGATCCACATTCTTATGGATTTTAACTGTGTGATGGCAGTCCTGCTCTCATTGCTCTATGATCACCTGTGATCACTTGTGATCACCTTGTCACTGTGTTCAGTGAGTTAATGAGGTGCTGAGTCCAAAACTATGTTATTTGGGAGACAACATATGTTTTGGAAGGCAGTATAAGTGATAACCTGTACTGCTGAAGTCGTACAAATTGTCTTTGACTTCACTGAGTTTGAAATTTCAGGGCAAAAGCAGATCTGTAGTGCATGGATAGACATTTCTGGGTCAATCCTTTGTAGGTCTTGTCAGTATTAACTTCGTTGGGTTGCTGTTTCTGTTAAAGAGTGTTTAAACATAACTGGAAAATATGGTATTTGAGGCAACTTTATTCCTCTTAATTTGCTGGTGCTAAGTAGAAGGCAACCTGTGAGAAACCGTCATCCAACCTTATCAGTAAATTCCTTTCATAGCAAAAAAAGCAGAACAAAAATAAAACCACACCTGTTAATCCAATAGTTGTTCAGCCCAGGACGTGGTGTCCTTTTATTTCAACCGAAGGTTTAAACTGCCAGAGGGAAAGAAAAGCAGAGGAGCTTTACAAGTTATCTGAATTATTTCTACAAACAAAACTATGAAGATAGGTAAAATGAGCAGTTTGTCAAATAAAAATGGTAAGAATGATTAAACATAGGTACCACAATAAGTGTGCCCAGGTAGCTAGACTATTAAATGTAGTTTTCATGAGGGAGACATGCTTGTTTGAAAATGAAGTGTTATAAAAGGTGCAAGAATCAATCAGTTCTCCAAGAAGAAATGGAATACACTGGGTTTCCTTGAGGAAATGTCCCACACAGCTGCCATAATTTCCAATGCACCGTCTATCACAGGGACTTGTTGGTAACACCTCAGAAATGGATTAAATTAAAAACTCCATTAGGTTTCCACATACTCTGCGAGATGGACAGGTTTTGTTAAATATTACCCCAAAAGAACAGGTGCTGGGGGCTTGCAGCATACACAGTGCAATCGTGGCTCCATGTATTCTGTGGCATGGTGAACCAAAATTTGTATCAGTGGAGTCCATGACTTTATATTTTGTTGGTACCTTTTTATGGGAATACAAACTCCTGAAATACATATGTTTTAATCTAATCAATATTAAAGTATTAAAATAATATCTTTTCCACACTGTACTTCCAAAAATGGAAGAAACAACTGTGTTCCTTAAAAAAAATATTGCTATGTTAGTATTGCTTATAATATTTAATTCAATATAGCACTGTTAGGAAAACATGTAAGACTGGTTACTGCTGCTGAAGAAATAAAATATTACCATCTAGAGTTAATGGTAGAAAGTTTTTTCAGCCTGACAGGTGACTGCATGTGAAAGTAAATTATTTAGGAACTTGGGTGAACAGTAATGTCAGTTTATTTTAACAAGCATCTGCTGCTTTGTGTTTAGAGAAGGTGGCTTTTCTTCTTTGGGGATGGTTCGAGACCATTTTGGTGTTTAAGCCTCTGGGATATCGCTTTTATATTTTTCTGCCTGCAAAATTTTTCGTGGGGAGGGCTTGTTCAAAAAATGTATCAGCAGTTTTAGCAAATTGTTCTGAGTTCAAATCGTTCAGGGAAACTTGAGATATTTGGTTGGGATTTGGAATTGGGATGGTAATTTGAAACCTCAAAGTATAAAGATGGTGACAATTATTTTCTGTGTTCTTTTGCTACTAGAACAGATCTAGAACAGTCACTGTGCTTTCCCTGTTCAAAAGGAGGCTCTGTTTTGTTGGGAAAAAGATTCAGTATGGAAAACTTACAGTATGGGAGTAAATTTTCATTGCTAGGAGTCAGTCCTCAAAAAGACAAAATGGTTTGGAAGTGAGAAGTGTGCTTGCTTTCTTGCTCTGAACCCACAGTGAGATGTGCTCAGAGTGATGCCTCACCTGCTCTAGGGATGTTTTAAGACGTTGGGGGGAGATTTTGAAATTATGCCTTTGACTTGAGGAACTCTGAACCCCCAATTACGTTTCCAAAAGATAAACTTAACCGTGTAGCCACCTGTTAACACAATAGCTCCAGTAAATGTTCCTGAAAATATTTTTCCATACAGTTACATGAGGTTATAACTGGAGAAAACAAGCAAGCAGATAAAGCCCACAGAGTCCCAAAGAATCCAAGAACCTGCACACCACAAACAAAAAAAAAAATACGCCACTGAAGAACCTCAAACCAGACTGGCTCTGACACAACACCAAGCTGTGAATGAGAAAGTGTTACATAGCAATGGTCAAATTAAGATGAAAGTCTCCCAATATTACAGTAAGAATGATCTTGAACAGAAAATGCAGAAAGCAATTAGTAAATACTAATAAATAAAATAATTTTCAGTTATTTAGGATGTTTTTCATTACTTTTTGATTTTGTTTCACTTAATTTCTGCTGTGGCATGCATTCTGCTTATTTTGGAAGTGGAAAATGTATTTGTTTTGGGGTTTTTGTTCCTCCTTATTTTCTGCATTCTAAGATACCTTCAGCAAAGGGCAAGGGATTTTTTTGCTAGGATCTGTAGAGCTGGGTGGTGATGGTGACATATGATTAGAAGCTGAGAAATATAATTTCCATCAAAAACTAGGTTTTTTTGGTTAACATTTATACTCCTTTGATATTCACTTTAGCTATCTGCATGGTTTTATGAACACTGATAATGTGAATAATTGATTCAGTACAGAGAGAACTTCACTTAACACATTAATTTCTTAGCCAGGTATATTTTACATTTGTAGTTAACCTTTATTGCACTAAAGGTTTATTACTTAAAAATGTAATTCCTTTGAAAAGTACTCAAATAAAAAGCTCTTATTATATATTTAGTTTGCAGTATGGAAGATGTATTGTTAAAGATCTTTGAAAAATAGTGAACCAAATTCTCTGTTGCCTTAAATTGGTAGTTTCATTTTCTAATGGTGTCCTAGCAATGCACTCTCAGTGCATAATAGAGTTACAGCAATGGGAATTTATGTAATTTTGATAGCAGTTGTCAAATCTCTAGTTTTGAGAATGGTAACTTGTATTAGTCATATAAATTGTGTTTTGTCACTTCAAAACCAAGTAATTTTCTGGTTCAATTTGCCATCTGAAACTGTAGGGTTTTAAAGAACGAAAATTTTATTGAACCCCCTGGTGATGTTAGAAAGGTGATGAACACTTTGGGAATTATTTCTGAATCCCTTTCTCCTATAAAATGATGAGTTACAGATAAGGCTGGTAAAACATTGAGTAAAAAATTAATAAACTCTTATCCTCCTCAGGGCTTTGAGGGGAATAGAAATGGTTGATGAATGAAATGTCTTCTTGTATTTGCAAAATTTAGCTAACATAGAGCACTGCTTCTTTCTAGCTAAGTAATCTGAAACAAGTCACAGTTGTGGATGTGTCAGCAAACAAGTTCCATTCTATTCCAATTTGTGTGCTCCGGATGTCGAGTTTGCAGTGCTTGGATATCAGCAGCAACAACCTGAAAGATCTCCCAGAAGACATAGACAGGTAGTTTATGTTTTAATTCACTGGCAGGTTTATGAACTATCAGGTCATTTAGAAATTAACAAGCTTCCAAGAAACACCATTATTGAAAAACCAAGTGAAAAAAAAAACCAAACAACAAACCCACGTGTGGAAATGTATCAGATATTTTTGCTTTTCAACATTCCATTAGTATTGATGGGCTATGTCAGACAACAGAAACTACTTTTTCTGTCTCACTGATGGCAATCAGTGAGCTGAATGGATTTTCTGCTGCTTTCGTGGTAATTTATCATTGTATCTGAGTGCAGTGTGCTCTGCCCCGGGTCCAGCAAAGGGGACTCACCACGGGGAGCTGGCAGCAGGTGGGGAGGAGGAAAAGATAAACTAAAGCATATTCAGGTTGCTGAGACAACCTGTCAAATTTCCTTAGTAAAGTAGAAAAATATTGGTAAGATTAAAAAAAAGCACAGAAAATCCTCCCCTTCTCTTGTGAAGCATACATGCTTGTGCACACATATACTCACTGTTCCAGTTTAGGGACCCACTAGAACTAGTTTTAAGCAAAACCACACTGATCCTTTCAATGGGACTTGTTAGCCTGAGAAAGCTCTTTCCTTATTCCTGGGCCTATTTATTCACTCTGGAGTCCTGTGGTGACTTGGTTTACAAAACTTTACGTAGCCGTAAGTAAAGGAAAAAACTTATTAACTAAAACTTATTAAAAAAAAACAAACAACAAACCAACTCTGGGTTATTTGTTGATCTGGGAATAGAAATCCCTGAGGAAGAAGAAATTTCACAGAAAACTCGTTCAGTCTTAACTTTCTCAAGGCCTTTGTTGCTGGGCAAAAAGACTTTTCTCGGACATTGCGTAATGACAGATTATTCTGACAGCAGAACTGAAGTCTTAATTTGTGTTAGGAATTCACATGCATTAGCTGCAAACAGAATAAACCTGCCACTATTCTCCAGGGGGACTGACCAGAGATTTCATCAACTTCAAAGAGCTTTTAAGAGGGTATTTTTCTTTGATGGAAGGATACCCACTCAACCTAAGGATCATTTTTTCCCCCGAGTTGCAGACCTGATACTAAAATACCATAATCAGACATGAAAAAAAAATAAGGTTTTCTTTGTTTGACTTTGGGTTTTGATTTTTGAGTCTTTCTCTTGTTCCCCACAGTACTAATTACCGAAAAACAATAGATGGGGACTTACTGCCTGGCACAGACGTGCCTAGTTCACGGAAACCAGCACATGGTCAAAGCTGTGAGCTGATGAGCTATATTTTTCATTAGTTCCAGGGTGCACATGATGAGGCTTTATATCATGTTCTGTCAACATCTTCTGTATGAAAGCACAGTAAATTTTGTAACCTTTTATCTTGAGTATGCTCTTGATTACTTGTCAGAGGTGTACTATTAATATCTGTAATGTTGAACCATGACTGGAGATTTCCATTAAAGTTGATGAAAATCTGTGAAAGTGGGGTTTGAGTGATTTTTTTTTTTAGAAGCCGAAGACGTTGCACGTAATTGATCCTATTATACACAAGATTAAGTCAGTATTGCTGTTTTGGATAGATGTTCCTGTCTGAAAAAAGTATTTTAAGTCATCTTTATCTTTTATATCTTTACAGGTTAGATCACTTGCAGACACTTCTCTTGCAGAAAAACAAGCTGACTTACCTTCCACGAGCTCTTGTCAATATGCCAAAGCTCAGTTTGCTGGTTGTCAGTGGTGACGACCTGGTCGAGGTACCAACAGCCATCTGTGAGTCAACCACAGGCTTGAAGTAAGTAAAAGTGGGAGAGAAAGGGAAAATATTCTTAAGAAAATAAGGTTCAGACATCAGTTTTCACAAATTCCCACCCAGTTAATATCAGAGTGGTAAAGGGGGCACCAAAAAACTGGAAATTAAAAAGGATCTGCACCTTTCTGATTTTCACCTGCAGGTTGCCTGCATGGTAAACCTGTCTAAACTGCTATTCCTGGGCAGATGGGGTCATAGCAGCTGTCTCAGTAGCCTGGCAGTTAGCTGCTGATAAGCTCAGTGCTGCCAAAAGCATCTTGCTGGGAGAGGGACAAGTGGATAGCAAAAGGTTAAATAAGGTCAAGCGATTTTAGGAGCTCTTTGCTGTGAAATGCCACCTTATTGCTGCACACAGGATAAGACTCTGAGGCCTTTTACTTTGCAGCTGTGGTGGTCACGCTGGGGAGGGGACACAGCTGGAGCAGTTGACCCCAGCTGACCCATAGGGTGTCATACTCAGCATATAAAGCCAAGAGAAAGGAGAGTGAAGGCTGGTCACTTGTTATTAAGTTTTTTTCGTCTTCCAAGGAAACCAGCCATGTAAGCAGAGCCTCTGCTTCCCAGGGAGTGGCTAGACATCACCTGTTGAGAAGTAGAGAACTGGGTTTTTGCTCTGATTTGCTTTGCTCTCGTGCATAGGTTTTATTTTTCTCATTAAGCTCTCTCAACCTACAACTTTTTCATCTGCTTTTTTCCACTTGTCTTGCTGAGGAGTGGGGGAGAGAGAGAGAGCTGCTTGGTGGGCACCTGGCCAGCCAAAGTGAGCTGATCACAGACTCACAGCAATTCATGAGCTTTTGGAAAGCCGTATGATTTGCTGAAACATTTGTCCTTCTGAAAGAAACAATTTTGTTGATATTTTTTCCTTTCTTGGAGTGAAAATCAGAGATTTTCAAAATGCGGTGCACTTAAGTTAGACATTAGGCAAATTGCTTATGTAACCACCTGCAACATGGAGCTTCAGGAAACTTGCAAATACAGTGCAATGCAAGTCCAGGCATGCATTGTAAAAGGGAATTATTAATTATTAACATAATCACGACAAAAATAATTATTATTAACAACCAAATTATTAATAACAAGCAAAAAATAATTATTATTAACATATAACAACCAAAAAGTGGAAGTATGTATTGTTGCCTAAGTGATAGTGGCAAAATTCCAGATTGCCAGGCAATGTTGTTAGGAATGGAGCTTGTATTGCTTATCAACAGATGTGAGATTACAGTGTAGTCTGTCAGAAGTCCCATAATAAAGAAATGTACCTATTATTACGAATAATAGATAAATCTGACAATTTTTAGATGGAAAGTGGAATAGAGAGAAGGTGTTTCCAATAATATATGTATCCCAATAACACCATAATGCCAATTTGAGCTGATGTTCTTTATGCTTCTCCTTCTGGCCCCAGTAGCAATTTCTACAATGCCCTTCATGTTGACCAGTGATGTTCAGCAGCCTGTAGCACATTTTCTTCTGTTAATCTCTGTCTAGATTCGTGAGTCTCAGGAATGGTCCAGCTGAAACGATTGTATGTGAAGACACTGAAGAAATTATAGAAAGTGAACGCGAACGTGAGCAAGTTGAGAAAGAGTTCATGAAGGCATACATTGATGACATAAAGGAAAGGGGTATGTGTTAACTTGCAGTAAGCTTCCTGCCACCTTGGATATAGATGCAGACACCTGTTGGGAACATTTATTTTTGAGAGTACAAGCCATAAATCCTTAAACTGCAGTTGTTTGTTATGGTGTTGAATAAGACTGATAGTGAAAATGCCAAGTGTGTTTTGTTAACAGTTTGGGCTCTAGCTAGGACAATTGATATTGAAGTAATGTATAGGAAGTTAACTGTGTGTTTGTACATGCATTAACCTTAATTCATTAGTAATGTATACAGAGATTATTCTCATTCCCTAGATTTAATTACCTCACTTGGGATTAGCACTAGTGATGTCAAATTCCTGAAGCGCTTCTCCTCCTCAAAGAGAGGCATATTATATATATGAAAGGGTCTTTGTACTAGTAGAACATTCTTTTAACAATATTATCTGTGTCAGGGCAATGATTGCTTAACCACTGTACAGTCAGAGTAAAATCTCTGCTTTTGTCTTTATTGCATATCGCCTGAAGCTTTGCATATTACTTCATTTTGCTACTTTGTCTTATATTTTACCATCATTAAGAAACTGTTGTTCTCCTGAGCCTTTAGTAAAATGTTAGGAGACAAAGGGAAAGTTTCCTGTGAGCCAGAATACCCTGTAGACTCTGTTTTAATCCCTTTGAGAGTCTGTGTTTAGAAATGACGTTTGTGGAATGAATATTTTGGTATCTTTTCATTCCTCGCAGATCATTTAAGTGACCTGTGCAGTGGTCCTATGAGACCTGGTAAAAGAAAAATATGAACAAAAGGCCATAGGATGTGGCTTCAGAATAGTTTTCATGTTCTGATAATGGACTTTTTTCCCTTAATGCCCATGATCTGAGCACTGGAGTATTCGTGCTGTCTGTTTCTAAAGTGACGTCTGCTACAAAAGCGCCAGATTCCAACACTGGTGACAGTGGTGGTTAAAATGGAGGGAAGAAAAGAATGGAGGAAAAACTGGCTTTAGAGATAGTCATAAAACATGTAGTGGTGGAGTTGCATTTACATGATTACGACATGTGAAGTTTTCCTGGCTGCCTGAAACTTGCATTTGGACTTACAGAGAGCAGTCCAGTTCATGCTCCTTTGGGGCAAGGCAGCTCAGGGACACACAAGACAAAACTTACCTCCACGCTTTTTATGATGAGTTTGGATCACGGATCACTCTTGTATTTCATGCTTCTGAACTTCTCTGCCATGGGTTAAGCCAATACCTGCTTTTGAAAAACAGACTGGAGAAGGAATAGCTCCTGCAAAATACAAACCAGCAGAATTTCTGAAAGATAGCGCAGAGATAATTTGCAGAGTACCTTTGAAGTAAAACCAAGCCCAGCTGTTTCTAGTTAAGGGTTTCATTTATTTGTGCTGGATTGCACAGCTAAAAATCTGAGATGTATTTCCTTTTTTCTCTTTTTCACAGAGTCTACTCCTTCCTACACTACGAAAGTGTTACTCAGTCTTCAGCTCTGAAGATCAAAAACCTCTAAATCATTAGTGAATGTCTGGAAAATCCTCTTTTTATCCACCTGAATAGTAAACACTGGAAAATAGAGATGACCAGAATTACATCAAAATCATAATGAATTATTTATTTGTTACTGTAGTTGTTCCCACTAACTACAGGTAAAAACAAGGGGCAGTAGAGCCTTCATAAGATGCTGTTTCACATTTTAAGTCAACATATTTATTTTCAAGTTCGACAGCAATAGTCACTAATTTGCATATAGACCTGCTGAAAGTAAATATTCACCCAAATAAAATATAAACAGGCATAGATGAAAGATGGAGACATTCTATGTTGTAGCTGAAGCAGTGGAACATAAAACATGATCTTAAAAAGAGATCTGATTTTCTAAGAGGGGATAATTTAGAAAATTATTTTCTAATTCCAAAAAATGAATGTAATCTCTTGGGGTTTTTTTAAGACCAAATAACGCATTTACTTATTTTCAATACTCAAAGTGAGAACACACCCATAGTTATTTGCATTTACTTTCTGTTCTGCAAGAAAATTTTCCTTCTTGGGATTTTCAGTTAACTTTTTAAAGCTTAAACAACTTTTTGTATAGAAGGTTGTAGCAGTTTTCCTGCCTTTTTTTTTTTTTTCCCAGCATACTATAAGATTTTACCTGCTTGCAAATTCAAGTACCAATGTAACTGAAACTTCTGTGCTAAGCAGTCTTACACTAGTGTATTAAATAAGATTTTAAGGACTAAGCAGTATGAGCTAATGCTATCACTAAAATGATGATAAGGGTCTTCTATTAATGGTTTCAGATTACAGGATTTTGTGGACATTTATTGGAATTTTTCAAGTTGTGTAAGAATAAGTTTGCTGGTAAAAAGTTATGTTGCTTGCTGTTTAATAATCTGTTTATATATAATTATCTAAGTGTATATAGTGTAGGCCTTCAGAAACCTAGTTTTACATGTACTTTTTGTTTAATAAATACTTTTTAATCTAAAAAGATTGAGATTTTGAGAATTTAGATCTTAATTAGACTTAAATTAGAGAACTTGCATGGTCCTAGACTTATGAGTGCAGTTAAGTGAAATGATATTTACATTTTGTGGGTTTTTTTGTTATAGATGAGATATTTTCAGCTTTGTGCAGTAGAATGCCACTTAAGTCAGTCCTATTTAAAAAACAAAACAATGAAGGATATGCTCCACAGACTTCCATTTAGAAAAAAATATCCTGATTTTGACGTTTTCTTTTTAACATTCTAGCATTCAATCTTTTAAAAGAAGAGAATAGGTGTGTTATTTATTCCAGTTGCAAACTTCTGCAGTTATATTACTATCTAAATGAAACCCACTCTAACTGGCCTCTAAGTGTTCAAGCAGATCTTAAACTTAAGTTCTGATTAAAGAGAAAGTTAAAAAACTCTAAGAAAAATTTACATTGGTCTTAAAATCATAGAAGACAATTCTTTAAATTGCTATTAGATAATGAAATAGGATAAAATAGTAGCAATTAAAGTGGGCTTAGAGAAATCAGGCTATGTGAAACTACCCTACCAAATTTTTTCTACTGAAATTATGCATTTGGTTGGTCAAGTATGGATATTCGTGTAATAAACTTCTATGAGACATCTGTTTTGACATTGCTTGAAATTCTATTTTTAGAATCCTATCATAGTCTAATATCCACTAAAAGATTGTAGGAATGGAAATCACAAGCTCTGTGCTTATAGAATTGAGATGGACATTTTGGGAGTTCCAACTTTACAAACAGCTAGGGATGCAGACAACCAAAAATGTTAGTGCAAATTCTAGTACAGAAAGTACTTGAATAGAGACATTGTGTAAGTACTTATTTAGCATTGCAGATAATCTTACTGAAGAGATTTTTGCTGTTCACACGTAAGAGTGGTGCAGATAAACTGGGGGACAGTCAGAAAAAAACACAAATAGCATAAATAAAACCCATGTATTTTTAACTTGACTGGACAGTGTTGTTCACAAGTCCATTTGCTTGACAATATCTACCCATGCAAAATCAAGCTCTAAAACCAGGATTTTTTAACGCAGCAGCAAACTTAAGGCAGAAGGCTAAAACTAGAACTGACATATCTGAACTAGAAACAGAAGCTCTGTTTTTCAGTAAAAGTAACCATGAGACAGCTTACAAAAGACTCATAAATTCTCAGCCACTAGCAATCTTTAAGTTCAGGTTAACACCTCCCTAAAAAAAGGTTCTGTAACATTTAAGTCATGTAAAATGCAAGGCAGTGGTGCACAGGGGATCCAGCTAGTGCTCTCCAACTTGACTTTGGACACCTGTGAATCTAATTTTCATGGAATAACAGATCAGTTTCAGTTGGAAGAGACATTCAAAGATCATCTACCCCAACCCCTCTGTCACAGGCCAGTCTTTTACTGGGCCAGGTTTTTCAAAGCCCAGTCCAAGCTGACCATTCACAATCCCCGTGACAGGACATCCACAACTCACTAATCTTGTAAAGAATTTCTTCCTTAGATCCAATCTAAAACTAATTCTACCCTCTTTCAGTTGCAGACTGTTACCCTTTGTCCTGTCACTACAAACCCTGGTAAAAAAATCTTCCTCCCTCTTTCTCATAAGCCTATTTATGCTGACTAGCTGCAGCAAGTCGTGTCTTCTCCAGGCTGAACAACCTCAGCTCTCCCTCTCAGCTTTTCCTCAAAGCAGAAGTGTCCCAGCTCTCTGATCCTTTTTTGTGGCCCTCCTCTGGACCTGCTCTAACAGGGCCAAATCTTTCTTGTGCTAGGAATGATGCAGCTCTCCAGGCAGAGCAGAGGGAGATAACCACCTCCTTGGACTTGCTGGCCATGTTCCTTTTGGTGCAGGATAGGGCTGGCCTTCTGGGCTGCAAGAGCACGTGGGCCAGCTCATGTCCTGGTTTTTTTTTTTTTGCCCATTAGTCCTTCTCCACAGGGCTGAGAGCTTTTATTCCGAGCTCTTGCAGAACATTACTTCCTCAGATCTTACCCACAGAAGGAAAAGGGCATTTTTGTCACAGAATTTGTTAAATGCCTCTGTTTAAGGGGAAGATGAACTGTCTCCATTACACCTAAGACGTCCAGTGGGTACTGCCAGCTATTACTGAAAGTCCTAATTTCAACATAATTGCCTTTGAGTTCTACTTCTGTGTCCTTTACAGTGAAAATACTATAAGAACACACTTATAATTTTAAATATAACTGTATTAGTGTCATTTACCACAGTAAGAAATCTGTATGTCAAAAGATACCTAATTTTGAATTAGATCTAATTTTATTGCTTATCTATGCAACCTCTGTTCTACTAGCAATTGTGTTTTAAACTATTATCTTTCACTAGAAAACAACACCACCAGAGAAGAGATTTCTGTTATTTGCCTGTTTCATACTTTCTTTTTTGATTTTTGAAAATGAACAATCTTATGAATGAGAGGAATTTTGTGTGCCAATGGAAATTTTTGCTGTTTACAAATTTATGATGTCAAATACTTACATTCCTAAATGAAAGCAATAGGTTTTTTAGTTCTGCACTGCATTGTCTACAGCAGTTCAAATACTACACTTCCTAATACCCAATACTTTGTTCTGCTTTGCAAGTAGCTGCTATTTCAAAGCAGAAAGATTGTGAGCAATTGAAATATGTCTTCTAGAATACACACCAGCTCAATGTGCAAAAGTAAATCAGATAATTGCTTTTAATGGTGTTCCTTTTCCTTGTTCTACATTGTGGCCTTCTTTCTGAGAACAGCCAAGTATAGTCTAGGAAGACAAACTTATAAAGACAGCAAATAACTGGAAATTTAATTAATGAATGCCTAAGAATAACATAATCTTCCAACAGATATTGGCTTAAAATTTACAGTTAACACTGGACAATATATTCTTTTCAGTTTTTTTTTTTACCCTTGAGCATTTGTGCAACACCAAAACTGTTTTACTGTGTTTCTTTTCTTCTAAGGAAGCACCAAGCAAAATAACAGACAGGGAGTGCTCTTTCCTTGATGTCGTGACAATTTTAGCAGCCTCTAGGTCCTGGTCCATGGATGATTTCACAGAATCAGAGAATGGCTTGGATTGGAAGAAGCCTTGAGATGATCTAATTCCATCTCCTGATGTTTCCTGCCATGGGTAGGGATAAATTCCAGTAGACCAGGTTGTTCAAAGCCCCATTCAACGTGGCCTTGAACACTTTCAGGGATGGGGCATCCACAGCTTCTTTGGGCAATCTGCTGCAGCGCCTCACTACACTCTGAGTAAACAATTTCTTATAATACCTAATTTAAATTATTCTAAAGATTAAAATGCTTCCCCCCCTTGACCTATCACTATCAGTCTGCATAAAAATTAGCTCTCCTTTTTTTTTCTATAGGTATTGGAAGGCTGCAATAAGATCTGCCCAGAGTCTTCTCTGCTCTAGGCTGCACAACCCCAGCTCTCTCAGCCTGTCTTCGTAGGAGAGGTGCTCCAGCCCTCTGCTTGTCCTCACAGCCCTCTCTAACAGGTCCATGTCTTTCCTGTGCTGAAGATGCCAGAGCTGGTTGCAGCACTTAGGATGGGGTGTCACCAGGGCAAAGCCCTGCTGGCTGTCTCAGAACATGTCCTTGTCTTCTATGTGCCTTAGCATAACTCTGAGGAGGGTTTTGCTCCAGGATCTTCCCAGAGAGAAGTGAGGGTCATCAGACTACAGTTCCCTGGGTCTCCCTTTCTCCCCTTTTAAAAAATAGTAGTCATGTTTCCTTTTTTCCAGTCGTTCGAGACTTCACCTGACCACCATGACTTTTCAAATATGATGGGGAAATGCCTGGCAACGACACCAGAGTGTATCCTCAGGATCCCTGGATGCATCTCACCAGGTCCCGTAGTCTTGTGGTTATTCAACCTCGTCAAGTGGTCTAAAAGCTGCTTTTCACTGGCCAGTGTGAAGGACTTCACTCCCATAAATCCACCTAGGTGGTTGGGGACTTCAGAGACATGGGAAGCCTGGTGATCAGTGAAGACTGAGGTGAAGAACTCATTGAATACTCCATCCTTCCCCGTATCTGTTGATATCAATTCTCCCTTCTCATTTGTGATAGCAGCTAGGTCATAGTCCTCTGACTTCACTGTGATTTCCAGCTCCTCATGCTTGTTACCAGTGCTGCAGGCAGTGGTGTAGAGGCACTCCATCTGGGTTATTGATCTCTTCACCTTTTGGGAGGAGCCTTCCCTAATTCCTTGGGGATGATTTATGGGTGTTTCCTTGCTGCTTCCTGGAAGTGCTCTTGTTTCCTTGTTCCTCTCTGACGCTTGGAAATACACCCCCTTCCCCTGCTGAATGTAGTTTAGAGCTCTGCTAAGAAGTCCAGCCATCTTCCTTCCCAGAACATGCTCACACCCAGTCAGGTGATCCCCATCTAGTATCAGTGCCTGGTCTTTTGAAGGTGCACCCCAGACTGCAGAATCCCAAACTCCGAGCATGGCACGAGCCATGCAGTCAATAACTCACTTGATCCATTCCTCCCCTTCTTCCTTGGTTCCAGTCCCCAACTGGGAGCATAGAGGATACAAATACCTCTGTTCCCAATCCCTTCAACACCTTCCTGAGGGATGTGAAGCCCCTTTTGATGTTTTGCAGCCTCCTTCTTGCAGCATCATTCAACTCTGTTTGAAAGAGCAGGAGTGGATAATAGTACTCTTGTTTTACCTGGCTTGGCAGCCTCTTTGTGACACTGCAAATGTGAGCCCCCAGTACCCAGCAAACCTCTCCAGAGAGGTTGTCCAGATGGCAAATGGGTGCTTCAGTGCCTCTCAGTGAGAAGTCACCAATTGCTAACAACAATAATGCTTTTTTTTTTGTGCCACTCTTCCAGAGCAGGTTAGCTCCTGCTTCACAGTGGGTGGGAGGAAGTTGGAAAGTGGGGCTTTTCCCCTGTTTTCAAGACCTCATTTGAACTGGTCCTAACAAATTGAAGAACTGTAACTCGACATAACTCTGGTTTTGTACCACTTGAGTGACACTGAGCAGCTCAGGAAGAGTTTCCTCTCTTTTCAGTAGCTGAATCTGCTACTTGGGCTGACTCCAGCTGTGACTGTATTTGCTCTCTTCTTCACTCCACTGGTCCATTAACAGCCATGGTATTGCTTAGTGTGAAGAGGGTATCTGCATGGTGTTTTCATTATCTGCCAACTGCCATTAATAGCAAAATATCATTACTGTCTCTTACTGCTCCCTGGAACTTTCAGTTTTCTCGTTGCCAGCTGCAAGATAACTACTTCAGGTTCAGGAAAATCTTTGTAAAGATGCATTTTGTATCTAAAATGCAATTACATCTTAGACATATTCCCTTGGCTATGTTCAGAGTTTCTGCTTTCCACTGATGCTTCCAGCCTTTTCCTAAAATCAATAGTGACATTTATAAAGTAATTAAATTAGCTGTCAAATCCTGGTGAATAGATCTGTAAGGAAGAACATCAGCTTACAGGACTGAAAATCAGTTTTAGACTATAAAAAAAAAAAAATCAACGTTTAAGTTCAAATTTAGATATACAGCATTGCATCTTCTTTTTCATTTTTCTACAAAGATTCAGACAATTTGAGGCTCAGTCAGCCTTAGGGCCTGTGTATTGTGTAATGACATAAAATAATACATTTACAAAAAAACCAATATGTTATACTGTAGGGCTTTGAGCTGATAAAATGTTATTCAGTGTTTCATTCTTACTCTGTGTTTGCTGATTTAAAAAAAACTGAAACGGTATCTCAACTGTGGGTTCTATACAACTTTCTGTCAAGATAAATATTCGAAAACAAGTTGATGCCAAGTTTGTTGTGGTGCTGCCCTGGCCCCAGAGAGATGGAGCAGGTCGTATGTCTGCCCTCTGTTCAGAGAAGGTGAGTTCAGTTGTTAGATATTGGTATCTGCAGGAACCACCACTGATGGCTCCACCTGATGCCACCAGGTAACGAAAGGGGACTGAGCCTTTAATTTATTTTTAAAATGCAGCTGTGTTTTCGCCTCTTTGAAGTGCTTGCACACTAATGCACACAGCATGAGGAGCGAACAAGAGCACTTAGAGAGCTGTGAGCAGTTGCAGCACTGTGACCTTGTGGGGATCAGGAGGATGTGGTGGGACGGCCTCTGTGAATGAAGTGTTGTGATTCAGGATCTTTGGGAAGGACGGCCTGAAAACACGAACAGGTTGGGCTGTCCCCTTGTGTGGGAGAATAGATGGAATGCACTAAGCATTCTGCCGGATGGACAAGACATCAGGGTGTTTCTTGGCTGAAAATAAATGGAAAATTCCTGCTGGAAATTACAGAGGATCCAGCTAGGAGAGGTATTCTGCTGCACCTTGTTTCACAAAACAGCAAGGGATTGTGAAAGGCAAAGGCAGCCTTAGCTGCAGTAACTATAAGATGGTGGAAACTGGGATTCTGAGACAAGAGGGAACAGAATAAGAACACAACTCTGGGTTTAAGAGAGCAGATTTTGGTGCCTTCAAGAACATACATGAAAGTGTCCCGTGGGGTAAGAGCTTAGAAGAAATAAAGGGGCCAAGAAAGCTGATTGGTCCCCAAGGATCACCTTCTGTAAGCTCAAGAGCAGTTTGTGCCAGTGTGCAAGAAGTAAAATAAAAACTCAGAGAGGCCTGTGGGGCTGAACAATGAGCTCCTGTAAAAACTGTAAGAGTTAAAAAAAAAAAAAAAGCTACAGAAGGTATACTTGCAGGGGAAGGTAACCTGGGAGGAATAACGAGGCACTGCCCAAGCATGCAGAAGAAAGCATGGCTAGGAAGGAAAAAGTCCATTTGGAGTTGAAACCGGTGGAGAATGTCAAGGATAACAGGAAGTGCTTCTATAAATATGTTAATGGCAGAGGAAAGATCAGGGAATATGTGGTCCTGCTGCTGAATGTGGTGGTTCCACGGGACATGGAAAAGGCCAAGGTGCTGACCATCGTCTTTGCATTAATTACTGCAAGGCTACTCCCAGTATTCTCTGACTGATCATGGTGACTGGGAGAAATGCCTGAAGACTGGCAGAAAGCAAATGTCACTCTCATTTTCAAGAAGGAGAACTCAGAATCCCTGGAAACCATTTCTAGGTACACTGACAAGAAGATCATGAGGAGCTGTTAGCACGGCTTTACCAAGAGGAGTTCACACTTGGCCAACTGGATAAACTTCCACATTGAAATGACTGGCCTGGTAGATGAATGGCCAGGCCTAGAGGGTGGTGATCAGTGGCTTGAAGTCTAACTCCAGGCCAGTATCGAGCAGGTGTCAAAACTAAGTCTGGTCCTGTTTAATATTAGAAGAAAAGCCTCGGAGGAACCTTATAAATGTATATAAATACCTGAATGAAGGGTGCAGAGAAGGTGCAGCCAAGCTGTCTCCAGTGGTGCCCAATGACAGGACAACAAGTTGTGGGCACAAACTCAGACACAGAAGGTTCTTCCTGAACATCAGGAATCGTATTTTTACTATGAGAGTTACTGTGAACTGGCACACATTTTCAGTTAAGTGATGAATTCTCCATCCTTGGAGAATAAAAAAAATTAAAAACTTTCTCTACATAGCCCAAGGCCCTCTACTCTAGATGACCCTTCTAGAACAGGGGTATTAGACCAGGTGATGCCTTGAAGTCCCTTCCACAGCTCTGTGACCCAGGAACAGGACAGCAGTCCTGAAAACTGTCTTGCTTCATGTTGTTAATTCCATCTGTAAGGTTTCAACACTACTGAAAGTTTGTATGGCCTGTGTGCAGGTTCAGTAGGGCAGATTTAGTGGAATAGTGTTATCTTGTCAACTCTGACAACCAGAATATAAATCCTGACTGAATATTTATCTAATGCAGTAATGTTCAGGAGGGCTAAAATGAAATATCTTAAGTCATGAGTGAATACTGCCTGACATCCATCATCATTTGCAGCTATTCCAAGCTGCTTCAATAAACAGAGAAATTTGGTCTGTGCTGGAACTGCTTCCCTCCACAACTGCTGGAACCAGTACCACTATACTGTGTATCAGATCTATGGATTAATACCTGTGAGTATTGTAAGGAAATTCAGCAGATGTTTGCAACGGTGCTGCCACTTTTCACACTTGTGGAAATGTTTCAGGCCCCTCTTGCCTGTCTCTTGGCGCTGAGTGGTGAGAATCACAGAATAGTTTGCCTTTAGTGCCACAGGGCTTTACACTAAAGACAGACACTTGTCAGCTAACTGGACAACTGTGAGCTTGGATGCTACAGCTCTTGTTAGAGGTGTCTTGTTTTTGGTGTTAAAAAACCCCAAACAAAACAGTGAAGAAAAAGCAGTTTCTTTGCCTTGTTTAAAATCGAATCTGAAATATGGGGAGGTGTGACAAGCTCTGGTCGGCAAGCAAAATAGTTTTAAATATAAAAGAACGAGTGAAGGTGAGAATAATTTTAGAGGAAGTCTCTGAAGTCACTAACAAGATATCCTGGTCAGAGTTTGACAGTCATTTCTTTTTGGTATGTCAGCATAATTAGTTTTTCTGATTGCTTTCTGCCACCTCAGGGAACTGATGTGAATTAAGTTTTTTGAGGGTTATTTTTAATTTAGATCAAATCCTCAGTCTGTTTGACTGTATCTACTATCACAGAGGGGTTTAGGAGAGCATTTCCTCTGAAAACACCCTCTAGCAAGACCTGAAATAAATGTTCAGCAAACTACAGCCTTGACTCATTAGCAAACAGGCTGTGAAGGAGTTGTAGGTTACCCAGCTAGACCTGGCTCCTGACATTTTGTGATCTATTTAAAATCAATGTAGCAGATACACATGGGAAGTGCCACTGTGAACTATCAGAATAACAATTGTAATTGGCATCTCTGTAAAATCAAAATAGGAATGAACTCTGAAAGCCATATCTGTGATACTTAAGTATTGCATTTTGCATGCAGTCTTCTGGGAATGGTTGTCCATCCCTCATGCTCCGTGCAGTTACTGATTTCAAGGACGTTCATATCAGGCTGATGGTTTTGCTTTCTTTCCCCCAAAGCTCACAGAAGCTCATAATGAATTCTTTGTGACCTTCTTGAAAACCGTATAGACATAAGAATACAAGAAACAAGAAAACCCAAGGCAAACTAACCAGAGAGTCTAAACGAGGGCAACGAGGATGGGGAAGGGCCTGGATTTGAAGGCGTGTGAGGACACTGAGGGCACTTGGTGTGTTCAGCTGGAGCAGAGGAGACTGAGGGGAGAGCTCAGTGCAGTTCCAACTGCCTGGGCAGGGGCAGAGGAGGGGCAGGACTGAGCTCTACTCTGGGGGGAGCAGGGACAGCCCCCAGGGAATGGCTGGAGCTGTGTCAGGGCAGGCTCAGGGTGGATCTCAGGGAAAGGTTCTTCCCCCAGAGGGTGGTTGGCACTGAACAGGCTCCCCAGGGCAGTGGGCACAGCCCCAAGGCTGCCAGAGCTGCAGGAGGGTTGGGATGATCCTCTGGGGCTGAGGGTTAGACTGGATGATCCTTGTGGGTCCCTTCCACCTTGGCATATTCTGTGATTCTCTGTGTGGGAGGCAGGTAGAAACCTTCAGACCCTTCTCCCCACCTCTACTCTATACCTCCATTTGTCTCTTTTGCTGTGGGGTGCTGGATGACTGTCCCTGGACACCTCCCACATTCACAAAGCACAGCTCCAACCCATCAGGGTCCCTTATTTGACCCTCCTTGTTGTGGCTCTGCAATGTGCACTGGTGGCCAGCACTGGTTAATGGGCATTTCATGTCCTTTCCTTGCCTGGCTTGAGAAAAGATGTGTGCCCAGGACTGGGATACAGGTGCTGAGAGTGGCTTGTGCAGCACAAAACCCGGGTGTGTCACCGTTTGCCTCATCCCTGGGACTTGTGTTGTGGCCTGGAGGTATACAAATATATGTTGCATACTTCACTACTCCTGTTTCACAGCTACTTCAGACAGGCTTTGATCAAATTATTAGGAATCATGTTTAATAATACACTTTAGAACACGGAGATTTTCCTCCCCAGTATTATTGCTACGGAAGATTATTGTGATGTCTAGCACTTTAATTTAAAGCCTTGTCATATTTTAGATGTAGAAAGACTTATTAGAAGGTAGGGATCATTGTAGTGATACTTTGATTCCATATAATTCATGCCTCGGAAATCAGTGGCATTTTCCCAAAGGAAAGGTATTCCCAAGATCTGCTTTTGCTTTTGAAGTCATAGTAGACATCTGTGGTAACTTTTCTTCCTTGAAGTTTCTGAAACTTGCTGATTCAACTTGAAAGCTGAGATTTGTTTTTAGAAGTCTGAGCAATCCCCTCTTCCCCCTCCCTTACCTGCCCCAATTACATGGAGAGTTTTGCAGAAATTATTGTGTGATAGCAAAAAGACAGAGGAGTGCAGTGTGATAATTACTACTGCTTTAATGTCACATAGGATGTAAACTGACTTATATAATTAGTGTATAAATTTCACAAGGTTATTGGATTGCTTTTCTTGACAGAAAAAAAAATTTTCTTTTTTTTTCACTCATGTCTTTTAGACCAGATCTATTTTCCTTTTTTTTTTTTTTTTTCCTGTTTGCAGATACTTTCAGCTTATTTTAGCTGTTTTAGAAATCTATTATTTTCTTGCTATTTTTGCAGTTGAAAATGTAGTTTTCCCTCACAAAAGGAATTATAGTATGGTATTATTAATTGCTCAGTGCAGCATTTCAGCTCCCACTAAACCCTCTACAAGTTCCTTGCAGTCTGGAGACCAACAAATTATCCCTGACACACATGTGGAGTTGTGCACTGCACTTGTGCAGCTGCCTCCAGCTTTTTACACTGAATTACCCTGTCATGTTTAATGTAGTTTGCCTTACCTTTGCCTGAACGTGGTCTAGTATTTATTTTATAAATCTGAAGAAACATTTCTGGTTACTAAAGCCATACTTAAAGTTATGCTTTCATTATCCAGTGCTCTGCAGGGGTCAAATGTTAGCTCAGAGGATATTAGCTGGATAAAGCTGTCTTTTCTCAGCATTTGTTTTTCATATAGTCAGGCCCCTTTTGAATCACTTGCTTTTCAGAAGCATCAGACTGGCCTGCTCTACCAGGAAAAAGAGTCCTATTGATAAAGAGGGGTGCTTGCAATCTGGCTTTTTCTCCAGTTAGAACCCATTTTGTGCAGACTGTAACTAACACAGAGTATTTGCAGGTGAAGACTGAGAGGTATTGTGTGAGGCTTCAGACACTGATTCTGCTTGATTGTTTAAAAACAGACACATTCTCTCTCCAGAGAGTTTCCAAATACCTTTAAGTGTTTTTAATAATGTGCTCTTAATTCTAAGTTTGTTTTTTTTTTTTTTTCTGTACTTAATACACCTTACAACACCAGCTGTTTGAGTAACATAAACACAGTGAAACCTAATCACACATTCTGCTTGCCTTAAAAAATTTAGCCAGGAAGACACCACGAAGGAAAACCCAGCTTGCCCTTTTAATTAAAAAAACTTCCAAGGTGTGATTTAAAGTCCCTCTCTCAGCGTTAGTTTCCAGTGCTTTCGCTGGCTTTGCCAAAAGCTGCTGTCAAGGTCTGGATTGCTGCTATTGTTGTATCTGGGGAGGTTTTCTCTTTCCTCTTATCCTGCAGCCTGGTACTGCCACCACTGCTGTGTACTTATGAAGGGGGTAAGGAAGCAATACCGAAAGCAAAAGAAGGAGATTTCCAGCTTTTAATTCCTGTAGCAGACAGGTCATGTCGTTGTTTTGCTATTGTTACCGCGAAAATCAGAAATAGCATGTCCAGCAGGACTAGAAGGGGATCCTTCTGCTCTCCTTGGCACCGGTGAGGCTGCACCTCAGATCCTGTGTTCAGTTTTGGTCCCCTCACTGCAAGGAAGACATTGATGTGCTGGAGCAAGTTCAAAGAAGGGCAGCAGAGCTGGTGAAGGGCCTGGAGCACAAGCGGTGTGGGAGCAGCCGAGGGAGCTAAAATAAAGAATAGCTTCTGCTAAATTTGCTGTAGAATCTTTCCACTTAGCAAGATTAATTAGTGTAATGAAAATATGACTTGGAAAATGCTAGTATGAGGCCAGTAGGAGAAGAAGTCACTGAATAACAGGGTTCAAAACACCTTTCTTGTACTTGAATTCTTCTGTTTGTTTTTTTTTTTTTTTTTTTTTTTTTTTTTGTTTTTTTTTTTTTTTTTTTTTTTTTTTAAATAAAGCTGTTTCTATTTAAAAAGAGGAAATATTTTCCTTTTAAAATCAGTGGTCATATAAAGTGTAACTCATGCAGAACAGCAAAAATACGCTGTTTTAATGTAGCACTTTCTATCACTCCTTTGGTTTATGTTTGTTACATTTTCTGAATCTGCCCTACACAAGTATTTTGGTATAGCAGATTTGTATCACAACCAGTAGTTTATAATTACAAAGTACAAGTTTCATATCCTGACAAACGAAAACACTCACACATTTCGATTGAATTGTTTTACAAATGTTGCTTCTGTGATGATTTTGTGTAGTGTGTTTTTAATTGCTTGTGAAATTAACAACGTATTGGAGGAGAAACTGCACAGAGGAAAAGACTTAAAAAAAAAAATCAATCAATCTATCTATCTATCTATCTGTCTATCTATCTATCTATCTATCTATCTATCTATCTATCTATCTATCTATCTATCTATCTTTTATCTATCTTATAACCCAACAGGTAGGAAACAGTCCTTATAGAGCAAATAAATAAGATATACCCAACACTACATTGATAATTGACATGACAGTGTTATCTCAGTTGGCCTTAGACACATTTCAACTACCTAAACAGAAATCGTCCTGTGGGTTTGCTTAGGCTTTTACAAAACAAACAAAAAAAAATCAAGCAAACAAATGAATAAGAGGACAGATCTCTTTTGGCTAAGTATGTGGGAGAAATTTCGAGAGAAAAATTAAAAGTGCCAATGGTAAGGACAAAGGTACTTTTCTCATGTTGGGAATCCCTACATCTTCTGTGATATAATGTATGAGGTGCCACCAAAGGTTAATTGTCATCTTTCAGACAGGGAAATCTTTCCCTCTCCCCGCAGTTCCCTGTCCTAATGAACAAATACAGACTATAACTGTGTTTTTTTTAATCCTCTTTCTATCTTGAGCCTGGTATGCTTTCCTTTCTTTTTACTAGATAGTTTAAGAAATGTCTGTGACATCTGACATGTTTACAAGACTTCATTAATTCCTTTTTCCTGCTTAACATTTAAGGGAGGCATTGATTCCAGCACAAGCAGCAAAAGAGAGATGGAAAGCAATGTTTGGCAAGAAGCTAAATAATTTAGAAAGTAGAATATTTGAACTGGAAAACCTTAATGAAGTTCTTGTTTGAAGAAAAAGACAAATCTGAACATCATGAACAGGAATAGAGGGCCAAACTTTCAGAGTCTGAAGAGACACAGAGAAGATCATACAATCTTTCAGTATTTAGTTGAAAATTAGCTCATTCTCTGTTATGAGACCTGTACCAAGTTCTTTACTCTTTTTGAATTAAAATATTTTTGGGACAGGTGTGACAAGTCTATTGTGTTATTTCCACTTTTTCTCTAGGAAATGTACATCCATTTGTGAAATTCAAAACCAAACTAAATAGGCCAGGCTCTTATCCTGTTGTAAGTGGAAAAAGGCTATACCAGAAGGCACTACTAAATTATTGAATCCCATCTGTGGACCAAAATGTTTTGTCCAAGCATCTGCCACTAAGCCTAAACCTTCAAAGTCCTGTGGATGCTGGTGTGTAGCACCACCAGAGGAGTGGTGAGAACACGATACTGCCTCCGCTTGCACCTTCAGTAGTGATGGGGAATCGATCAGGTCTCCATAACATCAGAGGTAATCCTGATCCCAAACCAAGTTTCACGGTGCTGAAGAAACTGAAAAATAAAAGCTGCAATTCTCTAAGGTTTTTTTTTAATTGGCTTTACGTCTTTATCCTGACTGCACATCACACTGACTTCAGCGCTCTGTTTCTGGCTATTGAAATTGATGCAGTTCCATTTCAGTCACTGAAACTGTGCAGGCCTTCAGCAGCCGAGGATTGGTACTTCATTCTGATGCATAGAATGAGATTTTTCATAGGTTTCATATTTCTGTAGACTTAGGCTTAACAAGCTGCATCTATTCCCTTTCATTTACTCCACATTTTTGGTTTAAATACAGTGGTTCTGAAACATTTCCCCTCAAGAACCCCGGTGCTGTGCCATCACTGACCCATAATTGTATGTTTATTTCTCAATTATGCAAATCCTTGCACTCTGACTGAGGAGGATTTGATTTGCATAATTATTAGAGTGCTATTTCTGAATAACCATGAAGTGTCTATCAGATATTTTCATGTTAACTTGATGTAGACATCAGATTGTCATTCCCCTAAAGCCAGGACAGAACTTGTTCTTTCTATGCCTATTTTGTCTTTTTTTTTTTTTTTTTTTCTCAGAAATTTAAATGCAACTTATCTTCAAGAAGAAATCACTATCTCAGAAGAGGAAGAAGAAATAAAGAGTTGACAGTAACCTAATCAATTAAGACTGACTGGGTGATGAATTAATGTGTCCTTCTCTCTATTCCCTTCCTTTCCTTTCTCCCTCCTTTCAGCCCTCTGGTCTAGAGGACCATGCTGTGCATTTGAAGAATGCACCTGGTTTGTCTATCAGAGGTCTCAAACAAAGAAAACTTATACCAAAAAAAAACAAAAAAGAGGTAATATGAAAAAAAAGTATTAGTTTTTTTTCTAGAACCCGTATTATCTAAGGCCTGAAGAAATTAGAGAGGATGGACATTAAGGAAGAAAATATCAATGATGCTCAGGCCTAATGGCATAGACTACATGATCACACTCATCAGGTAACCAGATACTGAGAAATGAGATATCCATGATGATTTCCCATTGATTTTGTAGTGAGTATCATTTCACAGCATTCTAATGGGCAAGAAACTGAAGCCTTTTCTTGGGAAGTGGACTGCCAACATTTGCAAAAGATGCTGGCAATTCTGATATAGCTCCAAATAACGAAAAATATTGTAATAATCTGTGGCAGAATTACAGAATTTTTACTAGCCAGTCAGCAAGAATCACAATGAAGTTTGATGTCAGATTTTCACGAACAGCCGTTTTGTATTACTGTCCTTTAATCACAGAGCTCATGACATTCAGTATAATCTGATGTGACTCAAAATTTACAGTTCTTTCCTGCGTTCTGAACGTCTTGAATTCATGAACTTTAGAAATCTGTCACTGCTGCAGTTGGGTCTTGCACCCTCTCTGTTGGGAGAAGTTTGTTGCATACACCAGAAAAATAAGATCTCTGTGATGAAGGTTGTCCTTTGCTAAACCCTCTTTCATCTTGCAGTCACAAACTTGTTTTTTGAGGTCCTGTCAGGTACTGAGTTTTTGATTGCGTAAGGCTTCTTAAGGGACCATATTTTTTACCTGTTATTTCATTCAATTCTTTTAATTTGGTGCTATTATATACCATTAGCAGCAGGAGAAGATTTCCATTACAGTGAATTGAACAGGATGTTATTGCTGTTGTTATTATGCATGCCATATGTACAATTATTCCACTTAGTTTAAATTTTAATTGAGCAGAGAGAGAGACTTGTTTGCAATTAGTAAGATGATTTTTTTTCTCCCTACTTTTTCCGCTTTCAAAAGACTAACCAAAGACATGAGAGAGAACAAGTCTACATTTATTATGAAGCTGACAGAAATGTTTCCTGCTTTAATTACCACTTTTTTTTAAAGCAGAATTCATCCATAACAAGAATTGGTTACTCTGTAGGTGGCCATTGTTTTGGAAAAGATTTTCGTATTTTTAACTTGTTGAAAAAGAAATTAAAGAAGGGAACTGATGATTTTGAGCATTAAATGTTATCCAAGTTTAACTTAGACTGTTTTGGTTTGGTTTGGTTTGGGGTTTTGTTTGTTTGCTTGTTTTCCACATGTTCTTCAATCTCTTCTGTGGAATTCTCTCCATCTTGCAGCCATCTCCTGTGTTCTCCTTCAGTGCAGTGACGAGGCTGGGGCTTTATAAATGTGATGATTTGCCTTATTGTGTACAGT
Organism: Pyrocephalus nanus; assembly: GCA_038380795.1. Taxonomy (NCBI): domain Eukaryota; kingdom Metazoa; phylum Chordata; class Aves; order Passeriformes; family Tyrannidae; genus Pyrocephalus; species Pyrocephalus nanus. Next base: position 72,646,671 of record CM076263.1, on the reverse strand, counting down.
GTTCTGTACGTATCTGTTCTGCAGTCATGCAAGCCTGCTTGTGACTTCTGATGCCAGGGAGAACCAACACCCTAGACATAACTCCTTCAATTTATAAAGAGATTAAAAGACTAGCACATGTTCAACTTCAGATTAATACCAATTTACTTCAATAGGTCATTTGCTTTAAACAGTGGCTTTCAGATACTAAGTGTGAGAATTCATTCCAGTGAAGCTTTGTATAACAAGTCTGTTTATTGCTTTAAAGTGTTGTGTAGTTCCTGCTAAGGCTCTGCTTAGGAGGTGTAATAGATATACAAAAAACTTAAGGCTGTTAATGCAGTTACAGAGTCATAGAACAGAAGCATCCCATGTTTCTTTAGGCACTGTGGTTAAAGTAAGATGCATTTTTATAGAGTTTCCACTGAACCAGATGAATCTCAGTAGGTTATGAATTAATTCAAGTTAAGAGAGTGCAACATAGAAACTTTAAAAGGTTCATTCTTTGCATGATAAAGGCCAAAATGTCTCCTGTTTAATTCCCTTCCTGCCTTATATTCTGAATGCTTTTGTCTGCAGCCATCAAGGAGAATTTTTTTTTTGTTGCTGATCCCATTATACAGTTTCCTGTTTCTCTGCTATCTCTTGCTGTGTTTTCATTTAATAAGAATATCAGAACCTTAAACAACAAATATTTATTCCCAGACAAAAAATTTTACTCAAGACACGAGAAGAAAGAACAACTGAAGCAACACAGGACGCTTATTACTGCCCTGAAACAAGAAGTGAAAGATAAAGAGTAAGTGATGTTAAGGGCCACAGATAACCATGAAGTTGCCCAAGAGGACCAGGCTTTTATTTCAAAAGCATGACGTAGCAACTTGCTTTCTCAAAAGTCTTTAAATTAAATGGTGAACTCCTAAGGCCTGAAGCTTTGCAAAAAACTCACTGTGATCCTGAGTTTATGATTCTTGTACAGGCTTACCAACCTGTGACATGCCACAGATCACGTTTAGGTACGAAACTCTCAATTCTGTGTTGTAGTAGAGTTGTGTAACAACAAACCCACCAATAAACCAATCAACAAAACAGCCAAGCAATAAACCAAGCAATCATAAAAGAAAAATAAGAATAAATACCTTTGCTATTTCTGCACCATGACAGCTGGGGAAATCTAGAGCAATCATTTCAAACAGAGATAATTTTATGTTTCATCTCATGCTAGCTGTTTGACCTTATTGCAGGTTTCAAGAACTGTGCAGTGATTCCTGGAATTTTATTTAATTAGCTTTTTTAGTCAAACTGCATTCCTCCATAATAGCTGTGAAAAATTTTCAAAAGCTCCAGCCTGTTGGGCATTATGCTATTACAATTTTATGTATGTTGTGTCTGAATACACCTGACTACTGCTGGCTTTTTGTAAGTAAGTTTGCTGGACCATAATCACAGTTCTTGTTATTTTCAAGTAGACAGGGTCAGCTAAGCCACTCATAACTCCTCAAACAATGCATTCATTCATAATCTTGTTATGCTGTTGTCTTTTTGTAATAACAAAGAGTATAGTGTATTTTCAACCAGGAATTTACAAAACAGTTGGGAAACCACACACGTATTTTTTAGCAGACCTGGAGTCAATTTTAATTTAATTTTTCCTTTAATATTTTCCTTCATAAATAAGCAAAAAAAAATTTTTTTATAAAATTTTTTTGTGCATGAGGGATATTTGAAGTGCCATGTGCTGGCAACACTCCTAATTATACAGCAGCAGTGCAGTCTAGTCCAGTGACCATTTCTGCTTGGTGATGCTGAACTGTGGAACTGGAAAAGCTGAGTATGCACACAGTTACAAAGCTAGGATACACCTTGGGTACTCATGAAAACCAAGCAAAACTCTCTAGTACTTAGTTTGTTGGTAGTTGTCTTCAAACCAGTTGCCACTGCAGCATTGGAATTTACCCTTATCACTTTCCTTGTCTTTAAGAACTATAAAACTGATGACAAAGGTGTCCAGAAAGGTGTAACCATCTGAACAACAGAGTATCACAGCACAGAAAATTTAACATGCTGCCTTCTTCTTTGTGTTTTATCACTTTCAAATCAGCAGGAAAAGAGAGAGCAATTCTATCTAGCATGCTTTGGCTCAAAATGCTAATAAAAATGTTGGAAAAGAATTAAGTAAAATAGTCAGGAGAGAAACATTAAATGAAATTTGTGATTGCGTGACGCTTCCCAAATTATACCAGCACAGTAGGGGATTTTATGACTCTAAATGATTGCTGTTTTGAAGAAAAAGGCTGTTGTTTGGGAGTCCTAAGGTATATAGCAGATGGTACTGAGCTGAAACTGTGGATGATATTCACAGGAGAAAGAAAAAAGTCTTAAGATGGAATTGGCAGGTTGTGCAGAAGTAAAAATGCACCCTTAGTATCTCACTAAAGGATGCAGGGACACAGCAAGAGGATGGAGTATTATAAAAAAGAAAACTAGGCTAGAAGGGCACGTTGATGTACACTTATTAACTGGTGTTTCATTAACTTTGAGACCATCTGGAATATGTCTTCTGACAAACGTGTAAAAGAGTGTGATTACTGTGTTTATTAATTATAGGACTGGCTACTCTAAACCTTTCCATCCTATTTTTGAGGTGTGAATAGGCACCTTGTTAAAGTCAGTGCTTTTCATTTGGTGTGACTTGCTTTTGTGTTGGTGGAATTAAAGAGAAAATACAGGTACATTAACTGTTTTAGCTTTTAGTTTATCTATGTTTTGCTTGAAGTCTAGGAACTAAAAAAAGAAAAAAACACCAAAAAAAAGGGAGTGCCCTTAAAAATGTGTCTGATAGCTATACATTTAACATCCTGATCTCTCTTGAAGACACCAGGACAGTTTGGAACTTCCCTTCCATGTGTGTCCCCTCGCCACCTGCTGCTGTAATGCTCTGCTAATTCACTTTAGAAGTAATAGTGCAAAGAGAATTTTTTTTTTTTTAATATAAATGTGTGATTGTGATAAAGTGTTCTGAAAGCATTTGTTTTACCTGGTTTCTTGGCCATAGTTCCAGGAGCAAAAACTGTTGTCTGTGTAGATCCAGACTTATTGACACTGCAGCACAATGTTAAGGATTCAAGGCCCAAACAATGACTCTGCAGATCTAAAGCCAAGGAATTTGGTCAGCATTCTACAGACATGCTGGGAGTGGCACCAGTTAGCTGTATTTTTTAAAAGGGTTTTATTTCATTGCTCTTCTTTTCCCCATCCCCTCCAAATTTGCATGTTATAATTGGTCATATTCTCCACTGATGAAACTAAAACATAGCATATGAGTGGGCATTTCTTCAGAAGGATTACGACTGTCAAAATGTCTTCAGAGAAATCTTCTGCATAAAACTCTTTATGCTCCCCTGATGACAGGCACAGATGTACCAATATATTATCTTTTATCTGTCTTTTTTTATGGTTGGCAAGAATTTGCACTGCTAGCCACTAAGCTGCAGGGCACTATACGGGGTGAGATGTTTTGCAGAATGTATTCTAAGATGATGCTGGAATTGAGAGTGAATCTAGAAGCATTTTTATAGATCGTGTAAATATTTATGAGGTCTGAAGACCATCCTAGGTAAAAGTGGCACATGTTGCAAGAGGGTGCAGATGTTCAGTAAAAGATTCTATTTCTGTGTAAGATTTTCCATCACCAGTGAAATTTTCCATGAAACTAGAGGACTACAGATTTTAATTTCCTGCAGACACCTTTTATATGATTTTTATAAACAGAATCATGGAATAATTGCATCCTGTGATACAAATGGGCCTTCCATGAAGTAATATTGAGATAAAGATGTGTGCCACTCTGCTTGGGAAATGAAAAGGAAGCTGTCCAGAGCTTTAATCTGTTTATTTCTTTTCCTTAATGTGTCCCCTCTTCTCTAACAAAAAAAGAGTCCCCAAATTTAGGCTGACCAAGCAATTTATGTTTGTTTCCTGTGGCAGGCTGAGTTTTTTGGGTAGCTTGTGGGAAGAAGATTCTCATCTGCCACTCCTGAAGGGGCTCAGGTGCCATGTGGTGCCTTCACAGCTCAGAGGGCAAGTCCTGCCAACCCTGAAAGAATGAAAAGAAATAAATTTCCTTAAGGGTGAAGAGGAGGCTTTGCAAGCTTGGAGATCTTTTCAAGCTTGGAGATCTAGGCAGAATGTGCTTCTCCTTGGTGCACAGGCCAGAATATGCTGCATAAGAAGCTCTGACCTCTTTTGACCAGAGTTACAGTTTGAATGTTTTCATTCTATTCTATTCTATTCTATTCTATTCTATTCTATTCTATTCTATTCTATTCTATTCTATTCTATTCTATTCTATTCTATTCTATTCTATTCTATTCTATTCTATTCTATTCTATTCTATTCTATTCTATTCTATTCTATTCTATTCTATTCTATTCTATTCTATTCTCCTGCTCTGCTCCATGTCTGATTTCACACAGGATAAAGCCTAGGAAGGTTTTGCAGGAATTTGTAAAAGGCTGTTGAGCCAGGAAGATGACAGGCATCTTGAATCCCCACTGAAGTTTAAAAAAACCCTCACCAACCCCAAGCATCTGCATTCAGTGATTTCTGTGCACATAAATGTGAGAGATAGTGTACACATACACACACCTGTATATGGATACATGTAAAATCCCCTCTCCTGGATATATTATAAATGTGTGTACACATACACACACAATCCCACATGCACAAGTATATATTTATTTTAAAAAATTATATCTATTCAAGACTGCAGATTTTTTTTGACTGAACTGGAAAGAGTGTAGCTTGTATTGTAAATAAATTTCTGATTTAATATTTCACAAACTCTTGTAAGCAGTTAAAGCTTTAGCTTATCCAGCTGTTCAACCTGATGCTGTGTTGTATTTCATATAAAAAATCAAACCTGCCATTTTCAATTTAGGGAAGGCAGGCAGAAGTAACAGTGATATTTACAGCTCCATAAGATGAAGCAAAAGCTTCTTAATGCTGAAGTATTGGACTGTCTTTATAGACAGAGGCTTTGCTGACCAGTGAAAGTGTAGGTGGCACATCTGATACTAAAATGTTGAACTTTCAAAAATGTTTGAGAACAAGACAGGCAAACTGGCTGGGAAGAGGCATTTTCATTCTTTTCCCTTCTCTCTATCACTCTAAAGACTCCAAAAATATTTCACTGGCAAAGCTGATGCAGAAATACCTGTCATTTGTCTGATCTGGACATGATATGAAGCCACCGGGGGCTCTCTCTGTAAACACTAATTGGGTGGCCTGAAGTGAAACAGTAATGGTCTATTTCAGAGCTGTCCAGAGCAAATGTCAAGCTGATTCACACGTGGGCTCTGCCTGCTGCTGCTACTGCAGTTGTTTCTGTTCTGATTCTCAACCTTTTTGTCCTGCACGTTAAAAACATGTTGTGGAAAAGGCAGCCTCTCGCCTAAAGAACTTGCAATTGAGTTTCTGTCAGTGCCAAGTTTATTAGTTGTAAGCAAACTGTAACCATTAAATGAAGCTGGATTTATTGCCTGGTTGCATCCCTGAATAGCTCAGTGCAGCCTAGTCACAAGTGCCATTCTTTTAATGTCCTAACTGGCACCAAGATCAATGTTGGGAGGGTAGAGAGTCCTCTTACCCTGCTGCAGGACAACTGAAGTCTTGCACAAAACCAAATAAGATTGGCCAAGGCCTCATTTTTTTTTTTTTCATTTCCAGGATTTTACAGTAGTCTTTGAGCTGGGACTATACTTTTAGAAACACTGGGTTCAAATGCTTGTCACTAAGTAGAAGGTGTTGTGATTGAAATCAGAAAATGAGTTCCTAATCCCAAAATCTGTGTAGAAGGGAGAAAAGCCCCTTCATCCTGAAGTGTGATAACAAAATCACCTGTTGTCACTGATGTTGAAACAAACACGTGTTTATGTGCATTAACATAAAGCAAACACAGATGAGTGTTTGCAGCTTGAAATATATCTGCTGTCTTCAGACATGTTGACAGGAAGGGCGTGTTCTGTCAGTCTCAGAGAATTTGCTCCTCACCAGAAGATTTACTCTTCACTAACAAAACAGAAGACCTTCTAATAATCTGAGTGGGGTCTGTGGAATGTATCTCATGAAATCAAATATTCATGAGTTTGGGCAAAGATCTTTTAGGTATGTATTTCTGAATGTGAGGAGGCTATAACTGCTGTAAGATCCTCTGTGGATCTGATGTTTAATTTCCTAGAGGCATATTTTTGAAACAGTTATTCTTAGGAGGCAGTGACCATCACCACTGGTTTGTATTTTTCTGAATTTTTGTTTCTGAATTTGTTACAAATTAGCAGCACTATGAGTGGCTGTATCCCCAGCTTGAATGTGTTACACTTCAGCCCAAAATGTTTGTTTGGATTTTGGTATATTGCTTTATATAGATATCTTTTTTTTCAAGCAACTTGAATGGTTACAATTCATTCAAGTTCCCTGAAGTTCTTTTACCTTTTAAGTCTCATGTTACCTATTGCAGGTGTGATTCTTCCTGCTCAGTTTCAAACTTTTTAGATCCTTCCTGGGCTGCTGGCAGTCACCAGTACACTATCTGTTTCAGAAAACCACTTAAGTCCCTAAATCTGTAAGATTTTAAAGATAGCAGATGCTTTTAGATACCAGGAGTCATGGCCTTTGTGGGGAAGGGGTAAAAATGACACAAGAATCTTCTAACACAAAGCCTTGGAAATGTGTCTGTCAGAACTGTTTTCAGCAAGCATCGTGTTCTGGTTAATGCCTCTTGCTGTTCAACATGTTTAACTGAACCTGAAAGAAGGAGCATGCCAAGAGATTTTACTTTCTGGGAAGCCTATTATGATATAGACATAAAACATATAAACAACAGTGATGTCTTAGATGGAAATTTGTGACAATTTTATGAGTGATTTGCTTGTTACAATCCTCTGATTGATGCCTGTGACCCTGAAATTATTTTTTATCTATTTTAAAAGGAAATTCATCCTAGAGCCACAACCCAGGAGAAAAAGTTGTGTGGGAACCATTAACAACATTACCAGTGTGGGAGTTTTGGGCTGTTTTGGTTGGAGAATCACTTTTCTTGGAGAAAATTTAAAAAAGAGCATCTGTGTTGCCTTCTTACACATATGTAGCATCAATTAATAAAAGAAGTTCCCCCAGTGTATCTTACCCAAGGGAAAAAAAAACACATCCCAAAATGTTAAAGAATATAAGGCCTAGAGATATATGTGGGTTTGGTGAGATTTCTGACTGTTGAGTATAAATGCTTTTTCTTTCTGATTTAGTATTCCTAAAACTCCTACCAAAATATGCTTAAAAGCAAAAGGTATTTGGCTTTGATCTCCTATTCTTGGACAATTTTTTTTATTTGTATCTGTGGTTTCCACTTCATAGTGATTTTTCTGCTGTTTCTGTAACACCTTAGTCAATTATCTTTGTTTCTATCTCCAATTATCCTGAAGTCTCACCCTTTTTGTAAATGAATTTTCTGTCTGAAATCTCCAGTGCTGCCACCTGTGGCACTTCATACATAAATGTTATATTTTAATTGTGAATCCAGCCTGCACTTTTGCCCAGTTCTGCAAGATGTCATTGCCTATTAAACAGCTTTATTCCCTGTACTGATTTATAAGTTGGTACATACATTTAGATGTATGTGAGCACATGAAATGTGTGCCAGTAAAGACTGTCTAATGTCTGTGTTGACAGAATTATTGCTTGGAAACAGTCAGTATTCACACTTAATGTTAAATTTTCTTCCCTCCCTAATTGCGGGATGACTTCCAGTATATCACAAATTTTTTCAAAAGCATTTTTGCTGGATGCTGTTGCTTGACTGAACTGTAAGAATTGGATACTTGTTAAATACAGATGACTTTTTCCCTCAGCCCCCGCGGGAATTTAGAAAGCATCCAATTTATATGTTTCTCTGGGAAAGCCTTATTTGTACTTACAGTACAATTTGCAAAACCATGCAGCCAGTTAAATTCATGTTGAACTAAACTTTTCCAAAACACAGCCTAAGCAAACAAAAAATATGTGATCAGACATCTGTTAATTTCATACGTATATTGACATTTCTGTGAGATGCACAGAATACTCTTTTGCCTTTACTGCATACAAATTAATTAATAATCCAAATCTTTCCCCCAGATATCTTCATTTTGCTCAGTCATTAAGTTAGATTCACTATCTAAATAATTTATTTACCTTGAGTCTATTAAAGATAATGAAGGCTTTGTAATGTAACTAGATGATTAGGCCGTAGAAACAACATTAATATAAATTTTTTGTTATTGCAAATTGGCTACTTTAGATGTTCTCTGACATGAGCAATGTGTCTTGTTGTAGTGAAGAACACAGACTAACAGGCCTGATCCTCACACCACTACATTATTAAGCCCCAAAATCATTATTATTCCCTGCACCAGTGTCCCCCAAGATATATTTAAAATTAAAGAAATGCTATTTTTAAAAATGAAATCTCAGCTGAGTCAAGCAAGCGTGTATGTTGGTATAAAGATGAAATTTTTCAAATTATATAGAAATTAGTTTAGAGAGTGCATTATCTTTGATTTTACTTTTGACATTGCACAGGAAAACTTGAGCTTGTCAGTCAGTGTCTCTACCACTCCACAACTGAGCTCTATAGTCATCTGCTCACTCACCCTCAGGGGGGAATCAGAAGAGGAGAAGATGGAAAACTCCTGGGTTGAGATAAAGACAATTAAACAGGGAAAGCAGAGGCTGTGCATGCCAGCAGAGCCAAACAAGGAATTCGTTCACCCCTTCTCATGGGCAGGGGGGTGGTCTTAAGGAAAGAGAGACTTCACCACAGGTAACAGCAGCTTGGGAAGACAAGCTGATCAAGAGAATGAACATCTCCCAAGCAGTCCTGGGGGTGTGAGTTGCTGCCTTAGCATAAAGCATGTCACAAAAACATCAGCTGGCATGCTTGGAGGAGTATTTGTGGTTGAGTTTTCATGTCAGATTCAGTATTCCTAAATTAGTATTCCTGGATTAGTGACACATTTTTCTGTGTTTGCTGGGAACAAGTTATTGGGTCCTAATTTACTGCGGTCGTCAAAAATTGAAGCAAACAGCAGAATTCCATGCATTTCATTTTCTGTTGTCATTAAAGAGAAGTATATATATATATATATATATATATATGTGCATGTATTTCACATGTTTTCAGGAATGCTAGGGATGTATAATCTGTACTCAGTTCCTGACCTGTACTTTAACATTTCAATGCATTGTCAGTATTTTATAAAAAAAACAAACAACAGGGTTGTTTTTGTTCTGTACACGTTTTACTTAAACTATGTCATACATTAAATATTTGAATGTGGGTAAGGTTTTGTTCTGTGAAAGACTAAAGAAGTAGGAGCTTTTATGCAATAGGCACTGTCCCATTGGAAAACCTACGATGCAACATAAAGTTTGCTTTAAACTGTTCTCTTACTTGAAGAATATGCAAAGGCATGGATGTATGAGAGACTTCTTTTTTTGTCAACAGCTGGACAAGCATGGTCATGCAGGGATCCTGTCAAACAGCTCCCATGGGAAAGGCTTGATCACTTCTGTGACTTTTGTTGCAAAGTTACTGTGCTTGGGCCTGTCCTTTGGAAACTCCTGAAAACAGAAATTGCTTTGTGCTCTGTCACTCGGGAAAGGTCGGCCTCTCCTTACAGCCCTCACCTTGCAGGCTTGGCTGATGTTTTTGCCTCAATTCTTAGGCTGTCAGCAGCCATGCTGAGAAGCTGGGAGCAGGGAAGGATTCAAACGATTCAAACTGAAGGGAATGTGATGTTAGATTTCCTCTCAATGACATCTAACAGAAATACAAGATATTTCCTTTTCTATGTGGAGAATGAGTGTAAGGTGGAAATTTTGTTGTAGTATCCGCTTGTTATTGTTTGCTGCAGTTTCTAAGTGCTTCACGCAGGTGCAAGTGCTTTCCTTTCTCTGTGATGAGGGTGGTTTTTTTTGTTGTTGGTTTGTTTTTTTTTTTTTTTTTTTATGTCCCCTGGTCATTTTTTGGCATCTTACCAAAAGTAAGATGTTCAGCTGCTGCAGCGCATCTTCCAGTGCCTTGCTCCGGCACCCCCTCATCAGAAATCTAGGAAGCTACTTTGTTTAGAGGCTGTCCTTAAAAAGTAAAAAATATTGCTATTCTTTACAAAATGTGACTAGTTATATTATCCAGCTCAAAGGAAGGTATCAGCTTTGTGAGAAGAGGAAGGAAGGCCCACTAAGAGAAAAAGCCTCTGATGGAGAACTATCAAGAACGACAAGCAGCAGCAGAACAATCTGGTGAACCCATCTTCGCAGGAATAATTTACACTTGTGGTTTGAGATCCTGGGGAGGTTTTTCTGTGAAATATAGCAAAGGTGGGGTTTGTGACTATGCAGTAATTTTTTTTTTTTTTTTTTTAGTTATTCATTGGAAAGCTGCATTGTCTGCCCTTCCTCCTTAACTGAGAGCACTTGGGACGAAGAAAATGTGAAAAGGCAGTCCCTGAGAAGAGATTGTTGTTTCAGTGTGTGCTCTTTTGTGTCTGTGTTTGTATATTTTTTTTTAGGAAAATAGAGTGATAAATTGAGATTCCTATGAATACTCAAGGCTGTTCTACTCCTGACCTGAAATACTAAGAGGGTTTCTGTGAAAGGAGACCCAGCAGTCAACAACAGATGGACCTTGGAGAACTGAGGGGTCAGAATGATGTGACTGGGCAACCAGGCACAAAAATCAGCCTTGGCTTGACTACTCAGAGTTAGGAACGTTTGTAGGACTGAGACATATGACCTGCAATGGGAATTTGATACTGTATGGAAGAATTCATTTGTTCAAATCAAGATACTGTGTTCATTATCATCCTTTTTCCTTTCTTTTATGTTGAGGCCTCCTAAACTATGTCATTCAGCATAGAAGTGTTACATTACATGGCCTGTGGTGTAATTTACACACTGGGAAATATCCCATGTTGTGTGGCTGTGGCTTTAAACCACTGTTACTTACATAATTTAACAAGGAACCCTCGAAGTTAACTAATCCTTTTTGTCAAGCTAGTGCTTGGCAAAAGGCCTACATTTATGGCACTTAGTTATTTGTGATGTTCAAATTAATATATAATCCTTTTTCAGTCATTTCACTAACATTTAAATTCTTGTCCTTTGCAACATGCTGTGTCATTAGCATTCAACAGCTAATTACAGGTCATGTTTTAAAAGCAGCTCTTTTAAATGACTTTGTGAGCCATTTCTATATAAGAGCATAATATGCTTTATCACACTGTCACTCCATGCAGGCTAACATTGTATTAAGCTTTCACCTAACTCAGGTAAGGCTGTCCCTGGAGTTCCTCATGGTACCTTTTTTTTTTGTGATGAATCCAAATTGCTTTTTCCTACCTGCAGTTTCAAAGAAATCTCATGTGTCTCTGTTTCCAGACCCCTCAAAATCATAGGATCTCCTATAAGCTGTGAGGACAGCACACTGTTAACTTTCTACCATTTTAAAAACTGACATCTTATTCCTTTCTTTTTTCTTCTTGTCTGATCTATGATTGACCACAAAATATTGCATCTCACAACCAAGAGGTGTTATGCTTTTTACACATCTTTTATGGAACTTAGACCAGACTTCATTCTGAAATCTGAATAATGTCTTGACTTGTCCTTTTCTGTGCTAACATCCCTTAGTGTACACAAAAGGTCCAAGGGGAAAGGGTTGCTACCCCTCTCTGGTGCAGGGTGAACAGGTTTGTTGCTGATGGATCCTTTAGGGGTGGATTAAAATGAAATGGCACTAAATAACCTATATAAAAACAAATTTTATGAGAAAAACTGCTTTGAAATCGTGAGTGGATAAAAAAATATAAAGGATTGGAAAAGGTTTGTATAGCCATTTGGGAACGTGTGATCACCCTAAGAGAGGAAAGAGAAAAACAGAGAAAGAGAGCTGGGAGAGGAGACAGAAAGATATCACCAAGATATGAGTCTGCTAATAATAGTTTCTGGCTCCTCCATGAGCTTTGTGATACAACTGATATCACACTTTGGTCTTATTTCTGACAGGTGAAGGAAAGTACTATTGACGCTAACTCTGTCCAAATGTGTGGTAACCCAGAGAGTAATGATGATTTCCCAGTTACTCTTGCACTGTTGAATTGCTGAGGAGGCCACTTGGGAAACTTTGTTTTAATGCTGCTGGGGAGCTTATGTCAGTCATTTGTCAGTTGTAACTTTAGAAAGTGAGAGAGAAAAGCTAAACTAGAAAAGGCATTTTTTTTTATTCTTTATTTGCAGCAGAAATAGCAATGTGAAATTTGTAATGCTTTAAGATGCACAAAATTAAAATTTAGGGTAATACATTGAAGTGGTCAAAATGTGTATGAGACAAAAGAGAAACAAATTGGTAATGCATTGGGAATTGCAGATATGTGGCAGAAAAACTCTGTTCAGCAGAAAAATTAAGTCTTTCAGCTATGTGGCCAGAATAGGAAAGATATCCACAATTAAAAAAAAAAAGAGGAGAAGAGGTGTTAAAATGAAGTTTAAAAATACAGTGATAATGAGAGACTGTCATTTTCAGAGAGAGAGGTGATTCTTATCACAACAGTACAGGGGTTATATGCAGGCAGAAAACCAAGAACATAGCTGGAACTCATGGGAAGGTAATTGAAAATTGCATCCTGGATTGAGAAGTCTGCCTTTGTGCATGCATAAATTTGCTGACGTGCACGTGGGAAAGCAAAACAGCCAGTTTCCACACAGCTGGATTTAGAAACTGCAAGTTTTGGAACTGAAAAAAGACAGAAATTGCTCTTTTGGTCAAGGATGGAGTAATTTAATTCATATATCTTGCAGCAAAAGAGGTAGTAAGTAGGTAAGTAGGGTCATTTTCAGATTTTTTTTTTAATTTTTTTTTTTTTTTTTTTGGTGGGTATGGAAATACAATGAATTGTCAGCTGAAAGTTAATGGCAAGACAGTGCACAGCTTTAGATACTGGGAATTTGAAGGAGAATTGCCACTCTTGCCCGAAGAAAAAGTGGTTTAGGGGATTCATCTGAGAGATGGGAACAGACTGTAGCCTTAATTCTCTTGGTGGCAACACTTTTGCATTTTAAACTGCTTCAGACATATCTGTTGTACACAACAATTCTCTGTGTATTGTGCAAAGCAATGCAAAGTGGAGTTGTGTTGAGTTTGGGGCCAGGTGGGACCAGATGGGAGAGTATGATGTACTTCCTTGAGGTGGATGTAAAAAGAACATTTGTCTCCTTGCAGACCTAATGAGAAGTCATCTGGTCCATTTCCAAGGCTCCAGCTACCCCTCCTACTTTTGCTTCTCACAATGGCTCAGCCTTTTCTAGTTTGACCTGATCCATTAACCCAGTCAAATCATTCTGGTGTAAGTGGTAGCTAATTGGGGTGCCTGACAACCACACAGAAATGGTGAACTCTTAGGATGATTTTGGCATTGTTTAACCCTGTACAAAACATACTCTGAAAGATTTGGAGGAGGGTGAATCTAAGGTAAATCTGATATTGACTGAGGACATCACATCTCCATTATCTTCTGGGAGAATAGTTTTAATAACCAACATAACATTAATGTCAAATAAATCAGATTTTAATTTATTTTACATAAAACTGACTCTTTTTTTTTTTTTTTCCTTAACTTGCTTTTGCCAAAAGCAATAGTTGCTGAAATGTTTGGTATCCCATTTTTTGGCACACTCCTGCACAGGTTCCTATGCAGATTGATCACCTTAACCCACTAATTTCTTCTATTTGAGTTATTTGCAGTTCACAAACACAACCTCTTTGCATTTAAAAATAGAGTTGGGCAGGAAAATAGACCAACATGTCTCTTTTATTTGTCTTATTTCAGCAGTGAAACTCCTTTCCCTGAGGTGAGGGTCACTAGCACATCCCAAAAAATTATCTGAATACCACGTCACCGAACAATTTAAAATACTTTGTTTAGGTGCCTTTCAAATCAATAGAATTACTATAATAGAATTAATTGTTAGCATCAAAGCCTCATAATATCACTACTAGAAAGGCAGACTGTTTGTTTGCAAAAGGTATGCTCTTCAGCCAGTTATCAGATATTTGGAACAAAAATATCCCCACCCCAAAACGGTGCTGTCCCCCACCATAATCCAGTGTGTTTGATAGATATGGGGACTGGAACTGATGGCAGAAATGACAGCCATGCATTTGAGAGGGACAGTGTCCACATCTCCTTTGGGGTTGTCTGTGTATCTTCTAATTAGAATAAAGACGGGAATGCAAAACTCTTTATCTCACAAGAGCGTCCCAAACAGCTGATCCTGCAAAGTGTCTGTGCAGTACCTTCTGTTTTCCTTCTCAAATGTTTCTTCTCTCTCGAAATAGGCATTGAAATTGAGGGAAACACGTTTTTCTGCTCGCACCCATTCCTTATTTCTGGTACAGGGAGGATGTTCAGCTTGCAGTTTTTCCACTGATGTGTAGGTATCCAGGCAAGCTCCATCACAAACCCCACGTGTGGTAGCTGGGTATCTGGGACATTGTCCCATCTTACAGCCACAGGAAGCCCATTCTGATCTGCAAGCGAAGGGAATACCTGAATTCAAATAATTTTGTAACTGGGGGGAGAAATCCTTTTCCATCTAGCTTTTCAGGTGTCTGTTTCCTTTTTATTTATTTATTTATTTATTTATTTAAAATTTAAAATATCATTCTCCCACCTTAAAACTTCCTTTTCTGCCATCAAGAAGGAAGAAGAAATAGTGCCAAGGCCCAAGCAGTAAGTTTTCTCATTGTAGCTGGGGACTTGAAGAGTAGTATAGGTTGCAACCTCCTGGCTGTTATTTCTCTTTTTGTATCTCTGTGTTCCTCAGATGTTCAGTTATCAAGTAAAACAGAAAGGGAGAGGGTTTGAAAACAAATTTGCAGTGGTTACAGATGGTAAACGAAGAAGTTATTGACTGTAGTGACTGCAGTGTGCTGGAATTCCTAGTAATCTGTGAAAGTGCTCTGAGTGTGACATCCCCAAGGCAATCAAGCATAACGTTTTTGAATCGATAAGTTTAGTGTCACTAAATAAAGAATAATTTGGAATAAATTATAAATAATTTGGAATAAAGAGGCAGCTGCACTTTTAAATCTTTCACTTTAACCAGTGTCAGAGTACTCAGTGGGGCAGAATATTATAAGGACAATTGTTAGAACTGGCACCTGGCAAACAGCTTTTAAGGATATATTTTCTAATGGCAGAAAAGATGGCACTCACCTGAACTGGGCTGACTTCACTTGATTTCTTCTGTGAACAAGTGCAGCTAAAATTTTGAACCAGCTTAAATAAAAATCCGTTTTTATGTGAAGTAGTTAACCTTCCTTAAATTTTTTTTAAGCTTTAAGTCAGGTAAACTTGCATTTTTACCTTACTTCAGGAAAACTGCAGGAGGGGGTCAGTCAGTTTCAATACTTGTTCAGATTTTAATTTCTACAATGACTAGAGCATATTACAGATGGGGAAACATATATGGAGACATTTGATGGCTAATCCAATTTGCCAAAATATATGGCATGGAATGCCTTATTTTAAGCTCAGAATTGTAGGCAATACTTCTTCACTTTTTTCAAGCAGAGAAATGAGAGACTATATCAACAGACCAAGATGAGTATGAATATGCTAATATGAATCCTGTGTTTCTTCAGGGCATGCTGTCTCAGAAAATATCAAAATAAAAAATTGACTGTGCCCTCAGCATGCGACAGTTTGGGGTTTTTTTTCCCCCCCATTTTGTAAGAATGACTGCTTTTATCACACGGGGAAAAATATGTCTTGTAACTAATACGGAAATCACCTTAAAGAAAAAAAAATAAATAAAATATTGCTGAAACAGTAATCTCCAGCCATTAGCACTTCAGTTATTGCCATCAAAAAATAATTTACAGATCTTCTCGCAGCTGCTCGCAGCTGCTCACCGAGAGACTGTTGTGAGGCAGAGCTGGGCCAGAAGATGTTTTTCTCATCATACAGTCACTGTAATTAGTTTAAGAATAACCTCTCCCTTGTGCACCTGAAACAGTTCTATCAGGTACCAGGCCCAGACAAATAGACACCACCAATAAATGAGCCACCAATTAGAGCCGGGTGGGGCAGCAAACTGAGACGTTTTTGTAGATGAAGGAGATTACTAAAAGATACAAAGCGGTGCATTAAGGATGGTTGTAATAAGTCTTTTTAGAGTTAAAAAAAAAATGAAGCATTTGCTTTCATGTATTTGCTAATGATGCTACACGGGAAGCTACAGTGAATTTTCACCCCCATAGTAATTCAAGTTTTTATTTTGCAGTAAGGATAAAATGTTTTAATCTGTTTTTTTTATTTCCTTCTGTGTAATTTTTAAAGGGAAAAGCTCTCTGAAACAACCCAAATTATCTGAATGGAAAAATACCTGATTTTCATGTGAGATTCTGTTCCTACATGCATTTTATATGCATTTGAGTGTGGTGTTTTTGTTTTTTTTTTCCCTTGAGAAAATGCCACTAGATGGAGCAAGTGTTGTTTTAAAAAAGGGGGGGGGTGAATAAAGGACAAAAGAAAAGGAAAAAAGCCAAATCAAGAATACTGAAGTGCAGTCCTAAAGCCTGAGAAGCATAAGATCACACATCATTTACAGATCCAACGTCATTGTTATTAAAAGTTATGTGTTAAACTCTGGAAGTTTAATGTATTTAAAAGTTGTCTAATCAAGAAAATTCTTTTCACTTTTTGGTAAATATCTTAATAGAAATTGTGCTTAAATGAACTCTAATACAAGGGGCAGGTGTAGAGAAAGGATAACTGGAAAAGCAATTATTTAAAATTCCTCATAGAATAAATTGCAAATCTAAGATAATTGGGATGCCATCATTAAATATTTTTAGATAATGAGAAGCAGAATGGGCTTATTAGCACATTTCTCACTGTATTAAGTAAATGTTTTATCAATTGCTTTAAACTTGGGCACAGAAACTTAGGCTGACCTTGGAACATGAGACTTGCCTACAGGATAAGGAATGATGGACTCATCTCAGAGGGATGTGGAGTTTTGTGCTGACTGACAGGGCTGGTCCACAGCAACATCCCCTCTCTAGCTGGTGACTCAGACTCAACAGAAGCTCAGGAGGTGAATGTTATGGCTCTTGTTGGTCAGAGATGAGATTAATTTGGTACAATCTGTGTTGATGTATTTGAAAGTCTCAAACATCTTCTGACCTTACCATGACTTAGCAGAGCCCAGACTATATTCTTCCAGCTCTCACTGATTTTTTTTTTTTTTAGTGGGCTGTATTTAATGTAGAGTGGAGGATTATAATGTTTCTTAGGATTGTTGTCTCTACCTGGAATTAGAAGAAGATGGAAAAAAAAAATCCATAAAGATGCTCTCTGGATTAAATTATAAAACATTTTACTGATAGAGTTGTGCAATCTCTCGCAGATGATATCCCAGTGCTTGATATAGAACATGATTTACATTCCTGTGTCTGATCTGTTCTCACCTAAATTGCAGTTATAGGACTTGAAAGGTCAGCAGATCTTTTGACTGAATTAGACTTCAGTAACTTGACTTGTATCTCCCAATCAGACAGTGGAGAGTTTTCCTCCCATGCCTGTGTAGCATCTATGACTTATTGCATCTCACTAATCTGCTCTCTGCCTTCTCCTGACTAGCAGCAAAGTATTTGGGTTACCTTTTAGAGTATGCACAGTAGCATACAATACGCTGTCCAAAATTCCTGCTCTCAGACAACAAGGGCACACCTCAAGCAATAAGTGCACACCTACATTTTCGGTGTAGTAAGAGTGGATGCTCTTTGAAAAGCAGGAGAAAGACAGAAACATTTTGGAAATACACATGTAGAACAAGCTTGCCCCATGCCCAAATGACATAGAGCAGCAGTGATCCAGAGATATTTCCTCTAGGGTTAAGGATTAGTAATGATCTTTGACTAAGCCACCGTCACTTTTTTCAGTCTGCCAGTAAGGGCACCAACTACTGTCAATTGCAATTGTGATTTTTTTTGAGATCTCAGTCATAAAATTCTGTGGTGTCTCTAACTAGTCATGCTGAGAACACTTTGTAAACTTGGGTTTATTTAAGGAGAAGAAATAGAGGTTTGTGGAGTATCATATGAGGGAATCAAAACTTCTTGGTACATATGCTCTCTATTTCATTAAAACAAATAATGTTTTAATTTACATAATATTTTCACCTATTCTTGACTTGTTTGGGGGGGATTTTTTAGTGGGTAAGAGTTTCAGTGTTCAGGCTTACTGAACAACAGTGCAAGATTGCGGCTCGTAGTATTTCATCAGGATTTCCTGGGTGACCTCAAAACTTTATACCTTTATGAATATGAAACAGTTGATTTACCTGGCAACTAATCTAAACTGCACACCCAGTTTTCCATTCAGCACTCAGAAAGGAAGTTGCCATTGCAGAAGGACTTGTCTGATAACACAACTTTACAGCTTCTGAAAGGTGAAAGGGGATGAAGAAGGATTTCACTTTTCATATTGTCTTCAAGACTGTTTTTATGCTTCTGTGGGCTGAGAATTTCTTAAGGTAGCAAGAAGCAAACACGTTTAACTGATGCTTGTATGAAGAGAAAGAAACTGTTTTGTAAAAGGCTATCGAGTCAGAATTGATGCACAAATGAAACTGATTACCGAGAGGAATAGAGGAATGTTGGGATGTACTGAGGCTTCATTCTCATTGTTTCTTTTACAGTGTTCTCTCTTGGTCTCTTTGAAACTCACCTGTATGCAATCACTTTTTTGTTTTGAACAATTTGCATAGTCCTGTTCCAAAAGTTAGCAGGTACTTAGTCCCTTAGAGCAGGCCAAATTTGCTCCCCTTCCACTAACCCTTGTCCACTTGTTATTGTCAAAGAAGCACTCCTAAATGGCATAGAGAGAGCACCCACAGTAAATGAAAACAAAATTTATGTGGCTAAACTACCCGGCATTTATCAAGGAGTCAGAGTGCACACAAGCAGTTACCTGGCTGGTTAACACACTTTTATGTACACTTTAGGTATTCCACAGCATTATGTTTGCTTATATATCCCTTTACTGAAGAATGACTGAAAATATCACATCTCCCTTTTGAGAAACAAAAGTCTCCTCACTGAGACTACAATGGTGAGCAGTGATTCAAAGTCCAGTGGGTCCATAACTGATGTGGATCTTCTAAGAAGGGTATTGAACTATCTCTTTTGGACTTACTTTCCTTCCAGGTGAACTGCAAGTGGCAGGATGGATTGTGATTGTCTGAAGGTGAAAAATAGGTGAATCACCATTGCCAGACCTGCATCCAAACAGCATGTGCAGCTAAGAGAGGGGAGCTGATATTTTGGCTTCTCCTGTGTCCTGGGAATAAAGACAAAAACCCCTCACATTTGCTTATAGTGCCCTCTTCATCTGTGATGGAGTGCTGATGTTCCCAGAAACATCACTGAAGTGTAGGCCGCCTTATTAATTATGGGCTCTTCTATTGGAAAATTACAAACAGCGTAAGAGCAAATAATCTCTCATGGGTAAAGGAAGCAAAAATCAGCATGCATGTATTTCAGGCAGGAAGCAGTACCACTTGATTGAGTTCTTACACAGTTTTGTAGCCCATCTTCAAGCTTGCCTGGATGAAAAGCCAGATCACTGAAACTCCAGCAAAAGAGGAGTTCTCTAGACACCTAAATAGGCAACAAAATCACCATTAAACTTGGATTTACATCACAAGTAATAGAAAGAGAGTTTACTGGTGTACAGTGAAAAGGAACAGTCTTAAGGATTTTTAGATATGTAAATCAGAAAGGAACATGATTTATTGTAGTGCAGTAACTAAATGGTCTACTTGCTTGATTTGGAGCTTACCCTTAAAACACCCCTCCTGTTCTATTTCACTGGAAACTCTAAGCATATAATTTTTAAGATTATTTATGATGATTTAGAAATACAGGTAACTCACAATTTTAAAGTTTTATTCTCTAATTTACAGACTGTATAAAACAAACCCTCAGCCTTTAGTAGTCCCATTATGTTCATTAAGTTTTCCTGCATTGGGTTCTGTATGAAACTAATGTTCATCACCAAAAAAAAAATTGATTTAAGGAAAAATTAAGGATCTGTATAGAAAGAGTGGTGAAATTTTGAGGTGACAGAATATTGGTCTGACCATAATCTCACTGGAGTCACTGGGACTTTTTCCATTAACATCAGTGAGGTTTGGATCAGATCCCGGGCGAACTTTTTTTTTTCCCCCCTTGCTTTTAATTCTGTGAGTACTCAATTATGACGCTCCTAATGCTGAGCCATGCTGAGCAGGGGGAGGATTTGCACTGCTGGAGCCCTGGTTCCTGGCAACCACATGTCTTTCAAAGGCAATGTTCCTCCATGGGGGAATGATGGAAAGATTCCCTCTGCTACACTTCTTTAATTGCAAGAGCGAGCATCCTCCCACTGCAGCCCTCCCAGCATCTAGGTACAGTGCTTTAGCCTTCTCTGGTGCAGTCAACACTTCCAGAGAAGATGAAAAACTTCCTTTCTGCCTTCCTGATTCAACACTCCCAACTCCCATGCAGCTGTTACTTATTATTGCAGTGCACTCTTTAATTGAGGATGCTCAGGACAATAAGGATTCCCATATGCCACTTGCAGCAGCTAGAGACTGGAAAGAGCTTACTTTGCTATTTCTCTCCAGTAAAAATGTCTTCGCTCAAGGAGTGCAGTGTGCTGCTTACTTTTTGAAATTCTGCCTCTATTTCTATGAAAAAAATGACAAGGACTTGCAATGATTTAGATATATGTGTGTATATATACCTATATATGTGCCCATGACATAAGTGTGTGTATGTGTATGAACATAAAGTCAGTCTATACACCTTCCAAAAAGAGCAATTTGCTTTTCTACCTTCACAGGAAGGTGAAGCAAGATGTCAGAACTAGCTCAGAGGTTGATTTCCAGTGCAGAATTCAGCTGTGAAACTACAGGTGGGAGGCAAACCCAGGAGCATTCCTCATGCTTAATCATTCATGATCATCAATTCATGATAAAAATGTCACAGAGGTTTTCCATCATATAGGGTGATTTATCACTCTGCAGTATTCAAAAATTACAATTGATGGACCTTTTAGAGATCTGCACCATAATAAAAGTTATCTTTCTCAATGTCTTTTGTGATAAAATGTGTTTGGCACTTTATAAATTTCATAAACCTAATTGCCATTTTACTCATGCCAGCAATCATCTCTATTACAGGAATTATTATTTGCCCTAAACCAGAACTCCTAATGCTCTGTCCTGCTAAGCAAGCCATCTGACATTTAAAGAGAGGGCTTTGGCAGTGGAGGCAGCAGGATACAGGCAAAGCCCTCACCAGCTGAGGGTGAAATATTTGTCAGCTTTTAGATAACCAGTTGATGAAAAATTTAGGACCCATCCCCTAAAGATTTTATGATGATGGAGAGAACAGGTTGTTCTAGAGAAGGGACAGGGTCCTTGTTTCACTGAGGATCGTAATTTTCCTGATGTTTTCTTTTATGGATTGATTTTGTTTCATCATGCAGGCTCGAAAAATATTCCAAATTTCAACGGAATATTCTGAATGGAGGTGCAGCATAAGTGCAAAATCTTTGTACAAACAGAGCTACCTGTTCAGCAATTCCCAGATTCGTTTTTGTCGGTTTTTTGTTATGCTCCTATCTTTTTCTAGGTTGCATGTGAACTCAAACTGGTGGAGTTAGAAATGTAGGAAGACTACGTTTTTAAAAATGAAGATAACTGTGTACAGAATGATTCTGTTCACTGTGGCAGTGCAAGAGCATGTCCATTTTAAAAACAAACTACCTCAGACAACTTTCTTGACCTGCAATAGATTCTGAATAGAAACTGAAACCTCCTACTGAAAAACATTGTACTAACACCAGCGAGTTAGTACAATGTTTTTCAGTAGGAGGTTTCAGTTTAACCTTGCTTTATTGCAATTTTTTATAGTTCTAAAAAGGAATAGTTAAATGTTCTAATGAAAATTCTTTTAGCATGTGTGGGTTTTTGTGTGTGTGTATTTTGTTTTGTTTTATTGCTTTTAAACAAAGAGATTACGTTCAGGGCACTGAAATCTGTGAAAAGGTTTCAAAGTTTGAGAAGTTTGAGTGTCACAAATGTGTGCTATGCCTGGGATAGCATGCTCAGCTCTGTTACGGCTGGAAGTGCTCTGGCTTGAAAATTCTTTTTGTTCAGAAAACTTATTGTTGGCAATCTGAATGAGAAAGAGTGAAAGAAAACAACCTAGATCCCCAAAGACTTTCATCCTAACTTCTTTTAAAAACACAAATGCAGTCAGGTTCTGTCCAGGAGGAAACGAGTGTAGGCACAGAAACACTTGGGAAAGAAAACTTGACGTAGACCTTTCAGCAATGAGAGGAAGCGAGTGTAGTTTTCATTTCTGGCTGTGGCCTTTCCTTCTGCTCTGTTTGACATGGTTTTAGATTGAGCTTTTCTGAGAACACTGTTGCACACAGTCAGGAAAAGAAAAATGGAGGGACTGGGCTGTTATGTTGTGTTTTCATTTGTGCTTGCATCTAGTTTTCTCTGCTCATCCTGGACAGTTCCAGCAACTTCAGTTTTATTTGTCTCCAGAGGTATTGCTGCTCCCCTATTGGGCAGGAATATAAACGAGTGGCTGCTCCAGGCAGAGATCATTGCACATGTTTGAGCCTCCATCAAAACCAAACAAGCAAAAAGCCAAACAAAGCCAATGCCCAGTGTTTGTTCAGTGTGATTCTCAGTTATGTGCAACAGGCAGAAATCAGGGTAATTCCTTGATTTCTCTCTTGTCCCCAGTTATTCTTTTTTCCTCAGGGAAATTTTTAAGCATCATTTCTGGGATTGTTTTTCCAATCTGGGAGAGATGAGCAGTGCTACAGCTATTTGGAGCTGCCAGTTAAATCCTTTATTGTGTTAGTATGACTGCAAGCAGATGGAGATGAGAGGCTAGTGGGTGCATAAATCCAAGTCTTTGACACTATTCCCCTTTTGAAAATGTGTGGGGCTCCAAAGAAAGGATTTGTTTCTTTTCTACAACCTATTAAAAGACATTTTTGCTCCTTATTACTCTGCAAGGCTTTGGATTTTACTAAAGGTCATACTCCAGTTATTTGATATCTGTTCAAGACAGTCAGTATTATGTCCTTACTGCTGTATTGGTTAAGATCTGAGGCTAATGGTTAACTTAAATATATTATTTTGTTTAAAATACTTTACTTACTGTCTATTTTCCTTTAGGCAATTTTTTAATTGAAATGAGTGTGTTCAGCACTATTTTGGGCATAGGAAGAATTTTTTTTTTCCTTATTTAAAATTAATATTGATTTTTCCATATAAAAGGAAATGGTTTAAGCTGTGAGATCCAAATATGACCTATTTTTGGTCATAGAATTCATGTAAGAAAATCCTGCTGATTCCAAATAGTGAATACACTTCATATACAGTAACTAAATATATATCTGTGATGGACATAAAGCAATTGGAGGTTGCCTTTTAAAAATTTACATAAAAAGTTTTACAGTCTCTTCTCACCTATTCTCAAATGCTTAATAAAAGTAAAAAAGATATCAAGTCCCAGTTTTACATAGCAAAAATGCTCACCTAAATTCATACTGGTAAAACTGCCTGGTGACACTAAGTGGATGCCTTATGGGACAAGTGAGGAGTCCTCCTGATCAAGATCATCACATTCAGGCTGGGTTAAAATAGTCACATTTTTTTTAAGGCTCTTAAAAGATCCCAAAGAACCCAAACAATAGCAACTTAAAAAAAAAATTAAAAGAATCTTAAAAAGGATTTTAAAAAAGACTCATGGACCTCCAAATATCTATTATGCTTTCTTTAAAGTGATATAAATATGAGTATTGCTGCATGTGTACAACCTAGAAACATAGTCTTTGGTGTGTCTTCTTTTAGTGCTGAGGTAATGATTATTTTTACTGCTGCAAAGATATGCTATTGGCCCAATATGATAACTGAGTTCAAAACTCCTTTTTGGAAGGACTTTGTTACAGTCTCAGATTCACTTCAAGCATAAAGATAACAAAAATAATTGTAAGGGATAGAATAAGATTTAGAAATACTTATCAACTTGTGAGATAGCAGAAATTAAAAAAAAGAATGATAAACAACAAGGCTGGTAATCAGTCTCTGGTTGTTTTCTTGAGTGGAAGCCAAGCACTTAAATTTGATTGACATGTCCATTGCGAGTTTTTGACAGTTTTATATCTTCTCTTTATCTTGGGGTATTCTGTACATTTGCATACATTTGAGAACCTATATATACATGATCAGAGCATTTGACACAGGCAGTGGAGAAGTCAGCAAGGAAAGATGTGCTGCTGGACCTTGTGCTAACACACAGAAAAGGAGTGGGGCAGCCTTGGCTACAGTGATCATGACGTGCTGGAATTGAGGATCCTGTGGGGAGAAAACTAAGTAACAAGTGAGATTACTACCCTGGACTTTGAGAGAACTAATTTTAGCCTCTTCAAGAACCTCTTTGGAGGATCCCTAGTCTTTAGGGATTTAGAAGGTAAGAGGACCCAAAACAGCTGGTTAATATTCAAGCATCATTTCCTCCGAGCTCAGGATCCTTGTGAGTACAAAATCAAGTAAAGAGAGCAAGAGATATGCACAGATGAGCAGGGAGCTTCTGACAAAACTCAAACAGAAGAAGGAATTTTTTGATATGTGGAAAAAGGGACAGGTCACTTGGGAGAAACATAGGAATGCTGTCAGAATGTGTAGGGACACAGCAAGAGAGGCAAAGGTCCATTTGGAATTAAATCTGGCAAGGGCAACAAGAAATTTTCTTTGAATACATCCGTAGCAAAAGAGAGACTAGAGAAAATGTGGGCCTAACATTGAGGAGGGTGCTCTGGTGACAGGATACAGAGAAGATGGAGTTACTCAATGCCTCTTTCCTTCAACCTTTGCTGCTAAGGCTGGCCTTCAGGAATGCCCAATCGTGGAGGCAAGAGAAAGTCTGGAGAAAGAAGACTTAATCAAGAAGGATAGGTTTAGAGATCATTTAGGCAAACCTGACAGCCACAAACACATGAGCCCCTATAGTTGCTCTGGGAGCTGTCAGACATTATTCCCAAGCCACTCTCCATCACCTTTGAAAGGTCAAGGAGAACGGGAGAGGGGCCTGAGGACTGCAGGAAAGCCAGTGTTCCAAAATGGCAAGAAGGAAAATCCAGGAAACTACAGGCCAGTCAGTCTCACCTGCATCCCTGGGAAGGTGATGGAAGAGCTTATCCTGGTTGTCATTTACAAACAAGTGGAAAAACCCCAGTTAAAATGCATAAGCACAGGCTGGGGAGTGACCTCCTGGAAAGCAGCTCTGCAGAGAAGGACCTGGTGCTCAACAAGCTGTCCCTGAGCCATCAGTGAGCCCTTGTGACCAAAAAGGCCAAAGGTGCCCTGGCCTGGATTAGGAAGAGCATTGCCAGAAGGTCACAGGAAATGTTCCTGCCATTCTGCTCTACTGGTGATGCCTGTCTGCATCTGGAATTGGGTGCCCAGTTCTGGGCTTACCAGTTCAAAACAGAAAAGGAAGCACTGGAGCAGAAAAATAATCAGATTAATAAGAACTCACTGGATGTCACCATAAAAGGAGGAACTTTGGTCTGGTGTCCGAGCAAATGTGAGCTTGGAATTTGATCAGAGAGTTCTCATAATTGTTGTTGGTAACGGATATTAACGAAAAATTGTGGTGTCATTAAGTGGTTAATTAGTAAGCTCTTTGGAAACATCTCTAGACAAATTGACAGATATGAAAACATGTTGAAATGAGGCACGTGGATAGGACAGATTGATTCTCAGTGACTCAGGGTCTCTGTTTAAATACGGTTATTTGTAGATTTAAATGAAGCCTCTGCTGCAGGGACCATTCACACTGCTGCACGAGGAAACACAGTGTGTTGGAAGTCCGTGAAGGAGCCAGTTATGATAGAATTTATTGTTACAAGTGGCGTGGTAATGACAGTTGTTATCACCATTGCATGGAAACAGTGTTATGACTGTACAGCTTAGCAACAATATTCTATTAAAGGGTATTTTGCCACTGCGATGGAAATTAACTTGTGTCCTTCTGGAATTAACTTGAGCTACTCTATCCAGCTCTGATGAGTCAACAAGATTGCTGGAATGGCAGCTGACTGGGTGGAGAAATGATCCAAAACACATCTGCTTTACACAGGGGACAAGCTGTGCTGGGTGGGCTGTGTGAGGACTCGTGCAGTGATGTGCTACGCTCTTTAAAGAGCCAGGCATATTTCTGAGCCGCACTGGTAATTGCATTAATTAACTAATGAAAAACTTCTGAAGTCTTGGTAACACACTGTTGTGTGTGTTACAGCAAAATGAGGAATACAACAGTACTAAACCACATGGAGATGAAGACATGGAAGCAAAAAGAAGTCGTGAACTGAGACATCTGCCCAGTGAGCTGAGGTTTTTAAAACCTTTATCTTTTGATGTTGTGCCAATAAGAAGCTCTGTGAGATGCTGTTTTGTTCCATTAGAAAAGATGAACAGAGAAGAATTCCCTACAAAGAGACAGGGACTACAACCATTTCTGACTATTTTGGCACAGCAGCTGAGCAAAATGTTTATCAGAGGACTTCAAAACATGAAGGGCACAGGACATAAAAAGCAGTTCAGTTTATGCTTTGATGAATTATTTAACCTGCTTCTTCCTCCGGTGAATGCTGCAGTTTCTTTGAAAGATCTCCTATGTGGTGGTTTAAAAGTGCTTTTATTGTAACAATGCACTCTGAATAATTGTATTTCATATAGTTTCCATACAATTTTGTGTTCCTATCTAGGATGCTGATACATGTTTGACTGTGATTCTTTATTAGGATTTGCTGGCATCACTTCCCTTCTCTGACATTCATTATGAGTTTGGCATCATCTGATTTGGCACAATAAAGTTACTTTAATCTGATATCAATAAATGAAATTCAAAATAGCTACTTGCTGTGGCCCAGCTGTGGAAATTTCCCTCATGACCCTTCTCACTGGGACAGGCAGGACATTTTTAGTAGCATAAAACTGACTGTATTTATTCATGTGATTGTTAAGCAATGAAACTGATTACTTATTTTATAATAGTTCTGTTACACTTGTTGAGTGCCTAAGTGAATGGATAGCATTGCCAGTTGTTATGATGTTGTTATAAATCTGAAATTGTACAGCTAGAAAGATAGAAATAACACACTTTTATCTCAGGGGAAACAAGTAGAAAAATACTTTACATAGAACAGTTCATGCAGGCATACATAACAACATTTTGATAAAAGATGATTTATTCAGCTTTTTGCCTGTGTTATTTCACAGCTAACCTAGCTATAATGGAACCAAAAAGTCAGTTGTTGCAAATTTTAAGCTGTTCATCAAGCCTCCTTGCTAATATAAATAGGGTGAAATATTAATATTATATGCCATTGAATTGATTTAGATATGAGCATTTTGATGTGTTTCAAAATATTCTCCCAACATGAGCTCACAGTAATTTTTTTTTTTCAGCTCACCTGAATAATGGAAGAAATACAGAAATGAGAAGAGTCTCTCTTTTGTATGCAGTCCTTGTGAGTTTTGAAACTAATGAAACAGCTGAATTTCTTACTAAGTTTTAAGCCATGGTGGTGAATTCAATTCACAACATTCATGTTCACTGTGTAGTAGAGTGGGATTCTCCCCTGTGTCACTGGCCATCATCCATGATTATCGGACAAATGATGAATACTTAATTCTTTCCAGATTTTATTCGAGGAAAACAAAAGTCCCATAGAAAATCAACTTTACAAAACCCCACAAACTTTACTAGAATATGTTCTTCTTGGACATGGACATGAGTAATTTTATTTGAAACCTCTGTCTTAAAGCAGGGGGTTGTCTGTATCAAAAATAAGCAGGTCAATTAAACAAGGATAAGCATTTGACTGCCAGTGTCATAAATAGATACTGGATTTTGTTTTTCCTATGAACATCAGAGAGTTTGTTATTAGACAGTGTCACATTGCGCTGGAATTGATGTTTGCTTTTTCTCTCTGCAGTATTTTTCTTGGTTGTTTTTTTTTTTTTTTTTTTTTAAATATATTGCTCTGAGATTTCAGGAAGTTCAAGAACAAAGTTCAAGAACTGTGGATAAATGCTGAATTGATCAAAAGTTTTAGGGAACCAGATTATCATGTATGTATCTATATGTACTTACTTATTATATGAAGTTCACCTGGTTTCATTCTATATCTACTGGAATTTCGCAGACAAGTGCCTGTTATCACTGACCATATCCACACATTTTCTACTCAACACAGATTCTGCTCTTTGACAAATTTAGATTTACTAAGCAAGAATGTATTTTAAAATACCAGAAACATAAACACAAAGTGGATATTGATTTATGTAATTTTTATAAAAACTATCAAAACACATGAAAATCAATAGTCAATTACACGAGTTATGAGTGACACCAATAAATGTTCACTCTGAAGAATAAATGAAAATAAATTTTTGCCTTGTATCAGTTCTGTTCCACTGTGGTCCCTCTGTATCCATCCTTGCAGAGATCCTTACAGCAACTAGTAATAACCAAATATGGAGCATATGGAGAGTTCACTGATGTAGACAAACTCCTTTGCTATATGGGATATATCAATATCTATAGGTCAATATACCTATAACTACTATAAATGGAAACTCCTGAACTGTTATGCTGCTTGCCAGTGAAAGATTTATCAGAATAAAAAAACACAACAGAAGAATGTTACTTCAGGTTGGCTGAGGTTAAAAATCTATGTATGACTGCACAGCATAACAGTTTCTGAACTCTAAGTGTGAAATATCTGAAGAATTTGTCTGTTTGAGCAGATCAAGGCATAGTTGCTGCTGTCTTTTAAGGCACTGATTGATAACCATTTGTTTATCGGAACACACAAATTATTTCTATTTTGATAGTGCAGGGAGGATTGGGCTGTTGAGCTGCTGGTGCTATTCCTGAAGAAAGCACTTTTCCTAAATGATGGGCCTGAGAGCTGATTACAGTCTCCTGGCTGACAAATCTTGAGATGTAACTATGATTGATCTGTTTCAATACTTGCTGTGAGAAGAGCATACTGAAAAACCACTCGTCATCAGCAAGAGTTCCTTGAAGAAGTGAAATGTGGTATCTGTGCTGCTATGAACAGTAAAGTGCACAAGCTAAATAGCTGAGGAAATCAGAAGAAATTGAAATATTGGTACACAGATGCAAGCACTCAGTCCAGTTGTAGCTGGCAGGGACAATTAAGCAGAACTAAGGTGTGGTTATAGAGCAGAGATGGCAGGAACACGGGCACTGAGGCAGGTGGGCTTGTGCCAGGAAATAGAGTTCTAACATGTCTATCAGGAAATAGGACTCCTCATTTGTGCTTTGACAAACTGTGTTAAAACAAAGATAGATGGAGCAGAAGACACAACCATTTTTGGTCAAGACTGTGGAAGGATGGCAAGGCTGTTTATGGTGAAGGGTTTTTTGAAATGCTGTAGATCTCAGAGTGAGATATTGATGATGATATGCACTGTCACCAGGAGAAAAGCATTACTGCTTGTGACATTAATGTTATTTTTCTTTCCACAGGAAGGCACTTGAAAGAACACATTGCCTTCATATTGATAATGTTTGAAATTCCTGGATGAAATTGCGAGCAACCTTCTTCACCAAGTATTTCCCGAGCCAGTAAAAAGTGTTATTACACCAGGTTCAGTTTTCAGTATGAAATTAGGGTATTAGAGGAGAATGAGCTTTGGATAATAGATTTTAGATAAAGTCACAGATGGATTCAATTTAGGTGAAATGGTAAGAGTCTGTGAAAGACTGTCATTATAACTGATAACTCAGGTAAGGGAACTAGCTGGAAGGAGTGCTCAAGACTAGGAGTTTGGGAATCAGAAATCATACACTGGACTTTCTGTCCAATTAAGTTCTGAAACTCTTAGGAACCCGTACTCCCTAAAAAAGGAGGAAAAGTAAGGAAGGACTTGCCAAAATGTGTATAAAACAGCTTCTCAAGAAACATATAAAATGCTGAAATAGAAAAAAACCACAACTACAGTGTGCATGCATAGAGATAATATTCACCAAAAAAGGATTTTTTAGAGACCTGAAACTTAGGGATAGTCCCTAATATAAGAAGCTGTTACAGGTCAACAGAATTACACCTTGGAAATGGTCATAACTAGTATCAGAGAGTTATTTAGCTCTAGTAACTAAATGATAAGGAAAAATGCTATAAGTAAATAGGGCATAAAATGCAACAGTGCAAAATTATGTGATGACAATATAATCACAGTCATTTCAGCTGTAACCTGATGAGTTAGAATTTATATCTATGAAGAGCAGCCTGAGTGACTAGTTAGTTCAGACTCATCTCTGACAGTCATTGTGGTGAAGCTGTAAGGCCTGCAATGCACCCTTGGAATGAGTCAGGAAAGGTATTTCTGGAAGAGATGAAAAAAAAGTCAATGTTTTTGAATAGGGCATTGGTGAGACTTAAATCTGGAGTGTTAAATATAGTTCAGGTCACATTCAGGAAAGATGGATTTCAGCCTGGAACACTACCTGAGAAGGACTACAAGAAAGATAAGGGGAATGGAGAGCTTGTTCATGACAGGAGATTTAAAGAGCTCAGTTTGTATAGTATTATAAATTAAAGGCTGAGAGGGATATGACAGATACACATAAATATGTCCAAAGATAAGCACAAAAGAGGAAGGAGAGCTTTTGTGGTGAAAAAAGGTAACATTAGCAGAAAACAAGTGGTCTGAAATAAATATGCAGTCATCCAGGGTGAGTGAGCCAGTGAGGGCAGCGGGCTGGCAGCAGGGGCTGGCGGGGAGGAGCAGGGATCCTGGCCAGGGAGCTGCAATCCCTGCCCTGGCTGTGCAGGGCTGTGCTCCCAGCACGCATGGGGAGCTTTTGGGCACAGCAGAGAGACCTTTCAGTTTGGAGTGGGTCTCTGTGGCTGGGGGGTACTGGTGGCCAGCATCTTCCAGCTCCTCCTGTTGGGCCCTTCTCCCTGCCACACATGGCAAGAGCTGCCATGTGGGATGACCATGGCAGGAGGGGCTCCTCGGGTCCCTGCAGATGCTGCCTCTGATCTTGCTTTTGTACCTTTGTGTTCCAGCCCTGGAAGACATGAGAGATGAGAGCCCTGCCATTTCCAGCCTGGCACTTCAGACCTCTGAAACCATCAGAGGCCTACAGAGAGCTCCATCCTCCAGATTCTGGCAGCTCTGAGACTGGCTCTGCAGGCTGTGCAAGTGCCAGCCTTGCCTGCGGGGCAGTCTCTGGCTGTGCTTGCTGGAGCTCTGGGGAGAAGTGAGCCAGGAAGCTTCATCTGCTGGGACCAGCTGAGCCTGCAGGGAAGATCCTTTCTCCACAAGGACTTCCTTGGACACCACATGAGAATATTAAATTCTGTTTTCGCATCCAGAGGCCCAGAAGATTTTTTGGTGCCCAGTGTCCCCAGGGCATTGGGCAAGAGGGAAAGGGGTCCTTGCACTCAACAACTCTCTCCCTGCCACACACAATTGCTCTAAGTTGTCAGAAGGTTTATGCAGAAAAAAGAGATCTGATTGGGGAGAATAAGATTAGGATTTCTTACTAGGAAGAGAAAAACTAAAGAACTCTCGATACAACAATTCGAACTAGGCAAAAGTGCTCTGTATTTCCAGAAATAGCGCTTTCCCTTGTCTCAGTTCAGGAGGAGTGAGGAGGACAACTGAAAAAAGCAAGAGGAATACAAGAAGTGGCATGCAATATATGAGAAATACTGAAAGGACTATGGAATAAGAACAGAGACACTTCAAAACAGTTTAAGAAGATGTTTTATGAATGTTTTACTAACATCTTTAGGTTTATTGTTATTGCAAACAATACTCCTAGATGCACAAATAATTTCCTTGAAGATAAACCAATAAAGAAGCCAAGGAAAAAAAAAAAAAAAAAAAGAAAGAGTTCAGTTTTTTTGCCAATTGATGCAATTTGAAGCACAGTCAACAGGGTGCGCTGTTGGATCACTGGAGAGGCAGAGCCTGCAGTTCTCTATGCCGGCCAGCAGGGGGCGCTGTGGAATCACTGGGCGTTGCCACGTGGGGGTAACACCCTCTGAGTTGTGTTGGTGAAATCAGGAAAAAAATGGGTTTCCCTTCCTCTTCCCACACACTGGGAAAGGGGAGAGGGAGAGGGGAGAGAGAAACAACCACCAAAAACAACCACCAAAAGAAAATCTTCCCCAATGGAAAAAAAATCTAAACCCCAGACTCACTCTGTTCGCCTGCTCGAATAGTGCAGCACAGTCCTCTCTCTCCCCCTGATGTGCACAAGGACCACCACCAGGGAAAAAAAAACTAACAGGAACGGGGAAAGGCAAAAACTTCCAGAAAATGGCTCCTCTTGGAGGAAAAAAATCCAAGCAGGATCGGGAGCTGGCAAGCAGGGCGAGGACAACAGGACACCACACCGAGCCTCCAGCCCGACCTTGTTTCAGCCTCCACAGCAAGCCTCAAAACTCCTCCCCCCGTTTCCCAGGAGACTAGAGAAAAAAAGGAAAGAAAAGCTCCTTATCCCCCCGACTCCTAGGAGACAAGATTCAGAGTAATTCACCAGAAAGCCACTTCTTTTGTGTCCCTTAAATGCCCACTTCACAAGCCTGCACGCAGTGGGAAGGGGGAAGGCAAAAAGTTCCTCTCTAGTTTCCAAGAACCGGCAAAAGCATGACAGAAGGCCAGGCAGATCAAACCCATCACACCCCCACAAACCCGCCAAGGCAAGCGCTAAGTGCTGAGAATTGTGGATACAACCACCGGATGGCCAGAGACAAAGCCCGTGCCTCACACCTGAAACACCAGCGTGGGCCTTGAAAAACCAGTCCTGTGGCCACACTGCAGCCCAGGAAGGACTGAGTGGGACAAGGAGACTCATTTCCCAAACAGACACCTGGGCCAGAGAGCTCAGAACTGAGTGGCTGGATCATATTCCCTCCCATGCCTCAGGCTCTGGAAGGTTGAACGGTGTCATGGACCGTTCAAAACCACTCTGAGAGCAAAGGCTGGTGGGACCTTCAGTCACTGGAACCTCCATTTCAAGAAGGCCAACTGATAAAGTTAACACCTGAGGCTCTACCAGTCCAGCTGGCCCTGCCCAATCAGAACCTTTATGTAGCAGAGACAAAGTCCCCGTGGTGCTTCTGAGAAATGTGCTAGGAAAGACAGTTTGGATCAGTCCTGCCTCAGGCAAAGGCAAACCCACCGGGTGATTGTTTTTGCTCCAGGACCTTGGTGGATGCCCTTGGTGGGTAATGCAGAGACGCGGGGAAAGACGATGCGTGCCTCAGGGGCATTTGATTTTGGGTGAGAACCATCTGTAAGGGTGGCTTGCATATCTAGTGCTGGTTGCTGACTTAAACTGCCACTGTCAAGGGGAAATAGCACGGACAATGAGTATGGAGTGCTCCAGTTGCAGCAGTCAGGTCTGAAATGTGGGGATGATGTGGATGGTGTAGAAGAAGGGGCAGATAATGTCCTAGGTAGAGTAGGGGTGGAGTTTGTAGCGATGTTTCTGCCACACAACCCAAGCCACCACTTGTGGGGGGGAATTTTGCTTGTGAGGGAAATGAAAGGCACTGGAAACAGAAGGTTTTTCTTCTTGCCTGGGTTGAGGAAGGGGGTGGACTGGCCCCTTTGAAAACCAAAAGGCAGAAGCAGAAGGGGGACACTCTTTTCCTTGACTCCCAGGAGAGGGAGCCACAGCCAACCATCCCCACAAGTTTGAGATGCTCCACAAATCCCAGCCACTACTGCAGCCATCTCAAATCCCAAACCAGTGCCAGCTGCTAAAGCCAGGACCTGGAAGCAGCCTCCCAGCAGCAAAACTGCCTCGGGATGAAATAGCTTTCCAGGTTTTGCATTGTCCCTCTTTCTCTCTTTTGGAGCTGGTTGGGGAGGGTTTGCCACTTGACTTCTTGGTTCTCCTGGGTTACGTGGGGAAGCCAAGGCAGATGTTCTCAAGAGAGAGCAGTTCCTCTTTGGTTTGTGGTGGATTCCCCACTTGGTGGGTCAACCATTTCCTCTGTCTTTTTGTGTTGTACCGGGAGGCTTTTTTCTTTTCTCAGTAAAAGTGGGACTCCCACTTCTGTGTTGGGGAAGGCAGCGGGACAGCTGACCTCCTGATGAAGGAGACAGAGGAGGAGGAGGAGGAGGATTTGGACTTGGACATTTTAAAGCCATTTCCCGGAGGAATTCACAGGAACCGTGAAAAGACTTGAGAAGGTGCGAGAAGTGACCAGTGAGAGAAGGATGTAAATCAGGAGGGACTATCCAATTATGTGGGAAGACTAGGAACAAACTACAGATAGGGAGTTAAGAATAGAAAGGCATGTAAGGTTCTGTTGGCAGTGTGTGTGTGAAAAAGAAATTCTTAGGCAGTCCGAAGCAAGGAAGCTGACTGTGGGATCCTCATCATACACGGTGCCTGGTTTTGATTGGGTGGCCGTCCTAACTGCTACTCCACTTCTGGGCTCTCCTGGTGTTTCTGCTGCTGCCACAAAGGGATGGGGAAGGGAGGGGCATCCAGTGGGGAGAGACACAGAACAGGTTGTCATGCCAGAGTTCTCCCTATCCTCTTCACTTGCCCGAGGCACGGCATAGCAGCCGGCAGACCCATTAGACTGGGCTGTTGGATTCTTTTTCAGAAGGCAAGGAAAAAAGTCCGAAGAAGCAACCGGCTAGCCCTAGCTCACACACTCTCTCTCACTCACACAGCTCTGAAAAGAGAGGCAAGGAGACAGAGAGGTGTGGAACAAAGGACAGCACAAGGCTGAACTAACTTTATTAACAAAATGGAGGGTTTTTATAGGGTTAGGAGGGGAAGGCACTAGAAACTGGGCGGAGGGAAGGAGGAGCATGCAAATCCTCTCACCCAGATTGGGTAAAGGGATATGAATAAACATAAGGGAGACAAACGGGGTGGCAACAGGGGAGTGGCTAAAGGCAAAAGCCCGCTGAACAGGTTGATTGGTTGGTACCTCCTGGTATCACAACCAATGGGGTAAATGTTGCTGCCTGAGAAGGCAGAAAAGTCTATGAAGAAAGGAACACAAAATGGAGGATAAATCTACATATAGATTTCTCCTCTGAACATAAACTTGTAATGCACAGTCTCAAGTGGTGAATTCCTTTCCTTTCAGGTTCTTTTCTCTGAGTTCCTCGATGTATCTAGCTTTCCACTCCTGGTATGATGTTGCATCACCGCTCATAGCTGAATCCTGGATTACTGAGTCAGCCCCAACAGGGTTGGGGGTGGCCCCAGGACGTGTGGCAGTGTGTCACAGGGCCCTTTGTGACCTGGTGGCCATGGCCCACGGGCTGGGATGTGGGAGGGTGTGCAGGGCCCCTTTGTGACACGGTGGCCATCGGCCATGGGATGGGGCAGGGTGAGCAGGGGCCCTTTGTGACACGTGGTGACAAAGGTGCTGGCGGTGCTGTGAGCCCATCAGTGCGCTCAGAGCACGCGACGGGACAGGACGGGACAGAGCGGTGCTGTGCGGAGCCCCCGTGCAGCCAACTCTCGACCCTGCTGAACCGGAGCCTTTTCTGAGGATTTTGTCTTTTCAAGTGCCCTCGAGGCCAGACCGTGGGACTCGGAGACCCGGAGGTTTTCTCAGGGGTGTCCAGTCCCTTTGGCGGGTGCCCTCAAGGGCAGACTGAGGGAGCTGGTGACCCGGAGGTTTTCCGAGGGGTCTCCAGTCCCTGTGGAAGGTGCCCTCGAGGCCCTTCTTCTTTAGTTTGTCACCAAGAATTTTCCAGGCTTCTCTCTTGCAAGATCCCTGACAGCACAACCTTGGGATGGCAGGGAGACGCCTCAGCCTGCTCAGGCTCTTCAGGAGGAAGAAGAAGGCAGGCCCTGGAGCTGCCCCAGAACAGCAGCCGGAGGAAGTGGAGCAGTTGCAAGCCCTGCAGGAGGGTGAGTGGCAGAGCTGGACCCCAGGCATGGGGGCTACAGTCATGTCAGTCATGCCAACCCAAGCCCTGGGAACATGCCCAGGGAAAGGGAGGGGGGAAGAGGGGCTGGGGCTGATTTCCCCCACAGCCGTGCTCCTTGCACTGGGCATGCCGGGGCTGGCCGTGCCTGTGGAGAGCAGGCCTGGGCTGGGTTCTCCGGCCCTTCCCGCAGCCCCTCAGCTCTGAGTGCACTCCCTCTTTGCCAGATGCAGGCCGGGAGCGGACAGAAGAGCAGCACCGTGCCCGTGGCCGCTTCCGCAGGGCAGCACAGGTACCTGCAGCCATGCCCACCTGGGCTGGGCCTGCTGTCACTGCTCAGCCCGGCAGCGCTGCTGGAGCACGCCAGGGCACATCCCTCACTTCCCTGCCCTCCCTTCTCCTCCAGACGCTGCTGAAATTCTTCAGCGTTCGGCGTAGGAGGACCCAGACCACACCCACGGAGGTGATGGCACAGCCTGACACCAGCCCCACCCAGCTGAAGGCCAAGCCCGATGTCGGCACTGCGCCGGCCGATGGCCCAGCAAACCGGGACAGCGCGTGGAGCCAGGACACCAGCGACCCTGACACCGCGCTGCCTGAGCTCACGGCCACGGCTGACGCCGCAACCCCTGAGGGCACGGCCAACACGGACACCACGCCCGCTCAGGGCCCGGCCCATGCTCCCAGCCTGCACTTTGCTGCCCACAGAGTGGCCTCTGCTGAAGTGAGCAGCCTGTGGACAGCACTGCATGGCCCCCTCAAGCCGGCTCTGCCCGGCCCCTTCAGCCTTTGAGGCCGGCACAGCGTGCTGGCAAGGGAAGCACTTGTGGCCCAAAGACGGCCAAGGTGCTGGCTCAGGCAGCTCTCCAGCTCTCCCCTCTGCCTCCTCCAGGTGCCGGCCTTTGTCAGGAACCTGCACCAGACCCTCCCAGCCAATGTGTTGCCGGAGGACGGGCTGCTCAGGGACCTTGGGAGGGTGACGGATGAACACCCCGCTGATGTTGCGCTCACCCTCCTGCACTGTGCCCCATCCTGTGACAGGTACGGGTTCCACCTGCCTTCAGGGCTCAGGCCTCACCAGCCTTTAGAGCCCATCCCCCTGGAAAGCCTTGGGCCAAAACCCCCCTGACACAGAGCTCTGGCCCTGCAGAGCTGCAGCAGTCATGTGGAGAGCCATCATCTCATCAGGAAGGACGGTGCAGAAGGTGCTGCCAGTGCTGCTCAGGGTGATGGAGGAGTGGCCACTGTACAGCACAGTCACCTCTGATGGGGACCACAAGCACATCTATAGCCTGGCTGTGAGTTCCTGCAAGTGGCCTTTGCTCCCCTCCACGTTGCCTCTTTCCAGCCTCTCCATCCTCTCCCACCAGCCCGCCTCCCTGCCTTAGGCACTGGGCTGCAAATGTGGCCTAGGGGCAGGTTCAGGAGCAGCCGGTCAGCTGCTCCCTCTGCTTCTCCTCTGGCCTTCTCTCTCCCCTGCTTGGGCTCTGCCACAGGGACATCTGGGCACTGAGAGCTCTCTCTGGTTCCTTTGTCTTTTGTAGGCAACCCGGGTGGTTTGGGAGATTCTCCAGAGGCTCCAGTGCCCAGAGCCATTGAAGGAGAATTCCCCACGCCTCCTGGTGGCTGTGCTGTTCAACATTTGCTTCAGCACAGCGCTCCTGCCAGAGAAGGTCGACACCTTCTGGAGGCAATGCTGGCAGGAAGAGGGACTTGCCAGGAACCCCAAGAGGTGCTCCATCCCAGTCCCCTGGTCCCTTCCATGTGCTTGGGGTGGAGCCAGGCCTGCCAGTGTCACCAGGCTGCTCTTCCACCTGGAGTGTGAGGACGTGGTGATGGCCATGGATCGCAAGGCTGCCTGGGACACGCTCTTCCACATGGACACCCACCACTGTGCAGTGGGTCTGCTGGCCAGGTGAGACCTCCTTGTCCCCGCTGCCCCTCTGCCTTCTGCCCTGGGAACGGGGCAGCCCGCACAGTGCCCGTGAGCGTGGGCCAGAAGGCCTCGTTGTGGAGGGGTGGCTGAGTACTTGAAGACCTTTGCCCAGCCAGCTCAGGCTCTCTGGTGCCTCTTTCCCCCGACAGGGAGATGCGTCGTGTCTCCAGCCCCTTGTGTCGCCACATGGGCTGCTACCTCCTCCAGCTGCTCAGCCAAGCAGCAGTGTCCCGCTGGGAGTTCCCTGCCATGGCCTTCCTTGTGGAGGTGAGCCTGATGGCCGGTGCTGCCACGCCCGGCTGCCTCCAGCTCTCTGCCCTCTCACGGCCACAGCTGCCTGGGACGCTTCCTGTGCGCTGGGCTGCTGTCTGGGGCCAGCCCTGGGCACGTCTGGGCTCTTGCCGGCCGGGCGCCCTGTCACTGCTGCGTGCCTTTCAGGTCCTGGACTGCTTGGACATGAGGGAATGTGGCCACAGAGTCCTGCACATCCTTGCCAGGCCCCTGCAGAGCAAGTGCCCAGGGAGGTGTCGCCTGGCACTCAGGATGCTCCTGGTGCTCAGACAGGATCCATCAACGGTGAGAAGGGGATAGGCGGCTGAAGCCCTGCCGGCAACCTGGGGCTGGGCAAGGCGGTCACTTGGCTTGGGCTGGGCAAGGCAGCTGTGGCAGCTGCTCCCAGCTCTCCTGCCTCAGCCTTCAGCTGTGGCACTGTGTTCCACACAGGCTGACAGCACGCTGAGCCTCACACCAAGCCTGGTGCAGCTCCTGGGGGATGAAGATGGAGAGCTGGTGGCAATGAGCCTGGCGGTGCTCTCGGATCACTTGCAGGAGCCAGACATCCAGCTCTCCAGACCCACTGCCCTGAAGCTGGCTGAGGCGCTCCAGCCACTCTTGGGCAACGTAAGGCCCCTTGCCCCTGCCAGGAACAGGCACTGAGTGCTGCCTGGAAAGCGTGCCCTGTGCATTTCAGGGCCTGTTCTCAGGCAGGCCTGCAGCAGCCAGTGCTGAGGACTTTCCCTGCCCTTTCTCTCAGGACATCAGCCAAGTGCAGCTGCTCTCCATCCACGTCTTCCACAAGGTGATGGAGTTGGCAGTCAGCAGTGCAAGAAAGACCCTGAAGCGCTACGTGGTCCAGAGCCTGCTCCCACTCTTCTTGCACTGCCACAGTGACAACCAGCACGTGGCAAAGGTCAGGACTCCTGGGTTCTGCTGTGCCCACGGGAGGGACTGGGCTGCCTCCTGCCCTGGTATCTCAGGGGCTCCGGCCTCCTCCTGGCCTTGGTCCAGGGACGCAGGTCCTGTGCCCTGGGCTGCGGTCTCATCTGCCGCTCTCCACTTCTCTGCAGGTCTCTTGCCAAGCACTGCTTTGTGCGGCCAGGTTCCTCAAGTGGAGCGATGTGGAGAAGCTGGTGAGGACAGAGACCCTGTGCAGATTGGGCGAGTGCCTGGTAAGGACGATGGGAAAGCCCCAGCCCCCGATGGCCAGTGAGTGGGGTTGGCCCCGTGCCCCTGCCCAATGCTGCCCTCCCCTGT
This sequence comes from Pyrocephalus nanus, assembly GCA_038380795.1. Classification (NCBI taxonomy): domain Eukaryota; kingdom Metazoa; phylum Chordata; class Aves; order Passeriformes; family Tyrannidae; genus Pyrocephalus; species Pyrocephalus nanus. Next base: position 72,607,079 of record CM076263.1, on the reverse strand, counting down.
GGGACACCAGCCTGCGCCCCACACGCTGCTGCCTTCCCTTGGCCGTGCTGGCTGCAGGCAGTGCCCGGCCAAGGGGCAGAGCCTGAGCCAAGCCTTCTCTGCCTGCCCTGCCCTTCTCTGCAGCTGCAGAAGGACAAGAGGAGAGCGGCCAAGTACCTGCAGCAGGCCCTGCCGTACCTGCAGAGCCCCCAGGAGCCCGTGCGAGAGGCGGCCCTGGGCTTCATGGGTGAGCCCCAAGCCCGCGGTCCCTCCCGCCCCGCTGTCCCTCCCGCCCCGCTGCAGCAGCAGCAGCAGCAGGATGCGGCCCAGGGATGTGCTGGGGAGCCCCGAGTGCCCTGGCGGCTGCTGCCGCCCTGTCCCAGCCCAGCCCTGGGGCGGCACCATGCGGGAAGGCCCCGGGCTCAGCCCTGCCAGGGCAGGGGGTCGTGTGGCAGCGCCCCTGGGGGGAGCTGTGCCCTGACAGGCTCTGTGTGTGTGCCCAGGGATGGCCGGCAGGTACCTGAGGGGACAGCACAAAGAGCTGCTGCTCGTCATCCAGGGTGAGTGAGCCAGTGAGGGCAGCGGGCTGGCAGCAGGGGCTGGCGGGGAGGAGCAGGGATCCTGGGCAGGGAGCTGCAATCCCTGCCCTGGCTGCGCAGGGCTGTGCTCCCAGCACGCATGGGGAGCTTTTGGGCACAGCAGAGAGACCTTTCGGTTTGGAGTGGGTCTCTGTGGCTGGGGGGTACTGGTGGCCAGCATCTTCCAGCTCCTCCTGTTGGGCCCTTCTCCCTGCCACACATGGCAAGAGCTGCCATGTGGGATGACCATGGCAGGAGGGGCTCCTCGGGTCCCTGCAGATGCTGCCTCTGATCTTGCTTTCGCACCTTTGTGTTCCAGCCCTGGAAGACATGAGAGATGAGAGCCCTGCCATCTCCAGCCTGGCACTTCAGACCTCTGAAACCATCAGAGGCCTACAGAGAGCTCCATCCTCCAGATTCTGGCAGCTCTGAGACTGGCTCTGCAGGCTGTGCAAGTGCCAGCCTTGCTTGCGGGGCAGTCTCTGGCTGTGCTTGCTGGAGCTCTGGGGAGAAGTGAGCCAGGAAGCTTCATCTGCTGGGACCAGCTTAGCGTGCAGGAAAGATCCCTTCTCTGCAAGGACTTCCTTGGACACCACATGAGAATAATAAATTCTGTCTTTGTATCCAGAGTCCCAGAAGATTTTTTGTTGCCCAGTGTCCCCAGGGCATTGGGCGAGAGGGAAAGGGGTCCTTGCACTCAGCAACTCTCTCCCCGCCACACACAATTGCTCTAAGTTGTCAGAAGGTTTATGCAGAAAAAAGAGATCTGACTGGGGAGAATAAGATTAGGATTTCTTACTAGGAAGAGAAAAACTAAAGAACTCTAGATACAACAATTTAAACTAGGCAAAAGTGCTCTGTATTTCCAGAAATAGCGCTCTCCCCTTGCATCAGTTCAGGAGGAGTGTGGAGGACAACCGAAAAAAGCAAGAGGAATACAAGAAGTGGCGTGCAATATATGAGAAATACTGAAAGGACTATGGAATAAGAACAGAGACCCTTCAAAACAGTTTAGGAAGATGTGTTATGAATATTTTACTAACATCTTAAGGTTTATTGTAATTTTTCAGAAAATGTACCCCAGTTATATTTTTTATTTAGACATGTACTAACATGTCAGTCCCCTCATGAATTTTCTCTCCCCTGATTGGTTGAATGCTTCCTCTCCCTCATTGGGCAGGATTTGCTGCAGTGTGGGCAGTCCTGGCTCTCTCCTTGTTCTTTTCTTCAAGTTAAGTTATGCATAGTGTTGGATCCTCATTGGTTCTCTATTCCTGTCAATCTTATACTCCTCCCTGGTTTCCAGATCCTTCCATCCCTGAAGCTCTATAAACCCTGTTCTCCCCTCAGTAACTGACAGCACCTCTTGACTCTGTACCCCTTTGTGTCCTCGTGACAATAAAACACCTACGACAGAGCCAGAACCCCTTGTGCTGCCGTCTCCTTCCCCTTGCACCGGGCTGCAGCAGATGGCACCCCGATGTGAGGCTATGCTGAAGGTCCCTCAGGCTGAGGGAACTCCATAGGGCTTTTATGGGATACTGGAGACACAGGCATTGGAAGTGTTCTCCCCGGCAGTCACCCTTGGTTGAACGGCGGGCAACGGGTCAGTGAACCGGCAGTCCCTTTCACACCTTGTTCTGCTGCGCAGAGCAGGTGAGGAGCTGAGGCAGTCCTACCCTTCCTTTCCCTGTTTCCACCCCTCATATCTGCATTGTGTGGATTTTTTACATCATGGGTGCTCGCTTGTCCACACACCAGAAATTTATCTATGGCCACCTAAAAGACTTAATGTCACAGAAGTGAAAAAGGCATCCACTCTATAAAAAGACTTTAAAATCCTTAGCACGGTGGTAGATGATAAATGCACGCGTGTCCCGGATGTTTTTGATCTGGACGACTGGGACGATATTGGGTTTTATATTTGGATGTAACAAGAACGGGGTGTTTCGGGAGCTGCGGAGGCGCTTTTAGTGTGGCAGCTACTTCTGAAGGCTCTACAGAACCGTATGATGACAAAGAAATCTAACCCCTCTGATAAGTCACCTCATCAGTATCGGGACTCTACTAAAAAACAAAATGGCAGGGAAAATCCTAACTCGAAGAAGTCGTGTTTGTGGGCACAAAATGGCGGCACGGCTGAGAGGGAGAGGCAGAGCCATCGTGAGGCTCGGGAAAATTTGAAAGCGCGCAAAAGTTATGTCAGGTGATGGTCCCACCCCCGGAGTCCTCCAGACACGCCTTCATCGGCAAGCTCCACCTCTTCCATTACATCACCACCACCATACTATCATGGGGACACAAAGGGAAGTGACATCATGGGAACTTTCGCTGACTATGGGGGCCCCCATGATTGGCAAAAGGCCTACCCTTTGGGTGTGACTTCACACGATGATGTGTGGAAGACCTGTAAGGCCCAGGCCATAGAAGCCAGAGACACTGATTTTCTTAAAGCTTTTCCTGTTTACTATGACAATGAGGGCCATGGTCCGGAATGGGTTCCAATATCGTACCCGATTTTAAAAGACATTAAAAAAGCTATTGTGGACTAGGCACTGGGAGCTCCTTTCACCTTAGGTCTTTTTGAATCTCTTTTCCAGGCTTACACTTTGATCCTTTACAACATTTGGATTATTACAAAAGGCTTGTTAACGACAAACCAAAATTCTGTCTTTGAAAGTGAATGGAAAAATTTGATTACAAAACATGGTAACGAAAAGATGCCTAAGAGACAAGCTCCTATTGATCATTTTGTGAATGTCATGTACGGTGATGGTCCATTTACTAGCAAAAAGCAGCAGGTTGGGATTAGAAAAGAATACTTGGATATCTTTTGAGACCTGGCGTTACAGGCTATCAAGAAGGTCGCAGACGCTTATGCATCTGTTCTGTCCTTCACTATGATACGCCAAGGACAGGATGAACCATTCATAGATGTTTTCTCGAGGCTTAAGGAAGCTATTGTTAAGCAAGTACACCAAAAAGATTCACAAGACATCTTATTCCAGAAATTGATTGTTGAAAATTCGAATCAGGAGTGTCAGCATGTGCTGAAACACCTTAAAAATCCGATGCTCCTAGAGGTGATAGAGGTGTGCAAAAATACTAATTCCAACACTCCCAGAGCTAAATTGCTAGCAGCTGCCCTTTCTGGTCCGAATAAGTGTTATCACTGCAATCAAAAGGGTCATTTAATGAAGCAGTGCCCGCAGTTAAATGGAAAAGGTACTACAACATTGCCCAAAACCCCATGCCTGAGGTGTGGCAAGGGTCGCCACTGGACAAAGGACTGCAAATCAGTCACTGATGTCCATGGCAATCCCTTGCCTGCAAAGTCACCTGGGCTAAAGCGTAAAGTCTCTTTTCGTTCACAAGAAAACCTTAACAGTCAAGCCCAGTCGGGAAACGGGCAGCGGAGCGCCCAGGGGGGCGTGAGGACAATAAATTCCCCTTTTGCACACAGGAGATTTTCAGTGAGTTCAACACCTCTCAAATAACAAAGCCTCCCTCTCATGCTCCTAATATAGATTCTGATTGGGTTTCCTTGTATCCTTGTTCACCCGTTACCACACTTTTAGTTAAGGATCAGTTATTGGGCATCTTACCATCAACTGACATTACACCTGATGACACCTATTTAATGACATCCATCAGAGTTGCATTGAGAAGGGTATTTTTGTTATCCCAATGTTGTTCTCAATCTTGAGCCTGATAATATTTGCATTACAGTTAACGTCTCTACTCCCCCTGTACAGATAACAAATGATGAACCCATTGCTGAACTCATCTCTGTACAACATCTATCGGCTATGACTGTGGAAGCTCGCTGGTCGCAATCAGTGGCTTCTCGCCCATTACTGACGTGTTCTTTACATTTCCCAGAGCCGCAGCAACCACAGTCTTTGCAGGTTACTGGCCTGATGGATACCGGAGCAGATGTTACAGTCATCGCTCAAAAGGACTGGCCTGCCACCTGGCCAGTATCTGGCACATTCCTTAACATCAGTGGTGTGGGTGGATCGAAAATTCCACACAGGAGCACCACCCTCATCCAGATAGTGGGACCTGAGGATAAGTCTGCTTCTCTCCACCCTTTTGTTCTAGACATTCCTCTCACTTTGTGAGGCAGGGATGCATTAATGCAATGGGGTATCGGACTACAGACAAATTTTTAAAAGGGGCCACTGGTGAACTGCAGTTTCCCTCACTGGTCTGGATGACATCAACCCCTGTTGGGGTAGACCAGTGGCCCTTATCCTTGGAAAAGCTGCAGGCATTAAATGATTTGGTTAATGAACAATTGAATAAAGGTCGCACTGAACCATCGACAAGTCCCTGGAATACCCCAGTTTTTGTAATTAAGAAAACCTCTGGATCTTGGAGAGTCCTCCAGGATCTCAGAAAGGTTAATGATGTCCTTGAACCCCTGGATGCCCTCCAGCATGGAATGCCTTCACCAGCTATGCTACCTGTGGAGTGGCCCATGGTGGTTGTTGATATCAAGGACTGTTTTTTCCACATTTATTTACATCCATCTGATATTCCTAAATTTGCCTTTTCTGTTCCAGCTGTCAACTCTTCCCAACCACATCGTCATTTCCAGTGGAAGGTACTCCCACAGGGGATGAAAAATTCACCTACTTTGTGTCAGATGTCTGTTGCCAATGTTCTTTCTCCAATTCATTCTAAATTTCCACAGTCCATTCTATTACACTACATGGATGATATTCTAATCTGTCCTTCTGACCAATTGACAGTTCAAATTGTTATGGATTCTCTCATTACAGCCCTAAATTTAAATGGATTGACTATTTTCCCAGAAAAAATACAAAAGGAATCACCTTGGAAATTTTTGGATTTAAAAATTACTAATTCGGCATTTACTCCTCAGTCCATTGCAATTAAGAAACAAGTAAGTACCCTTCATGATTTACAAAAACTTCTGGGAGCCATTAACTGGATTCGACCTGTGTTAGGGATTAGTACAGATGATTTAAGTCCGTTATTTGAGTTACTTAAAGGTGATGCAGACTTATCCTCCCCTCGCTCTCTCACAGTTGAGGCTGAACATGCACTGCGGATTGTGGAACAGAAAATTACCAGTTGCCAGGCTCATAGGATAATCAAAGATGTCCCTGCTTCTTTGGTTATCTCCCTAGGAGATAAGCAACCTCTGGCTCTCCTAGGCCAATTTTATTTTTTTTACCACATCAGTTTACAAAGACAATAACTACTCTTCCAGAAATGATTTCTAAATTGTGTTCTAAAGGTCGTGCACGCTGTCTGGAACTTAGCGGGAGGGACCCAGATTTCATTTTCCTTCCCTTAACTTCCAAACATTTCGACCAACTGTGGAAAGACTCAATTGACTTCCAAATTGCCACTGTGAACTTCTTGGGAAAAATTGGGTTTCATCTTCTGGCTTGTAAATTGTTGCATCAGTTACTGCCTATTCCAATTACCTTACAAATTATGCATTCTCAAATCCCGCTTAAAGATGTGAAAACTGTGTTCACAGGTGGTTCCGGCAGGACCGGTAATGCAGTGGTTGTCTGGCAGGACCACAATAATTGGCAACAAGACGTACATAAGGCACAAGGTTCGTCTCAGTTAGTTGAACTTTCTGCAGTTGTTCGTGCATTCTTTCTCTTTCAGTCCGAGGCTTTGAATATTATTTCAGATTCCTCTTATGTTGTTGGTATTGTCTCCAGAATAGAAAATTCATACCTAAAGCATGTTAGTCATCAAATTTTATTTAATCTGTTGACTCGTTTACTTTTTCTTATTCGAGACAGACGTTTCCCATTCTTCATCACCTGAACTCAGTCTCACACTACGCTTCCTGGACCTGTGGTGGAAGGCAATCAACGTGCTGACTGATCGGCAGGTATGACAACCATTCCAAATTTACTGCAACAAGTGCGTACGGCTCATGAGTTTTTTCATCAGAAAGCCAAGGCACTCCAGAAACAATTTGGTCTCATGTTGGCACAAGCAAAGGAGATTTTAAAATCTTGCCCTGATTGCCAGGCAGTGGCTCCTTTGAAGGCAGAAGGTATCAACCCCAGAGGACTTTCTCCTCTAGAAATTTGGCAGTCTGCTGTCACGCACATCAATGAATTCGGAAAGCTCAAATTTGTTCATGTTTCTATTGACACTTTTTCCAGATTTATTGTTGCCACTGCCCATTCAGGGGAAAAATCTCGTGATGTTTGTAAACATTTCCTTGCGGCTTTTGCTCGTATGGGGGTACCGAAACAGATAAAAACAGACAGTGGACCTTCATATGTGGCAAAAGATACGCAAGCATTATTTTCCACCTGGGGTATTAGCCATGTCCCTGGCATTCCATACAACCCCTCGGGCCAAGGAATCGTTGAGAGAGCCCATCAGTCTATAAAAAAACTTTCTGCAAAAAGAAAAAAAAAGGGGGAGTATGGGTCTATCCTCCCAAGAAAAATTGGACAAGGCTTTATATGTTTTAAATTTCCTAAACATATTAGAAGATGGTAATATTCCCACAAGTAGAACGTCAGTTGAGAGACATTTCAGTATTCAGAAAGAACAGTCTCTATCAAAAGCAAAAATTCTGTATAAAGATATTTATAACAGAAAAATGGTTGGTTCCTCCTTGTGATGACCATGGCCATGATCTCCGATGTCAATGCTCCAGCTGGGATCCCTGCTTGGGCCATGGGACAGGGAAGTAATCTTTGGGTTACATTAGCAAAAGAGGCTAACACACAGTATGTTTGTCTACCAATAATGTGGCTAACCCTTTTTCCACCTGCTCGGTTGGTATTCCATTAAATGAAAGTGTATGGGATTTCTACAAAACGTTCTCAATTACAGACCAAGACCCTGTAGAGTTTGAGTTGTTAGGTACTGCAATCACTAATTTCTGCATATATTTTGAAAGAAAGTCTGCTGCAGTTTACAGGAAACCTGTAGAGGAAAAGCCTAGAAAAGACATTTATAAAAATACCACACTATGGTGTAATGGAACGAAAGTCAGAAGGATTAACATTGATATGATGTATAAGCCCTTTAATTAAATCTTGGGGATTTTTTAATCTGTGGGGAATTGGAAGGTCTTAAATACTTTCAAAATCTCGTCTAGTGTATTTTTTACCCCTTTTTTAGTTTCAGCACAAATCAAAATATCATCCATATAATGCAGGATGATAGAACCCGAACTTTGGCACCAAATAGGAGATAAGATCTTGGAAACATATAGCTGACAAAGGGTAGGGGAATTTTTCATCCCTGAGGCAAGACCTTCCAAGCAAATCTCTGGTTGGGCTCCCTGGCATTTACAGATGGAAGCATAAATGCAAACCTTTCCACATCTCGGGGGTGTAAATTCATCTGGAAGAAGCAGTCCTTAATGTCTGTTACAACTAGGGGCCACTCCCATGGTAGCATTGCCAGGGACGGCATGCCTGGCTGGAGTGGTCCCATAGGCTCGATGACCTCGTTGATTTTCCTGAGGTCATGCAGAAGCCTCCACTTCCCCGACCCCTTTTGGATAACAAACACGGGGGAGTTCCACGGGCTGACAGTGGGAACCACAAGACCAAGATCCAATTGTTCTTTTACTAATTTCTGGAGAATATGCAGCTTATGAGATGGCAATGGCCACTGGTCTACCCACACTGGAGTATCGGTCTTCCACTTCAGCGGGGGTAGCAGCTGCTCTCCAGTGGCCAATTTCAAAAATTTGTTTTTAAAGTGGCTCCCCAGAGCGTCGCAGGAAGCGGTAGTATTAATGGCTGACACGAAGCAACATTCCCCTCAAAGTCTGTGAATGTAACAACCAGTTTGCTCTTTAGTGGTCTCTGTTTCCCTCCCACCCCAGAAACACTCAGGGTGGTCTCCTCCAAGGGCCAACTTTCAGGCCAGTCCTTGCGAGCCACAATAGTCACATCCTCTCCCGTGTCCAGAAGTCCAGAGATGCTAGTCTCTCCTGCAGACGAAGTGGCTGTGACCTCCATAAAAGGTTGTTGTTCCTCGACTGCATATGTCCAGTTGGCCTGGACTTCTCCTTGTTCTCCATCCGGAATCTGGTGTGACGGCAATGACAGGAGGGCTGCAACTGGGTCCTTAGAGGTCAACTCAACAGTTGGGAAGGGGACGAACACAGTCACATGAACTGAGTTCACAAAGTCAACATTTTCAATGATGTCATGTAACACTATGACTCCCTTTTGAACCGCTTCCTCAGTGGTAATGAGTAGGTAAGGGGAGTGGTTAGGCAAAAGTTCCTTAGGGGCAACAGGTATGACCTCTTCCTTAGCGTTCAATGAAATATGAGAAGGAGTGGGATATAGTTGTATTTTGTGATATGGAGTCAATTGAGTTCTGTTATGGTGATGTTTGAATCCCAGTTGGCTCTGTGCAGGGTGTTTTGGCACATGCAGCAATGGATCAGAGAGGCATTTACTGTCGTCGTGCCCCTCATGGCGCTCTTTATGGAGTTTCCTGAGGAGGTGTTGGGGAAATCCCTTCGCATGGCCTGTGGAGTAACAGGCAGAGTGGCAAAAGTCACTCTCTTTCTGCTAAATTTTGGGGTCGAATTTGGTGCAGAATGTGGGATTGAATTTGGAGTTCTCAAAAGTGGCAATGGATCTCCATTGATATCAGTGAGAGATCGGCATTGATTAGTCCAATGCCTTCCTTTGCCACACCTTTCACAGTTTGTCATGGGCAATTGATTTGGTTGAGAAATAGAAGGGCAGTGTCGAGAGACATGGCCAGGTTTATCACAGTTATAGCACAAATGACTGGCATTACAATACAGGGTGTGAAAATACAAAACCTGTCTTTTTTCCTTTTCTAATGGTGACCCCACATTCTGGCACATCTTGATCATCTCTAATAACGTGGGGTTCTTTAAGGGCTTAAGCAGACGTTGGCACTCCGCATTGGCCCACTCTACAGCCAAGGATTGAAACAACACCTCCTGGGATTGTTCGTCAGCTATTTGCTTTGATATGGCCTCTTTGAGGTGTGTAGCAAATTCTAAGAAAGGTCCTTTCACACCCTGAAAGATTATGGCATAGGACGGAGTAGATGTTGTTACCCTTATGAGCTTTTTCATAGCTTTATAAGCCAGGTCTTTGGACTTTTCCAGTAGGGCTTTTTGTGATCGTGTCTGGACATCATTAGAGGCGTAGTCTCCTTCCCCTAGCATCCTGTCAATGGCCTTGGATTGAGTGAGGCCAAACAGGTTTCCACCCTCCCTCACATATTTTTTAACGAGCATCTTCCATTCAGCCTCAAAGGCTGAAAATTGTGCTACTGGAAGCCATGCCCGTGCACATAGACGAATATCATGAGGTATGAGGGTGTATGCTTGGAAAAAGGAGTCAATAGCACCAATGGTAAATGGGGACTTAATCCCATAGTCTGTGATGGCTTTCTTAATATCTTTCAAAAGTGGATAAGAAATCAGAGTCCACTCAGGTATACCGTCTCGAGTTAGTGAAACTGGAAAGGCTTTGAGCATCTCTACATCACCGGCCTTAAGGGCTTGTTCTCTAAAATCTTTCCACGCTTTTTCGTGGGCATCCACCACCTGATGGGTTACATCTATCCAAGAGCCAGGTGTAAGGCCCTTCGGATGTTCTGTATTAGCCACATATGCCTCTGTGCCGCTGGTACAATCAGCATGTTTGGTTTTGATATCTTGAGCATCATCCCCAGCATCATTAGAACTAAGACTTTCATCCTTCTGTCAATAAGAGGCATAGACTTATTAGTTTGAGTGCTCTTGTGAACCGAGGCAGATTTTCTGAGTGTTACATGTTTAGTTGGCTTGATAGTTTTTTTATGAACACCTGCTATAATATCGGAGAGTGGTGGTGTCGTGGTAGAAGGGTCCCGCTGCCATCTTGGTTTCCCCCCCCAGAGTTAATTCCTCCCGCCATCTTGAGGGTAGGGGTAGATGGAGAAGGTGACCCAGGTGGAGAGGCGCCACCTTGGGAGCTCGGGAGGCACTGTGATGAAGTTGCTTTTACCATGACAGTTTTAGAAACTTTGGGGAGCAGCATCAGAATCAGTCTCCAGGCCGCTAAAGATTTTGCTGCCATTTTATCTCCCCTTTTTTAACTTTTCCATAGCAACTCTCCAATTTGGTCCCAGTCACTATAAGAGAGGTTTTCTGGGAGCTTTCCATAGTTTTTATGAATCCAGGTGGCGAGTGCTTTTAGGGATGCCTTGTCATATTTATGTCCCTGCAGGTCTATGATAGCACGGATTCTCAGGTAAATGTCCTTCTCTGGCTTGCAGAGGGACTCTCCCATTGTAAAAGTTGTTGATTTAAGAGATGGTAAAAACACAATTGAAGCTGAAAAGTGAGGAAGTTGGAGATGGCAACGGAAGGGAAATGATATCCCCAGCGCTCCCCTCTCCTGGCAATCGATCCAGAGAAGTCGGGATGGTGGGACTCCCCTCAGAAGTCCAAAGCACTGGTGGAACCGCCGGAGCCACAGAGCGTCCTTCTTCTACTCCGTGGTTGATGCCCAGGGAGCGGTCTTTTGCGTGAGTGTATGCTAAAACGCAATGCTCACTGAAGAGCGTCGCGTCTGGACTCCATTTGACACGGTTCGGTGTGTCAGGGAAGGGAGCAGTCCAGCTCCAGAGTTCGTTGCTCTTCAGTGAGATGTTAATGCGAAGAAGCAACCGGCTAGCCCTAGCTCACACACTCTCTCTCACTCACACAGCTCTGAAAAGAGAGGCAAGGAGACAGAGAGGTGTGGAACAAAGGACAGCACAAGGCTGAACTAACTTTATTAACAAAATGGAGGGTTTTTATAGGGTTAGGAGGGGAAGGCTCTAGAAACTGGGCGGAGGGAAGGAGGAGCATGCAAATCCTCTCACCCAGATTGGGTAAAGGGATATGAATAAACATAAGGGAGACGAACGGGGTGGCAACAGGGGAGTGGCTAAAGGCAAAAGCCCGCCGAACAGGTTGATTGGTTGGTACCTCCTGGTATCACAACCAATGGGGTAAATGTTGCTGCCCGAGAAGGCAGAAAAGTCCATGAAGAAAGGAACACAAAATGGAGGATAAATCTACATATAGATTTCTCCTGTGAACATAAACTTGTAATGCACAGTCTCAAGTGGTGAATTCCTTTCCTTTCAGGTTCTTTTCTCTGAGTTCCTCGATGTATCTAGCTTTCCACTCCTGGTATGATGTTGCATCACCGCTCATAGCTGAATCCTGGATTACTGAGTCAGCCCCAACAGGGTTGGGGGTGGCCCCAGGACGTGTGGCAGTGTGTCACAGGGCCCTTTGTGACCTGGTGGCCATGGCCCACGGGCTGGGATGTGGGAGGGTGTGCAGGGCCCCTTTGTGACACGGTGGCCATCGGCCATGGGATGGGGCAGGGTGAGCAGGGGCCCTTTGTGACACGTGGTGACAAAGGTGCTGGCGGTGCTGTGAGCCCATCAGTGCGCTCAGAGCACGCGACGGGACAGGACGGGACAGAGCGGTGCTGTGCGGAGCCCCCGTGCAGCCAACTCTCGACCCTGCTGAACCGGAGCCTTTTCTGAGGATTTTGTCTTTTCAAGTGCCCTCGAGGCCAGACCGTGGGACTCGGAGACCCGGAGGTTTTCTCAGGGGTGTCCAGTCCCTTTGGCGGGTGCCCTCAAGGGCAGACTGAGGGAGCTGGTGACCCGGAGGTTTTCCGAGGGGTCTCCAGTCCCTGTGGAAGGTGCCCTCCAGGCCCTTCTTTTTTAGTGTGTCACCAGGAAGTTTTCCAGGCTTCTCTCTTGCAAGATCCCTGACAACACAACCTTGGGATGGCAGGGAGACGCCTCAGCCTGCTCAGGCTCTTCAGGAGGAAGAAGAAGGCAGGCCCTGGAGCTGCCCCAGAACGGCAGCCGGAGGAAGTGGAGCAGTTGCAAGCCCTGCAGGAGGGTGAGTGGCAGAGCTGGACCCCAGGCATGGGGGCTACAGTCATGCCAACCTGGGATGGGCCTCTTGCCAGCCAAACCTCTGTGAACATGCCCAGGGAAAGGGAGGGGGGAAGAGGGGCTGGGGCTGATTTCCCCCACAGCCGTGCTCCTTGCACTGGGCATGCCGGGGCTGGCCGTGCCTGTGGAGAGCAGGCCTGGGCTGGGTTCTCCGGCCCTTCCCGCAGCCCCTCAGCTCTGAGTGCACTCCCTCTTTGCCAGATGCAGGCCGGGAGCGGACAGAAGAGCAGCACCGTGCCCGTGGCCGCTTCCGCAGGGCAGCACAGGTACCTGCAGCCATGCCCACCTGGGCTGGGCCTGCTGTCACTGCTCAGCCCGGCAGCGCTGCTGGAGCACGCCAGGGCACATCCCTCACTTCCCTGCCCTCCCTTCTCCTCCAGACGCTGCTGAAATTCTTCAGCGTTCGGCGTAGGAGGACCCAGAGCACACCCACGGAGGTGATGGCACAGCCTGACACCGGCCCCACCCAGCTGAAGGCCAAGCCCGATGTCGGCACCGCGCCGGCCGATGGCCCAGCAAACCGGGACAGCGCGTGGAGCCAGGACACCAGCGACCCTGACACCGCGCTGCCTGAGCTCACGGCCACGGCTGACGCCGCAACCCCTGAGGGCACGGCCAACACGGACACCACGCCCGCTCAGGGCCCGGCCCATGCTCCCAGCCTGCACTTTGCTGCCCACAGAGTGGCCTCTGCTGAAGTGAGCAGCCTGTGGACAGCACTGCATGGCCCCCTCAAGCCGGCTCTGCCCGGCCCCTTCAGCCTTTGAGGCCGGCACAGCGTGCTGGCAAGGGAAGCACTTGTGGCCCAAAGACGGCCAAGGTGCTGGCTCAGGCAGCTCTCCAGCTCTCCCCTCTGCCTCCTCCAGGTGCCGGCCTTTGTCAGGAACCTGCACCAGACCCTCCCAGCCAATGTGTTGCCGGAGGACGGGCTGCTCAGGGACCTCGGGAGGGTGACGGATGAACACCCCGCTGATGTTGCGCTCACCCTCCTGCACTGTGCCCCATCCTGTGACAGGTACGGGCTCCGCCTGCCTTCAGGGCTCAGGCCTCACCAGCCTTTAGAGCCCATCCCCCTGCAAAGCCTGTGCCACGGCCTCTGCCACACACACTCCCGGTTCCAGCACTCTCTGGGCCCTCTGTTTCCCAGCCCTGCCACCTCAGACCCCCATCCTGCTGCCATGCTCCCTCCCTGCCCCTCTAGGCACCGTGGCTCTGCTGCTGGGGCTCTTGCAGAGCTGGGGCCAAAACCCCCCTGACACAGAGCTCTGGCCCTGCAGAGCTGCAGCAGTCATGTGGAGAGCCATCATCTCGTCAGGAAGGACGGTGCAGAAGGTGCTGCCAGTGCTGCTGAGGGTGATGGAGGAGTGGCCACTGTACAGCACAGTCACCTCTGATGGGGACCACAAGCACATCTATAGCCTGGCTGTGAGTTCCTGCAAGTGGCCTTTGCTCCCCTCCACGTTGCCTCTTTCCAGCCTCTCCATCCTCTCCCACCAGCCCGCCTCCCTGCCTTAGGCACTGGGCTGCAAATGTGGCCTAGGGGCAGGTTCAGGAGCAGCCGGTCAGCTGCTCCCTCTGCTTCTCCTCTGGCCTTCTCTCTCCCCTGCTCGGGCTCTGCCACAGGGACATCTGGGCACTGAGAGCTCTCTCTGGTTCCTTTGTCTTTTGTAGGCAACCCGGGTGGTTTGGGAGATTCTCCAGAGGCTCCAGTGCCCAGAGCCATTGAAGGAGAATTCCCCACGCCTGCTGGTGGCTGTGCTGTTCAACATTTGCTTCAGCACAGCGCTCCTGCCAGAGAAGGTCGACACCTTCTGGAGGCAATGCTGGCAGGAAGAGGGACTTGCCAGGAACCCCAAGAGGTGCTCCATCCCAGTCCCCTGGTCCCTTCCATGTGCTTGGGGTGGAGCCAGGCCTGCCAGTGTCACCTGGGCTTTGCTCTGCACACAGGATTGCAGTGCACATAATCAAGAGGCTGCTCTTCCACCTGGAGTGTGAGGACGTGGTGATGGCCATGGATCGCAAGGCTGCCTGGGACACGCTCTTCCACATGGACACCCACCACTGTGCAGTGGGTCTGCTGGCCAGGTGAGACCTCCTTGTCCCCGCTGCCCCTCTGCCTTCTGCCCTGGGAACGGGGCAGCCCGCACAGTGCCCGTGAGCGTGGGCCAGAAGGCCTCGTTGTGGAGGGGTGGCTGAGTACTTGAAGACCTTTGCCCAGCCAGCTCAGGCTCTCTGGTGCCTCTTTCCCCCGACAGGGAGATGCGTCGTGTCTCCAGCCCCTTGTGTCGCCACATGGGCTGCTACCTCCTCCAGCTGCTCAGCCAAGCAGCAGTGTCCCGCTGGGAGTTCCCTGCCATGGCCTTCCTTGTGGAGGTGAGCCTGATGGCCGGTGCTGCCACGCCCGGCTGCCTCCAGCTCTCTGCCCTCTCACGGCCACAGCTGCCTGGGACGCTTCCTGTGCGCTGGGCTGCTGTCTGGGGCCAGCCCTGGGCACGTCTGGGCTCTTGCCGGCCGGGCGCCCTGTCACTGCTGCGTGCCTTTCAGGTCCTGGACTGCTTGGACATGAGGGAATGTGGCCACAGAGTCCTGCACATCCTTGCCAGGCCCCTGCAGAGCAAGTGCCCAGGGAGGCGTCGCCTGGCACTCAGGATGCTCCTGGTGCTCAGACAGGATCCATCAACGGTGAGAAGGGGATAGGCGGCTGAAGCCCTGCCGGCAACCTGGGGCTGGGCAAGGCGGTCACTTGGCTTGGGCTGGGCAAGGCAGCTGTGGCAGCTGCTCCCAGCTCTCCTGCCTCAGCCTTCAGCTGTGGCACTGTGTTCCACACAGGCTGACAGCACGCTGAGCCTCACACCAAGCCTGGTGCAGCTCCTGGGGGATGAAGATGGAGAGCTGGTGGCAATGAGCCTGGCGGTGCTCTCGGATCACTTGCAGGAGCCAGACATCCAGCTCTCCAGAGCCACTGCCCTGAAGCTGGCTGAGGCGCTCCAGCCACTCTTGGCCAACGTAAGGCCCCTGCCCCTGCCAGGAACAGGCACTGAGTGCTGCCTGGAAAGCGTGCCCTGTGCATTTCAGGGCCTGTTCTCAGGCAGGCCTGCAGCAGCCAGTGCTGAGGACTTTCCCTGCCCTTTCTCTCAGGACATCAGCCAAGTGCAGCTGCTCTCCATCCACGTCTTCCACAAGGTGATGGAGCTGGCAGTCAGCAGTGCAAGAAAGACCCTGAAGCGCTACGTGGTCCAGAGCCTGCTCCCACTCTTCTTGCACTGCCACAGTGACAACCAGCACGTGGCAAAGGTCAGGACTCCTGGGTTCTGCTGTGCCCACGGGAGGGACTGGGCTGCCTCCTGCCCTGGCATCTCAGGGGCTCCGGCCTCCTCCTGGCCTTGGTCCAGGGACGCAGGTCCTGTGCCCTGGGCTGCGGTCTCATCTGCCGCTCTCCACTTCTCTGCAGGTCTCTTGCCAAGCACTGCTTTGTGCGGCCAGGTTCCTCAAGTGGAGCGATGTGGAGAACCTGGTGAGGACAGAGACCCTGTGCAGATTGGGCAAGTGCCTGGTAAGGACGATGGGAAAGCCCCAGCCCCCGATGGCCAGTGAGTGGGGTTGGCCCCGTGCCCCTGCCCACTGCTGCCCTCCCCTGTGGGACACCAGCCTGCGCCCCACACGCTGCTGCCTTCCCTTGGCCGTGCTGGCTGCAGGCAGTGCCCGGCCAAGGGGCAGAGCCTGAGCCAAGCCTTCTCTGCCTGCCCTGCCCTTCTCTGCAGCTGCAGAAGGACAAGAGGAGAGCGGCCAAGTACCTGCAGCAGGCCCTGCCGTACCTGCAGAGCCCCCAGGAGCCCGTGCGAGAGGCGGCCCTGGGCTTCATGGGTGAGCCCCAAGCCCGCGGTCCCTCCCGCCCCGCTGTCCCTCCCGCCCCGCTGCAGCAGCAGCAGCAGCAGGATGCGGCCCAGGGATGTGCTGGGGAGCCCCGAGTGCCCTGGCGGCTGCTGCCGCCCTGTCCCAGCCCAGCCCTGGGGCGGCACCATGCGGGAAGGCCCCGGGCTCAGCCCTGCCAGGGCAGGGGGTCGTGTGGCAGCGGCCCTGGGGGGAGCTGTGCCCTGACAGGCTCTGTGTGTGTGCCCAGGGATGGCCGGCAGGTACCTGAGGGGACAGCACAAAGAGCTGCTGCTCGTCATCCAGGGTGAGTGAGCCAGTGAGGGCAGCGGGCTGGCAGCAGGGGCTGGCGGGGAGGAGCAGGGATCCTGGGCAGGGAGCTGCAATCCCTGCCCTGGCTGCGCAGGGCTGTGCTCCCAGCACGCATGGGGAGCTTTTGGGCACAGCAGAGAGACCTTTCGGTTTGGAGTGGGTCTCTGTGGCTGGGGGGTACTGGTGGCCAGCATCTTCCAGCTCCTCCTGTTGGGCCCTTCTCCCTGCCACACATGGCAAGAGCTGCCATGTGGGATGACCATGGCAGGAGGGGCTCCTCAGGTCCCTGCAGATGCTGCCTCTGATCTTGCTTTTGTACCTTTGTGTTCCAGCCCTGGAAGACATGAGAGATGAGAGCCCTGCCATTTCCAGCCTGGCACTTCAAACCTGTGAAATCATCAGAGGCCTACAGAGAGCTCCATCCTCCAGATTCTGGCAGCTCTGAGACTGGCTCTGCAGGCTGTGCAAGTGCCAGCCTTGCCTGCGGGGCAGTCTCTGGCTGTGCTTGCTGGAGCTCTGGGGAGAAGTGAGCCAGGAAGCTTCATCTGCTGGGACCAGCTGAGCCTGCAGGGAAGATCCTTTCTCCACAAGGACTTCCTTGGACACCACATGAGAATATTAAATTCTGTTTTCGCATCCAGAGGCCCAGAAGATTTTTTGGTGCCCAGTGTCCCCAGGGCATTGGGCAAGAGGGAAAGGGGTCCTTGCACTCAGCAACTCTCTCCCTGCCACACACAATTGCTCTAAGTTGTCAGAAGGTTTATGCAGAAAAAAGAGATCTGACTGGGGAGAATAAGATTAGGATTTCTTACTAGGAAGAGAAAAACTAAAGAACTCTAGATACAACAATTCGAACTAGGCAAAAGTGCTCTGTATTTCCAGAAATAGCGCTTTCCCTTGTCTCAGTTCAGGAGGAGTGAGGAGGACAACTGAAAAAAGCAAGAGGAATACAAGAAGTGGCATGCAATATATGAGAAATACTGAAAGGACTATGGAATAAGAACAGAGACACTTCAAAACAGTTTAAGAAGATGTTTTATGAATGTTTTACTAACATCTTTAGGTTTATTGTTATTGCAAACAATACTCCTAGATGCACAAATAATTTCCTTGAAGATAAACCAATAAAGAAGCCAAGGAAAAAAAAAAAAAAAAAAGAAAGAGTTCAGTTTTTTTGCCAATTGATGCAATTTGAAGCACAGTCAACAGGGTGCGCTGTTGGATCACTGGAGAGGCAGAGCCTGCAGTTCTCTATGCCGGCCAGCAGGGGGCGCTGTGGAATCACTGGGCGTTGCCACGTGGGGGTAACACCCTCTGAGTTGTGTTGGTGAAATCAGGAAAAAAATGGGTTTCCCTTCCTCTTCCCACACACTGGGAAAGGGGAGAGGGAGAGGGGAGAGAGAAACAACCACCAAAAACAACCACCAAAAGAAAATCTTCCCCAATGGAAAAAAAATCTAAACCCCAGACTCACTCTGTTCGCCTGCTCGAATAGTGCAGCACAGTCCTCTCTCTCCCCCTGATGTGCACAAGGACCACCACCAGGGAAAAAAAAACTAACAGGAACGGGGAAAGGCAAAAACTTCCAGAAAATGGCTCCTCTTGGAGGAAAAAAATCCAAGCAGGATCGGGAGCTGGCAAGCAGGGCGAGGACAACAGGACACCACACCGAGCCTCCAGCCCGACCTTGTTTCAGCCTCCACAGCAAGCCTCAAAACTCCTCCCCCCGTTTCCCAGGAGACTAGAGAAAAAAAGGAAAGAAAAGCTCCTTATCCCCCCGACTCCTAGGAGACAAGATTCAGAGTAATTCACCAGAAAGCCACTTCTTTTGTGTCCCTTAAATGCCCACTTCACAAGCCTGCACGCAGTGGGAAGGGGGAAGGCAAAAAGTTCCTCTCTAGTTTCCAAGAACCGGCAAAAGCATGACAGAAGGCCAGGCAGATCAAACCCATCACACCCCCACAAACCCGCCAAGGGAAGCGCTAAGTGCTGAGAATTGTGGATACAACCACCGGATGGCCAGAGACAAAGCCCGTGCCTCACACCTGAAACACCAGCGTGGGCCTTGAAAAACCAGTCCTGTGGCCACACTGCAGCCCAGGAAGGACTGAGTGGGACAAGGAGACTCATTTCCCAAACAGACACCTGGGCCAGAGAGCTCAGAACTGAGTGGCTGGATCATATTCCCTCCCATGCCTCAGGCTCTGGAAGGTTGAACGGTGTCATGGACCGTTCAAAACCACTCTGAGAGCAAAGGCTGGTGGGACCTTCAGTCACTGGAACCTCCATTTCAAGAAGGCCAACTGATAAAGTTAACACCTGAGGCTCTACCAGTCCAGCTGGCCCTGCCCAATCAGAACCTTTACGTAGCAGAGACAAAGTCCCCGTGGTGCTTCTGAGAAATGTGCTAGGAAAGACAGTTTGGATCAGTCCTGCCTCAGGCAAAGGCAAACCCACCGGGTGATTGTTTTTGCTCCAGGACCTTGGTGGATGCCCTTGGTGGGTAATGCAGAGACGCGGGGAAAGACGATGCGTGCCTCAGGGGCATTTGATTTTGGGTGAGAACCATCTGTAAGGGTGGCTTGCATATCTAGTGCTGGTTGCTGACTTAAACTGCCACTGTCAAGGGGAAATAGCACGGACAATGAGTATGGAGTGCTCCAGTTGCAGCAGTCAGGTCTGAAATGTGGGGATGATGTGGATGGTGTAGAAGAAGGGGCAGATAATGTCCTAGGTAGAGTAGGGGTGGAGTTTGTAGCGATGTTTCTGCCACACAACCCAAGCCACCACTTGTGGGGGGGAATTTTGCTTGTGAGGGAAATGAAAGGCACTGGAAACAGAAGGTTTTTCTTCTTGCCTGGGTTGAGGAAGGGGGTGGACTGGCCCCTTTGAAAACCAAAAGGCAGAAGCAGAAGGGGGACACTCTTTTCCTTGACTCCCAGGAGAGGGAGCCACAGCCAACCATCCCCACAAGTTTGAGATGCTCCACAAATCCCAGCCACTACTGCAGCCATCTCAAATCCCAAACCAGTGCCAGCTGCTAAAGCCAGGACCTGGAAGCAGCCTCCCAGCAGCAAAACTGCCTCGGGATGAAATAGCTTTCCAGGTTTTGCATTGTCCCTCTTTCTCTCTTTTGGAGCTGGTTGGGGAGGGTTTGCCACTTGACTTCTTGGTTCTCCTGGGTTACGTGGGGAAGCCAAGGCAGATGTTCTCAAGAGAGAGCAGTTCCTCTTTGGTTTGTGGTGGATTCCCCACTTGGTGGGTCAACCATTTCCTCTGTCTTTTTGTGTTGTACCGGGAGGCTTTTTTCTTTTCTCAGTAAAAGTGGGACTCCCACTTCTGTGTTGGGGAAGGCAGCGGGACAGCTGACCTCCTGATGAAGGAGACAGAGGAGGAGGAGGAGGAGGATTTGGACTTGGACATTTTAAAGCCATTTCCTGGAGGAATTCACAGGAACCGTGAAAAGACTTGAGAAGGTGCGAGAAGTGACCAGTGAGAGAAGGATGTAAATCAGGAGGGACTATCCACTTCTGTGGGAAGACTAGGAACAAACTACAGATAGGGAGTTAAGAATAGAAAGGCATGTAAGGTTCTGTTGGCAGTGTGTGTGTCAAAAAGAATTCTTAGGTATTCTGAACCAACGAAGTTGACTGTGGGATCCTCATCATACACGGTGCCTGGTTTTGATTGGGTGGCCGTCCTAACTGCTACTCCACTTCTGGGCTCTCCTGGTGTTTCTGCTGCTGCCACAAAGGGATGGGGAAGGGAGGGGCATCCAGTGGGGAGAGACACAGAACAGGTTGTCATGCCAGAGTTCTCCCTATCCTCTTCATTTGCCCGAGGCACGGCATAGCAGCCGGCAGACCCATTAGACTGGGCTGTTGGATTCTTTTTCAGAAGGCAAGGAAAAAAGTCCGAAGAAGCAACCGGCTAGCCCTAGCTCACACACTCTCTCTCACTCACACAGCTCTGAAAAGAGAGGCAAGGAGACAGAGAGGTGTGGAACAAAGGACAGCGCAAGGCTGAACTAACTTTATTAACAAAATGGAGGGTTTTTAGAGGGTTAGGAGGGGAAGGCTCTAGAAACTGGGCGGAGGGAAGGAGGAGCATGCAAATCCTCTCACCCAGATTGGGTAAAGGGATATGAATAAACATAAGGGAGACAAACGGGGTGGCAACAGGGGAGTGGCTAAAGGCAAAAGCCCGCTGAACAGGTTGATTGGTTGGTACCTCCTGGTATCACAACCAATGGGGTAAATGTTGCTGCCTGAGAAGGCAGAAAAGTCTATGAAGAAAGGAACACAAAATGGAGGATAAATCTACATATAGATTTCTCCTGTGAACATAAACTTGTAATGCACAGTCTCAAGTGGTGAATTCCTTTCCTTTCAGGTTCTTTTCTCTGAGTTCCTCGATGTATCTAGCTCTCCACTCCTGGTATGATGTTGCATCACCGCTCATAGCTGAATCCTGGATTACTGAGTTAGCCCCAACAGGGTTGGGGGTGGCCCCAGGACGTGTGGCAGTGTGTCACAGGGCCCTTTGTGACCTGGTGGCCATGGCCCACGGGCTGGGATGTGGTAGGGTGTGCAGGGCCCCTTTGTGACACGGTGGCCATCGGCCATGGGATGGGGCAGGGTGAGCAGGGGCCCTTTGTGACACGTGGTGACAAAGGTGCTGGCGGTGCTGTGAGCCCATCAGTGCGCTCAGAGCACGCGACGGGACAGGACGGGACAGAGCGGTGCTGTGCGGAGCCCCCGTGCAGCCAACTCTCGACCCTGCTGAACCGGAGCCTTTTCTGAGGATTTTGTCTTTTCAAGTGCCCTCGAGGCCAGACCGTGGGACTCGGAGACCCGGAGGTTTTCCCAGGGGTCTCTGGTCCCTTTGGCGGGTGCCCTCAAGGGCAGACCGAGGGAGCTGTTGACCCGGAGGTTTTCCCAGGGGTCTCCAGTCCCTGTGGAAGGTGCCCTCGAGGCCCTTCTTCTTTAGTTTGTCACCAGGAAGTTTTCCAGGCTTCTCTCTTGCAAGATCCCTGACGGAACAACCTTGGGATGGCAGGGAGACGCCTCAGCCTGCTCAGGCTCTTCAGGAGGAAGAAGAAGGCAGGCCCTGGAGCTGCACCAGAACGGCAGCCGGAGGAAGTGGAGCAGTTGCAAGCCCTGCAGGAGGGTGAGTGGCAGAGCTGGACCCCAGGCATGGGGGCTACAGTCATGCCAACCTGGGATGGGCCTCTTGCCAGCCAAACCTCTGTGAACATGCCCAGGGAAAGGGAGGGGGGAAGAGGGGCTGGGGCTGATTTCCCCCACAGCCGTGCTCCTTGCACTGGGCATGCCGGGGCTGGCCGTGCCTGTGGAGAGCAGGCCTGGGCTGGGTTCTCCGGCCCTTCCCGCAGCCCCTCAGCTCTGAGTGCACTCCCTCTTTGCCAGATGCAGGCCGGGAGCGGACAGAAGAGCAGCACCGTGCCCGTGGCCGCTTCCGCAGGGCAGCACAGGTACCTGCAGCCATGCCCACCTGGGCTGGGCCTGCTGTCACTGCTCAGCCCGGCAGCGCTGCTGGAGCACGCCAGGGCACATCCCTCACTTCCCTGCCCTCCCTTCTCCTCCAGACGCTGCTGAAATTCTTCAGCGTTCGGCGTAGGAGGACCCAGACCACACCCACGGAGGTGATGGCACAGCCTGACACCGGCCCCACCCAGCTGAAGGCCAAGCCCGATGTCGGCACCGCGCCGGCCGATGGCCCAGCAAACCGGGACAGCGCGTGGAGCCAGGACACCAGCGACCCTGACACCGCGCTGCCTGAGCTCACGGCCACGGCTGACGCCGCAACCCCTGAGGGCACGGCCAACACGGACACCACGCCCGCTCAGGGCCCGGCCCATGCTCCCAGCCTGCACTTTGCTGCCCACAGAGTGGCCTCTGCTGAAGTGAGCAGCCTGTGGCCAGCACTGCATGGCCCCCTCAAGCCGGCTCTGCCCGGCCCCTTCAGCCTTTGAGGCCGGCACAGCGTGCTGGCAAGGGAAGCACTTGTGGCCCAAAGACGGCCAAGGTGCTGGCTCAGGCAGCTCTCCAGCTCTCCCCTCTGCCTCCTCCAGGTGCCGGCCTTTGTCAGGAACCTGCACCAGACCCTCCCAGCCAATGTGTTGCCGGAGGACGGGCTGCTCAGGGACCTCGGGAGGGTGACGGATGAACACCCCGCTGATGTTGCGCTCACCCTCCTGCACTGTGCCCCATCCTGTGACAGGTACGGGCTCCGCCTGCCTTCAGGGCTCAGGCCTCACCAGCCTTTAGAGCCCATCCCCCTGCAAAGCCTGTGCCACGGCCTCTGCCACACACACTCCCGGTTCCAGCACTCTCTGGGCCCTCTGTTTCCCAGCCCTGCCACCTCAGACCCCCATCCTGCTGCCATGCTCCCTCCCTGCCCCTCTAGGCACCGTGGCTCTGCTGCTGGGGCTCTTGCAGAGCTGGGGCCAAAACCCCCCTGACACAGAGCTCTGGCCCTGCAGAGCTGCAGCAATCATGTGGAGAGCCATCATCTCGTCAGGAAGGACGGTGCAGAAGGTGCTGCCAGTGCTGCTGAGGGTGATGGAGGAGTGGCCACTGTACAGCACAGTCACCTCTGATGGGGACCACAAGCACATCTATAGCCTGGCTGTGAGTTCCTGCAAGTGGCCTTTGCTCCCCTCCACGTTGCCTCTTTCCAGCCTCTCCATCCTCTCCCACCAGCCCGCCTCCCTGCCTTAGGCACTGGGCTGCAAATGTGGCCTAGGGGCAGGTTCAGGAGCAGCCGGTCAGCTGCTCCCTCTGCTTCTCCTCTGGCCTTCTCTCTCCCCTGCTCGGGCTCTGCCACAGGGACATCTGGGCACTGAGAGCTCTCTCTGGTTCCTTTGTCTTTTGTAGGCAACCCGGGTGGTTTGGGAGATTCTCCAGAGGCTCCAGTGCCCAGAGCCATTGAAGGAGAATTCCCCACGCCTGCTGGTGGCTGTGCTGTTCAACATTTGCTTCAGCACAGCGCTCCTGCCAGAGAAGGTCGACACCTTCTGGAGGCAATGCTGGCAGGAAGAGGGACTTGCCAGGAACCCCAAGAGGTGCTCCATCCCAGTCCCCTGGTCCCTGCCATGTGCTTGGGGTGGAGCCAGGCCTGCCAGTGTCACCTGGGCTTTGCTCTGCACACAGGATTGCAGTGCACATAATCAAGAGGCTGCTCTTCCACCTGGAGTGTGAGGACGTGGTGATGGCCATGGATCGCAAGGCTGCCTGGGACACGCTCTTCCACATGGACACCCACCACTGTGCAGTGGGTCTGCTGGCCAGGTGAGACCTCCTTGTCCCCGCTGCCCCTCTGCCTTCTGCCCTGGGAACGGGGCAGCCCGCACAGTGCCCGTGAGCGTGGGCCAGAAGGCCTCGTTGTGGAGGGGTGGCTGAGTACTTGAAGACCTTTGCCCAGCCAGCTCAGGCTCTCTGGTGCCTCTTTCCCCCGACAGGGAGATGCGTCGTGTCTCCAGCCCCTTGTGTCGCCACATGGGCTGCTACCTCCTCCAGCTGCTCAGCCAAGCAGCAGTGTCCCGCTGGGAGTTCCCTGCCATGGCCTTCCTTGTGGAGGTGAGCCTGATGGCCGGTGCTGCCACGCCCGGCTGCCTCCAGCTCTCTGCCCTCTCACGGCCACAGCTGCCTGGGACGCTTCCTGTGCGCTGGGCTGCTGTCTGGGGCCAGCCCTGGGCACGTCTGGGCTCTTGCCGGCCGGGCGCCCTGTCACTGCTGCGTGCCTTTCAGGTCCTGGACTGCTTGGACATGAGGGAATGTGGCCACAGAGTCCTGCACATCCTTGCCAGGCCCCTGCAGAGCAAGTGCCCAGGGAGGCGTCGCCTGGCACTCAGGATGCTCCTGGTGCTCAGACAGGATCCATCAACGGTGAGAAGGGGATAGGCGGCTGAAGCCCTGCCGGCAACCTGGGGCTGGGCAAGGCGGTCACTTGGCTTGGGCTGGGCAAGGCAGCTGTGGCAGCTGCTCCCAGCTCTCCTGCCTCAGCCTTCAGCTGTGGCACTGTGTTCCACACAGGCTGACAGCACGCTGAGCCTCACACCAAGCCTGGTGCAGCTCCTGGGGGATGAAGATGGAGAGCTGGTGGCAATGAGCCTGGCGGTGCTCTCGGATCACTTGCAGGAGCCAGACATCCAGCTCTCCAGAGCCACTGCCCTGAAGCTGGCTGAGGCGCTCCAGCCACTCTTGGCCAACGTAAGGCCCCTTGCCCCTCCCAGGAACAGGCACTGAGTGCTGCCTGGAAAGCGTGCCCTGTGCATTTCAGGGCCTGTTCTCAGGCAGGCCTGCAGCAGCCAGTGCTGAGGACTTTCCCTGCCCTTTCTCTCAGGACATCAGCCAAGTGCAGCTGCTCTCCATCCACGTCTTCCACAAGGTGATGGAGCTGGCAGTCAGCAGTGCAAGAAAGACCCTGAAGCGCTACGTGGTCCAGAGCCTGCTCCCACTCTTCTTGCACTGCCACAGTGACAACCAGCACGTGGCAAAGGTCAGGACTCCTGGGTTCTGCTGTGCCCACGGGAGGGACTGGGCTGCCTCCTGCCCTGGCATCTCAGGGGCTCCGGCCTCCTCCTGGCCTTGGTCCAGGGACGCAGGTCCTGTGCCCTGGGCTGCGGTCTCATCTGCCGCTCTCCACTTCTCTGCAGGTCTCTTGCCAAGCACTGCTTTGTGCGGCCAGGTTCCTCAAGTGGAGCGATGTGGAGAAGCTGGTGAGGACAGAGACCCTGTGCAGATTGGGCAAGTGCCTGGTAAGGACGATGGGAAAGCCCCAGCCCCCGATGGCCAGTGAGTGGGGTTGGCCCCGTGCCCCTGCCCACTGCTGCCCTCCCCTGTGGGACACCAGCCTGCGCCCCACACGCTGCTGCCTTCCCTTGGCCGTGCTGGCTGCAGGCAGTGCCCGGCCAAGGGGCAGAGCCTGAGCCAAGCCTTCTCTGCCTGCCCTGCCCTTCTCTGCAGCTGCAGAAGGACAAGAGGAGAGCGGCCAAGTACCTGCAGCAGGCCCTGCCGTACCTGCAGAGCCCCCAGGAGCCCGTGCGAGGGGCGGCCCTGGGCTTCATGGGTGAGCCCCAAGCCCGCGGTCCCTCCCGCCCCGCTGTCCCTCCCGCCCCGCTGCAGCAGCAGCAGCAGCAGGATGCGGCCCAGGGATGTGCTGGGGAGCCCCGAGTGCCCTGGCGGCTGCTGCCGCCCTGTCCCAGCCCAGCCCTGGGGCGGCACCATGCGGGAAGGCCCCGGGCTCAGCCCTGCCAGGGCAGGGGGTCGTGTGGCAGCGGCCCTGGGGGGAGCTGTGCCCTGACAGGCTCTGTGTGTGTGCCCAGGGATGGCCGGCAGGTACCTGAGGGGACAGCACAAAGAGCTGCTGCTCGTCATCCAGGGTGAGTGAGCCAGTGAGGGCAGCGGGCTGGCAGCAGGGGCTGGCGGGGAGGAGCAGGGATCCTGGCCAGGGAGCTGCAATCCCTGCCCTGGCTGCGCAGGGCTGTGCTCCCAGCACGCATGGGGAGCTTTTGGGCACAGCAGAGAGACCTTTCGGTTTGGAGTGGGTCTCTGTGGCTGGGGGGTACTGGTGGCCAGCATCTTCCAGCTCCTCCTGTTGGGCCCTTCTCCCTGCCACACATGGCAAGAGCTGCCATGTGGGATGACCATGGCAGGAGGGGCTCCTCGGGTCCCTGCAGATGCTGCCTCTGATCTTGCTCTCGTACCTTTGTGTTCCAGCCCTGGAAGACATGAGAGATGAGAGCCCTGCCATTTCCAGCCTGGCACTTCAAACCTGTGAAATCATCAGAGGCCTACAGAGAGCTCCATCCTCCAGATTCTGGCAGCTCTGAGACTGGCTCTGCAGGCTGTGCAAGTGCCAGCCTTGCCTGCGGGGCAGTCTCTGGCTGTGCTTGCTGGAGCTCTGGGGAGAAGTGAGCCAGGAAGCTTCATCTGCTGGGACCAGCTGAGCCTGCAGGGAAGATCCTTTCTCCACAAGGACTTCCTTGGACACCACATGAGAATATTAAATTCTGTTTTCGCATCCAGAGGCCCAGAAGATTTTTTGGTGCCCAGTGTCCCCAGGGCATTGGGCAAGAGGGAAAGGGGTCCTTGCACTCAGCAACTCTCTCCCTGCCACACACAATTGCTCTAAGTTGTCAGAAGGTTTATGCAGAAAAAAGAGATCTGACTGGGGAGAATAAGATTAGGATTTCTTACTAGGAAGAGAAAAACTAAAGAACTCTAGATACAACAATTCGAACTAGGCAAAAGTGCTCTGTATTTCCAGAAATAGCGCTTTCCCTTGTCTCAGTTCAGGAGGAGTGAGGAGGACAACTGAAAAAAGCAAGAGGAATACAAGAAGTGGCATGCAATATATGAGAAATACTGAAAGGACTATGGAATAAGAACAGAGACACTTCAAAACAGTTTAAGAAGATGTTTTATGAATGTTTTACTAACATCTTTAGGTTTATTGTTATTGCAAACAATACTCCTAGATGCACAAATAATTTCCTTGAAGATAAACCAATAAAGAAGCCAAGGAAAAAAAAAAAAAAAAAAGAAAGAGTTCAGTTTTTTTGCCAATTGATGCAATTTGAAGCACAGTCAACAGGGTGCGCTGTTGGATCACTGGAGAGGCAGAGCCTGCAGTTCTCTATGCCGGCCAGCAGGGGGCGCTGTGGAATCACTGGGCGTTGCCACGTGGGGGTAACACCCTCTGAGTTGTGTTGGTGAAATCAGGAAAAAAATGGGTTTCCCTTCCTCTTCCCACACACTGGGAAAGGGGAGAGGGAGAGGGGAGAGAGAAACAACCACCAAAAACAACCACCAAAAGAAAATCTTCCCCAATGGAAAAAAAATCTAAACCCCAGACTCACTCTGTTCGCCTGCTCGAATAGTGCAGCACAGTCCTCTCTCTCCCCCTGATGTGCACAAGGACCACCACCAGGGAAAAAAAAACTAACAGGAACGGGGAAAGGCAAAAACTTCCAGAAAATGGCTCCTCTTGGAGGAAAAAAATCCAAGCAGGATCGGGAGCTGGCAAGCAGGGCGAGGACAACAGGACACCACACCGAGCCTCCAGCCCGACCTTGTTTCAGCCTCCACAGCAAGCCTCAAAACTCCTCCCCCCGTTTCCCAGGAGACTAGAGAAAAAAAGGAAAGAAAAGCTCCTTATCCCCCCGACTCCTAGGAGACAAGATTCAGAGTAATTCACCAGAAAGCCACTTCTTTTGTGTCCCTTAAGTGCCCACTTCACAAGCCTGCACGCAGTGGGAAGGGGGAAGGCAAAAAGTTCCTCTCTAGTTTCCAAGAACTGGCAAAAGCATGACAGAAGGCCAGGCAGGTCAAACGCATCACACCCCCACAAACCCGCCAAGGGAAGCGCTTTGTGCTGAGAATGGTGGACACAACCATTGGATGGCCGGAGACACAGCCCGTGCCTCACACCTGAAACACCACCGTGGGCCTTGAAAAACCAGTCCTGTGGCCACACTGCAGCCCAGGAAGGACTGAGTGGGACAAGGAGACTCATTTCCCAAACAGCCTCCCAGACACCTGGGCCAGAGAGCACTGAACTGAGTGGCTGGATCATATTCCCTCCCATGCCTCAGGCTCTGGAAGGTTGAACGTTGTCATGGACCGTTCAAAACCACTCTGAGAGCAAAGGCTGGTGGGACCTTCAGTCACTGGAACCTCCATTTCAAGAAGGCCAACTGATAAAGTTAACACCTGAGGCTCTACCAGTCCAGCTGGCCCTGCCCAATCAGAACCTTTATGTAGCAGAGACAAAGTCCCCGTGGTGCTTCTGAGAAATGTGCTAGGAAAGACAGTTTGGATCAGTCCTGCCTCAGGCAAAGGCAAACCCACCGGGTGATTGTTTTTGCTCCAGGACCTTGGTGGATGCCCTTGGTGGGTAATGCAGAGACGCGGGGAAAGACGATGCGTGCCTCAGGGGCATTTGATTTTGGGTGAGAACCATCTGTAAGGGTGGCTTGCATATCTAGTGCTGGTTGCTGACTTAAACTGCCACTGTCAAGGGGAAATAGCACGGACAATGAGTATGGAGTGCTCCAGTTGCAGCAGTCAGGTCTGAAATGTGGGGATGATGTGGATGGTGTAGAAGAAGGGGCAGATAATGTCCTAGGTAGAGTAGGGGTGGAGTTTGTAGCGATGTTTCTGCCACACAACCCAAGCCACCACTTGTGGGGGGGAATTTTGCTTGTGAGGGAAATGAAAGGCACTGGAAACAGAAGGTTTTTCTTCTTGCCTGGGTTGAGGAAGGGGGTGGACTGGCCCCTTTGAAAACCAAAAGGCAGAAGCAGAAGGGGGACACTCTTTTCCTTGACTCCCAGGAGAGGGAGCCACAGCCAACCATCCCCACAAGTTTGAGATGCTCCACAAATCCCAGCCACTACTGCAGCCATCTCAAATCCCAAACCAGTGCCAGCTGCTAAAGCCAGGACCTGGAAGCAGCCTCCCAGCAGCAAAACTGCCTCGGGATGAAATAGCTTTCCAGGTTTTGCATTGTCCCTCTTTCTCTCTTTTGGAGCTGGTTGGGGAGGGTTTGCCACTTGACTTCTTGGTTCTCCTGGGTTACGTGGGGAAGCCAAGGCAGATGTTCTCAAGAGAGAGCAGTTCCTCTTTGGTTTGTGGTGGATTCCCCACTTGGTGGGTCAACCATTTCCTCTGTCTTTTTGTGTTGTACCGGGAGGCTTTTTTCTTTTCTCAGTAAAAGTGGGACTCCCACTTCTGTGTTGGGGAAGGCAGCGGGACAGCTGACCTCCTGATGAAGGAGACAGAGGAGGAGGAGGAGGAGGATTTGGACCTGGACATTTTAAAGCCATTTCCCGGAGGAATTCACAGGAACCGTGAAAAGACTTGAGAAGGTGCGAGAAGTGACCAGTGAGAGAAGGATGTAAATCAGGAGGGACTATCCAATTATGTGGGAAGACTAGGAACAAACTACAGATAGGGAGTTAAGAATAGAAAGGCATGTAAGGTTCTGTTGGCAGTGTGTGTGTCAAAAAGAATTCTTAGGTATTCTGAACCAACGAAGTTGACTGTGGGATCCTCATCATACACGGTGCCTGGTTTTGATTGGGTGGCCGTCCTAACTGCTACTCCACTTCTGGGCTCTCCTGGTGTTTCTGCTGCTGCCACAAAGGGATGGGGAAGGGAGGGGCATCCAGTGGGGAGAGACACAGAACAGGTTGTCATGCCAGAGTTCTCCCTATCCTCTTCACTTGCCCGAGGCACGGCATAGCAGCCGGCAGACCCATTAGACTGGGCTGTTGGATTCTTTTTCAGAAGGCAAGGAAAAAAGTCCGAAGAAGCAACCGGCTAGCCCTAGCTCACACACTCTCTCTCACTCACACAGCTCTGAAAAGAGAGGCAAGGAGACAGAGAGGTGTGGAACAAAGGACAGCACAAGGCTGAACTAACTTTATTAACAAAATGGAGGGTTTTTATAGGGTTAGGAGGGGAAGGCACTAGAAACTGGGCGGAGGGAAGGAGGAGCATGCAAATCCTCTCACCCAGATTGGGTAAAGGGATATGAATAAACATAAGGGAGACAAACGGGGTGGCAACAGGGGAGTGGCTAAAGGCAAAAGCCCGCCGAACAGGTTGATTGGTTGGTACCTCCTGGTATCACAACCAATGGGGTAAATGTTGCTGCCTGAGAAGGCAGAAAAGTCTATGAAGAAAGGAACACAAAATGGAGGATAAATCTACATATAGATTTCTCCTCTGAACATAAACTTGTAATGCACAGTCTCAAGTGGTGAATTCCTTTCCTTTCAGGTTCTTTTCTCTGAGTTCCTCGATGTATCTAGCTCTCCACTCCTGGTATGATGTTGCATCACCGCTCATAGCTGAATCCTGGATTACTGAGTCAGCCCCAACAGGGTTGGGGGCGGTCCCAGGACGTGTGGCAGTGTGTCACAGGGCCCTTTGTGACCTGGTGGCCATGGCCCACGGGCTGGGATGTGGTAGGGTGTGCAGGGCCCCTTTGTGACACGGTGGCCATCGGCCATGGGATGGGGCAGGGTGAGCAGGGGCCCTTTGTGACACGTGGTGACAAAGGTGCTGGGGGTGCTGTGAGCCCATCAGTGCGCTCAGAGCACGCGACGGGACAGGACGGGACAGAGCGGTGCTGTGCGGAGCCCCCGTGCAGCCAACTCTCGACCCTGCTGAACCGGAGCCTTTTCTGAGGATTTTGTCTTTTCAAGTGCCCTCGAGGCCAGACCGTGGGACTCGGAGACCCGGAGGTTTTCTCAGGGGTGTCCAGTCCCTTTGGCGGGTGCCCTCAAGGGCAGACTGAGGGAGCTGGTGACCCGGAGGTTTTCCGAGGGGTCTCCAGTCCCTGTGGAAGGTGCCCTCCAGGCCCTTCTTTTTTAGTGTGTCACCAGGAAGTTTTCCAGGCTTCTCTCTTGCAAGATCCCTGACAACACAACCTTGGGATGGCAGGGAGACGCCTCAGCCTGCTCAGGCTCTTCAGGAGGAAGAAGAAGGCAGGCCCTGGAGCTGCCCCAGAACGGCAGCCGGAGGAAGTGGAGCAGTTGCAAGCCCTGCAGGAGGGTGAGTGGCAGAGCTGGACTCCAGGCATGGGGGCTACAGTCATGCCAACCTGGGATGGGCCTCTTGCCAGCCAAACCTCTGTGAACATGCCCAGGGAAAGGGAGGGGGGAAGAAGGGCTGGGGCTGATTTCCCCCACAGCCGTGCTCCTTGCACTGGGCATGCCGGGGCTGGCCGTGCCTGTGGAGAGCAGGCCTGGGCTGGGTTCTCCGGCCCTTCCCGCAGCCCCTCAGCTCTGAGTGCACTCCCTCTTTGCCAGATGCAGGCCGGGAGCGGACAGAAGAGCAGCACCGTGCCCGTGGCCGCTTCCGCAGGGCAGCACAGGTACCTGCAGCCATGCCCACCTGGGCTGGGCCTGCTGTCACTGCTCAGCCCGGCAGCGCTGCTGGAGCACGCCAGGGCACATCCCTCACTTCCCTGCCCTCCCTTCTCCTCCAGACGCTGCTGAAATTCTTCAGCGTTCCGCGTAGGAGGACCCAGAGCACACCCACGGAGGTGATGGCACAGCCTGACACCAGCCCCACCCAGCTGAAGGCCAAGCCCGATGTCGGCACCGCGCCGGCCGATGGCCCAGCAAACCGGGACAGCGCGTGGAGCCAGGACACCAGCGACCCTGACACCGCGCTGCCTGAGCTCACGGCCACGGCTGACGCCGCAACCCCTGAGGGCACGGCCAACACGGACACCACGCCCGCTCAGGGCCCGGCCCATGCTCCCAGCCTGCACTTTGCTGCCCACAGAGTGGCCTCTGCTGAAGTGAGCAGCCTGTGGCCAGCACTGCATGGCCCCCTCAAGCCGGCTCTGCCCGGCCCCTTCAGCCTTTGAGGCCGGCACAGCGTGCTGGCAAGGGAAGCACTTGTGGCCCAAAGACGGCCAAGGTGCTGGCTCAGGCAGCTCTCCAGCTCTCCCCTCTGCCTCCTCCAGGTGCCGGCCTTTGTCAGGAACCTGCACCAGACCCTCCCAGCCAATGTGTTGCCGGAGGACGGGCTGCTCAGGGACCTTGGGAGGGTGACGGATGAACACCCCGCTGATGTTGCACTCACCCTCCTGCACTGTGCCCCATCCTGTGACAGGTACAGGCTCCGCCTGCCTTCAGGGCTCAGGCCTCCCCAGCCTTTAGAGCCCATCCCCCTGGAAAGCCTGTGCCACGGCCTCTGCCACACACACTCCCAGTTCCAGCACTCTCTGGGCCCTCTGTTTCTCTGGCCCAGCCCTGCCACCTCAGACCCCCATCCTGCTGCCATGCTCCCTCCCTGCCCCTCTAGGCACCGTGGCTCTGCTGCTGGGGCTCTTGCAGAGCTGGGGCCAAAACCCCCCTGACACAGAGCTCTGGCCCTGCAGAGCTGCAGCAGTCATGTGGAGAGCCATCATCTCGTCAGGAAGGACGGTGCAGAAGGTGCTGCCAGTGCTGCTGAGGGTGATGGAGGAGTGGCCACTGTACAGCACAGTCACCTCTGATGGGGACCACAAGCACATCTATAGCCTGGCTGTGAGTTCCTGCAAGTGGCCTTTGCTCCCCTCCACGTTGCCTCTTTCCAGCCTCTCCATCCTCTCCCACCAGCCCGCCTCCCTGCCTTAGGCACTGGGCTGCAAATGTGGCCTAGGGGCAGGTTCAGGAGCAGCCGGTCAGCTGCTCCCTCTGCTTCTCCTCTGGCCTTCTCTCTCCCCTGCTCGGGCTCTGCCACAGGGACATCTGGGCACTGAGAGCTCTCTCTGGTTCCTTTGTCTTTTGTAGGCAACCCGGGTGGTTTGGGAGATTCTCCAGAGGCTCCAGTGCCCAGAGCCATTGAAGGAGAATTCCCCACGCCTGCTGGTGGCTGTGCTGTTCAACATTTGCTTCAGCACAGCGCTCCTGCCAGAGAAGGTCGACACCTTCTGGAGGCAATGCTGGCAGGAAGAGGGACTTGCCAGGAACCCCAAGAGGTGCTCCATCCCAGTCCCCTGGTCCCTGCCATGTGCTTGGGGTGGAGCCAGGCCTGCCAGTGTCACCTGGGCTTTGCTCTGCACACAGGATTGCAGTGCACATCATCAAGAGGCTGCTCTTCCACCTGGAGTGTGAGGACGTGGTGATGGCCATGGATCGCAAGGCTGCCTGGGACACGCTCTTCCACATGGACACCCACCACTGTGCAGTGGGTCTGCTGGCCAGGTGAGACCTCCTTGTCCCCGCTGCCCCTCTGCCTTCTGCCCTGGGAACGGGGCAGCCCGCACAGTGCCCGTGAGCGTGGGCCAGAAGGCCTCGTTGTGGAGGGGTGGCTGAGTACTTGAAGACCTTTGCCCAGCCAGCTCAGGCTCTCTGGTGCCTCTTTCCCCCGACAGGGAGATGCGTCGTGTCTCCAGCCCCTTGTGTCGCCACATGGGCTGCTACCTCCTCCAGCTGCTCAGCCAAGCAGCAGTGTCCCGCTGGGAGTTCCCTGCCATGGCCTTCCTTGTGGAGGTGAGCCTGATGGCCGGTGCTGCCACGCCCGGCTGCCTCCAGCTCTCTGCCCTCTCACGGCCACAGCTGCCTGGGACGCTTCCTGTGCGCTGGGCTGCTGTCTGGGGCCAGCCCTGGGCACGTCTGGGCTCTTGCCGGCCGGGCGCCCTGTCACTGCTGCGTGCCTTTCAGGTCCTGGACTGCTTGGACATGAGGGAATGTGGCGACAGAGTCCTGCACATCCTTGCCAGGCCCCTGCAGAGCAAGTGCCCAGGGAGGCGTCGCCTGGCACTCAGGATGCTCCTGGTGCTCAGACAGGATCCATCAACGGTGAGAAGGGGATAGGCGGCTGAAGCCCTGCCGGCAACCTGGGGCTGGGCAAGGCGGTCACTTGGCTTGGGCTGGGCAAGGCAGCTGTGGCAGCTGCTCCCAGCTCTCCTGCCTCACCCTTCAGCTCTGGCACTGTGCTCCACACAGGCTGACAGCACGCTGAGCCTCACACCAAGCCTGGTGCAGCTCCTGGGGGATGAAGATGGAGAGCTGGTGGCAATGAGCCTGGCTGTGCTCTCAGATCACTTGCAGCAGCCAGACATCCAGCTCTCCAGACCCACTGCCCTGAAGCTGGCTGAGGCGCTCCAGCCACTCTTGGGCAACGTAAGGCCCCTTGCCCCTGCCAGGAACAGGCACTGAGTGCTGCCTGGAAAGCGTGCCCTGTGCATTTCAGGGCCTGTTCTCAGGCAGGCCTGCAGCAGCCAGTGCTGAGGACTTTCCCTGCCCTTTCTCTCAGGACATCAGCCAAGTGCAGCTGCTCTCCATCCACGTCTTCCACAAGGTGATGGAGTTGGCAGTCAGCAGTGCAAGAAAGACCCTGAAGCGCTACGTGGTCCAGAGCCTGCTCCCACTCTTCTTGCACTGCCACAGTGACAACCAGCACGTGGCAAAGGTCAGGACTCCTGGGTTCTGCTGTGCCCACGGGAGGGACTGGGCTGCCTCCTGCCCTGGTATCTCAGGGGCTCCGGCCTCCTCCTGGCCTTGGTCCAGGGACGCAGGTCCTGTGCCCTGGGCTGCGGTCTCATCTGCCGCTCTCCACTTCTCTGCAGGTCTCTCGCCAAGCACTGCTTTGTGCGGCCAGGTTCCTCAAGTGGAGCGATGTGGAGAAGCTGGTGAGGACAGAGACCCTGTGCAGATTGGGCGAGTGCCTGGTAAGGACGATGGGAAAGCCCCAGCCCCCGATGGCCAGTGAGTGGGGTTGGCCCCGTGCCCCTGCCCACTGCTGCCCTCCCCTGTGGGACACCAGCCTGCGCCCCACACGCTGCTGCCTTCCCTTGGCCGTGCTGGCTGCAGGCAGTGCCCGGCCAAGGGGCAGAGCCTGAGCCAAGCCTTCTCTGCCTGCCCTGCCCTTCTCTGCAGCTGCAGAAGGACAAGAGGAGAGCGGCCAAGTACCTGCAGCAGGCCCTGCCGTACCTGCAGAGCCCCCAGGAGCCCGTGCGAGAGGCGGCCCTGGGCTTCATGGGTGAGCCCCAAGCCCGCGGTCCCTCCCGCCCCGCTGTCCCTCCCGCCCCGCTGCAGCAGCAGCAGCAGCAGGATGCGGCCCAGGGATGTGCTGGGGAGCCCCGAGTGCCCTGGCGGCTGCTGCCGCCCTGTCCCAGCCCAGCCCTGGGGCGGCACCATGCGGGAAGGCCCCGGGCTCAGCCCTGCCAGGGCAGGGGGTCGTGTGGCAGCGCCCCTGGGGGGAGCTGTGCCCTGACAGGCTCTGTGTGTGTGCCCAGGGATGGCCGGCAGGTACCTGAGGGGACAGCACAAAGAGCTGCTGCTCGTCATCCAGGGTGAGTGAGCCAGTGAGGGCAGCGGGCTGGCAGCAGGGGCTGGCGGGGAGGAGCAGGGATCCTGGGCAGGGAGCTGCAATCCCTGCCCTGGCTGCGCAGGGCTGTGCTCCCAGCACGCATGGGGAGCTTTTGGGCACAGCAGAGAGACCTTTCAGTTTGGAGTGGGTCTCTGTGGCTGGGGGGTACTGGTGGCCAGCATCTTCCAGCTCCTCCTGTTGGGCCCTTCTCCCTGCCACACATGGCAAGAGCTGCCATGTGGGATGACCATGGCAGGAGGGGCTCCTCGGGTCCCTGCAGATGCTGCCTCTGATCTTGCTTTCGCACCTTTGTGTTCCAGCCCTGGAAGACATGAGAGATGAGAGCCCTGCCATTTCCAGCCTGGCACTTCAAACCTGTGAAATCATCAGAGACCTACAGAGAGCTCCATCCTCCAGATTCTGGCAGCTCTGAGACTGGCTCTGCAGGCTGTGCAAGTGCCAGCCTTGCCTGCGGGGCAGTCTCTGGCTGTGCTTGCTGGAGCTCTGGGGAGAAGTGAGCCAGGAAGCTTCATCTGCTGGGACCAGCTGAGCCTGCAGGGAAGATCCTTTCTCCACAAGGACTTCCTTGGACACCACATGAGAATATTAAATTCTGTTTTCGCATCCAGAGGCCCAGAAGATTTTTTGGTGCCCAGTGTCCCCAGGGCATTGGGCAAGAGGGAAAGGGGTCCTTGGACTCAACAACTCTCTCCCTGCCACACACAATTGCTCTAAGTTGTCAGAAGGTTTATGCAGAAAAAAGAGATCTGATTGGGGAGAATAAGATTAGGATTTCTTACTAGGAAGAGAAAAACTAAAGAACTCTAGATACAACAATTCGAACTAGGCAAAAGTGCTCTGTATTTCCAGAAATAGCGCTTTCCCTTGTCTCAGTTCAGGAGGAGTGAGGAGGACAACTGAAAAAAGCAAGAGGAATACAAGAAGTGGCATGCAATATATGAGAAATACTGAAAGGACTATGGAATAAGAACAGAGACACTTCAAAACAGTTTAAGAAGATGTTTTATGAATGTTTTACTAACATCTTTAGGTTTATTGTTATTGCAAACAATACTCCTAGATGCACAAATAATTTCCTTGAAGATAAACCAATAAAGAAGCCAAGGAAAAAAAAAAAAAAAAAAGAAAGAGTTCAGTTTTTTTGCCAATTGATGCAATTTGAAGCACAGTCAACAGGGTGCGCTGTTGGATCACTGGAGAGGCAGAGCCTGCAGTTCTCTATGCCGGCCAGCAGGGGGCGCTGTGGAATCACTGGGCGTTGCCACGTGGGGGTAACACCCTCTGAGTTGTGTTGGTGAAATCAGGAAAAAAATGGGTTTCCCTTCCTCTTCCCACACACTGGGAAAGGGGAGAGGGAGAGGGGAGAGAGAAACAACCACCAAAAACAACCACCAAAAGAAAATCTTCCCCAATGGAAAAAAAATCTAAACCCCAGACTCACTCTGTTCGCCTGCTCGAATAGTGCAGCACAGTCCTCTCTCTCCCCCTGATGTGCACAAGGACCACCACCAGGGAAAAAAAAACTAACAGGAACGGGGAAAGGCAAAAACTTCCAGAAAATGGCTCCTCTTGGAGGAAAAAAATCCAAGCAGGATCGGGAGCTGGCAAGCAGGGCGAGGACAACAGGACACCACACCGAGCCTCCAGCCCGACCTTGTTTCAGCCTCCACAGCAAGCCTCAAAACTCCTCCCCCCGTTTCCCAGGAGACTAGAGAAAAAAAGGAAAGAAAAGCTCCTTATCCCCCCGACTCCTAGGAGACAAGATTCAGAGTAATTCACCAGAAAGCCACTTCTTTTGTGTCCCTTAAGTGCCCACTTCACAAGCCTGCACGCAGTGGGAAGGGGGAAGGCAAAAAGTTCCTCTCTAGTTTCCAAGAACCGGCAAAAGCATGACAGAAGGCCAGGCAGATCAAACCCATCACACCCCCACAAACCCGCCAAGGCAAGCGCTTTGTGCTGAGAATGGTGGACACAACCACCGGATGGCCAGAGACAAAGCCCGTGCCTCACACCTGAAACACCAGCGTGGGCCTTGAAAAACCAGTCCTGTGGCCACACTGCAGCCCAGGAAGGACTGAGTGGGACAAGGAGACTCATTTCCCAAACAGACACCTGGGCCAGAGAGCTCAGAACTGAGTGGCTGGATCATATTCCCTCCCATGCCTCAGGCTCTGGAAGGTTGAACGGTGTCATGGACCGTTCAAAACCACTCTGAAAGCAAAGGCTGGTGGGACCTTCAGTCACTGGAACCTCCATTTCAAGAAGGCCAACTGATAAAGTTAACACCTGAGGCTCTACCAGTCGAGCTGGCCCTGCCCAATCAGAACCTTTACGTAGCAGAGACAAAGTCCCCGTGGTGCTTCTGAGAAACGTGTCAGGAAAGACAGTTTGGATCAGTCCTGCCTCAGGCAAAGGCAAACCCAGCAGGGGGATTGTTTTTGCTCCAGGACCTTGGTGGGTGCCCTTGGTGGGTAATGCAGAGGAGCGGGGAAAGACGATGCGTGCCTCAGGGGCGTTTGATTTTGGGTGAGAACCATCTGTAAGGGTGGCTTGCATATCTAGTGCTGGTTGCTGACTTAAACTGCCACTGTCAAGGGGAAATAGCACGGACAATGAGTATGGAGTGCTCCAGTTGCAGCAGTCAGGTCTGAAATGTGGGGATGATGTGGATGGTGTAGAAGAAGGGGCAGATAATGTCCTAGGTAGAGTAGGGGTGGAGTTTGTAGCGATGTTTCTGCCACACAACCCAAGCCACCACTTGTGGGGGGGAATTTTGCTTGTGAGGGAAATGAAAGGCACTGGAAACAGAAGGTTTTTCTTCTTGCCTGGGTTGAGGAAGGGGGTGGACTGGCCCCTTTGAAAACCAAAAGGCAGAAGCAGAAGGGGGACACTCTTTTCCTTGACTCCCAGGAGAGGGAGCCACAGCCAACCATCCCCACAAGTTTGAGATGCTCCACAAATCCCAGCCACTACTGCAGCCATCTCAAATCCCAAACCAGTGCCAGCTGCTAAAGCCAGGACCTGGAAGCAGCCTCCCAGCAGCAAAACTGCCTCGGGATGAAATAGCTTTCCAGGTTTTGCATTGTCCCTCTTTCTCTCTTTTGGAGCTGGTTGGGGAGGGTTTGCCACTTGACTTCTTGGTTCTCCTGGGTTACGTGGGGAAGCCAAGGCAGATGTTCTCAAGAGAGAGCAGTTCCTCTTTGGTTTGTGGTGGATTCCCCACTTGGTGGGTCAACCATTTCCTCTGTCTTTTTGTGTTGTACCGGGAGGCTTTTTTCTTTTCTCAGTAAAAGTGGGACTCCCACTTCTGTTTTGGGGAAGGCAGCGGGACAGCTGACCTCCTGATGAAGGAGACAGAGGAGGAGGAGGAGGAGGATTTGGACTTGGACATTTTAAAGCCATTTCCCGGAGGAATTCACAGGAACCGTGAAAAGACTTGAGAAGGTGCGAGAAGTGACCAGTGAGAGAAGGATGTAAATCAGGAGGGACTATCCACTTCTGTGGGAAGACTAGGAACAAACTACAGATAGGGAGTTAAGAATAGAAAGGCATGTAAGGTTCTGTTGGCAGTGTGTGTGTCAAAAAGAATTCTTAGGTATTCTGAACCAACGAAGTTGACTGTGGGATCCTCATCATACACGGTGTCTGGTTTTGATTGGGTGGCCGTCCTAACTGCTACTCCACTTCTGGGCTCTCCTGGTGTTTCTGCTGCTGCCACAAAGGGATGGGGAAGGGAGGGGCATCCAGTGGGGAGAGACACAGAACAGGTTGTCATGCCAGAGTTCTCCCTATCCTCTTCATTTGCCCGAGGCACGGCATAGCAGCCGGCAGACCCATTAGACTGGGCTGTTGGATTCTTTTTCAGAAGGCAAGGAAAAAAGTCCGAAGAAGCAACCGGCTAGCCCTAGCTCACACACTCTCTCTCACTCACACAGCTCTGAAAAGAGAGGCAAGGAGACAGAGAGGTGTGGAACAAAGGACAGCACAAGGCTGAACTAACTTTATTAACAAAATGGAGGGTTTTTATAGGGTTAGGAGGGGAAGGCTCTAGAAACTGGGCGGAGGGAAGGAGGAGCATGCAAATCCTCTCACCCAGATTGGGTAAAGGGATATGAATAAACATAAGGGAGACAAACGGGGTGGCAACAGGGGAGTGGCTAAAGGCAAAAGCCCGCCGACCAGGTTGATTGGTTGGTACCTCCTGGTATCACAACCAATGGGGTAAATGTTGCTGCCTGAGAAGGCAGAAAAGTCTATGAAGAAAGGAACACAAAATGGAGCATAAATCTACATATAGATTTCTCCTCTGAACATAAACTTGTAATGCACAGTCTCAAGTGGTGAATTCCTTTCCTTTCAGGTTCTTTTCTCTGAGTTCCTCGATGTATCTAGCTTTCCACTCCTGGTATGATGTTGCATCACCGCTCATAGCTGAATCCTGGATTACTGAGTTAGCCCCAACAGGGTTGGGGGTGGCCCCAGGACGTGTGGCAGTGTGTCACAGGGCCCTTTGTGACCTGGTGGCCATGGCCCACGGGCTGGGATGTGGTAGGGTGTGCAGGGCCCCTTTGTGACACGGTGGCCATCGGCCATGGGATGGGGCAGGGTGAGCAGGGGCCCTTTGTGACACGTGGTGACAAAGGTGCTGGCGGTGCTGTGAGCCCATCAGTGCGCTCAGAGCACGCGACGGGACAGGACGGGACAGAGCGGTGCTGTGCGGAGCCCCCGTGCAGCCAACTCTCGACCCTGCTGAACCGGAGCCTTTTCTGAGGATTTTGTCTTTTCAAGTGCCCTCGAGGCCAGACCGTGGGACTCGGAGACCCGGAGGTTTTCTCAGGGGTGTCCAGTCCCTTTGGCGGGTGCCCTCAAGGGCAGACTGAGGGAGCTGGTGACCCGGAGGTTTTCTGAGGGGTCTCCAGTCCCTGTGGAAGGTGCCCTCGAGGCCCTTCTTCTTTAGTTTGTCACCAAGAATTTTCCAGGCTTCTCTCTTGCAAGATCCCTGACAGCACAACCTTGGGATGGCAGGGAGACGCCTCAGCCTGCTCAGGCTCTTCAGGAGGAAGAAGAAGGCAGGCCCTGGAGCTGCACCAGAACGGCAGCCGGAGGAAGTGGAGCAGTTGCAAGCCCTGCAGGAGGGTGAGTGGCAGAGCTGGACTCCAGGCATGGGGGCTACAGTCATGCCAACCTGGGATGGGCCTCTTGCCAGCCAAACCTCTGTGAACATGCCCAGGGAAAGGGAGGGGGGAAGAGGGGCTGGGGCTGATTTCCCCCACAGCCGTGCTCCTTGCACTGGGCATGCCGGGGCTGGCCGTGCCTGTGGAGAGCAGGCCTGGGCTGGGTTCTCCGGCCCTTCCCGCAGCCCCTCAGCTCTGAGTGCACTCCCTCTTTGCCAGATGCAGGCCGGGAGCGGACAGAAGAGCAGCACCGTGCCCGTGGCCGCTTCCGCAGGGCAGCACAGGTACCTGCAGCCATGCCCACCTGGGCTGGGCCTGCTGTCACTGCTCAGCCCGGCAGCGCTGCTGGAGCACGCCAGGGCACATCCCTCACTTCCCTGCCCTTCCTTCTCCTACAGACGCTGCTGAAATTCTTCAGCGTTCGGCGTAGGAGGACCCAGCCCACACCCACGGAGGTGATGGCACAGCCTGACACCGGCCCCACCCAGCTGAAGGCCAAGCCCGATGTCGGCACCGCGCCGGCCGATGGCCCAGCAAACCGGGACAGCGCGTGGAGCCAGGACACCAGCGACCCTGACACCGCGCTGCCTGAGCTCACGGCCACGGCTGACGCCGCAACCCCTGAGGGCACGGCCAACACGGACACCACGCCCGCTCAGGGCCCGGCCCATGCTCCCAGCCTGCACTTTGCTGCCCACAGAGTGGCCTCTGCTGAAGTGAGCAGCCTGTGGCCAGCACTGCATGGCCCCCTCAAGCCGGCTCTGCCCGGCCCCTTCAGCCTTTGAGGCCGGCACAGCGTGCTGGCAAGGGAAGCACTTGTGGCCCAAAGACGGCCAAGGTGCTGGCTCAGGCAGCTCTCCAGCTCTCCCCTCTGCCTCCTCCAGGTGCCGGCCTTTGTCAGGAACCTGCACCAGACCCTCCCAGCCAATGTGTTGCCGGAGGACGGGCTGCTCAGGGACCTTGGGAGGGTGACGGATGAACACCCCGCTGATGTTGCGCTCACCCTCCTGCACTGTGCCCCATCCTGTGACAGGTACGGGCTCTGCCTGCCTTCAGGGCTCAGGCCTCACCAGCCTTTAGAGCCCATCCCCCTGCAAAGCCTGTGCCACGGCCTCTGCCACACACACTCCCGGTTCCAGCACTCTCTGGGCCCTCTGTTTCCCAGCCCTGCCACCTCAGACCCCCATCCTGCTGCCATGCTCCCTCCCTGCCCCTCTAGGCACCGTGGCTCTGCTGCTGGGGCTCTTGCAGAGCTGGGGCCAAAACCCCCCTGACACAGAGCTCTGGCCCTGTAGAGCTGCAGCAGTCATGTGGAGAGCCATCATCTCGTCAGGAAGGACGGTGCAGAAGGTGCTGCCAGTGCTGCTGAGGGTGATGGAGGAGTGGCCACTGTACAGCACAGTCACCTCTGATGGGGACCACAAGCACATCTATAGCCTGGCTGTGAGTTCCTGCAAGTGGCCTTTGCTCCCCTCCACGTTGCCTCTTTCCAGCCTCTCCATCCTCTCCCACCAGCCCGCCTCCCTGCCTTAGGCACTGGGCTGCAAATGTGGCCTAGGGGCAGGTTCAGGAGCAGCCGGTCAGCTGCTCCCTCTGCTTCTCCTCTGGCCTTCTCTCTCCCCTGCTCGGGCTCTGCCACAGGGACATCTGGGCACTGAGAGCTCTCTCTGGTTCCTTTGTCTTTTGTAGGCAACCCGGGTGGTTTGGGAGATTCTCCAGAGGCTCCAGTGCCCAGAGCCATTGAAGGAGAATTCCCCACGCCTGCTGGTGGCTGTGCTGTTCAACATTTGCTTCAGCACAGCGCTCCTGCCAGAGAAGGTCGACACCTTCTGGAGGCAATGCTGGCAGGAAGAGGGACTTGCCAGGAACCCCAAGAGGTGCTCCATCCCAGTCCCCTGGTCCCTTCCATGTGCTTGGGGTGGAGCCAGGCCTGCCAGCGTCACCTGGGCTTTGCTCTGCACACAGGATTGCAGTGCACATAATCAAGAGGCTGCTCTTCCACCTGGAGTGTGAGGACGTGGTGATGGCCATGGATCGCAAGGCTGCCTGGGACACGCTCTTCCACATGGACACCCACCACTGTGCAGTGGGTCTGCTGGCCAGGTGAGACCTCCTTGTCCCCGCTGCCCCTCTGCCTTCTGCCCTGGGAACGGG
The DNA here is from genome assembly GCA_038380795.1 of Pyrocephalus nanus. NCBI lineage: Eukaryota > Metazoa > Chordata > Aves > Passeriformes > Tyrannidae > Pyrocephalus > Pyrocephalus nanus. The sequence continues at coordinate 72,564,167 of CM076263.1, read as the reverse complement.
GCAGCCCGCACAGTGCCCGTGAGCGTGGGCCAGAAGGCCTCGTTGTGGAGGGGTGGCTGAGTACTTGAAGACCTTTGCCCAGCCAGCTCAGGCTCTCTGGTGCCTCTTTCCCCCGACAGGGAGATGCGTCGTGTCTCCAGCCCCTTGTGTCGCCACATGGGCTGCTACCTCCTCCAGCTGCTCAGCCAAGCAGCAGTGTCCCGCTGGGAGTTCCCTGCCATGGCCTTCCTTGTGGAGGTGAGCCTGATGGCCGGTGCTGCCACGCCCGGCTGCCTCCAGCTCTCTGCCCTCTCACGGCCACAGCTGCCTGGGACGCTTCCTGTGCGCTGGGCTGCTGTCTGGGGCCAGCCCTGGGCACGTCTGGGCTCTTGCCGGCCGGGCGCCCTGTCACTGCTGCGTGCCTTTCAGGTCCTGGACTGCTTGGACATGAGGGAATGTGGCGACAGAGTCCTGCACATCCTTGCCAGGCCCCTGCAGAGCAAGTGCCCAGGGAGGCGTCGCCTGGCACTCAGGATGCTCCTGGTGCTCAGACAGGATCCATCAACGGTGAGAAGGGGATAGGCGGCTGAAGCCCTGCCGGCAACCTGGGGCTGGGCAAGGCGGTCACTTGGCTTGGGCTGGGCAAGGCAGCTGTGGCAGCTGCTCCCAGCTCTCCTGCCTCAGCCTTCAGCTGTGGCACTGTGCTCCACACAGGCTGACAGCACGCTGAGCCTCACACCAAGCCTGGTGCAGCTCCTGGGGGATGAAGATGGAGAGCTGGTGGCAATGAGCCTGGCTGTGCTCTCAGATCACTTGCAGGAGCCAGACATCCAGCTCTCCAGACCCACTGCCCTGAAGCTGGCTGAGGCGCTCCAGCCACTCTTGGGCAACGTAAGGCCCCTTGCCCCTGCCAGGAACAGGCACTGGGTGCTGCCTGGAAAGCGTGCCCTGTGCATTTCAGGGCCTGTTCTCAGGCAGGCCTGCAGCAGCCAGTGCTGAGGACTTTCCCTGCCCTTTCTCTCAGGACATCAGCCAAGTGCAGCTGCTCTCCATCCACGTCTTCCACAAGGTGATGGAGTTGGCAGTCAGCAGTGCAAGAAAGACCCTGAAGCGCTACGTGGTCCAGAGCCTGCTCCCACTCTTCTTGCACTGCCACAGTGACAACCAGCACGTGGCAAAGGTCAGGACTCCTGGGTTCTGCTGTCCCCACGGGAGGGACTGGGCTGCCTCCTGCCCTGGTATCTCAGGGGCTCCGGCCTCCTCCTGGCCTTGGTCCAGGGACGCAGGTCCTGCGGTCTCATCTGCCGCTCTCCACTTCTCTGCAGGTCTCTCGCCAAGCACTGCTTTGTGCGGCCAGGTTCCTCAAGTGGAGCGATGTGGAGAAGCTGGTGAGGACAGAGACCCTGTGCAGATTGGGCGAGTGCCTGGTAAGGACGATGGGAAAGCCCCAGCCCCCGATGGCCAGTGAGTGGGGTTGGCCCCGTGCCCCTGCCCACTGCTGCCCTCCCCTGTGGGACACCAGCCTGCGCCCCACACGCTGCTGCCTTCCCTTGGCCGTGCTGGCTGCAGGCAGTGCCCGGCCAAGGGGCAGAGCCTGAGCCAAGCCTTCTCTGCCTGCCCTGCCCTTCTCTGCAGCTGCAGAAGGACAAGAGGAGAGCGGCCAAGTACCTGCAGCAGGCCCTGCCGTACCTGCAGAGCCCCCAGGAGCCCGTGCGAGAGGCGGCCCTGGGCTTCATGGGTGAGCCCCAAGCCCGCGGTCTCTCCTGCCCCGCTGTCCCTCCCGCCCCGCTGCAGCAGCAGCAGCAGCAGGATGCGGCCCAGGGATGTGCTGGGGAGCCCCGAGTGCCCTGGCGGCTGCTGCCGCCCTGTCCCAGCCCAGCCCTGGGGCGGCACCATGCGGGAAGGCCCCGGGCTCAGCCCTGCCAGGGCAGGGGGTCGTGTGGCAGCGCCCCTGGGGGGAGCTGTGCCCTGACAGGCTCTGTGTGTGTGCCCAGGGATGGCCGGCAGGTACCTGAGGGGACAGCACAAAGAGCTGCTGCTCGTCATCCAGGGTGAGTGAGCCAGTGAGGGCAGCGGGCTGGCAGCAGGGGCTGGCGGGGAGGAGCAGGGATCCTGGGCAGGGAGCTGCAATCCCTGCCCTGGCTGCGCAGGGCTGTGCTCCCAGCACGCATGGGGAGCTTTTGGGCACAGCAGAGAGACCTTTCGGTTTGGAGTGGGTCTCTGTGGCTGGGGGGTACTGGTGGCCAGCATCTTCCAGCTCCTCCTGTTGGGCCCTTCTCCCTGCCACACATGGCAAGAGCTGCCATGTGGGATGACCATGGCAGGAGGGGCTCCTCGGGTCCCTGCAGATGCTGCCTCTGATCTTGCTTTCGTACCTTTGTGTTCCAGCCCTGGAAGACATGAGAGATGAGAGCCCTGCCATCTCCAGCCTGGCACTTCAAACCTGCGAAATCATCAGAGACCTACAGAGAGCTCCATCCTCCAGATTCTGGCAGCTCTGAGACTGGCTCTGCAGGCTGTGCAAGTGGCAGCCTTGCCTGCGGGGCAGTCTCTGGCTGTGCTTGCTGGAGCTCTGGGGAGAAGTGAGCCAGGAAGCTTCATCTGCTGGGACCAGCTGAGCCTGCAGGGAAGATCCTTTCTCCACAAGGACTTCCTTGGACACCACATGAGAATATTAAATTCTGTTTTCGCATCCAGAGGCCCAGAAGATTTTTTGGTGCCCAGTGTCCCCAGGGCATTGGGCAAGAGGGAAAGGGGTCCTTGGACTCAACAACTCTCTCCCTGCCACACACAATTGCTCTAAGTTGTCAGAAGGTTTATGCAGAAAAAAGAGATCTGATTGGGGAGAATAAGATTAGGATTTCTTACTAGGAAGAGAAAAACTAAAGAACTCTAGATACAACAATTCGAACTAGGCAAAAGTGCTCTGTATTTCCAGAAATAGCGCTTTCCCTTGTCTCAGTTCAGGAGGAGTGAGGAGGACAACTGAAAAAAGCAAGAGGAATACAAGAAGTGGCATGCAATATATGAGAAATACTGAAAGGACTATGGAATAAGAACAGAGACACTTCAAAACAGTTTAAGAAGATGTTTTATGAATGTTTTACTAACATCTTTAGGTTTATTGTTATTGCAAACAATACTCCTAGATGCACAAATAATTTCCTTGAAGATAAACCAATAAAGAAGCCAAGGAGAAAAAAAAAAAAAAAAAAGAAAGAGTTCAGTTTTTTTGCCAATTGATGCAATTTGAAGCACAGTCAACAGGGTGCGCTGTTGGATCACTGGAGAGGCAGAGCCTGCAGTTCTCTATGCCGGCCAGCAGGGGGCGCTGTGGAATCACTGGGCGTTGCCACGTGGGGGTAACACCCTGCGGGCTGTGTTGGAGAAACCAAAAATAAAATGGGTTTCCCTTCCTCTTCCCACACACTGGGAAAGGGGAGAGGGAGAGGGGAGAGAGAAACAACCACCAAAAACAACCACCAAAAGAAAATCTTCCCCAATGGAAAAAAAATCTAAACCCCAGACTCACTCTGTTCGCCTGCTCGAATCGTGCAGCACAGTCCTCTCTCTCCCCCTGATGTGCACAAGGACCACCACCAGGGAAAAAAAAACTAACAGGAACGGGGAAAGGCAAAAACTTCCAGAAAATGGCTCCTCTTGGAGGAAAAAAATCCAAGCAGGATCGGGAGCTGGCAAGCAGGGCGAGGACAACAGGACACCACACCGAGCCTCCAGCCCGACCTTGTTTCAGCCTCCACAGCAAGCCTCAAAACTCCTCCCCCCGTTTCCCAGGAGACTAGAGAAAAAAAGGAAAGAAAAGCTCCTTATCCCCCCGACTCCTAGGAGACAAGATTCAGAGTAATTCACCAGAAAGCCACTTCTTTTGTGTCCCTTAAGTGCCCACTTCACAAGCCTGCACGCAGTGGGAAGGGGGAAGGCAAAAAGTTCCTCTCTAGTTTCCAAGAACCAGCAAAAGCATGACAGAAGGCCAGGCAGGTCAAACGCATCACACCCCCACAAACCCGCCAAGGGAAGCGCTTTGTGCTGAGAATTGTGGATACAACCACCGGATGGCCGGAGACACAGCCCGTGCCTCACACCTGAAACACCAGCGTGGGCCTTGAAAAACCAGTCCTGTGGCCACACTGCAGCCCAGGAAGGACTGAGTGGGACAAGGAGACTCATTTCCCAAACAGCCTCCCAGACACCTGGGCCAGAGAGCTCAGAACTGAGTGGCTGGATCATATTCCCTCCCATGCCTCAGGCTCTGGAAGGTTGAACGGTGTCATGGACCGTTCAAAACCACTCTGAAAGCAAAGGCTGGTGGGACCTTCAGTCACTGGAACCTCCATTTCAAGAAGGCCAACTGATAAAGTTAACACCTGAGGCTCTACCAGTCGAGCTGGCCCTGCCCAATCAGAACCTTTACGTAGCAGAGACAAAGTCCCCGTGGTGCTTCTGAGAAATGTGCTAGGAAAGACAGTTTGGATCAGTCCTGCCTCAAGCAAAGGCAAACCCAGCAGGGGGATTGTTTTTGCTCCAGGACCTTGGTGGGTGCCCTTGGTGGGTAATGCAGAGGAGCGGGGAAAGACGATGCGTGCCTCAGGGGCATTTGATTTTGGGTGAGAACCATCTGTAAGGGTGGCTTGCATATCTAGTGCTGGTTGCTGACTGAAACTGCCACTGTCAAGGGGAAATAGCACGGACAATGAGTATGGAGTGCTCCAGTTGCAGCAGTCAGGTCTGAAATGTGGGAATGATGTGGATGGTGTAGAAGAAGGGGCGGATAATGTCCTAGGTAGAGTAGGGGCGGAGTTTGTAGCGATGTTTCTTCCACACAACCCAAGCCACCACTTGGGGGGGGGGAATTTTGTTTGTGAGGGAAATGAAAGGCACTGGAAACAGAAGGTTTTTCTTCTTGCCTGGGTTGAGGAAGGGGGTGGACTGGCCCCTTTGAAAAACCACAGGCAGAAGCAGAAGGGGGCCACTCTTTTGCCTGACTCCCAGGAGAGGCAGTCACTGCCAACCATCCCCACAAGTTGGAGGTGATCCACAAATCCCAGCCACTACTGCAGCCACCTCAAATCCCAAACCAGTGCCAGCTGCTAAAGCCAGGACCTGGAAGCAGCCTCTCAGCAGCAAAACTCCCTCGGGATGAAATAGCTTTCCAGGTTTTGCACTGTCCCTCTTTCTCTCTTTTGGAGCTGGTTGGGGAGGGTTTGCCACTTGACTTCTTGGTTCTCCTGGGCCACGTGGGGAAGCCAAGGCAGATGTTCTCAAGAGAGAGCAGTTCCTCTTTGGTTTGTGGTGGATTCCCCTCTTGGTGGGTCAACCATTTCCTCTGTCTTTTTGTGTTGTACCGGGAGGCTGTTTTTCTTTTCTCAGTAAAACTGGGACTCCCACTTCTGTGTTGGGGAAGGCAGCGGGTCTGCTGACCTCGTGATGAGGGAGACAAAGGAGGAGGAGGAGGATTTGGACTTGGACATTTTGAAGCTGTTTCCTGGAGGAATTCACAGGAACCGTGAAAGACTTGAGAAGGTGCCAGAAGTGACCAGTGAGAGAAGGATGTAAACCAGGAGGGACTATCCCTTTTGGGGGCTGTAATAGTGTATATAATTTTCTTTATATATATATAGATCTTCCACTAGAAATTTAATTCGGTTTGGGTTCTTTCAATTTTTTTTTTGGTTAGCTGGGAAAGAGCGAAAGGGAGGGGGAAGGTTTTGTCCCCAGGGTCCAGGCACTTGGCTGGGACAAGTCCAACCTGGGACACTCTTCACGTGTCCGAGGCATGGCATAGCAGCCGGCAGACCTATTATACTGGGCTGTTGGATTCTTTTTCAGAAGGCAAGGAAAAAGTCCAAGGAACACAAGGAACCTTGAGAGTATCTGTGACCAATTGAATTGTCCTCTTAAACTCAGCAGCTGAGGGAGGTTTTGTGCTGCAGGTTCTCACTTGCATGAAAACATTATTGAAGGAAGGAGCAAGAGCTTCTGCCTCCTGCCAGATGCCAAGTCTTGCCAGCAATTGCTCCAGCTGCTCCTCACAAGAGCCCCCTGCAAGAGCACAGCCATCAGCGCCCGTTGGCTTTGGCTGCCCTCTGGCAGGTGCCTTGGTAGCATCCGCAGGGTGTTGTCACTGCACTCCCCATGTGCAGGAGGTGAAGCGGCGGGGTTGTGACACGGTTCGGTGTGTCAGGGAAGGGAGCAGTCCAGCTCCAGGGTTCCTTGCTCTTCAGTGAGATGTTAATGCCAAGAAGCAACCGGCTAGCCCCAGCTCACACACTCTCTCTCACTCACACAGCTCTGAAAAGAGAGGCAAGGAGACAGAGAGGTGTGGAACAAAGGACAGCGCAAGGCTGAACTAACTTTATTAACAAAATGGAGGGGTTTTAGAGGGTTAGGAGGGGAAGGCTCTAGAAACTGGGCGGAGGAAAGGAGGAGCATGCAAATCCTCTCACCCAGATTGGGTAAAGGGATATGAATAAACATAAGGGAGACGAACGGGGTGGCAACAAGGGAGTGGTTAAAGGCAAAAGCCCGCCAAACAGGTTGATTGGTTGGTACCTCCTGGTATCACAACCAGTGGGGTAAATGTTGCTGCCCGAGAAGGCAGAAAAGTCCATGAAGAAGGGAACACAAAACGGAGGATAAATCTACATATAGGTTTCTCCTCTGAACATAAACTTGTAATGCACAGTCTCAAGTGGTGAATTCCTTTCCTTTCAGGTTCTTTTCTCTGAGTTCCTCGATGTATCTAGCTCTCCACTCCTGGTATGATGTTGCATCACCGCTCATAGCTGAATCCTGGATTACTGAGTCAGCCCCAACAGGGTTGGGGGCGGTCCCAGGACGTGTGGCAGTGTGTCACAGGGCCCTTTGTGACCTGGTGGCCATGGCCCACGGGCTGGGATGTGGTAGGGTGTGCAGGGCCCCTTTGTGACACGGTGGCCATCGGCCATGGGATGGGGCAGGGTGAGCAGGGGCCCTTTGTGACACGTGGTGACAAAGGTGCTGGCGGTGCTGTGAGCCCATCAGTGCGCTCAGAGCACGCGACGGGACAGGACGGGACAGAGCGGTGCTGTGCGGAGCCCCCGTGCAGCCAACTCTCGACCCTGCTGAACCGGAGCCTTTTCTGAGGATTTTGTCTTTTCAAGTGCCCTCGAGGCCAGACCGTGGGACTCGGAGACCCGGAGGTTTTCTCAGGGGTGTCCAGTCCCTTTGGCGGGTGCCCTCAAGGGCAGACTGAGGGAGCTGGTGACCCGGAGGTTTTCCGAGGGGTCTCCAGTCCCTGTGGAAGGTGCCCTCCAGGCCCTTCTTTTTTAGTGTGTCACCAGGAAGTTTTCCAGGCTTCTCTCTTGCAAGATCCCTGACAACACAACCTTGGGATGGCAGGGAGACGCCTCAGCCTGCTCAGGCTCTTCAGGAGGAAGAAGAAGGCAGGCCCTGGAGCTGCCCCAGAACGGCAGCCGGAGGAAGTGGAGCAGTTGCAAGCCCTGCAGGAGGGTGAGTGGCAGAGCTGGACTCCAGGCATGGGGGCTACAGTCATGCCAACCTGGGATGGGCCTCTTGCCAGCCAAACCTCTGTGAACATGCCCAGGGAAAGGGAGGGGGGAAGAGGGGCTGGGGCTGATTTCCCCCACAGCCGTGCTCCTTGCACTGGGCATGCCGGGGCTGGCTGTGCCTGTGGAGAGCAGGCCTGGGCTGGGTTCTCCGGCCCTTCCCGCAGCCCCTCAGCTCTGAGTGCACTCCCTCTTTGCCAGATGCAGGCCGGGAGCGGACAGAAGAGCAGCACCGTGCCCGTGGCCGCTTCCGCAGGGCAGCACAGGTACCTGCAGCCATGCCCACCTGGGCTGGGCCTGCTGTCACTGCTCAGCCCGGCAGCGCTGCTGGAGCACGCCAGGGCACATCCCTCACTTCCCTGCCCTTCCTTCTTCTCCAGACGCTGCTGAAATTCTTCAGCGATCGGCGTAGGAGGACCCAGAGCACACCCACGGAGGTGATGGCACAGCCTGACACCAACCCCACCCAGCTGAAGGCCAAGCCCGATGTCGGCACCGCGCCGGCCGATGGCCCAGCAAACCGGGACAGCGCGTGGAGCCAGGACACCAGCGACCCTGACACCGCGCTGCCTGAGCTCACGGCCACGGCTGACGCCGCAACCCCTGAGGGCACGGCCAACACGGACACCACGCCCGCTCAGGGCCCGGCCCATGCTCCCAGCCTGCACTTTGCTGCCCACAGAGTGGCCTCTGCTGAAGTGAGCAGCCTGTGGCCAGCACTGCATGGCCCCCTCAAGCCGGCTCTGCCCGGCCCCTTCAGCCTTTGAGGCCGGCACAGCGTGCTGGCAAGGGAAGCACTTGTGGCCCAAAGACGGCCAAGGTGCTGGCTCAGGCAGCTCTCCAGCTCTCCCCTCTGCCTCCTCCAGGTGCCGGCCTTTGTCAGGAACCTGCACCAGACCCTCCCAGCCAATGTGTTGCCGGAGGACGGGCTGCTCAGGGACCTCGGGAGGGTGACGGATGAACACCCCGCTGATGTTGCGCTCACCCTCCTGCACTGTGCCCCATCCTGTGACAGGTACGGGCTCCGCCTGCCTTCAGGGCTCAGGCCTCCCCAGCCTTTCCAGCGCATCCCCCTGGAAAGCCTGTGCCACGGCCTCTGCCACACACACTCCCGGTTCCAGCACTCTCTGGGCCCTCTCTTTCCCATCCCTGTCACCTCAGACCCCCATCCTGCTGCCATGCTCCCTCCCTGCCCCTCTGGGCACCGTGGCTCTGCTGCTGGGGCTCTTGCAGAGCTGGGGCCAAAACCCCCCTGACACAGAGCTCTGGCCCTGTAGAGCTGCAGCAGTCATGTGGAGAGCCATCATCTCGTCAGGAAGGACGGTGCAGAAGGTGCTGCCAGTGCTGCTCAGGGTGATGGAGGAGTGGCCACTGTACAGCACAGTCACCTCTGATGGGGACCACAAGCACATCTATAGCCTGGCTGTGAGTTCCTGCAAGTGGCCTTTGCTCCCCTCCACGTTGCCTCTTTCCAGCCTCTCCATCCTCTCCCACCAGCCCGCCTCCCTGCCTTAGGCACTGGGCTGCAAATGTGGCCTAGGGGCAGGTTCAGGAGCAGACGGTCAGCTGCTCCCTCTGCTTCTCCTCTGGCCTTCTCTCTCCCCTGCTCGGGCTCTGCCACAGGGACATCTGGGCACTGAGAGCTCTCTCTGGTTCCTTTGTCTTTTGTAGGCAACCCGGGTGGTTTGGGAGATTCTCCAGAGGCTCCAGTGCCCAGAGCCATTGAAGGAGAATTCCCCACGCCTGCTGGTGGCTGTGCTGTTCAACATTTGCTTCAGCACAGCGCTCCTGCCAGAGAAGGTCGACACCTTCTGGAGGCAATGCTGGCAGGAAGAGGGACTTGCCAGGAACCCCAAGAGGTGCTCCATCCCAGTCCCCTGGTCCCTGCCATGTGCTTGGGGTGGAGCCAGGCCTGCCAGCGTCACCTGGGCTTTGCTCTCCACACAGGATTGCAGCGCACATAATCAAGAGGCTGCTCTTCCACCTGGAGTATGAGGACGTGGTGATGGCGATGGATCGCAAGGCTGCCTGGGACACGCTCTTCCACATGGACACCCACCACTGTGCAGTGGGTCTGCTGGCCAGGTGAGACCTCCTTGTCCCCGCTGCCCCTCTGCCTTCTGCCCTGGGAACGGGGCAGCCCGCACAGTGCCCGTGAGCGTGGGCCAGAAGGCCTCGTTGTGGAGGGGTGGCTGAGTACTTGAAGACCTTTGCCCAGCCAGCTCAGGCTCTCTGGTGCCTCTTTCCCCCGACAGGGAGATGCGTCGTGTCTCCAGCCCCTTGTGTCGCCACATGGGCTGCTACCTCCTCCAGCTGCTCAGCCAAGCAGCAGTGTCCCGCTGGGAGTTCCCTGCCATGGCCTTCCTTGTGGAGGTGAGCCTGATGGCCGGTGCTGCCACGCCCGGCTGCCTCCAGCTCTCTGCCCTCTCACGGCCACAGCTGCCTGGGACGCTTCCTGTGCGCTGGGCTGCTGTCTGGGGCCAGCCCTGGGCACGTCTGGGCTCTTGCCGGCCGGGCGCCCTGTCACTGCTGCGTGCCTTTCAGGTCCTGGACTGCTTGGACATGAGGGAATGTGGCCACAGAGTCCTGCACATCCTTGCCAGGCCCCTGCAGAGCAAGTGCCCAGGGAGGTGTCGCCTGGCACTCAGGATGCTCCTGGTGCTCAGACAGGATCCATCAACGGTGAGAAGGGGATAGGCGGCTGAAGCCCTGCCGGCAACCTGGGGCTGGGCAAGGCGGTCACTTGGCTTGGGCTGGGCAAGGCAGCTGTGGCAGCTGCTCCCAGCTCTCCTGCCTCAGCCTTCAGCTGTGGCACTGTGTTCCACACAGGCTGACAGCACGCTGAGCCTCACACCAAGCCTGGTGCAGCTCCTGGGGGATGAAGATGGAGAGCTGGTGGCAATGAGCCTGGCGGTGCTCTCGGATCACTTGCAGGAGCCAGACATCCAGCTCTCCAGACCCACTGCCCTGAAGCTGGCTGAGGCGCTCCAGCCACTCTTGGGCAACGTAAGGCCCCTTGCCCCTGCCAGGAACAGGCACTGGGTGCTGCCTGGAAAGCGTGCCCTGTGCATTTCAGGGCCTGTTCTCAGGCAGGCCTGCAGCAGCCAGTGCTGAGGACTTTTCCTGCCCTTTCTCTCAGGACATCAGCCAAGTGCAGCTGCTCTCCATCCACGTCTTCCACAAGGTGATGGAGTTGGCAGTCAACAGCGCAAGAAAGACCCTGAAGCGCTACGTGGTCCAGAGCCTGCTCCCACTCTTCTTGCACTGCCACAGTGACAACCAGCACGTGGCAAAGGTCAGGACTCCTGGGTTCTGCTGTGCCCACGGGAGGGACTGGGCTGCCTCCTGCCCTGGTATCTCAGGGGCTCCGGCCTCCTCCTGGCCTTGGTCCAGGGACGCAGGTCCTGTGCCCTGGGCTGCGGTCTCATCTGCCGCTCTCCACTTCTCTGCAGGTCTCTCGCCAAGCACTGCTTTGTGCGGCCAGGTTCCTCAAGTGGAGCGATGTGGAGAACCTGGTGAGGACAGAGAGCCTGTGCAGATTGGGCGAGTGCCTGGTAAGGACGATGGGAAAGCCCCAGCCCCCGATGGCCAGTGAGTGGGGTTGGCCCCGTGCCCCTGCCCAATGCTGCCCTCCCCTGTGGGACACCAGCCTGCGCCCCACACGCTGCTGCCTTCCCTTGGCCGTGCTGGCTGCAGGCAGTGCCCGGCCAAGGGGCAGAGCCTGAGCCAAGCCTTCTCTGCCTGCCCTGCCCTTCTCTGCAGCTGCAGAAGGACAAGAGGAGAGCGGCCAAGTACCTGCAGCAGGCCCTGCCGTACCTGCAGAGCCCCCAGGAGCCCGTGCGAGAGGCGGCCCTGGGCTTCATGGGTGAGCCCCAAGCCCGCGGTCCCTCCCGCCCCGCTGTCCCTCCCGCCCCGCTGCAGCAGCAGCAGCAGCAGGATGCGGCCCAGGGATGTGCTGGGGAGCCCCGAGTGCCCTGGCGGCTGCTGCCGCCCTGTCCCAGCCCAGCCCTGGGGCGGCACCATGCGGGAAGGCCCCGGGCTCAGCCCTGCCAGGGCAGGGGGTCGTGTGGCAGCGCCCCTGGGGGGAGCTGTGCCCTGACAGGCTCTGTGTGTGTGCCCAGGGATGGCCGGCAGGTACCTGAGGGGACAGCACAAAGAGCTGCTGCTCGTCATCCAGGGTGAGTGAGCCAGTGAGGGCAGCGGGCTGGCAGCAGGGGCTGGCGGGGAGGAGCAGGGATCCTGGGCAGGGAGCTGCAATCCCTGCCCTGGCTGCGCAGGGCTGTGCTCCCAGCACGCATGGGGAGCTTTTGGGCACAGCAGAGAGACCTTTCGGTTTGGAGTGGGTCTCTGTGGCTGGGGGGTACTGGTGGCCAGCATCTTCCAGCTCCTCCTGTTGGGCCCTTCTCCCTGCCACACATGGCGAGAGCTGCCATGTGGGATGACCATGGCAGGAGGGGCTCCTCGGGTCCCTGCAGATGCTGCCTCTGATCTTGCTTTCGCACCTTTGTGTTCCAGCCCTGGAAGACATGAGAGATGAGAGCCCTGCCATTTCCAGCCTGGCACTTCAAACCTGTGAAATCATCAGAGACCTACAGAGAGCTCCATCCTCCAGATTCTGGCAGCTCTGAGACTGGCTCTGCAGGCTGTGCAAGTGCCAGCCTTGCCTGCGGGGCAGTCTCTGGCTGTGCTTGCTGGAGCTCTGGGGAGAAGTGAGCCAGGAAGCTTCATCTGCTGGGACCAGCTGAGCCTGCAGGGAAGATCCTTTCTCCACAAGGACTTCCTTGGACACCACATGAGAATATTAAATTCTGTTTTCGCATCCAGAGGCCCAGAAGATTTTTTGGTGCCCAGTGTCCCCAGGGCATTGGGCAAGAGGGAAAGGGGTCCTTGGACTCAACAACTCTCTCCCTGCCACACACAATTGCTCTAAGTTGTCAGAAGGTTTATGCAGAAAAAAGAGATCTGACTGGGGAGAATAAGATTAGGATTTCTTACTAGGAAGAGAAAAACTAAAGAACTCTAGATACAACAATTCGAACTAGGCAAAAGTGCTCTGTATTTCCAGAAATAGCGCTTTCCCTTGTCTCAGTTCAGGAGGAGTGAGGAGGACAACTGAAAAAAGCAAGAGGAATACAAGAAGTGGCATGCAATATATGAGAAATACTGAAAGGACTATGGAATAAGAACAGAGACACTTCAAAACAGTTTAAGAAGATGTTTTATGAATGTTTTACTAACATCTTTAGGTTTATTGTTATTGCAAACAATACTCCTAGATGCACAAATAATTTCCTTGAAGATAAACCAATAAAGAAGCCAAGGAAAAAAAAAAAAAAAAAAGAAAGAGTTCAGTTTTTTTGCCAATTGATGCAATTTGAAGCACAGTCAACAGGGTGCGCTGTTGGATCACTGGAGAGGCAGAGCCTGCAGTTCTCTATGCCGGCCAGCAGGGGGCGCTGTGGAATCACTGGGCGTTGCCACGTGGGGGTAACACCCTCTGAGTTGTGTTGGTGAAATCAGGAAAAAAATGGGTTTCCCTTCCTCTTCCCACACACTGGGAAAGGGGAGAGGGAGAGGGGAGAGAGAAACAACCACCAAAAACAACCACCAAAAGAAAATCTTCCCCAATGGAAAAAAAATCTAAACCCCAGACTCACTCTGTTCGCCTGCTCGAATCGTGCAGCACAGTCCTCTCTCTCCCCCTGATGTGCACAAGGACCACCACCAGGGAAAAAAAACCTAACAGGAACGGGGAAAGGCAAAAACTTCCAGAAAATGGCTCCTCTTGGAGGAAAAAAATCCAAGCAGGATCGGGAGCTGGCAAGCAGGGCGAGGACAACAGGACACCACACCGAGCCTCCAGCCCGACCTTGTTTCAGCCTCCACAGCAAGCCTCAAAACTCCTCCCCCCGTTTCCCAGGAGACTAGAGAAAAAAAGGAAAGAAAAGCTCCTTATCCCCCCGACTCCTAGGAGACAAGATTCAGAGTAATTCACCAGAAAGCCACTTCTTTTGTGTCCCTTAAGTGCCCACTTCACAAGCCTGCACGCAGTGGGAAGGGGGAAGGCAAAAAGTTCCTCTCTAGTTTCCAAGAACCGGCAAAAGCATGACAGAAGGCCAGGCAGGTCAAACCCATCACACCCCCACAAACCCGCCAAGGCAAGCGCTTTGTGCTGAGAATGGTGGACACAACCACCGGATGGCCAGAGACAAAGCCCGTGCCTCACACCTGAAACACCAGCGTGGGCCTTGAAAAACCAGTCCTGTGGCCACACTGCAGCCCAGGAAGGACTGAGTGGGACAAGGAGACTCATTTCCCAAACAGACACCTGGGCCAGAGAGCTCAGAACTGAGTGGCTGGATCATATTCCCTCCCATGCCTCAGGCTCTGGAAGGTTGAACGGTGTCATGGACCGTTCAAAACCACTCTGAAAGCAAAGGCTGGTGGGACCTTCAGTCACTGGAACCTCCATTTCAAGAAGGCCAACTGATAAAGTTAACACCTGAGGCTCTACCAGTCGAGCTGGCCCTGCCCAATCAGAACCTTTACGTAGCAGAGACAAAGTCCCCGTGGTGCTTCTGAGAAACGTGTCAGGAAAGACAGTTTGGATCAGTCCTGCCTCAGGCAAAGGCAAACCCAGCAGGGGGATTGTTTTTGCTCCAGGACCTTGGTGGGTGCCCTTGGTGGGTAATGCAGAGGAGCGGGGAAAGACGATGCGTGCCTCAGGGGCGTTTGATTTTGGGTGAGAACCATCTGTAAGGGTGGCTTGCATATCTAGTGCTGGTTGCTGACTTAAACTGCCACTGTCAAGGGGAAATAGCACGGACAATGAGTATGGAGTGCTCCAGTTGCAGCAGTCAGGTCTGAAATGTGGGGATGATGTGGATGGTGTAGAAGAAGGGGCAGATAATGTCCTAGGTAGAGTAGGGGTGGAGTTTGTAGCGATGTTTCTGCCACACAACCCAAGCCACCACTTGTGGGGGGGAATTTTGCTTGTGAGGGAAATGAAAGGCACTGGAAACAGAAGGTTTTTCTTCTTGCCTGGGTTGAGGAAGGGGGTGGACTGGCCCCTTTGAAAACCAAAAGGCAGAAGCAGAAGGGGGACACTCTTTTCCTTGACTCCCAGGAGAGGGAGCCACAGCCAACCATCCCCACAAGTTTGAGATGCTCCACAAATCCCAGCCACTACTGCAGCCATCTCAAATCCCAAACCAGTGCCAGCTGCTAAAGCCAGGACCTGGAAGCAGCCTCCCAGCAGCAAAACTGCCTCGGGATGAAATAGCTTTCCAGGTTTTGCATTGTCCCTCTTTCTCTCTTTTGGAGCTGGTTGGGGAGGGTTTGCCACTTGACTTCTTGGTTCTCCTGGGTTACGTGGGGAAGCCAAGGCAGATGTTCTCAAGAGAGAGCAGTTCCTCTTTGGTTTGTGGTGGATTCCCCACTTGGTGGGTCAACCATTTCCTCTGTCTTTTTGTGTTGTACCGGGAGGCTTTTTTCTTTTCTCAGTAAAAGTGGGACTCCCACTTCTGTTTTGGGGAAGGCAGCGGGACAGCTGACCTCCTGATGAAGGAGACAGAGGAGGAGGAGGAGGAGGATTTGGACTTGGACATTTTAAAGCCATTTCCCGGAGGAATTCACAGGAACCGTGAAAAGACTTGAGAAGGTGCGAGAAGTGACCAGTGAGAGAAGGATGTAAATCAGGAGGGACTATCCACTTCTGTGGGAAGACTAGGAACAAACTACAGATAGGGAGTTAAGAATAGAAAGGCATGTAAGGTTCTGTTGGCAGTGTGTGTGTCAAAAAGAATTCTTAGGTATTCTGAACCAACGAAGTTGACTGTGGGATCCTCATCATACACGGTGCCTGGGTTTTCTTGGGTGGCCGTCCTAACTGCTACTCCACTTCTGGGCTCTCCTGGTGTTTCTGCTGCTGCCACAAAGGGATGGGGGAAGGGAGTGGTATCCAGTGGGGAGAGACCCAGAACAGGTTGTCATGCCAGAGTTCTCCCTATCCTCTTCATTTGCCCGAGGCACGGCATAGCAGCCGGCAGACCCATTAGACTGGGCTGTTGGATTCTTTTTCAGAAGGCAAGGAAAAAAGTCCGAAGAAGCAACCGGCTAGCCCTAGCTCACACACTCTCTCTCACTCACACAGCTCTGAAAAGAGAGGCAAGGAGACAGAGAGGTGTGGAACAAAGGACAGCACAAGGCTGAACTAACTTTATTAACAAAATGGAGGGTTTTTATAGGGTTAGGAGGGGAAGGCTCTAGAAACTGGGCGGAGGGAAGGAGGAGCATGCAAATCCTCTCACCCAGATTGGGTAAAGGGATATGAATAAACATAAGGGAGACAAACGGGGTGGCAACAGGGGAGTGGCTAAAGGCAAAAGCCCGCCGAACAGGTTGATTGGTTGGTACCTCCTGGTATCACAACCAATGGGGTAAATGTTGCTGCCTGAGAAGGCAGAAAAGTCTATGAAGAAAGGAACACAAAATGGAGGATAAATCTACATATAGATTTCTCCTGTGAACATAAACTTGTAATGCACAGTCTCAAGTGGTGAATTCCTTTCCTTTCAGGTTCTTTTCTCTGAGTTCCTCGATGTATCTAGCTTTCCACTCCTGGTATGATGTTGCATCACCGCTCATAGCTGAATCCTGGATTACTGAGTTAGCCCCAACAGGGTTGGGGGTGGCCCCAGGACGTGTGGCAGTGTGTCACAGGGCCCTTTGTGACCTGGTGGCCATGGCCCACGGGCTGGGATGTGGTAGGGTGTGCAGGGCCCCTTTGTGACACGGTGGCCATCGGCCATGGGATGGGGCAGGGTGAGCAGGGGCCCTTTGTGACACGTGGTGACAAAGGTGCTGGCGGTGCTGTGAGCCCATCAGTGCGCTCAGAGCACGCGACGGGACAGGACGGGACAGAGCGGTGCTGTGCGGAGCCCCCGTGCAGCCAACTCTCGACCCTGCTGAACCGGAGCCTTTTCTGAGGATTTTGTCTTTTCAAGTGCCCTCGAGGCCAGACCGTGGGACTCGGAGACCCGGAGGTTTTCTCAGGGGTGTCCAGTCCCTTTGGCGGGTGCCCTCAAGGGCAGACTGAGGGAGCTGGTGACCCGGAGGTTTTCCGAGGGGTCTCCAGTCCCTGTGGAAGGTGCCCTCCAGGCCCTTCTTCTTTAGTTTGTCACCAAGAATTTTCCAGGCTTCTCTCTTGCAAGATCCCTGACAGCACAACCTTGGGATGGCAGGGAGACGCCTCAGCCTGCTCAGGCTCTTCAGGAGGAAGAAGAAGGCAGGCCCTGGAGCTGCCCCAGAACGGCAGCCGGAGGAAGTGGAGCAGTTGCAAGCCCTGCAGGAGGGTGAGTGGCAGAGCTGGACTCCAGGCATGGGGGCTACAGTCATGCCAACCTGGGATGGGCCTCTTGCCAGCCAAACCTCTGTGAACATGCCCAGGGAAAGGGAGGGGGGAAGAGGGGCTGGGGCTGATTTCCCCCACAGCCGTGCTCCTTGCACTGGGCATGCCGGGGCTGGCCGTGCCTGTGGAGAGCAGGCCTGGGCTGGGTTCTCCGGCCCTTCCCGCAGCCCCTCAGCTCTGAGTGCACTCCCTCTTTGCCAGATGCAGGCCGGGAGCGGACAGAAGAGCAGCACCGTGCCCGTGGCCGCTTCCGCAGGGCAGCACAGGTACCTGCAGCCATGCC
Organism: Pyrocephalus nanus; assembly: GCA_038380795.1. NCBI lineage: Eukaryota > Metazoa > Chordata > Aves > Passeriformes > Tyrannidae > Pyrocephalus > Pyrocephalus nanus. Next base: position 72,546,931 of record CM076263.1, on the reverse strand, counting down.
CACCTGGGCTGGGCCTGCTGTCACTGCTCAGCCCGGCAGCGCTGCTGGAGCACGCCAGGGCACATCCCTCACTTCCCTGCCCTTCCTTCTCCTACAGACGCTGCTGAAATTCTTCAGCGTTCGGCGTAGGAGGACCCAGCCCACACCCACGGAGGTGATGGCACAGCCTGACACCAGCCCCACCCAGCTGAAGGCCAAGCCCGATGTCGGCACCGCGCCGGCCGATGGCCCAGCAAACCGGGACACCGCGTCGAGCCAGGACACCAGCGACCCTGACACCGCGCTGCCTGAGCTCACGGCCACGGCTGACGCCGCAACCCCTGAGGGCATGGCCAACACGGACACCACGCCCGCTCAGGGCCCGGCCCATGCTCCCAGCCTGCACTTTGCTGCCCACAGAGTGGCCTCTGCTGAAGTGAGCAGCCTGTGGCCAGCACTGCATGGCCCCCTCAAGCCGGCTCTGCCCGGCCCCTTCAGCCTTTGAGGCCGGCACAGTGTGCTGGCAAGGGAAGCACTTGTGGCCCAAAGACGGCCAAGGTGCTGGCTCAGGCAGCTCTCCAGCTCTCCCCTCTGCCTCCTCCAGGTGCCGGCCTTTGTCAGGAACCTGCACCAGACCCTCCCAGCCAATGTGTTGCCGGAGGACGGGCTGCTCAGGGACCTCGGGAGGGTGACGGATGAACACCCCGCTGATGTTGCACTCACCCTCCTGCACTGTGCCCCATCCTGTGACAGGTACGGGCTCCGCCTGCCTTCAGGGCTCAGGCCTCACCAGCCTTTAGAGCCCATCCCCCTGGAAAGCCTTGGGCCAAAACCTCCCTGACACAGAGCTCTGGCCCTGCAGAGCTGCAGCAGTCATGTGGAGAGCCATCATCTCATCAGGAAGGACGGTGCAGAAGGTGCTGCCAGTGCTGCTCAGGGTGATGGAGGAGTGGCCACTGTACAGCACAGTCACCTCTGATGGGGACCACAAGCACATCTATAGCCTGGCTGTGAGTTCCTGCAAGTGGCCTTTGCTCCCCTCCACGTTGCCTCTTTCCTGCCTCTCCATCCTCTCCCACCAGCCCGCCTCCCTGCCTTAGGCACTGGGCTGCAAATGTGGCCTAGGGGCAGGTTCAGGAGCAGCCGGTCAGCTGCTCCCTCTGCTTCTCCTCTGGCCTTCTCTCTCCCCTGCTCGGGCTCTGCCACAGGGACATCTGGGCACTGAGAGCTCTCTCTGGTTCCTTTGTCTTTTGTAGGCAACCCGGGTGGTTTGGGAGATTCTCCAGAGGCTCCAGTGCCCAGAGCCATTGAAGGAGAATTCCCCACGCCTCCTGGTGGCTGTGCTGTTCAACATTTGCTTCAGCACAGCGCTCCTGCCAGAGAAGGTCGACACCTTCTGGAGGCAATGCTGGCAGGAAGAGGGACTTGCCAGGAACCCCAAGAGGTGCTCCATCCCAGTCCCCTGGTCCCTGCCATGTGCTTGGGGTGGAGCCAGGCCTGCCAGTGTCACCTGGGCTTTGCTCTGCACACAGGATTGCAGTGCACATAATCAAGAGGCTGCTCTTCCACCTGGAGTGTGAGGACGTGGTGATGGCCATGGATCGCAAGGCTGCCTGGGACACGCTCTTCCACATGGACACCCACCACTGTGCAGTGGGTCTGCTGGCCAGGTGAGACCTCCTTGTCCCTGCTGCCCCTGTGCCTTCTGCCCTGGGAAGGGGGCAGCCCGCACAGTGCCCGTGAGCATGGGCCAGAAGGCCTCGTTGTGGAGGGGTGGCTGAGTACTTGAAGACCTTTGCCCAGCCAGCTCAGGCTCTCTGGTGCCTCTTTCCCCCGACAGGGAGATGCGTCGTGTCTCCAGCCCCTTGTGTCGCCACATGGGCTGCTACCTCCTCCAGCTGCTCAGCCAAGCAGCAGTGTCCCGCTGGGAGTTCCCTGCCATGGCCTTCCTTGTGGAGGTGAGCCTGATGGCCGGTGCTGCCACGCCCGGCTGCCTCCAGCTCTCTGCCCTCTCACGGCCACAGCTGCCTGGGACGCTTCCTGTGCGCTGGGCTGCTGTCTGGGGCCAGCCCTGGGCACGTCTGGGCTCTTGCCGGCCGGGCGCCCTGTCACTGCTGCGTGCCTTTCAGGTCCTGGACTGCTTGGACATGAGGGAATGTGGCCACAGAGTCCTGCACATCCTTGCCAGGCCCCTGCAGAGCAAGTGCCCAGGGAGGCGTCGCCTGGCACTCAGGATGCTCCTGGTGCTCAGACAGGATCCATCAACGGTGAGAAGGGGATAGGCGGCTGAAGCCCTGCCGGCAACCTGGGGCTGGGCAAGGCGGTCACTTGGCTTGGGCTGGGCAAGGCAGCTGTGGCAGCTGCTCCCAGCTCTCCTGCCTCACCCTTCAGCTCTGGCACTGTGCTCCACACAGGCTGACAGCACGCTGAGCCTCACACCAAGCCTGGTGCAGCTCCTGGGGGATGAAGATGGAGAGCTGGTGGCAATGAGCCTGGCTGTGCTCTCAGATCACTTGCAGCAGCCAGACATCCAGCTCTCCAGACCCACTGCCCTGAAGCTGGCTGAGGCGCTCCAGCCACTCTTGGGCAACGTAAGGCCCCTTGCCCCTGCCAGGAACAGGCACTGAGTGCTGCCTGGAAAGCGTGCCCTGTGCATTTCAGGGCCTGTTCTCAGGCAGGCCTGCAGCAGCCAGTGCTGAGGACTTTCCCTGCCCTTTCTCTCAGGACATCAGCCAAGTGCAGCTGCTCTCCATCCACGTCTTCCACAAGGTGATGGAGTTGGCAGTCAGCAGTGCAAGAAAGACCCTGAAGCGCTACGTGGTCCAGAGCCTGCTCCCACTCTTCTTGCACTGCCACAGTGACAACCAGCACGTGGCAAAGGTCAGGACTCCTGGGTTCTGCTGTCCCCACGGGAGGGACTGGGCTGCCTCCTGCCCTGGTATCTCAGGGGCTCCGGCCTCCTCCTGGCCTTGGTCCAGGGACGCAGGTCCTGTGCCCTGGGCTGCGGTCTCATCTGCCGCTCTCCACTTCTCTGCAGGTCTCTCGCCAAGCACTGCTTTGTGCGGCCAGGTTCCTCAAGTGGAGTGATGTGGAGAAGCTGGTGAGGACAGAGACCCTGTGCAGATTGGGCGAGTGCCTGGTAAGGACGATGGGAAAGCCCCAGCCCCCGATGGCCAGTGAGTGGGGTTGGCCCCGTGCCCCTGCCCAATGCTGCCCTCCCCTGTGGGACACCAGCCTGCGCCCCACACGCTGCTGCCTTCCCTTGGCCGTGCTGGCTGCAGGCAGTGCCCGGCCAAGGGGCAGAGCCTGAGCCAAGCCTTCTCTGCCTGCCCTGCCCTTCTCTGCAGCTGCAGAAGGACAAGAGGAGAGCGGCCAAGTACCTGCAGCAGGCCCTGCCGTACCTGCAGAGCCCCCAGGAGCCCGTGCGAGAGGCGGCCCTGGGCTTCATGGGTGAGCCCCAAGCCCGCGGTCCCTCCCGCCCCGCTGTCCCTCCCGCCCCGCTGCAGCAGCAGCAGCAGCAGGATGCGGCCCAGGGATGTGCTGGGGAGCCCCGAGTGCCCTGGCGGCTGCTGCCGCCCTGTCCCAGCCCAGCCCTGGGGCGGCACCATGCGGGAAGGCCCCGGGCTCAGCCCTGCCAGGGCAGGGGGTCGTGTGGCAGCGCCCCTGGGGGGAGCTGTGCCCTGACAGGCTCTGTGTGTGTGCCCAGGGATGGCCGGCAGGTACCTGAGGGGACAGCACAAAGAGCTGCTGCTCGTCATCCAGGGTGAGTGAGCCAGTGAGGGCAGCGGGCTGGCAGCAGGGGCTGGCGGGGAGGAGCAGGGATCCTGGGCAGGGAGCTGCAATCCCTGCCCTGGCTGTGCAGGGCTGTGCTCCCAGCACGCATGGGGAGCTTTTGGGCACAGCAGAGAGACCTTTTGGTTTGGAGTGGGTCTCTGTGGCTGGGGGTACTGGTGGCCAGCATCTTCCAGCTCCTCCTGTTGGGCCCTTCTCCCTGCCACACATGGCGAGAGCTGCCATGTGGGATGACCATGGCAGGAGGGGCTCCTCGGGTCCCTGCAGATGCTGCCTCTCATCTTGCTTTTGTACCTTTGTGTTCCAGCCCTGGAAGACATGAGAGATGAGAGCCCTGCCATCTCCAGCCTGGCACTTCAAACCTGTGAAATCATCAGAGGCCTACAGAGAGCTCCATCCTCCAGGTTCTGGCAGCTCTGAGACTGGCTCTCCAGGCTGTGCAAGTGGCAGCCTTGCCTGCGGGGCAGTCTCTGGCTGTGCTTGCTGGAGCTCTGGGGAGAAGTGAGCCAGGAAGCTTCATCTGCTGGGACCAGCTGAGCGTGCAAGGAAGATCCCTTCTCCGCAAAGACTTAGTTTGACACATGAGAATATTAAATTCTTTTTTCGCATCCAGAGGTTCAGAAGATTTTTTGGTGGCCAATGTTCCCAGGGCATTGGGCAAGAGGGAAAGGGGTCCTTGCACTCAACAACTCTCTCCCCGCCACACACAATTGCTCTAAGTTGTCAGAAGGTTTATGCAGACAAAAGAGATCTGATTGGGGAGAAGAAGATTAGGATTTTTTACTAGGAAAGAAAAACTAAAGAACTCTAGATACAACAATTTGAACTAGGCAAAAGTGCTCTGTATTTCCAGAAATAGCGCTCTCCCCTTGTCTCAGTTCAGGAGGAGAAGCAGTCTCTTTTCCATTTCCAGAGCTCCAGCTCTTTTAAGTAATTTGGCAGCTCCTGAAAGTTCTTCTCTTATTATCTCTAGGATGACAGCTCTGATTCGTCACACCTGGAACTGCTTCTCTCTCTCTCTCTCTCTCCTCTCTTGACCTCAGGGCTGGCCTTACCCCCTCCTGGGCTAAGACCGGAGGTCTGGGGTTCCCCAGGCCCTGTGGGGTCTTCCATGGATTGCAAGGGGACACTTGCCTACCATGGTCTTCCCACAGTTGCAGGGGATGATGGCTTTTGAGTCTATCCCTCTTTCTTGTGGGGTCCCTCCTCACGACAGACAGTCCTTGATGGAGAGAGGGAGAGGGGAGAGAGAAACAACCACCAAACGTGACAAAATTCCCATGTTAGGAGGTTCAAAGTTTTTTTACATAGATTATTGTTTTGTCCAAGTGTTTTTGCTGTTCTCAAGCCTATGGTTACCATCACCTGATTTGCTTTTATGAAAAATGTTGCTCAGTATTTCCCCTTATCCTGAACGTTTCTCACCACAGTAGCTATTAATCAACAGTTATGAAACAGTCACTTTAAATTTTGTATTTTCAGTTTATTTCTTTTCAAAATAAAGCTAAAAACTCCTGGTTGAATCTTTTGTAAGTGTCAACACCACTAAACTCAGAAGAAAATGATTTTGGCAAATTAGCAACGAGGCACATCTTCCTGTTTCAGAAGAAGACTACAACAGCATAAAGCTTAGCAGAATTTTCAAGTCCCATGTGCTCCTTCTCAGGCAGCTCTTGAGAAAAGACAGAACTATATCACATGTGGAAATGATTATATATGAATGCTTCCCTTACTGACACAGGTGTTGAGAGCCTAAATAATGGAAAAAGGCTTTCTGTACAGTTTTGTAAAAGTCTTTCTGTTGCAAAATCCAGATTTTCTCTAATTTTGTTTGTTTGTTTGTTTGTGTGTTTGTATGTTTAGTGGCATGGCTTCTTCACTGTCTGCAACTGTAAAGATTGCAGGGTGCAGGGTCAGAGAGTAAAGCAGACCAAGGCTATGTACAGAGAAGTGAGAGCCATTTTGCTGCAGGGTTGCTCCAAATTGCTCCTGGTTGTCTTTTGAGCTTGGTGTGTCAGATGTTTGCTGAAAGCCACCTGCATTCAGATGCACACAGAAAAGCAGAGAGTTTGAAACGTTGGTTCGCCATACGTAAATCAATTGATATTGTGGGAGTCCTCTCTGCTCTTCAGTGGGAATAATTACCATGGCAGAAACATGGAAAAGCAGAGAACATCTGCCTGAATGCCATGTGAATTTCCTGTGATTACTGGTTCAGTAAAGGAGAACCTGTCAATTCAGAGCACCAGAAATATGTGTGCTGTGCTACATAGGAGCTCAGTGCAGTGTCTAGAGCAGGCTACAGTATTTCCAACATGGATTTGGAAGTGAGGATGGGATTTTCCATACAGTATAATTTTAGCCTTTTCTCAGAATGCTCCTTTGAAGTTACTGAACTAACAAAAGTTAAGAAGATTTTAATTGGTTTGTGAGCATTTAAATAATTATAGCGGAATTCTAATTAAATAATTGGTATGGATTCCTTAAATCAGGAGGACATTAAGTAATTAAACACTATGCTTTTATAGTGAATAATACCTGTTAGCAGATGTGATTCTGTGCCAGCCTTGTGATGCAGAAAACAAAGAAGCAAAAGAAACAATTAAAAAAAAAATCACAAAGTAAAAACATATCTTTGTAACATATCCCTGAGACTGCGTGGGCATTCTGCATGAAAAAATATCAGCAAATTAATGTGGATGTTTTTCAAGCTAATTAAACTGAAGTGCATCATTTCTCATGACGAGTGGCTGGTTACAGAACAGAAGAGTTGGATAGATAAGAAGTACTCAGTGCTGTAAGGACAATCAATACAACTGAAACAATTTCAGTACTAGTCCTGGATCCTAAGATATGTTTAAATAACTAATAACATTCTGTTTAAGAAAACTTAAATCACTGCCACTACATTCAAATTGGTATTCACTTACAGCTATTTATTGCTCATGGTGCTGAAGCTAATTCAGCATAGGAATCTCTGGATATGGATATGGATGAGTGGGCAGCTTTTGACTTTTAATATGTTTGGGATCTGATAAATAGTTTGGCAATGGAAGTCTGTGTTTTAGTTTGTGCCATGATATTACTGTCCTTTAGAAAATAAACTCTAGTATTCACTCCGAGAGATGGTTCTGCAGCACGGCTCCACAGTTCTGAGGTAACTGTGTTAAATACCTGGGACCCACTGGGTATTTTAGTGGCATGTGTATTTTGGATGGAGTTTAATCATATATGCATTTTCAAACTCAATCAAGAATCCACGAATAGTCATGTTTGTGCATGAAATCCCATGGGAGTTTATTCACAGAAGAGCAGATTTAAGCCCAGCAGAAATCCACTGCTTTTTAGATGATTTTTCAATATACTAGTCAATATATCATGTGCTTTCTACAACTGCCACAGGAATACAGCTGACTTCAGCCTATATTTCAACCTGGATGCAACCTTTAGCAACCCTACAGAGACACTCTCCCATGTATCTACATTTTGTGGATGATTATTCCACTGTCAAAATGGATCCTACTTTTTCTTCCAGACATATTGACTTTAACACAATCTGGACATTCAGTCCAAGTGCAGCATTTTAGGAACACCCAGGAATGTATGGTATTCCTTGGTATTCCTTCTTGGGCGCAAGAGAAGCCATGCTAGATGTTCAGGATTAATGCTGTGCCTTCCTAGTCATGCCCAATATATTATCCATACTTTTTGCAGAGCTCTGCTCTCATTAGCAGTCTGTCACACAGCTGCTTTTGCAAACATGTGACAGATCACGTGAAGAATACAAAAACTTCTATTTGCAAACAAATATTTTGCAGCAGCCACATCCATGATTTCCTTTCTGTCAACACTGTAATCTGTATCCTGTTAGCAAAGCTTATGCCTCTGAGTCCTAGGTCAAGGTTTTGTCTGAGAAAAGATTTTTGTCTTATTTTCTTCCTCTTGTGGCTCATCTACCAGTTGAGACTGAGTAGAGTGTGGAAACACAGGCACCCTTTAAGGCTTTCACTTAAACAGGAGACGCTCAAAGTTCACTTTTCCTTAATTAAAAGCCACACACCTAACTACAAAGGTACAGTCCAATATGCTGGTTGCAATTTGTTCTGAAGGATGTAATGAAGTATAAACTCAAAATGAAGGCTGAAATACAACACACTTTTTTTCAGAACAAGACTAGAATGCCAGCCAAACCTGTATCTCATTTCTTTTTCAGGTGTTTCAGAAGTATTTAATGATAAGCAGATAATCATTTATTGGTGCATCTTTGTCATGTGCAAAGAGTTTTGAATTCTAGAGGTCTTGATTCAGAATTGATTGTTCTTTCTTTTCACAGTTCTTTAAGTATTGTATTGGAAAAAATGAGGGAGACTGAAACAGACCTAGTTGCTGAGTTGGTAGCTATTTGTGAGATTCTGTACACATGACCTTCACACAATGAAGTGTCTTAAATTAGACTGCAGTTGTAGTGATCTCAAAAATCATAGCTTGTGTGTCTTGACTAATGACCGGTAACTTGTCAAGCTTTGGGGACTCTGTTGTTTGCAATCATTGATCCAAAGCCTAGTTTATAGTTTCTGGTTATGGGAGCTAGACACTAAGACCTGTTGAGATGGACTCGATGCTTCTCACAGACACAACTTTAAATACATGGAAAATACTAAGGTACGAGAGTTTATCTGTTCTTAAGAGAGCTGGGGCTGTGTGGAAGTGGAGATTTACAGGTGAATTAAAGTTCCAGAATTTCTGTGGGTCCAAGATCTGTTTTGGATCTGGCTCTTAACTTCTCAGTCTTAGTTAAAAAATAGTGAGAGTGTTCGTTCAAATTAAAAATTGTTAACGCTGTGGGGTATTCAGAGCTGTAGTAATTTTGCTCACCTAACAAACAGAAATTATCTATAATGGTACTAATTAAACAGACATTAAGTTATGGGAGTTGGGAAAACACCATCAGTTAAGAAAATCACATTTTATGTATATGTGATAAACTAGATGTGGAGATGTTTGCCACTGTCCCACATGACATCCTTGTCTCCAAATTGCAGAGACATAGATGTGGTGGGTGGACCATTCGGTGGGTGAAGAACTGGCTGGATGTCCACACACAAACAGTTGTGGTCAACAGCCCCTTGTCCACGTGGAGAGTGGGGGCTTGGGGTGTCCCCCAGCATGAGAAGGACATGGAACTGGTGGAGCAAGTCCAGAGGTGGCCACAAAGTTAAGAGCACTGGAGCCCCTCCCCTATGAAGACAGCCTGAGAAAGTTGTTGCTGTTCAGCCTGGAGAAGAGAAAGTTGCATGGAGACCTCATGGCAACCCTCCAGCATCTGAAGAGAGCCTAAAGGGGAGCTGGAGAGGGACAGGACGAACAGCAATGAGTACAAATGGAAAAAGAGAAAATTTAGGTTAGATGTCAGGAAGAAATTCCCTAATGTGCGGGTCATGAGGCACTGGAACAGACTGCCCAGGGAGGCTGTGGATGCCCCAGCCCTGGCAGTGTCCAAGGCCAGGCTGGATAAGCTCTTGAGTGACCTGGTCTAGTGGGAGGTGTCCCTGTCCAAGGCAGAGGGTGCCGGGATTAGATGATCCATAAAGGTCCATTCCAACCCCTTAATGTTCTTTGCACTGGTTTTTGCTACATCAGGCTATTTGTGAGGCTTTAGTTTCTGATGAATTCTTTGTTTCTGAAATACAGGAAGGATTTATTTACTAAATTCTTATTATATATTCTCCACCCCTAACATTCATCCTCTCAGTCTGGGTAACTATGAAGGCTGTAACACTGGTCTGCTGTTTGGTGTCTCAGAAGTGTCTTTAGTTATTGATGACATCTGTTCCACAGGATTCTGTGATTCTAAGGGTCATAGTGTGTTCTTTTTTTTTTTTTTTTTTTTTTTTTTTTAAATAATCTCCACAAAAACTAACAAATTATATTTTTTTTTTCTTAACAATATCCTCTGGAGGAATGTTACATCCATTCAGCACACTGCTACTATGAGATTTAAGAAATCAAAACCAAAGTTGTTGAAGGTTTTTTGAATCTCCAAATAGCAACAATTTGTCGTTTCCCTTGTGAACACTCAATACTCTCTTTTATATTCCATAATGCACTTTCAAGAAAAGTTTTAAATGTGTATGTTGTTGTTCTTTAGCAAACACAAATTTGAATGGCAAGAAATAAGAATTAATCTCACACCTGTGAGAGTAATTAAGAAAATCACTGATACTAACTCTGTGCTTTAAAAGATTAAAGATGGAACGGTGGTTACATGCAAACTGATAAAGTGGAATCAGTATTTCATGCAGTCACTGAGAAACAATGTAAAATGTGAGAGAGACAGAAGAAAGAGAAGGGAAAGCAGAAAAGAAATAGAGCAGTACTTCAGTCTGAGTGAACTTTGGCATAACTTGATTTGTAAAGGGCACAAATTGTAGACTTAGCCTTTTCCATTTTCTTCAGAGCAGTGTAGTGCCTCTGTGAGTCGGCACAGCCTTGTCCCCCTGCACTGGGGACATTTCTGATGCCAGGTTGGACCAATCAAGCCTTGAATTGCCCCTTGTCAGTCGGGCTGGGCTCCTGGGCCAGAGAAATTTACACAGACCAATATGGGGTCATTTCAGGCTGTCTCTTTACGATTTGCATTATGTTCAGAGTTTAGTGTCGGTATCTCATCTTTTCTGTTTAAATCTTAGCAATATTTTCTCTTTTATTTCTCTGCACAGTGTGCTGCATAATGACAATCCTTGCCTGAAGGTTCACAATTTGTATTGCAGTAGAAACAGCATATAGCAATAAAGGGGCAGAGCGTCAGGATGAAACTAAAGAACTAAATTCTTCCATCTTATTTTCTTAGATTACCTGCCTGAGTGTTTTATTATTTTGATTAACTCCTACTTAAAATTTTCCGTGGATTTCTTAGGGGTAGCAGAGGGAAAAGAGGACCCAAGGGAGCTCACAGTGATACTGGTGACATTCTGTATATATTTATGTGGGCAAAGTTTCTGGACAGAACTTTCAAAGCTGCTTAAAAAACCCTTGCCTGTAATAGCTTTACAACAACACTTAATAAGACTAAGCTGCCTTTTTCTTTTTTTTTTTTTTTTCTGAGGCACTTGAATTGCAAATCACTGATCCAAGGTCTTATAGCCTTGAAGTTCAAGTCAGATTATCAGCGAATATTAGAACATGCAGATGTGAGACGGCCTTTACAAGCTTTAAGATCAAAGAGTCACTGTGCAACCTTCAGAATAATATTATTCTGTCACTCAAGCAAGCATAAGAAGGCTGGAAAAGTTCAGGCTTTCGTGCAAACTTTAGAACTTCTTTTGCATAAAACAATTTTGACCACAGAAAGCCTGTATGGAACAAAACAAGTTCCTGCCTTCCAAAAAAATATCTTATCCTTCTTTCTAATGAAACAGAAAAACAAAACAAAAAAATTCCCAAATTTAGCATTGCATTTGCTACCTATATTGTAAAATTAAAATATCACTTGATATGTCTGCATTTAAACTTGCCTTTTCAGGCTGTGGTTCCAGAGCCTCCAGAGTCTCTTAGCAGTGGTGCTTTGCATCATCTCTTGCCTAATGTAGAAATGTGGCATACCTTATTAAAAAAAATAAAATAAAATTACAAGTTTTCTTTTAAAGTGTTAATAGGTCCAGTAGAATACATCAGATTACTTGCCTGTTTAATATACAGCAGGTACAGGAATGCTTTGCCAGGTCAGGATTGTAAAGTTCAATGCATTCTGATCGGGTCAGCTGTCAAAATTGTACTGGAATTTTTTCATGTCCAGGCTCATTATTTTCTTTCTATAGAGCTGTGAAAGAGAGGAGCTTTAGATCACTCAGTCTTCACAGCATCATTACAAATATATTAAGCTTAAATATGTATCACAGCTGATGAAGGAAAATATTTTCCCTTGTAGAGAAATAATAATGTGTTTGTACAGGACTTTCAGAAATACAAGCACTCTAGTCTTCTAACACCTCTGTGCCTTGAATTTCCTCTGAAAGCTCAGGGTACTGACTATGATTTCATGTAAGATGGTGCAGGATTAGAGTTTAAATCGACTCTGGGCATTGGAGATACACTGCCATGCAGTGTTATCTCAGACATCAAGGAGTAGAAATTGAATCATTTGGCAATTTATTTCATAGAGCCATAACCTTACAGACTCAGGTCAGAAGGGTTCTTAAAGGTCACCTAGTCCCAGGCCATGGGAGTAGGTGACATGGGTAGGCATGTCACTCACCAGATCAGGGTCCTCAGCGCCCCATCCAGCCTGGCCTTGCACACTTCCAAGGTTTTAAGTAACCTTATTTGTTTTCTTGGGGTTACTTGAGTCCATAACATCAAAATAGGGTTTTAAGTAACCCATTGCCATTTATTTTATAATACTAAAGATTTTTTTCTAACAGAGTCTTCTCTGAATTCCTTTCTTTTATGAGAACAGAAGCTTGGGTATTTGTGGCTTCTGCCATTTCTACTGGAAAAGCAGGGCAAATTATTCTCTCCCACATTTTATTAATTGCTGATCTACTGTCTCTAGGACTATTTTATGGCTACTAAGCAGTCAGAATTAGTTCCAGTGTCTGGCTGAGATTCTAATAACAATTACTTAATTAGAAGATATCCCTGAATGTATTTCCACCAATAACAACATTCAAGAAGACTTACTGGTGTCATTATCCTCTTCCACTGATCTCTGTGTGTTTCCTTCAGAGTAGTTTCTGGAACATAAATCTGCAATGCACTAGTAATACAAATACATGCACACTAATTTCATCCCCTCCCTTTTGTTAGCTTTAAGAACAGCAGTAAAACAAATTATATTTTTTGTAAGGTCATTATAATTTTTTCAAAACATTGAATCAAAGAATGGAAAATGTAGTTTTCTATCGAGTTTCTTTTACTGGTGATGCTTTTCCGTGATGGTCTTTTGTAAACCTCCGAGCAAAAAGATGATGTTGGTTGTTTCCATGTCAGAAGCAAAACCTTCAGAGAGAATTTTCAGGAATTCTTGCTAAATAGTAAATAACAGCCTGCAGGTGATAACTCTTTATCAACCCAAGCCTGTTGATAAAGTTCTCCTTTCTGCCAGGAAGAGGCATAATGATGTGCCTAGCTTTTGTTCCTCATTTGCTGTCCATGAAGAGTTCTTTTTCCTGTTACACCTTTGGAAAATTGATTGGATCGAGAGGGATTTTAAAGTCAAAAATGTAGTTTGTCTCTGTTTAAGTGTCCTTATGTAACATAAAGTCAGGGAGGCAGCACCAGCTTCAGTTGCTGTTGCTGCAGAAATAGAGTGCTTGAAATACATTCAGGTAGGGGCTGAATTCAGTATAAGGCAGAGCTGTGCAAGAAGACAGTCTCTTGGATTCAGTGTTTGGGTGGAAAAGAGGGCAACTTCCTTTTTCTGTCTCCAAAATCTGACTTCATGCTAATCCAGCTATTGCTTCCTGTTGAACCCTCACCCTTCGTGTCATTACCACGAGGCTTTAACCAACTGAGCTGACCTCACAGTCATTTGTGAAACAAATATTTGCCAGCTAGTTTTACAAAAGATATAGAACAGCAATTAGAGCAACAAGAAATCCCAGGGAGATAAAAAGAAATTAGGAGAGGGGAGGAAATTCTACTGATTTACTTCTGGTTTTATTTTTTTTTTTTTTGTTTCCACCCTGATTTACATTCTGTTGAAATAATAACACACTGAAGTATTGAGATATGTTTAGAATTCTGAGATGAATTAAATAGCCTGTCATGATGACTGACCAGTGTAGTGCTTGGAAACAGAGTGGTAAGTAAGGGGAAGTTGCATGTTTTTTATCTATATTCTTACTTGAAATTAGGACAGTTGTCAGAGGAGCTTTGGCTTAGTTTTGGAACTAATCAGAAAAAAGTTATTATTTCTAACAGTCATATCTATCCTTTGTATTACACAGGATGAAAGAGAAGCTTAAATGTCAGTTTAGAGAAAATTTGAATAAAATATAGACAGTTCCCGCTCGTGGGTGGAGTTGGAACTGCACATTTTTTTAAGGTCCCTTCCAGCCCAAACCATTTTATGATTCTCTGATTTTATGACAATCTAGTGCATCTTAGCCTTGTTCCCTACTTGAACTGTCACATGCTTAGACAAATATTAATATTAGCAAATTTTAAAGTCCTGCAGAACTTCAACAGCTGAGATACCTACACATTTTTTTAAAGTCACCATATTAACACTTCTGGGTGCTTGGAAAGATTGACCTGAAGTCAATCAGGGGGCAGTATAATGCTTTTTTATTTAGCTGTGTAGTCCTGGATGCCTCATTTTAAAGGTTGTGAACTGATCAAATTCCGTGTGATGGACACAGAGAACTTTTGCCAAGCAGGGTTTTAGGTTCTTAAGCAAAAATCAGTTATTTGCTTTGAGTGTGTGGTGTGGAAAGAAGAAAATCTGAAATGTAACACAGCCAGCACTTCTAGTAGGAATACTGAATTACTCTTTTTCAACTTTGTTAGTTTTAGAAATGTGCTGATATTATCAAAGAAATCAGCTGTTAATAGGCTTTGAAGCAATGTGAATGTGTTGCTCCCTACCTGCCTAATTATCTGTATTTTACTTTGTTAAATAAAGTGTTAGGATATAAGGTGTCTTTTTTTTTTTTTTTCCCCTCCCACTCACACCAGCAGAGGCTTCTTGATCTTATTTTTATGCAGCTTTTGATGAAACTTTTTGCAAGTACTAAACACAGTGTATCTTCTGATCTAAAAATTATATGTAAATATTAACAGACAAAGGCCTCTATGCAACAAGTTCAGTCGATGATGGACAAAAATAATCACTTGCCTGGTCTGGGCAGAGAGGAGAAACCCATCGTAAAGCTGCCCTGCAAATATGCATGGAAATTGCTAGCCCATGGAAAAAAATGACTTACTGCCACCCCATCATTCTAATTGAAGAACCAGTAATATTTTAGTTGTTTCAGCCCCTTCCTGGATAAATTGATGAATGCATTATTTCATATATTACAGTCTATTAATATGCCCTATGGGTTTCTGTCATCAAAGGAAGAATAAGGAGTTAAGGTTTTCCTTTTAGTCACAGAAGCCTCCAGAGGGTGATCTATGCTTTAATTTTCACCATCATGGCATGACTGCAATGGACATCAATCCTGTGGTCTGCAATTTCTGTGTATATGTCTACTGTTAAAATAATAATAATAATAAAAAAAAGTAAAAACATGTGTGGCTTCTGCAGTAATTGTCCCAAACACTATTGCTTACAGTTGTATTATCTTGTATTAGGGAAATAAAAGAGAATATTTAAATGACAATTATCTTCATGACAATAATGGCAATGAGAACAAGTAAATGAGTCGACCACATACATGTGTTAGAGGTGTGAATACATTAAAGTTTGTGGAAAAAACACTGCAACCTTTTAAACTGGTGAGAACCTCTCTCTCCCTGTCTGTCTGCTTATCTATCCATTGGTGGCCTTTGCTGCTCTTTAATCTGAGCATCTTTGCAGCATAGCTGTAAACTCAGGTCAAGTGATCAAAGGCACAAAATGAAACTCTAGGATTTTATTCCCTGTTTTTCAGAGCTGCCTGTTGTTCAGGATTATCCTTTGCACTCTGTGGATATTCTAAAGCCCTGAAAGACAGTTATGACTAATGCTGCATCATATACTGTTCATAATTACTTTTTCTGTTCCTATTTTTAATGTGGCAAGGGGACATCAATATGCAGGATCCAGCTGAAAAGTGGATGCAGCAGCATGATGCTGCATCCTCTCAGTGGGGGCAAAGTCTCTGCTGGATCTGTCAAGAGGATACAGCTGCTTGGTATCAGCAAGCTGAGAAATGCCTAGACTATCTGATTCTTCCAGCTTTTCCAGACACCTCTGTGTGTCAGAAACAGAGCTGGTATGACATGATTATGACTAAAAAAAGAAAAAAAAAAAGAAGAAGATTTTCTTTCCTCTCAAGAAAACTGTACCCAGTCAAAATTTGTCACATTCAACATTTTATTATTTGGCCTCCTATAAGCAGAGCCTTCTTTGCATCCAGCAGATGCTCTGTACTCCTAATTTCCACTGACCTCAGGAGGGCTTGAGGGGTTTTAGCATTTTGCACAGGATAAAGGACTAATAAAGCACAGGCAATAATATGATATGTTTTTTAGCAGACCAAAGAAACTGCATCTCCCACTGACTTTGCTCAGAACTGAGAGTCCTCTGACCCCTGAAAAATGTGACTGTCTTGCTGATGCTTCATAGTAGCATCTGGAGACTGGGACCTGAAGAATCAAAAACATGCAGAAAAAACCTCTTTTTGCTCAGAAATTTACATTAAAATGTTCGTTTAGGTGGGAAAATATTAAAGCTTAGTAAGACCCAGAATTAAACGTAGTTTTAAGAAGCTAAATCTAACTCCACAACACGTGTGGTGTCACACAGTATTTCATTTCCTGCTATTTTTTTCCCATTGGAAAATTTACCTAGTGACTGCACAGAATGTTCCTACAATTAACAGGTATTAAGTATGCTACCTTGTCAATGTTTGCCCTATTTAGTAACCTTATAACCTTTTCAATTTCTTTGGGCTCTTTCCTTTCAAGCTCAGTATTATACTAGCCAAGCAGCATTAAATGTAAGGTCAACCATGTTGTGGTTAAGTGCATGTTTTTTCCACTGGCACTGCTAACCACCTGTGCTGGTTATCCATGCCACTGGAGTGGGATAGAACAGCAGTTGTCAGTCAGTTAATTAGGTCTTTTTATTTTATTTATTGAGGATAGAATTTTAACAAAATTAAAAAAAGGCCACTTCAACTCCTCTAAGTGATTGAATGTGCTATCATAAACACACACTGCTGTTGTTTTGTCTTCTCCCATTCCAATCATCTTCCTTCCCAACCCAATTTTCTTCTCTGAGTCACGCTGCCCTTGCCTTCTCTCTTGCAGTTTCTATTCCTCAGGCTAAGCCTTCACTGCAGCTATACCTGCCTTATCTGCTGCAAAAGGTGCAGTCTTCTCTTACTCTATAGGTTCTCTTTCTTCCTGTTTCCATTCTTGTGCCCTTGTTAAGCCAGCGTAGTGTCCCTTATCTAAACCTGCTCTTTTTTCTTAAACTGCTCGTTCATCCAAACAGGCTTCCTACTGCTGGCTTTTTATTCTGCCTTTCTTCCATTTCCAAAGGAGACTTGAAATTCCCTGTCAGAATCCATTTTTCTCTACACACCAACCATCATTCCAAGCCATTTGCCTGGCCAGTCACAGTCTTGCCAGCCTTCTCTGTCAAGTAAGTGCTGCTTGATCTCAACCCAGCCTCTCAGCAGCCACAGAGCGTGTCTCACCCAACCACTTCCCTTTGAAACTGGGTGCAGCCTTCTGTCCTCAAAGCTCCTGGTTCTGGGAGTGGAAAGAACCCTGCAGCCACCAGCCTTTCATCCTTTACATTCTCTGCTTCTCTTTCTGCTTCAGTCTCGCCAGGCACTTTTCCAAACTCACCTCTTCTGTCTTAGCAAAGGAAGAGGGAGCCCTCAAGCGCTGTTCTAAAGCCCTGCTCATCTAGACCTTCTGAGAGAGTCATCAAAGGAAGTCTCATTTGGATTTGCAAGAGACCTTATGCAGTTGTCCATTTCTGTTGTGAACAGGACCCTAGTGACTGCAAGAAATCAAAAGAAAGCACAGGTGGAAAGATAGAAATTGAAGAATTTCACTACAGAATATGATGAAAAGGTATTTTTAAGTAACTTTTCCACTTGCCTAAGTATGGACTCCTTTTCCTAAGGATGATTAAAAGCACAATTCCTTCCATTAAGTCCAACACACTGCCAAGCTCTGTGCCCATCCTTCAAAGTAGTAGAGTGATTGAGTAAAGAGCCACCATGATTTTTAACATGAGTAAAATATAGTGCTTATTTACAGAAATGAAATTGTTTTTCTGAATTTGTCTAGAAGAAAAGATAAAAAATTGAGCTGCTGCTCAACACATCAGTTCAATTCATTTTGATTTGGCAAGGACAAGTTGTTATAAACAACTAAATATAGATTTTTATTATGGAGACTGGGATAATCTTTCTTCCAGATTGTAATAATGGTTTTACCTGCTAGTTTATCCACAGTCTGCTTTCTCCTTGCTGCCTTTAGAGGCTGGGGCACCCTCCTCATTTTGCTGCAATGCTGGCTGAAAATACAGACCATTGCCCGAAGATTAAAGGGATGTGGCCCCAAAAATCAGATAAATCAACACCATACAGAAAGCATATTTTTTCACCATTAAAGTGGTTTTTTTTTTTTTTTTTTTAAAAAGTGAGTGAATTTAACCATGCTGCTCAAACTGTTACTTTCCACCCCAATCCTTTAATTTCTATTAAAATTCATTGCTGTCGTATCTCAGAACCATGCCAGCTTTCATCACTGCATCTTCCTGAAGGTCAAAGCTTAAAACAACTGTCAAGCCTCCCTAACCTGGTAATCATTTTCTGCCTTGAGGTGGTTCCTTCTGCAATCAATGCCACAAAATGTACAATTTAAAATGCTTGACATTGGCTGGTTTTGTCCTTCATGTTACCTAAGATGCTGGTTGTATCACATTGGTCATTTTTACATAGGAAGTCTTTGGTTTTGCAGCACGTTAAATTGAGCTGAAACAAATGCAGAAGTTGCAGACACTGCTTTTTTGAAGAAACAGCCAACTAATTAAAGCGTGTTACATAACATAGATTTTGAATTTTTTCCCTGGCATTCTAAACCAAATATTTTTAAATCCATATTAGAGCAGACATTTTCTCCTTAAGACACTAGGAGTGCCACCAGAACTTTCATGTCGCACCAAAAAGACAGATAAGAAACTTTTAAACATGATTTTAAGGGGATCAGTAAAATCTCCTTAGCAGATAAATATTGTACAGAAAATAAGTATTGTACAATACCCCCACTAATGATGGCCTAATTTTATCTTTTTACCTTATACGGTGCTTTTTTATCCATTTGTTTTTTTCTATTTTGCATTAATGGTAGCAGTAGCAACAGCTACTATTGGAACAACTGTCCTACTGTCTACTACCTTTGTAGACATTGTTTGCATAGTGGCATACCTGGGCTCAAGGGACAGTACAAGCAGGATTAGTTTTCATTAGCCTTTAAAGGAAGGAAAGAAGAAGAGGAAAGAGTGGGGGAGAAGGGGAAAGAGAAGGGGAAAACCATAAACCAATCAAGAAACAGATCTGGAAAAAATTCTTAGATTTTTAAATATCCCATCAGGAAACAAAATTAGGTGCCTTTTCTGAAACCCTAATTAGCTATCTAATCCTACATAGCACAGTGATCCCTTTGTCGTGGGTGGGAGTGCTGGCTTTTGGACAAAGTTTATTAAAAAAGCCCTGCTGGTGAGTCACAAGGTGCAGAGAGGACACCTTTGCTTTCTAAATTATTTCTCAGAGAGGAGCCTGGGTGTGGCTGGATTCAATCAAAGCCTCAGAATCTGTCAATGGTTTAAATTAAAAAAAATATAGAGATGTGATTGGACAACTTTGTCCCACGGGTTTTAATGATGGCAAACTGAGAATATTTATGCAAAATCAATAATTAATTATTAGAAAAGATCAGACAAAAGATCTTAATCAGAATTATTTACTGCACGATATAAACCTAAAACTATTACTCGTATAATATAAGACAGGGTAGTGCACTGTATTAAAGCAATTATTGAAACAATTATATTAAAGCTAACAAAAAGAAATAATTATTAATGAGGTATTGATATTACCCATACTAATGCTCATGGGGAGATTTCTTTCTCTCAGCCTCCAGGAGTATCCTTGAGGGGTGTTCCCACCCAAGGGAGGAATCCCAAGAAGGATTATGTTAGAAGAACCTGACCCTATGAAAGTTACCTGGGCAGGATATCAGTTTGTTACCTGTCTTGGGAGCTCAGAAAAGTGAGCAGCAATGCCTTGAGGAGGGAGTGTGGTCTCTCTGTATTGCTCGGGTTGTGTTTCTGTCCAGAAGATCCTGGCCATTCCTCATGCAGCCAGGGCTGGAGGTCAGGAACAAGGCTGCTTGTGGAGCTAAAATGAAGCTGCCAAAGCACAAAGGCAGCTTGTGAGAGCATTAACAGTTTCACAGCCTGCCTGCTCCCAGTTGAGGGGAAAGTTGGTGGAATCAGGTAAGACTGCAGAAGCCATAAATTAACCTTCATGGAACAAATAAACCTCCATGAGTCCAGGTGATGGCAGTGATTGCAGGGAATCACAGGCTTGTTGTTTTCTACTGTCTCTCAAAAGTGGGATTTAGGAAAGGGGCCTCAGTGAAGGTTGCACTAGCAAATTTAGTTAGATATGGCTTCAACCTCCTCTGCTTAGCACTTATCTTGCTTCCCTCATGCTGCAGGTAACGACACCTGAGGTTCCAGTTAGCTTGAGTCTATGCTAAGTATAATTGACTGAACCAAGAACTTTTACTCCTTCACAAAGAGTAAGATGCAGAGAGGAAGAAAGAAAAGAGGAGAAAGGAGAAAGAATGAAGAAAGAAGAAGGAAAGAAGGGGAAGGGGAAGGATAAGGAAAAGAGAAGGAAAAGGAGAAGGAGGAGAAGGAGAAGAAAACGGGTGTTTTCTGGACAGCCATGTGGAACTTAAGTGTCATGAACTTCTAAGGTCATGACTAAATCATGACTATGAGTTGATAGTCTGAGTTGGAGTCAAGGTTTTAATTTTTGAAAGTCCTTTGGCAAAACACTTGTCTTCATTTGGAAAGCCTGCTGTTTTTTAATGTAACCCATTGTTTCATAAATCACAGATGATAAAACCAGACCGAACTGTGCCGTGTTCAGTGAATGGGCAGTTTTGTTTTGCTGGTGTTGCCTAAAGATAGGGAGCAAAAAAAAGGCTCACCAGGCTACACACTTAAGATGTAGCAATTTAGCAGAAGGTGAAAGACTGCTCTAGCCTCAAATCTGGCACTGTGCCTGGGAATAGTATTTTAAACCAAATTCATGGCAATGTCATAGGCTAGTTTCTTGTGTGTGGGGGGGGTGTTATTTGTTTGTTTTTTATGGAAACCCATTAGTCTGCTTCAATTCATGTGGTAAGCTCAATTTACTAACCTGCTAGACCTGGAATATCATAAGACAGTACACTAAATTCTGTGTATATTGACTACTGCTTTCCAACCAGCCATAGTTCTACTTGTTCCTGTGCCTGTTTCAGTCAAAAAGCGTTTTGCAATTATTTTGAAGGAAGAGGGAGCAGAATCCTGTCTTTTTGTGAGACGTGCTGTTATTTAGGTATTATTGGCCGTTTTTATTATATAATGTAGCAAAAGTAACAAAAGTAAATAACTCTGCACCACAGTTCTCTCAACTTTAAAAGGGTTTGTTTGAAATAGGACTTTATTAAGTCTGGGATTTGCCAGTTTTGTTAAAAATGGCACACTCTTGGCGTACGTATGTCCACATTTTTCTTCCCCCCCCAGGGATGACACGGGTGGGACAGAACAGCAACCCAGCCATGCCTTCACTGGCTCTGGGCTCTGCCCCCTCTCTGCAGCCAGGACAACATTCTGTGTCTTTCATTATTCCTTGCTTTCTTTTACATACGAAATGCGACAGTTCTACAACTGTGCCTTTAACATCCTTTGGCAACAGTTGTTATCAGCGGTGTGATTGAAGCTATGTGCATGCTTTAAATCAGTGAAAAATCAGAGGTTAAGGGTCTATTTTCTTTCTTTGTCTTGTGCAGAGTCCCTACCACACCTTTGGAAGTGATGAAATAATGGAAAACTAGATTAGATAATATGAGTATCTTAAATCACTGTGTGATGTGGCATAGATTAAAGAAAATTCCTCTGGTTTTGAAGAGCACGGGAAGGATTGCACTATAATGACACTATTTTGCTTATACATGAAATTTATATTTGCTATATAAAGATAGAAATATTGACTAAACCTAATGTTTATTTTCTAATCACAGGAAAGTAATACCTAGGTTTGCTGCATTAGTTCAGTTTCCTTGGTAAAAAGATCAGTTTTTCTGAATCTAAAGGGAAGCTAAAACACAATTTTTACCTATGATCCAATTAAGGACAAAAGGTAAAAATATCTGTCTCTCACAGTTTTTGCTCTGGCACTTATACTGCAAGAGAAAAATGAATGAATAGGATGATAAGTGTCATGATACATCGACTTGTTCAATAACATGGTTAGCTGGCACTGCAGCTCTTTACCTGTTTACAGCTTCACTGAAATATTAGGAAGGAGTATAATGACCAGAGAATCTAACTGCAGAGAAGTGAAAAGGCCAAGGTAGTTTCCTATTATGACATTCTGATTTGCTTGACATGATATTGTCAGGAATTGTATTTTAATGATTCCTGTGCTGGACAAAGACAGTGAAGAGAACAGAAAATGACACTTGACTCCTCTATTGTGCTGGCAAAGTCTGTAACAAGCATAGGTTATAGTATAAACACTCTTCTTGCAATTTCAGAACTGTAATCTACTGATCCTCCCTGCTTGTCACATCCAATTTGTTCCAAGGCATGCTTTACACAAGACCACATTTCTATTCAGTGGCAGCTGGAACTTGAGTGGGATTATAGTTAAACTTCCTTTCTAATGACTGAGCTAGAAAGATGCTGTCATATCATCAATCTAGAGGCTACACAAACACCTAAGAGGAGAAGAGAAAATTGGTTGGTAAAACAATTACATATTTTTAATTTTCAAGTTCTTTTCCAGAGCATTCAGATTAACATGAGACTATGATTTGGAGTTAGAAAAAGAAGTAAGAACAAGAAAATAATAAAGGTACAATTAAGAAATAATTCCCAGAGCTACTATTTTATTTCAGTAGCAGGTGTAGGAAGAATATGTGTAGCATAAAGATGAAGTCAGAAAAGCTTTGCCAGAATGTTAGGCTCTACAAAACTCTTCTACTGAAATCATAACACTTCTCAGGAGTCATATCTACTTACCAAGGAAAAGAAAAAAACAAAAGCTAACAATGTTGGTAAAACTGAATAAGTTTTCAAATCAAAATTTGACATTTCAAACTTGACTTATTGTACTTTTACTGAGTAACCACAGTAAATTAAAGAGCAAAAGCAGATAAACCAGGGAAAAAGAACGCTTTAACAAAAAACGGCTTTCTCGCTTTTTCTTTCACTCTGAATTGTTTCTCTCTTGTTTGAAGTAAAGTTGGATTTTCTAAGTGTGTTTATCAGTAGAATTGCTCAGGAATCAATGGGGAGAGCTGTAGGAGACAGCACCTAAGTAAAGAACAGTCTGGATCATGCTTAGGGAGGCATAAATAACAAAATTAACCAGGCAGAGAAATCACCAGGGATTTGAATAAAGCTCTCACCAGCTTTTCCAGTTCATGGTCAAGATTTGGGCAGTGGCACATGCCCCCTGGAAGAAAAACTTGTGGCTTTGGAAGAGGAATGGATCCCTTCAGCTGTACAGTAAATCTTAAGTGTTGGTGGTGCATCATAAAAAGGAAGAAGAGTTTTTCTACACTTCAACAGTCTTCATAACCTGTTGAGGACAGCTTGAAAGCTGATCAGTGGAGGACAACAACAGAAGACCAAGAAAAGGGTAAACCCAGTTGTCTGCACAAGGGCAAAAAAATCAGCAGGAGACAGAATGTGTGTCTCCTTATGTATTTAAGTAAAGGCTATTTAAAGAAGACACTTGATGACATATGTTGCTCTACTTGTTGACTCTTTCAGAGAAAGACTGGCTTATGGAAGTAATAAACAGGCATTTAAAAGGTTTTAGATGAGGCTGGAAACATTGCTGCAATGCAACATTGACAACTTGCTTTTGCTCATGTGATTCCCAAGCAGGATAAAGGTGTACTAAAAACCAAGTTTGTTATCTTCTCTTTTTAATCCAACAATAACTCAGGCCAGCATGCACCCTGTTTGTACAGCAACTGAACTATTTTTCTGCACAGTAGGATGCCAGGCTGTCATATTTGAACGAGGGAGTTTTGCAAACCAATACCCAAGTCTCCTTGTCTGCTGCTTAACCTAAAAGTGGGTGGGAGCACAATGGGGTACTGATGTGAAAGGATAGAAATAGCTGTTTTTAACTTGCTTTGCTGAAGTCCCAATATAGGATTGTGCAGTAACCACTTTCAAGTCCTGCGTAGTCATCTGGCCTCTTACCATGTTGTCTTGAATACTAGAATGCTGAGATGCCTTTTCATACATGCAGTGCCAGATTGGGAAGTGCAAAAGCCACCACTGCTCACCTTTAGTGTAAGTCAAACAGCACAGGGTTAGCTGGGGATTAAAATTAGGCTTAGTTTGGAAACTGCTCACGCTTATTCTGGAACTTCCCCTTTTGCTTGATCATACTGCAGCCAAATCTACTAATAGCAATAGTCTGAGAGGAGCTAGTAAGTGCCTCTGCCTCATGCCTTGGTTTTTAGACTGAGCCTGGGGACTGCCATTATCTATCCATGCAAATGGCTGAGAGAAAAGGAAGTGCTTAAGGCCTCGAAGAGTTTCCCCTAAAGAGAGCTCATCAGAAAGCATTCACTGAACACAACTCCTTTATTATGGAGCTGGAAATCGTGAGGGAGAATCAGAACCACCGTTGCAACCTGTGTGTCACCATGGCAACTGCTATTACAGCTCGGACTTTTCAGAAGCCCAGATTTTCAGATCGGTGATGAAAACTTGGTCTTCCCACAAAGTGCTTTACCCTTAGCATGAATCTTTCTGCTCAGTAGAGTAAAGAGGAAAGAAATTAATCACAGACACGGAAAGAGGCCCACAGAGAGATGAGCAAGAAAAAGCAGAAAATGAAGTCACAGGGCCAAAAGGTGCACGTCTTGCCGCTGGGTCCCTGATAGTGCAATTGTAAAACTGTGTGTCTACCTGTCATTCCTATTCCACTGTTCCAGGGTGCAGCACCATCAGATTTGAGCCATCTCCTCAGCAGAGGCTTCATCTTCTGACTTTTTCACCTACAATGTCTCAGGTGCACAAGGCAAGAGAGCTTGTCTAAACAGGGTTGGGGGTGTGGGGAGTGTGTCAAGTTGACACAGCCCATAACTCCATTACAGTAGTAGCTGTATTACTGTATTCTATATTATTCATCACACTTAGCCAGTCTATTGCCTGTCTGTGGTGGGCTGGCTGTGGCTGGATGCCAGACTCCCATCAGCCTCTCTCTCATTCTGCCTCCTCGACAGGAAAGGGGAAAAAAATAAGATGGAAAAGGTTGCTGATTGATATAGACAGAATTCACTCACCAACTACCATTGCAGGGAAAAAAAAGTCTTAATGTGGAGTAACTAATCTAATTTATTTCCTATTAAAAATAGAGAGAAATAGTGAGGAAAAGAAGGGCAAAAACTAAAACAGCCTCACAACGTCCGGGAAAACTCCTCTTCCTCCTTGAATCACCTTGGTGTCTGCAGGGTGGTTTCTCTCCTGTTTTTTTCCTCACTCCTCTCTCTCTCTCACACACACAGCTGCTGTGCAGGGATTTTACCCTTTCTTAAGTGTCCCTTCCCACAGGTGCCATCAGCTCGGCTGAGGGCTCAGCTGTGTTGGGCCCTGGGTCTGGCAGAGCTGTCTGGAACTGGCTGTGTCTGTCAGGTGGTGGCTCCAGCCTCTCCTCCCTGAGGCTCCCAGTGCATTGCCAAGGACACACGAGGCAATTCCACAGTGGTTCTGATTAGGAATTCCACAACTCGTATTGCTCTGAATTCCAAATTCCTTGCTTTAAAGGATAAGTTCTTCCGAGATGCTGAATGAAAAAATGGGATTAAATCTAGCTGGATGACACTTCCCCTGCACTTCTCTTAGTTAAGAGGTGAATTATCTTAAGAAAAAGAAGAGATGCTAGGTTAGTCTGAAATCATAAACTCTGACCATTGATAAAAATAGTGTTGTATTTTATAGTATTTTTCTATCTTTCTCCATGCCCTTAATTACTGTCTCCTTCAAAAACTCTTGCAAGACCGTGCTTAGATCTGAGTTTAGTCAGAGCTCTATAGTTATCTTCACCTCTTTTTTTCATTTTATGTATAAATGCCCTGTTTTCTGCTTTGCAGTTTTTGGATGCCTGCACCAGAAGGGACAGACCCATAGCTGTTTTCAATGTCATAACACAAGCTGGGTTTTTTTTAGAAACCAGTGTTTTGGAATGCTGGTTATCTGCCTGGCTGTCCCTGTCCCCTGCCTCATTCCCTCAAGAGCAAGGTATAAATTATTTCCAACTCATCTGTGGACATTTTTGTTTTCATATTTCCTACTGGGGCAATAATTACTGTCATATCTTACTTGCTTAATGAGAACTGACATTAATTTTGAAGCTTGTATTTGGGCCATATGTCAGTGTGGACCAGCTTCACTTCTTCCCGTTGTTATTTTTTTTTTTTCCTCCCTTCCTTCCATGAAAAGAAAAAAAGTGTTCTTGGACAGACCTAGTTTGAAAGGTCTTTTTTTCACACATATTTTCTTTGCTGCCAAGCACTGTCTTCTATAGCCTCTACTTCTTCTTACTGTTGATTCCAAAGAGAGGATTCATCTAGGTAGCCTGTCATACCAGTTCCCTTACTTTCCTTAGGACAAAAGCTCTAATATTAAACATAATTTAGTGCTTCTTTACCTTCAGATATCTAGAACTCCAGTTCAAAATTAAACTTTTCAGTGTAGTTAGTCACTCTGAAAGGATGATTTACTTAATTTAACAGAATTTATGCTTTTACATACTTTAACAGAAATAATGACTAAACCGTATGTTTAACTCCAAATTTGTCTATCCTGTTAATTATAAATTAATTCAATCAGTTCAAGGTATCTTGATCTGAGAGCATTTCTTAGGCTGAGCTTTTGTGAGTTTCTTTTTGCTGGTTACTGCAATATATCCAAGATATCACCGAGGTGAGTATTTGGTATCTCACACATGTCATTCCTGAGACACTTCTGCAGTGGAGAGTGTTTATATTACATTAACAGTTCCATTACTACCTTCTTCTAACCAGACCCCAGGAAACTGAGGGACATGCCCCCTTTTTTGAAGGCACATTTGGAAGTAATGTAGAAAGGTTATATGGATTAGGGTTAGGAGAAGTTTTCTGACTACCAGAGCAATGAGATTCTAAAATAGCTTTGAAAGTAGAATAATAGAGATCCTAAACTACCTAAATATAAAGATAATAAATGAATGGAAACCGTTTCTACTGGTCTCTGTTCAGCTAGCAGTAATAGTTAAATTTTGACTGGGATCAGTCTGAGCCTATAACATGATTGATACCATAGAAAGAAGAAATTAAAATTGCCAAAAGGGATTCTAGACCAAAGGCTACTGATTGTTCCAGTGAAGTGTCTCTTAAACTTCACAGAGAGTAAATAAAACACTTTTCTCTTTCTCTTCAGTGATATTTAAAAAAGAAGAAAAAACCTTCACCATTCAAATAAGTAAAAGTGGAAAATATAGAAGATAGATGACCAATAGCAAAAAAACTAAAGAGGTTGGATTAAACTATAAAATTTCAATAAAGCCAAGAAAAGTCAGAATCAGTTGCAAAGGCAGAAAAATGGGAAAAGATAAGTTGAAGACAGAAATTTTAATAGCAAAGGTTATTATATTTTAAGCATATAATTGGATCTCTAAAGCTGTAAAAGCTGCAACTTCTATGAGTATAGAATCTTTTAAATTGAATTACATTTCTAACAAAGTTCTGTTTAAGATAATTATGTCTTAACCTGGCAATCCACAAAAAATGAATAGGACTTTTTCCCCTGTTCCAATTAAACTAATTGTGAATGTGACCTATGTCCTTATAGATTCATCAAAAAGAGTTAAGGGATAAAACTGTGTGTGACTAAGTTTCTCCTGACTTTCTCTTCCTGATACATTTGCCATAATAGAATTTTATGATCTTAAGTGTTTTCTGACCATCACAGCTTTAATGTTAAAATTTTATATTAATTTATCAGTTTTCTATAATTGCTACATTGAGATGACTCAATATTCACTCCTTACACATCCATCTTAAAGTAACTCTGCTGGAAGGATGGGGAAGAACTCTTTATCAGGGACACTAGTGATAGGAAAAGGGGTAATACTCTTGAATTGGCAAAGGTAGCTTTAGATTGTATATTAGAAAGAAATTCTGTACTGATAAGGTGTTAAAATGCTGGAACAGGTTGCTGAGGATATCCCATGCCTGGAAATGTTTAAGGATAGGTTTGATGGGGCTTTGGGCATCTTGTTCTAGTGAAAAGTGTCCTTCCCCTGGCAGGTGGCTGGGAACTAGATGGTCTTTGAAGATCCCTTCCAACCCAAGCCATTCTATGATTATATGATTCTAATCACCTTCTCCTCCACCTTCATCCCTTCCCCAGGCAATGAATCCTTCTTGCAGTAATAATAATCCATTCAGGTTTCAGTTTATCCATTAGGTATGCAAGAAACAGCCCTTCATTTAAAAACAAGCTCTGTGAAGAAAGGAAGTAAAGCATCAGGGTGTTAAAGAACTGCTGAGACATCCTCAGAAAAATAACAAGGGATTTACATTGAATTTAATGGGAATTGTACTCCAAAAGCTGTACTTTTGCCTTCTTCACCCTTCAGTGGGCAGCAATTGTCATTTATTTCTGTTTGCCTTAAGATGTGAAAAAGAGTTGAAAAGCAAACCCACTGATTTAATTTCTCGAGCTCAGGAGCCATCACTGGCTTTTTTTATGTTTCGTTGGGGTTTTTTAGCTTTATTTCTTCAGTGCACGTGAATATGAATGATTGAGGAATCTTCATACAGGTGGATTTGCAAAATAAAGGAAATGTAAATGCCTGCATCAGACACGGATTTATAAAGACTGATTTAAATTGCTGTTGCATAAGCAAGCCATATTAACAGTTATCGCTGTAAGGTCTCATTTGTGTTTTCTCTGTTCATAGGGAACATTTTTTTCTTTGAATGGATCTGCTGCTAAACCATTAACATTTGTCAGATGGCGAGATTAGACTCCTAACAACTTGCAGATGACATTCAGCCAGAGCAAACTCCTTTCAGTTGTTGACACTTTGTCTAATAAGTGTGTATAGCGCTGACATTTAGACAAGAAAATGCCTGTGAATTCTTACAGAATGTAGCTGAAGCTGTTAAACTTTTCAAGCCCTGGATTTTGGTGGGGTCTCTGTGTGTAGGTGCATATTCTTTTTTTTTGTTTGCTTGTAGACTTTCATGAACAGAAAGAATATGTTCTACTCAGCCTCTCAAAAATGCAGGAAGTGCTGATGTATAAGTTAATTTTAACACTGAATTTCCAAAAGAGAGCAATGAATAATTCATGCTGAACGTCTTGCCTCATTTTCTGTTTGCAAATTGTATTTGCAAAGAAATTGTTCTAATAATATTATTCAGCTCTCTCTTCTCAATGTAATTTCAGCAAAAAAAACCCTCTTTATTGTAAACAGTTCATTTGAAACTTTTTAGATATATGAAATTTAAGCCTCTTTTACTGGAAAGATTACAAATATTTCTGCTTTCAGATTGGGATTGCTCTAAATCAAGCATCTTCAGCATTTGTTTAAAATCCATTGGTTTAAAATATATTTCAGCTAGCAATTTCTTGCTTGCACGTTTAAGTGGAAAAAAGCTTGTAAGTAAATCAGGCTCAATTAAAAAGTCCAAATAATTAGAGGAAATATTTACTCAAAATTTGCACTGACATTTACTGCAAGAAAATGTCCTCCCCTTCCAAATTGAAATAGCAGTATTAGGAGGGAAGATATATTTTCCTCAATTTTCAGACATTTAATTTTGTCAATGAGTAATATTAGTAATTTCTACTGATTTAGAATCCCACAAGGACACTCTCTTTAGGTTCAAGTTTTGTAAAGTGCAAATTGTTGCAAAAAAAATACCAGCAATTTATTTTTCTCCACAAAAGTAGGTTGATGTGCACATAAAGTAATTGACTATATAGTCAGACAAATACTTATTAGCTAGCAATGATCAGATCACAGAATCATGGAACCTCCTGAGTTGGAAGGGACCATCAAGGATCAGTGAAGTCCATCTCCTGGCCCATCACGGGACAGCCCCAAGAGTCGTACTGATAACTTGTTTTGCCGTTTTATCTCAACCTGGTTCGTAAATTATTTGTAAGAAGAGTGCTTTTGAAATCCAACAGTAAAATTCTGACCATAATTCTCTTTACTGCTGTGCTTAAAGCTCACTTTGCTTTACAGAAGTGGTTTTTTTTTTTTGTTTTTTTTTTTTTTTTTTTTTTTAATTCTGGACCAATAATTCAAAATATCAGCTCTACTTAGTTGTATAAATATTCAACCTGTAATTCATACTCTTTTTCCTATTTGGATAATTTTTTAAAAATTTTAATAATTTATAAGTTTATTAACAGAGAAATCCAAAAGCATAAGCTAGGAACTGACTTGAAAATATCAGTGTAGCATTAAAGTCTCTTCTAAGCTGCAGAAGAAGAGAGTAATTAACAAAGAATTTCAGTTACTCAGGTTTCTCAGCAAAATTTTAAAATTCTTCTTTGTGCTTTGTGAAATTCCTTTTATTCTCCTACTTCTATGCCAAACATCTGTGCCTCAGTGTGAAAAAATCAACAGGATGCTTCTGGACTGAGAAATGTTTTAAGAATAAAATAAGAAATTTAAAACCAATGCTATTCAACATGTGATTCTTTTCCAAAGTCCACAAGACAGATAAGGAAAAAAAAAGAGAAAATGCTTATGTGACCTAAAAAGATGATTATAGCTTCAAACTGCAAGAATGTTAAATTTACCCCAAGGTTTTAATGCAAGTGGGTGTAGCCATTATGCATCACTGTGGGAAAGAAGAGAATTTTGACTATTTCTGACTATATTAACTGCAAGCAAGGAACAACCTGCAATTCTAGATTCCTGTTTCCTGTTTGAGTAGCTCATTTTTAATGGCAGAGGTCTGGAATCACAGGATTGTCATATTCAAGATCAGTCAGTCACACTGTCAACCCAGCACCAAACCATCACCCCTAAACCCTGTCCCCAGGGGCCACATCCTGCTGAGGGAACATTCCCATCTGACCATCCAGAGCCCACTCTGGCAGTCACACTCCCACCACAAGCTGGGACTGAGGCCCCTTCACAGCTACACCCCCCACACTCACACAGTCAGAACAGGTTTCCCTACTGGATTGACCCCGAGTTTCTTCCTCGGCCGCTCCTCACACAACGTTTTCTAGACCCTTCAGGGTCCCCCTTGCCCTTGATGTCTAGAAAGACAAAAGGGGTACAGAACTGTGAAGTTACTGAAGTGAAGTGAAGGGTCCAGCACTGGACACAGAATCTGTGGTGTGGCCTCACCAGTGCTGAGTTCAGGGGAACGAGGATGCCATGCCCTTCCTCACCCCACAGGCACACTCCTGGCTCCTACCCACTCACCTGTCAAACAGCACCTCCAAACCCCTCTCTGCTGAGCAGCTCTCCAGCCACTCCTCCCCCAGCCTGTAGTGATGCTTGGGGTTGATGTCTCCAAGGGCAGGACCCAACACTTTGCCTCGTTTGATCCTCATCCATTTATCCTCATCCCTTTGACCCAGACTGCCCAGACCCCTCTGCAGAGCCTTCCTCCTCTCCAGCAGATCAGCACTCCCACCCAGCCTGGTGCCATCTGTGAACTTACAGAGGATGTGCTCTTTCCCCTGGTCCAAACAATTGGTGAAGATGTCAAGGACGTCAGGTTGGTCATGATATTGGTTGGAGATGGTGACTGGTGGAAGTCCTGCTGTTGTAAACACTTAAAAAGTGTAAGTCTGGTTGGGTCTTCAGAAACTGTTTAGTAAACAGGTAACAGAGAGAAGATGATAATGTGAATGTCCTTTTCTTTTTTTTGAGATATAATAACAGAGCTGTACATTAAGTACTACAATGGCATCAAAATGAGGGCGTGAGTATCACAGTGTAAAAAGAATAGTAACATCAGTTGGCCAACAGTAATCAAATACTACAGGATTGTAGGGGAAGAAAACACGAAGTGGATGAAAATAAAGGGTAAATATAAACAGCTAGGAGTAAACAGACACTTCTGAACCACTTGTGAATTATCGAGGTAATTGATACAAATTATTTGTAGTAGCTTTTGACTTATCCTTCAGAAAATCTCCTTGTGGATCATTCTATAGATTTTCCTGAGCTGTGTTCACTGTCATCTCCAGTTATAAGTCAAAATATGTATTGTTTATAAATATCCAGGAATTTTTCCTAAAAACTGATGCTACTTTTGTGCCCCACTTCTCCATCACAGCAGGTACAGTCTTCTGATGTTCCATACCACACAATTCAGTATTTAAATTAAAGACTTGGTAGGTAAATGGAAATGGGGAAATACTTATTGAAACATTCTTTTGTGTCGTAAATTAAACTGTAAATATTAAGTTGGTGAATGTAATCAGGACACTGAATTCCAGTTTTATGTCAGAGCTTTGAATCTGTCTGTTAGTACGTTTCATATAACTCTCTGGGATAGTAGATAAAACCACAATTGTGTAGTTCAAGAATATTTTATAGAAATTCACTTAAAAATTCCCCTTTTTATAATAGCTAGGTGAAACTTGCTTTATAAATGGAAAGTTTATATGAAAATAAAATATATTGTGTACTTTTCAATTGAACTTTCCTATATACTTCTCTTTCCTTTACAAGCGAGGGAAAAAAAATCCTGGCTTTTTTGCTTTTCATTTTCAGTTTTCTTGGAGGAAAAGTTCCTATTATGTTTGTGTTGTTTTCTTTGCATCAGTTTGTGTCATCAGCAAAAACTATTATGTAAAATTATCTCTGTCTGTTATGCACAGGGCAGAGGAGCTCTGTTACCTCAGCCAGAGGAAAGAATTAAAAAAAGATTGGAGAGACAGTTCTATATATAATGTGATGATTTCTTGTGTAGAGATAAAATTGTTCTGCATTTGGGAAATAATTGCTTGTCACTCTTCTGAGGCACTGAGTCTTTTACTTATTAAATGGGAATTAGGTTTATATTAAATACACAATTTCCTCCCTAAATTGTCTTATAACTTGCATCTTAGACATTATAAATTCTTGTAAATCCACCAGTGTTTTGGATTTATGCTGGCTATTTTTTGCCAGCTGTTTGTTAAAGATCAGTAGAGAGTCTTAAACCTCAAAATATTTCTGTTTATTATGTGTATTGAGATCTTTATTGTTTGTTTTTAGATGAGAAAACCAAGCTCATCATCACATAATATTAGTGAACTAGTGGATAGGTGCACAATCTAAACAGTGGAACACTATAGACACAGATTAAGTGGTTTCTTTAAAGCACACAAGATTTGTGACACCTAAGAACTGAATCCAAACTCTTCAATCCTAGACCCAGGTAATGAATCCCACATCATTCTTTGTTTCTCTTAGTTCTCCGAGAAACATTTTAAAGCTATTAAAGGTTTTAAATTGGATATGAGGGACAAATAAAAATGAAAAACTGAGACTGCTACAAAACTTTTAATGTTATTTCAACCAAAACCTGCTGAAAGGAGCATTGGCACCGCTGGGTGAAATATTTTTCCTTATGAAGGCATTGATTATTCTTATCTGAACCATGTGTCTTGTATAAGAGCTTCTAGCACTGATAATCAGGCACCTGTGTCTTCAAGACACGCAAGATGACAAACGATCATACATAGTAAATATCTGAGTTAGGGCTTTCTCTAGCAACTGCCTAACTAGTATCAAGAGAAAACAGACTATTTTCCCTCCAGTCTTCTGGTGAGGTTAGCTGTTTTCACTGACTTTCTATTCAGTATAGTTACTCCAATAGCAGCAAAATTCTTTATGGATTTAAGAAGGGAATTTGTCATTGATTATGCTGAATGAAGTGTGTGACTCTCCGTCACAGCAAGGGAAAGATGTGAAAAAATTACAAGTAAATAAAATATGGAGCAGTTGTACTGTTTCACTTGAAAATTCCACTTTATACAAATCCCAAAGATCTAAAATATTTTCACTGAACTGCCTAGAAGCAATTATATTTGAAGCAATTACCCTAAAGATGTCTTTGCTCTCATATTCCGAATCCAAATCATGTCCAGGCATTAGGTGCCTTTGGCCTTTTCCAGTGCCAATACCTTAAGCAAGAAATGTCTCAGAATGATAATGACTGCAAGGGAGCAAGGACTGAGCAATTCTTTCCTCCCTGACCTCTTGTTCTTCCTTTCAGGGGATGTTCAATACAGCAAAACATAATTGCACGAAGCCCGTGGTTTGTATCCAGACTACGCAAAGGACAGGAGTTAGAGGAGTGGGTGAGGCCTGAAGGGCTGTAGTTCAAGAAAGTAAAGTGAACATTAAAGTTCAGTGAAGAGGTGGCAAAGTGAATACAGATTTATAGCTGGCTGGCAGTCTGCTGTTGATTGCTGTGAGGATGAGGCTTCTGAATGCTGCAGAGTCCCTGGTGCAGCAGCGAGCAGAGGAATGACAGTCAATAGTTTTAACACATCAGAAGGAGTACAGAAGCTCCAAAGTGGGATAAATTCAACACTGTGGAATAATGTGAAATTTTTGAATTCATGGAGATTTCTGCCATATATCACAGAAAATAGCAAGGGGCTACTTCCTCAAGATAACCTGACTGCGCTTACTTGAGTATGTGGAGCAACACAGTGAAAAGGCTGTTTGTCAGTGAGAGGTAATTCTGGGACAATGGTGGAAAAAAAAACATTTGAGAACTGACAAAATGATGAAGTGTCAGTTCTAAAAGATGTAAAAAAAAGTTCAATGTTGTTTGTGTTTAATGAAAATAAAGGCTGATCTAATCTATAGTGCAAATGGACATTCGCAGCAAAACATGATTTGTGTCTGGAGGTGAAGGGTCAGCCAGAAGACCCTTGTGCAAGGGCCATTCCTGAAAGCCTAAGATACATGTGATTCTATAATTTGATTACTTAGGAAGGAAACAAATATCAATATACTAAAAGAAGGAAGAAGAGGCAAAATTATCATCCAAGCAGCAGACTTCAGCGTCAAATGCTCAAGTAACATTTTCAAATAGTAAGGCAGAAAGAGAAAACCCTAGGTCCAACAGCAAGAGTTTCAGAAAACATCTCTATGTATAAGGACTGTATAGTTAAAATCATCATAAAGTAAATTTAAAATGAATTAAATGGATCATTATTATTAAAAAAAGCAATATCCATTTGCCTTACTCCTAACCATGCATTTCCAAGATTAAGCTCCAGTGATTAATGACCTGGGGCTCCAAGACCAACCCCAGTCATTCTGAGGTGCTTCTACTGTTGGGTTGGTAGATTTAGTCATCCCAGTGAAGAATCCTGCACACACCAGGGCTGCTACAAGATGTGAAGGGCAATTCAAAGTGTGATTGAGGGAAAGAAGGGAGGAAAAAGGACACAAAGAGGAAAGAACAGTCCTTTCCCAGCAGCAATGCACTGTTATATGAGCTAGAGATAGATGGGCTAATCAAACAGCTGACAGTCACAGAGTGGATCTGTCCTGCAGCAGTTGATGAGGAACTGGAAATAAGATTGTCCTTTTGGGCAGCAATTTGGCTGTTGTGCGCTGCCACTGTTTTTCAGTGAGCAGAGCATCTTTCCCCATCTGTTACGACCTATCTGAGTTTGTACACAGGCAGTCCTACCTGATGGGAGCTCTAGGTGGCATGAATGTGTGAGGTCGTTGTCAATCCTCGCCACGGCTCCTCAGCATATACAGCACGAAGTTTACGTGGGATTTTTTATTTTGGTTTGGAGCAAGGAAAAGTGTCTGTCTGTTTCTTCAGTGTCTCTTTGCCAGTGTGATTCTGCTCACAGGTGCCCCAGAGCAAGGCAGCTATGACTTCTGAATATAAGCTACTGCTCCAGCAGAAGAGCACTGCTCTGCCAGCACTGGGTCTGCTGGGCAAGAACAGTTCAGGAGAAACAGGCCCTATGCTGTTTTTGTAGTGTTAAATGAATTTTGAGGGGTGCTGCACAAAATAGGAAGGTAGTGAGAGAAGGGGATGTGGGAGAAAGAATGGCTGCTTCTGATAAAGCAGGTTTTGTAGAGCTGAAGTAACAATTTCATTGTCCTCTCTGGTTAAAAAGTGTGTGTGTAATTGAAGAGCAGTTCACGACTTAAGGGAGCTGGAAGCTTCGTGTGACACTGCTTAAACATTCACATTCCACCCCTGAAAGCTGTCATTCCTAAAAAAAAAGTGCAAGTTTTGTTCACTTTGGAAAAAAAAGAAAACATGTTTTTATTTTTCTGTTATGAAGACCAGTGAGGTTTTGCAGTCTTCTTCCTGCTGTTTGGATCTGAATTGTTTTGATTATAAGCCTGATAATAGTTCTCTGGCTTCTGTGGGGAAACAAAGAAAGGGTTATCCTAAGTCTCATCACAATCTTGTCTGTCTGGCAACAAAATAAAAGTTTTAAATGATCAGCACTTGATCAGTTATATAACTGCTGTTTTCTGTATTCATTCAGTGTAATTTAAAATCCAGTTTACAAAATACCAAATGACCATTTGTTCTCGCAGGCCAGTAGAGATCATCAGTAAGAGTTTCTGATGTTTTATGGGGGTTTTCTTTCTAACTCCGTAGGAAAACAATCAAGCTGATGCTTTCCTGCCTTAATTTTAATTACTAATAAATCATTTTACTTGCACATGATGCTCTCCAGCATACATCAATTATCATCTGCTGTCTTCTTTTAAGGCTTGAGGTGCCTCTGCCTTAAAAAAACCCAGTGTCCCCTTGATATTTAAGACTGATTCTGAGGAAAAACATACTAACAAATCTGTCAGCAGCTGGCTGTCTTGGATATTCTGTATGCATGCTGATTTCCCCTTTAGTGCAAAATGTCTTTAGCTGTGACCCTTTAATTATGTGTTAATGTGACCAGAAAAGCACAGTCTGAGAGAAAAAAAAAGAAGCAACACATTTTTAAAACATTTTTTTAGTAGAGCCTGGTACAAGATGTGTAACTTCTATAGCTAGGTGCTCAGTAATTTTGGATTTTTCTCTCCTATATGTCTTTGTAGGAGGTTTTAGAATTACATTACTAGAAAAGGTGATGCATTTAAAACCAAAATTAAGCTCCTTGGATCCTTCTTCCCCATACCATTCTTGAACCAGTTTTCAAAGTCTCTTACTCCAAACATATTTACTCTTAAAACTAATAATTTTTATACTCTTTCAATCATTTTGGACGACTAAGGCTATTACCCAGCACTTGGCCAACGGCTGAAATGATCACAGTTTTCTCCCTTGTGTCTCTTCTGGTATCTCAGGTCTGATTTCCTTCCCTAGCCCTTGTTCCCCGGTGGGATTGGAGGACATGCATTTGTACAGCCTGGATCATGCTTGTTGCACGCAGAGGTTAATTTGCTGGTTCTCTGTTGAGCCCCTGGGAAGTTTACTTCTAAACTGGTGGGAATAAATGGTGCTAATAAAATTTCAAGGGAAAATGGATATAGAGCTCTCTAGCACAAAGGTTATCTGAGGGCCAATATGCTTCATTCTAGCGTAGGAAGCCTGTTGAGTTCTCAGTTCTTAGCCTTTTTCTGGAAAAGGCTCACAGTATTTTGGATAGCATATCTCATAAACAAGCCCCCAGTAGCAATATGAAAGGTATTGTGAATAGTTTGGCAAACTTACATGCTATTGGAAATAGTTTTGGTGATGGGAAGTGCCTAGAACTGATAATGGCAGGCCATACCACCATTCCATCCTACAACTGCAAGTTCTACCACTGTGAATGGATTAAAGCCTCCTCACTTAACATTTTTCTTTGTCAAGACTTCCTTTAGATTTATTTTCATAAATAAAGCTATTACTGAGATGAGGTACTCTTAATTGTTTGCACAGATGATTGCTTATGCACCCTGTAGTAATTGTTCATGTATAATTGTTGATATACTTTACAGTAATTGTCTTATTTGTGTACTTTATCTAAATAGCAGTTGTTGAGAGATGAGTTATTCATTCTGAACCCATCAAGAACTGGTCCCTTTTGTTGCCAGCTACTGCTGTAAAGCACTGTGAGAACAGCATCTCCTGAAGTGACCAGTACTGAGAGAAATCTCTGGTTTTACTATCAGCTTGGGCCTTATTCCTTGTATCTCCCAGAGGAGCATGAAAAAGCTACAGCAGAAATGCCACTAAACTTGTACCAAGAGGAGATTTCGTTACCAAATATCAGCTTTCCTGATTCATTTTGTTGGTTGCTTCCTCCCTCAGCTGTATACCAGTTAGCTGTACAGCTTTGCCATCTCCTCCATATAAAGTGGGAGCCTTTTCAAGCCAGGCATAGGGTGATGTAAAATTTTCCAACATGAGCAACAATCTGGACTGTATTCTGGCTGAATCCACAATTTTTAGATGATTTCTCTAGGTTTATGAATTCCAAGTTTCAGCCATTCCCTTATACTTACATTAAGAGGGTGAAGACTATGAGATTAGATAATGTAAAATGATTAGTTATCTATTGTTTTTTTTTTTTAACTTTAGTGTTTATGTTAAAACATTCATGGACCCAGTCTAATTCTTGGTGTAGTTGTTAGGAAGTCCTCTTAGTAACAGACAATTTTTGTTTTAATGCTTGGGAGGGAAAGGTCACCATACAAATGCAGTCTGGAGACAGCGCAGTCAGAACAGGTATCCATGTCTCAAAGAAACTATGCTATGGTAAAAAAATATGACAGTATTTTGATAGGGGATTCAGCAGTATAAAAGAGGAGCCTAATATATGATCACATACTAAGCAACATAGATTTTTGCTCTCACAGTCAAAAAAACCTCAAAGAGAATGGAGGGATCACTTTAACTTGCCTTCTTCTATTTCTATCCTCACTTCCTTCTTTCACCATTCTCTCTTCCCTTATTCACTGAGGAAAACATAAATAAATAAATAAATAAATAAATAAATTAATAAATTAATTAACCTGACAGAATGAAACTGAAGTTTCATGCAGGAGTGAATTTATTACCTGTCTTTCATTCATCCATCTTCCAAAGCACTTTAAGTCAGTCTACAGCTTGTAAACGAGAGAAATATATTGAATTCTGATAGAGACAAGTAATAATTAATTGCTTGAGGAGGGCACATAGATTGTTCATATTTAGAATGAGCTATGGGCCTACTTGCTGTTTCATTAATTGAAAACTTAATTTAAAGATGCAATTTATTTGGTGCTACTTACATAATCACCATTAAAGCACTACAAGGGAATGTTTTGCTCTTGTGGTTGGTTATTTTTTTTTTCCCTGAGCAAATATATTTACTGCTACAGTTGATTAGGAAGCATTTCATGTTCTAAAACATCAATGAAAGAAAATGTTTAGGTTTTTATTTGTTTTTCTTTCTCTACCTTGACTTGTTTTCTCTGTAGGAACAGAAAAATCAGATGAGTAGCAGAGCCCTGTCTAAGAGGGATCCTCATTCTAAACAATTCTGTGTTCTCTCAATTGACTAAAAAAAAGGAGGCAAACAAGTTAGTGTAGACATCAATGTCCCGAAGTCAGATGAGATGTACTTCATTTCTGATGTCAAAAAATTATCTCAGTTTTGTTAATGTGGTGCTGTTACACCCGATTGCTTTTGGAGGTTTTATTTTGCCATGGACAAAAGATTATTTTTATTAAATATTACCTTTGAAAAGCCACATAGAGCTGAACATAACTGGATTCTTTCTTCCTTAACCCTCTTTAATTCTCTGGTTATTTTTTTTTTTCTCTTGGTGGTATATGGTTTGTCTTCTCTAACTTCCCTGCTTTTCACTCCTTTTATGTTTTGATCTTCCTCCATTAATGAAGAGGTAGAACTTTTGTTTTTCTCCAGATGATAATCTGCATTTTAAATGTTTTAAGCCTTACAAATTCTATTCTAAATTTCTCAATATTTTCAATTACATCCTGTGAGAAGTGGAGGGAGATAATAAATTTTTACTGGTTTTGAACAGGTTGTACCAAATGTCAAAATTACTGCCCAAGTGGGCAGCTCCTCCTTCAAAATCTAGCCTGTGGCACTATTTCCACAGGGAGTCTTGCACAGTGCTGGATCATTCCTGTAAGTCCAGACAAAAGTCCTGAATTCTCTCTGAGCTCAATGCACACTCTGTAAGAATGCAGGATAGAGTTGGATTTTAAGCAAAACCTAGCTATGAAGCAGGAAGGATCTCAGTTTGCAGAACGCTGAGCCTATTTCTGTCACTTCATTTAAATTCTTCTTCCTTTTGAAGTAACATGCAACAGCATTTACAGTCTACAAATGAAATCAATTAAGGAGCAATGAGTGAGACTTGAGTTGTTTACAAAACTAAGAGGCTGTGAGTTCCCAGAGAGAAGTCTGGTTGTCTCCTTGAAGGCTATGCTATCACTCTGGAAAAAAAAAAAAAAAAAGAAAAAATTAAAAAAAAAATAGAATGCAAAATAACAATTAGAGAAAGAAGGGGGAACCCAAATCCAATATTAGAAGACAGTTTTGATTTCCTGTTGGTATGCAGATTAATATTTATTAGTATAAGTTTAGATACTGAAAGGTCTTTTTAATCAAGGTGAGAGGCAATTTTCATTAGCTGATCTGTAAGAATGGATAAATATGCATGAACAAGAACAAATTAAGTACCCAAGTCATAGCAAAATTCTAATAAGGATAGAAAATATATTGCTCTGTAATCCACCAAAAGAGTAACATTGCTTTCCCTCTCAGTTGAACAGACTGCTAATGCAATGAAGGGAAAAAAATAAAAATTACATCGCTGACCCCAATATATATACATATATATGTAAAGAAGGAAATAGATAGTTTATTTTTTGGCTTTTTTTTATTATTATAAAGGAAGAAGAAATTATTCAGGAACAACTTATATAGTCAATGGGGCATTGGACCAGTGAGATTTATTTTCTAAGCATTATTTTGTGCTTACTTGCTGCATTTCAGCTCCATTCACAGCAAACACACTTTCCTTCTTTCTTATTTTAAGTGTTTTATGGTGCTATTGCTGACAATACCTGTCAGAGGGCTCTGAGTTTATCCTTGGAACAATGCTATGCAAACCACTGGCTTTACACCACAGATAAATTGGACCAGTTGTATGTGACCGTGCCACAGGTTATAAAAAATACCCCACTACAATGAAGTGGCCAAGTAAAAATCTTGTAGATATAGAGGCTATAATGGTTTTTGTTGCTCTAAAAGGGAGGGGAAATAACGCAATGAAGTTTCTGCAGGAGATATTTGTTTGGCTGGAAGTAACAGGTTGAGTTTCTCTTCTAGGAAGAAAGGATAAGTAGGTTTGTTCTAAGGCCAGCACGACACCTCTGCAGCATTCTGCCTTGTGCTCAGAGCTCCAGAGTTTTAAGGCCTTGAGTGCATCTGAAGTAGGCTAATCAAAAAGAGTGGAGACAGGGCAAACTCTGCTGTCAGATCACCAAAGCAGTGTAGTGGAAAGACTTACGGAGAAGAAAAATAAATAGGAAATAATAAGACTCTTCAAACTGAAGAAACGGGGAGGGGGGGGAAACACAAACAAACCATGTGTAGGTGGCCATCCTACCACTTCTGCTAAGGGTGCTGAAGAACACAGCTACAAGTGCCTTAATTGCCTGGGCCTGTTCTGTTCTCAGGTGCTCACGGCGCAACAGTTCCTCTCCCACTTTTGAGCTGAGCAAACCACAACTCCTTCAAAAGGCTTCCCATATGTGCTTAGTTGTCAGCTTTAATAGGAATAGGCACGAATCCAGCTGCTGAAAGACAAATCAAAATGAAAATACAGAGCATTGCCTGGCTATTTACCTAACCTCTGAAAACGACTCCGTTGTCTTCCCCTCTCCTTGCTCTCCTGCTGATGATGCAGGACGAGTTCCTGGAGGAGGTGGGGGAACACATAACTGTTGTGGCTGTTTCAAGTATAAAACATCGACTGACTGAGCCCCTGGAAAGGCCCAGCCTCTTCTTCTGGTGAGGGCAGTGAGCAGAAGGAGCTTTCAGACTCCTCCTGTGGCAGCCAAGCTGAAGCACAGAAACCTGCTGAGAGCTTCTTGCTTCTTGCCCCGGCTGTGTTCCCTCTCAGGCTGGGGAACGGTGCTGCCCACGGTGCAGCTGCCTTGTAGGGCTTTCAGAAACGCTGACACCGTGACCAGCCAACGTGTCTGCTCCCTCCTCCAAAGAGGAACTGAGTACTCCAGTCTTCCCTCCCGGGAGCGCTTACAAAAGCATTTCTCAGAAAGGATGCTGGTAGTAGGAAGAGAATTGTTCATTATTGATGGTTTCCCTTCTTGGAAAAAAAAAAAGCTGTGTGGATGTTTTTTTATAATTCCTGTTTTGTAAATGAATCCTTTTCATTTTTTATTTCTCAGAAGGATCCTTGGAATATTTTTTTTGTTTGTTTTGTTTTTTTTTTTTTGTCAAAAAGTAATTTTGCAATATTAATCTCTTGAAGAAAAAAGGAGAGAAAATACTTGTGTTTCAGCAAAATAAAGCCTTCACTGATAATGTGGCCTTATATCTGGAGAATGAATTCAGGAAAAAAAAATACACAGAGATTAAGTTAAGAAAATATTTTCTTTTTTTAGCCACCTAATTTTTTTTTTTTTTTTTTAGATTCTGATCAGCCTTAGCACATCACTCTTTTTGATGAGCCAGGAGCTCATTTACATCACTGTTATCAGCATTTGATTTATGGAACTTGTTTGTTTGTTCATTTGTCCTCACAGAATCATATCTTCATTTGCATTTTCTATTATTGAACTTTGGCACTTATATTACATAAAGTATTACATACATGAACCAACAGTATGTAAAAGCAAGTATTCACAGAACACAAGAATATAACAAATATGAGTACTCTTCAGGGCCAAAATTTGTCCTAAAAAATATTTAGGTCAAGGAAGCCTTTCTGAAAAAAACAGCTCTGCCCAATTGTTAAAAAACAAACTTGGATAATTTCTTTCCTAGAAGAAACAAAGCTGTTGTAGTTGTTTCTCTACATCTGTATGCAAAAGCCAGTCTTTATTAAAAAATCAGAACAAGGACCAGATGATGGGCTGTCAAAGCATTTCTGGCCAAGTGACTTTTTGATGCTGTAGATGTTATTTGTCACCCTAAACATGATGAAACATTATGACATCACATAACATACATCACATGTGAATTAAAGATTCTTGATTAGAAAAGTGCATTGCTGGGGCAATGAGAGGCAGCTTTTTGCTAATCACCAATCACATTTGACACCAGATTATTAGGATACATAGGGGCAGAGTACAGAAATAAACAGTATTTAATGCTTTTGAACACAGAGTGGTTGGGTGAAAACGCTTAAATGGAATCCATCCTCTTCTAACTGTGTTGTGGCACCATAAAATTCGATCTAAATCATGGCCAGACTCTTCACTGTTACTGGCATGCAATATAGGGCAACACAGAAAAGGGGGGCAGATCAATTCCTAAAATTCATATTGAGATGTTTTAATCCATTAAAAGGGCAATAAAAATAATTGTGGCCTTTTTTTGTTTGGAAGGTCTCTTTTGGTTGTTGTTGTTCTTTTTTAATATCCTGCTCTTCATTGAATCTGAAGTGACAAGGTAATGTTAAGAGAAACTTGCATGTTTCTCTTTTTATGTGTCAGGAAAAGAAAATAGAAAAGTGACAGTCTTCTCACTACTAAAAAACTCAGGTCACAATTCCAGGTAGAAGGTGGCACCTAATTGCCTTCTCTTGCACTGCTGGAAAAAGTAAGTGAAAATTTGCATTCAACAGAAGTGCTCCAGCCAGAATTGAGTGGTACGTGATCTATGGCACGATAGCCTGTTCAAGCCTGAAAAAAATGGTACTTAGCCTGTTGCTTGGCAGAAATTTGTACTTATTTCCTATTGCATTCTGATCCATGTTTTAGTGCAAGATATGTGCCAGAGCTTACCTTGTTTGCTCCTTCTAACAGTGTCCCCCTAGCTGAACAGACTAGACACAAACTTAGCTCAATCATGTCATACAGACTCACAATGAAAAGCACATGACATGATTTATCACATGTGACTCCAGTCTGTATCCCAAGGGAAGGTCCACTGACCTCAAGAGAATTCAGGAATGCAGTTCTGTGTATCTGAAAGCTGGCCACTGGGCATATGTCTTAAACTGATATCCATAGCTTAGAGAAACATTAGCTTAGGTTTTTTTCTTTTTTTTTTTTTTGAAACTTGGCTCATTAGGATTGAATTCTCAGTTTTGTCTGACCTAAAGATCTGAAAAGAGGATAGTTTGGGGTTTTAATCAGAGATTTTCTGTGGAAATTGGCACTTCAGCAGCTCTTATGCCAGGGTTCTAATACTACAGTGTAGCAGGTATGTAATCACCTGTGTTAAATTCTGAGGTAAGTCTGTCCCTGTTAGGAAGCAGTGTACAGGACTAGGACATCACTGTACAAAATGCATTGCTAGGCTAAAGTTTAATGAAATTTAATGACAGGGAACAGAACTTCCACTCTTGAGAATCTGAGAGTCTTCTGGTCTTTACCAGCTGAGAGAACTGCCTGCAGATGAAAACTCACTGCATGAAACTCAAGTGGGACCTGTGGGAGGTGGGACCTTCAAACAGTGAGAGATCCTTCTAAGATTTTGCCTGGACTTCTTTCTCTACACTCTAGTGACACAGGAGTTGCCCTAGATATCTTCCTCTGCCTTCATATTTTTATCCTACTCTGGCATGGTTCTTTACTTTACCCTTCCCTGTGTGTAACCTTGAAAGTATACTTTTAATATGCTTGCTTCGTTTCATATCTTGATCCTAGGTTTGCACATCTTGTCTATTCAGACATGTTCTGAGCTATGAGATATCCATAAACACTGGACCTAACTCAAAACAGCCTGCAGGCCCACGGACTAGGTACAGTTGTGGTTTTGGTGCTCAAGAGGGGCAAAACATATTCCAGTTATTGCTACTGAGATTCTGGATCCTTCTTCTTCTGCTTTAACTCCCAGAGAAAGACAGCAATGACTATTTCCACAAATATCCAGTCATTTTGCAGAGTAAACTGGATTATGCCATATCAGCCCTGGAATTAGCTGAGCTGGTTAGAACATGGTCCTCATAATGTCAAGGCTGATCCCTGCACAGGCCATTATATTAAGAGATGGATGTGGTGCTCCTTGTAGGTCCCTTCCAGCTCT
Source organism: Pyrocephalus nanus (assembly GCA_038380795.1). Taxonomy (NCBI): domain Eukaryota; kingdom Metazoa; phylum Chordata; class Aves; order Passeriformes; family Tyrannidae; genus Pyrocephalus; species Pyrocephalus nanus. The sequence continues at coordinate 72,502,011 of CM076263.1, read as the reverse complement.
GAATATGCAGTGATTCCTTCTGGGCTTGCACCTAAATAATCTTTAAACAGCAGCACGTAATAACAACTTGCATTATCAGTTGAGGTCAGACATTCAAAAGCAGCAAAACACAATAATATTTGAAATTGTAATTAAAACAAATTTTAAATTAAAAAAAAAATCTAACTGAAATCAAGCGTGTTAGGAAGGCTGCAATCATTTTAAAAGAGCTGGAGCTTACTGTTTCATATGTTTGCATAAACATTGTTGTTGAGCACTTAGGCAAACTCTGGACAATAAGGTTGTTAATTTTTGGTTATTCTCTAATAAAATGTCCAATGTTTATTCTGCATCTTCCAAAAAACCCAAAAAATCTACAATATACTGGGTCCATTTTTTTTAGCCATTGAAATAATTTGTTTGGATAGTCTTATTGACAGTGCATGTACAGAAGTGAAGATGAATCTTTTCATCATAGAATTGTATTTAATTAAGTGCTTCAACTTTTGGGAACATGGCTGTAAATTAATGTGAGTTATGTTTGCAAAATATGAAACCGTTTGTGTGGGCAGTTTGGGGGTCTAAATATGTCATTTCTGGTTGTTAGAAGTAAAGATAATTTCGGAATTGTAAACTCCAAGGACCCCGGATAGAACTTTCAAGAGAAAGGGAAATGCAGGGTTTTTTTGTTTTGTTTTGGTTTGTATTTTGTTTTTGTTTTGTTTGTTGTTGTTGTTGGGTTTGGGTTTTTGTTGTGTTTTTGTTTGTTTGTTTATGGGGGTTTTGTTTGTTTGTTTTGTTTTGTTTTGTTTACTTCAGAAATTGACATAAATTGGGTTTAATTTTTCATAAGAATGTTTGGAGAGCATTCCATCTGATCTTCTGGAACAGGCAGTAATTGCTGCACGTTTCTGAATACTGTTTCATTGGGGTTAGGAAGTAATTCAGAAGCTGTTTTCTTAAACAAGGGCAAACCCACTGACCTCCATAGAAACATAGTAATTTTCATTAGCTGCATTTACTTTCTCTGAGTATCTGTAAGTAGTGAAACAAAATTGGAAGGAAACTAAAAAAAAAAGGAATTGTAAAATCTTTAAAATATTCAGTATGCCTTGTTATTATTAATTGTAACATTCTAGTCATATACAAGTACCAAAAAACTCAGAGGGGGATAATAGAAAAATACAAGATTGTAAATTAATCCTAAAATGAAATGATGCCATATATCTTGCAGATTGTTGATGTAACACTGTTCAAAATTTTTTATACTGTCAGTCACAGAAGATATTTTAAACATTTTTTTAACAAATCAGTATTGTTACTTTGAAGTGTCATTCTCTGACCAGTATGCACTGAATAATAATACCACTGGAATTAACTAAATTAGATAAATTGTGATCCATTTTTGCCACATAACATAACATCCACTGTTCTTATTTGTATGGAAGTGAAACTGAATTTTTAATATAATAGGAAATACTACTTAAATAGAACAGGCCATATTGCACTAAAGAAAAAAAAGTAGACTTTTATTGTGGTATCAAAAACTCATTTAGAGAGTATGAGTCCTGTACAGTTTAACTAAACAAATTGGTGTGTTTTTGCTGGATAGTAAGAATTTACACAATTTTATACCTGCTGATCATAAATGCTTATTTTTTTTTTTTAACCTGCAAACCTGGTGTTTCAATATATAACTTTCAATGCCACCAATACAGAAAATTCAGGTGTACCAAACTAAGCATGTTCCCAGGTGATCTTTTAGATGCTGTGACCATTGCAGTTGTCCTGGTGGTCATAGCACTGAAGTCCTATCCTTCAAAATACTCTATAATATTTCTGTGAGATGAAATGCTGCTAAATAAGGAGTGTAGACCGGGAAATAAATTCATATTTTCCTATACTTTAATTGTCAGACAATTTTATATCATCCAGATAATTTTTGAAGAAATGTTTCCTGCATTCATATAATTAGCTGATAAGGATGTTCCTGGCTGCATTCAGAAAATCAAATACTGCAGTTACCTTACTGCATGCCTTCCCTTAATGTGCATGGATTTTATAGCAGAAATTCTTTTTTTTTTTTTTTTTTTTTTTTTGGATGGGTTTAACATTTTGCTGCTTTGCACTTTGCTGCTGTTTGTTTTGTTTTTTCTTTCTTTTTTTTTCTTTCTTTTCCCTTGTGTCTGGTGGATTGTTTGTTTTGGGTTTTCTGTTTGTTTGTGTATCTTTTTCTTCCCTACACATGTGCAAGATAAACACAGGCTGGGTGGAAATTGTGGCTATAAAAGTACATCTGTGGTATCACACTAAACTGCCTCCTGAGAAAATTTTCAACACCTTGGAGAAACTACATAGATATTTTTCTGTATTTAATTACTTGTTGGAAAAGGCAACATACATACATAAAACATAGGTACAAATTCATCTACACGAATGGTGTGTAAACTGCTCATGTAGATATACATCATAAAAGTGACTGAAATCACCTTTTGTCTCACAACATCTCTAACAGCATAGATTTAAGGAAGCAAATTAGCGAGTTACTAAGCAGAGTCATCTCTTCTTGAGTGCTTTTTCTTAGTTAATGTAGTATTTCCATATTATTATGCCGTACTTATAAATAATCTGTTGGAAAAATAAGTAGCTAAACAAATTGGAAAAACACTGTAAACATTATTGTTGGGCTAAAATTACTCTGGAAGCTAATACTGTTATGGGCTTCTGCCAGGTTTTGAATTTACATTGAATTGGAAGAGATTTGGCAGATTATGAGGATGAACCTTTTTTTTAGCTTCAGAGATTTCACCAAGCCAGAAAATGGTATTGTAATTTTTGAATTAGGTGCAAGTAAACATCCCAGACCTTGGTATATATATATGTGTGTATATATATATTTATATACACACATATACATTATGTAGATGAGCCAGGGAAATAAATTTTTTTGAGGAACTAGCATCAATTAAAGATATATTTCAAGCAGCAATCTAAATTCAAACCCCGACTTTGAAATCTGCCCGTCAGTATGTGGAGCCCAGCTTGCAAAATACTTCCTATTCTCCTTGAAAAGGAGACATAAAGAAAGGACATTCTCATCCAGCTAACAAGCCTCCCTCTTATGCCTGTTTCTTGGTGTAAGGTCAGGCCTGGTGTCTCCATGATGTGTACAAGAGTGAGCAAGATGGAAAAAAAAATTCTTTTACTGTTTTATTAAGCTACAGACAAATACTTCCCACAAAGCTTATTTTAAACACCGGATAATTCGAGTCAAAATACCACATGTACTAAATGGAGATCTCAGAGTTTTTGCAGCAGTAAAAATTCAAAGCCAAGTAAAGGTAATAACATACCTTTGTGAAGACATATCAGGCTGCATTTGTGACAGTGACCTGTATGCAGGGGTGTATATGGAACATGCACGTCTGTTCTTCAGAAGAAAAGCAAGAAACAAAAGAAACAGTACATTGTTGGCAGAATACAGTCACAGTCATTAAATGAGTGAAGTAAGGAGTGCAGATTCCACCTTGTCCAAAGAGTGGCACAAATAAAGACCCAGCAGGACGTCAACACAATAAAATTTGATGTCATAAAATTGGTGCTGGGAATGCATTCCTGTTGACTGAGCAAGCCCCAGAAGAGAAACCCTGGTGGATGTGCATATAACAATGAAGTCATGAATTTAAGATAAATACAGCAAATTGTAAAAGCAGCTATCCTGATGTACCTCTGCCACTGACTGCAGATCTCTGCTTAAGTGTCCACAGGAGCCTTGAGGATGTTTTTATGACTTCAGTAGGAAAGTATTTGGAACGAAGAGTGAAAGCCCATTTTCACAGCACTAATCCTAAATACAATCATGGAAAAACAAGCATGTTTGCTCTCTGATTGTAATTCAGGGGTACAGGTTACGTCAGCCATTGGTAGCTGCTCTTAGAAATGTTATTTTGTTATTGATCATTGTCTGTTTTATAGGAATTCAATATCTTGTTCCTCCCAATTTAAGTTTACTTATCCAAATGCTGGATAACTTCATCGATTCTAATCTGAAGCTCTGACCAGGATCTTCTTAAACAGGCAGCTTGCTTTAGGTATTAAGCACTAGGGATTTAATTTCTTCTGCAAACACTGTCCAAACTGTAGCATATTTAATGTAACCAGTGGACACCACTGAGTTAGCTTGAGTAACATAACTTCATTATTTTTCTAAACATTTATTATAATCAGTATAAGGGTCTGATATTGGACAAATTCTCAATACAAGTCAAGTAATTCTCTGTACCAGTGAAATAAGTGGGATTATTCCATGAAACTCACAGTAATTTCAAATGGTACAAAACTGACCTTTATAAATGAACTGACTTTTTCTGAAGTAGATGGTTAAAGATTTAGGAGCTGGTTCCAGGCTGTCACTGAGCTGCCTATACCATCTTGTGACTCATCATTGCAGTATCACCATGTTCAAAACACTGCTTTTGAAGTCATTATTCTGTACTCTGTGTTCAACATGTGTCCTCTTCTTCAGGTGATGCAGCACTTTCAGAAAAGCAATTAATTGCTGAGGACTGATAGGCAATTCAAAGATGTCCACAGGGACACTGTATCAAAGACACTGGGAGCTCTAAAATTAACATCAAAGTTATTATACCCAAAAGAAAAACTTGTACCTACACTATTGCTCTCACAGCTGCAAACCTTTTCATTTAGAACACTTTGTGTATCTCATGACTGTGTTGTTCAAAGTTTTTCTGGAAGTTTGTTTATTTTTCCCCATGGAAGCAAGTGATTATTAGAAGACCAAAAAAAAAAAAAAAGTCATTTAGATGAGCATATCTGCAGAATTCTGGTTGGATGTGACCCAGAAGCTGCTGAGTAATAGGTATTTGTGTCTAAGCAACAACTGAAACTCACCACTACCATGCTCTGCAAGCCTGCAAATAATGGTTCCATTTGATGAATTATAGAATTATCCATTCTTGTTATCATCTAGTAAAAATCTAATTCAAAATGCTTCAGAGAATGGAAATCCAGGCATTCAGGCTTACTGTTGTCAATCAAATGTCATCTGGGACTATTTATCAGAGCAAAAAGAGGAGAACACAAAAAATAATCTTTGGACAGTTGTCAAATTTTATTCTTTTGATTCTTTCACACACCATAGTTAATCACAAGCTCTAAAAAGTCCTTTACTCAGGAAAACAAAACTGATCACAGATCCTGTGACTACGAATACAATTTTAATGATTGCACAAAAGATTAAACCCAGAAAAGATCTTTGTTTCAAAACAACTGAAAAAAGCCCCACCAGCCACGTCCCCCCCCACAGCCCCTGTTTTTTTGAACCAACACTGCTGCATGGATTGTCTCTTTTGTTCAAATTCCTTCTGTTTAGTGTCTCTGTAGAGGCCTTTTGCTTTTATAGTAACCAGTCCTCTTTAAAACAGTCTAGAAAAGTTCTTTAATAGTTTGGGGTGAAAGAAAGTCAAGCTGTTTTCACAGCACAGTCCCTGTCTTGTAAAGGTGGCCTAGTAAGGTTCTCAGGAAAACAATATCAGTTGGTTCTGAGTTTTGCTTTTTAGGTAAAATGAGAGAGCTGATGCAAAATACTGAAAGAAGAGATAGTTTGGGATTCTTCTAGAGGAATAAAGCTCAGAAAAGGGTTTGGATTCAGAAAAATATGTGTTAAACATAACCCAAAATTGGAGTTCAGTATTTCAGTGCTGAGTGGACAAAACCTGGACAAAATCCTACTGGTGACTGTAGTAGATTAAAGAAAAGACTGATACCAACAACAAGACAAAGGACATATCTTTAAAGTGTCTGATTCTATAGATTTTGATGCAAAAAATGCATCAAATTCAAAAATATTAGTAGTTATAACATTTTCCTGGTAGCCATATCCAGAAGGTCTGTATTTACCACCACATACCAGTTACTTTTTATCTTCCTATTTTAATTTAATCACAATTCCAAGTCCTGTGTTATGTCCTTAGTGGGTGGCACCTATTGTGTTTAGATGTGATATGGATGTGAATTGTATATGTTTGAGTTCTTCCATTTTCAGTGAAATGTGAAGAATAATAATTTAAATGAAATTAGCAAAAGCATGCACGTTTGGAAGAGTTTTTTCAACCACATTCACAATAGCATTATTCTCTTTGGAGGCTGAAGAGAGTGGCTAGCTTCATGCTGTGCTTTGTTGGGTAAATATTTTTCTGGCTCAGTGCAAAGGACTCACATGCAAAAAAAGAAATGTTGTAACTCCCTTCATTTTTACCACACAAAATTTCTGTGTGTTTTTGATTAAAAAAACAACAACAACAACAAAATTGTTGCTGCTTTTAAGCTGTGGTAGCATATTGTTTACATTCTGAAATAACAGCTAAGCTGGACAATAATTTCTTCTTGCTGTATGCACAACACACAGCAAGAAGATTTAAAAAATGGTCAGTGTAGATCACTGTTGAACGCCAGCATAAAGTGATTAATTATCTACAGGGAAGATTTTCAAAATCACTAAAGTACCCAGAGAAGCAATTGAACTGAAAGTTAATGGCATTTCTGTTCCTACGTCTCTTGGGTGTTTTTGAACATCCAGTTTCTACATGAATGTACTACAAACGACGCTGTTGGAATACCTGGCAAGATCTGTGTGTTTTCTATTTCTCCCTTTTAGTGCTCAATGATTCTTGTGGTCAATATTTGCCTTCCAAAAAAGTGTACAGTTTAAAAGTCGGTAAACTTGGCTTATTATATTGTTTTGCTATCCCTTAATTAACTTGTGGATCTAATGTTCTGGACATACCTTGAAATTATCCGTAGGATATTGTTGTTTGTTTGTTCTTTTGTTTGTTGTTTTTTTTTCTGATGAGATTCTGAGCTCTGTTTATCTTGGCTGGATTCTTTGCCACTAAGAGAGATTTTTCTTGTGGTATTTTGTATTCTTTATGAAATGCCGCTCAAGATTCTGATCTCTCAAGGCTAGAGATTTGGCCATCAAGCCTGTATCTTGTAAAACCAGTGAAGAGCTTCAAAGCCAATACATAAATCTTGTGAGGATATTAGTCTTGGGTGCATGTAGATTGCTTCTCTAACTAGACAACATCCCAGTTTCCAGGAAAACTGATATTGATCTGATGGCTGTTGGGTTTTTTGGCTTTAAATGTTTTATTAGTTTTTATGTATTTCCAGTGGCTATGCATTGGACCTGTACTAGGGAATTCTAGGGGTAATAAAATAAATGAATGGTCCCCCTTGATTGTAATACCAGAAGGAGTAATAATTTTTATCTACATAGTACCTTAAAGAGAAATTTGGTCCAAGAAAAGCCAATACTGAAATGTGACCTAAACACTCACCTCTTCAGAATGTCTGATTTAACTGCTTGATCAGCCTCCCCGTACATTTGCTAAATGGACTGACAGTTACGTGACAAGATAGACCTGGACTGCCTATCCATCTGAATATTTAATATTTTGAGGTGTGGAGCTCCTCCAACAGGAAACATAGACTGCTATTTTTTTTTCTGTTTCCTCCCCTGTTTCCTTTTATGTCTTCTCAGCTAGATCTGTTTTGAAACACAGAAAGAAGCGTCTGATTTAGCTCATGTTTCTGACTGTAACAAATTCAAATGCAAACACAATTATGTCTTTTTTGTGAAAATTCTCTGTCAAAAAATCCGTTGCTACCATTCCCGAATCTCTGGAATTTGACATAGCATAGTGGAAAACAAATAATTAAAGTTGTTTCATTTGACTTAATTGGCTTTGTTGCTCATCTTTGGTAGATCATTTAATGAAGCCAGCAAAATTAATTTTTGGTTACATATGCTTTGTGACAGTATTAAACATAAAACTGAATGTTTGAACAGATATTGAAAATTAAAATTTAAAAGTGAAGCATAGAAAACAGTTGCTTGTGGGCAGTTTTGTCAGTGTAATGACAAGAAATAAAATTTGCTGTCATACATTTGCTTCAAGCAGCCTGGCTTTGACAGTAAATGAATGCAAGATCATGCAATGGTCTAATTTCATTATTAAATAAACAGTAAACATGAGTTTCACATATACTGCAGTATTGCTCCACTGACATGTATTTTTAACACTTTTTTTTCAGTGCAATGAGGTGGAGTTTCTTTTTGTTTAATGTAATGGTTTCATTGGCAATCATAGGACATCTAGTTAAAGAGGAATATAAAATTGTTGATCCTTAATTACACCACCAGATAATTTTTATTTTCTGTTGAACACATGAGAAAGACATTTAATATTTATTTTGGTCATCACTATTTGCTATGTGACTTATTTCTTGTGCATCATATGAATTCTGAACTTTATTAATTCTTTTTTTTTTTTTTTCTGTTGTTATTAGTTTTCTTGGTTTTGTGGGGCCTAATTTTCATTTATTTATTTATTTTTATTATTGTTGCTGCTTTTGTTGTTTTCTCCAGGGTGGTTATCAGCATATTCTCTAATTACTTAACAAGCACTAATGAACTCATCTTCCCAATCATCCTCTGAAAGTAGAACTGGTAGGTCTCAGTTTTTCACAGACAGAGAATCCTAGTTCAGTGAGAGAAAAAGTGACATTTTAAAGCTGTCAGGGATGCCAAGTAGTTCAATGTTGGGTACCAAATCCAACAGTGCTATTTTAGGCCAGTGCTATTTTAAGTAATTTTTAATGCTGGGCATGTGGGTAATTTGTGCATGATTAAAGGTGATGGAGTGTTCTGTGGGTGTACCAGCTGAAGGAGAAAGATGACACCATTTTCAGGAGGGGCCCTTGTCCTTCTCACTCTAAGGGTGGATGGAATCTCTTTGAAGCAACTAAAGCAGAGTAAATGTTGAACAAACACCTTCAGCATCTCTGCTTTTCACTGTGCTACACATCTGACATAACCGTTTCTTAGAGCAATTTTTCTGAGTAATTCTGGGCTCCCTGAAAGAGTTCTCACACTGGGGCATTTTCCATACCTTTATTTTGGAGTTTGCCCTGTACAATTCTTACCTGTAGGCAAATGGAACCTCTTTTGAAATACTGCTAATTGCTTCAAAATTCCTCCTTTGAGACAGTAAATATCTCTGTTCTCTTACGTCTTTTCACATAACCATCCTGTTTACAAAAGTAAAAAGATTTTTTCTCCCCCTATCTTTAAAATATAACTAATATTTTTAAATATTATATTTTTTAAAATATAACTAATATGTTTCCAGAGTAGCGAGTCTGTGAATAATCATGGTCATTTTCCTAGCACTAAGTCCGACAGTCCAACAGCTAGACTTCTTATGTTTGCAAGAATAGCTAAGTTTATGTAACTAAAGACCTAGTGGCACTTTATTATGACAGATCAGTTGTTCATAAAAAAGTTATTTCTGTAATTCACCCAGGGAGGGCAATGAAACCCTTTTTCTGTAAGAGGTTTTTCATTTCTGGATGTGTAAATGTATTGATTTGGTCTACAGTCCCAGTGTGCATATGGCTGGATTTACTAATCAGACAAGCAAAAAAGGAATAGTTGCTTTGGAACTAGAAACTGACAAAGTTTCCCAATCACAAAATATAGTTACAAAATACCAGAAGAGATGGAGTGCTGTTAACATCCAATTCTTTTTTCCCCTGCTTTGGTAACTTTTCATTTACATATTTATTAACTTCTGCTAGATCAAGTATTTGTTACAATGATAGGCACAGAAAATAAATTAATTGTAATTAGTTTTATTGCAATGAATAATAAATGATTTTTTTTTGATAAAGCACTTATTATAGAGTAGTCTTATTACTACTGTCCCAGTTTAAATGGGACAAGGGTCTTCTGCTGAGGATGGATTAGGAGGAAAAGACCCAAACTTCTTTTCTAAGCAATTATTAATCCAAAACCAAGAGGCTTTGACTGAAGGGAAAAAACCCACAAATTATGGAAAAGGGAAAACAAAATAACAGCCCTTTATTAAAAGGTATGTTTGTATTAACAAGAACACAAAAAAAACCCCAAGTAAACAACCAAGCAATACTACTATACCCACCAATAATCCCCTTCAAGAACAAAACCGATAGCCCGGCAAAAGGAAAATTTAAATAGTTCAATTTTTAGCACCCTTTGGTGTAATTCCAACCACAGTCAGCAGGGGGCGCCGTCGGGTCACTGGAGATGTAAAACTTGTAATGTCCTGTACCATTCACCAGGTGGCGCTGTTGGGTCGTTGGAAGTGCAGAACCTGTAGTGTCCTATGGTAGTCACCAGGTGGCGCTGTTGGATCACTACAGGAGCAGAGCTTGTCACCAGTGCCTGTCACCAGGCAGCGCTGTGGGATCCCTGGTCACTGCCACATGGGATGGGGGAAAAAAAAAACAACACCCCCCAAGGTATATCGGAGAAAAAACAACAAGAAAACTTGATTCCTCTTCCCGAGGAAAAGGAGGGGGGGGGGTGTGAAGAGGAAGGGGGAAGCGAAAAAAGAACAACACCGATAACACAGAAAGTTCTCTCAATGGAAGAAAAACTCACGAACTCCGGGGGGGCCCTGGCGAGCAGGAATAGCTGGGAAAAAAAAAACAGCAGCAGCCAAAAAAACAAAACTTCCCTCCGACAGGGAAAACAACAAAAAAAAAAACAAACCCAAAAGAGCCAGCGTCTACAGCTCACAGCAGCCTCTCCTCCTCCCCGCGAGCCCACCCACTCCCCCCCCACCTCCTTCCAGCCCCACACACCAGCCCCCACTCCTCCCCCTTCGTTGCTAGGCAACTAATGTTCGGCCATTAGCGCTGTGGCTAGTTCTTTTGTTTTCACCTGACTGGGTGTGCTGAGCACACACACACACACAGGGGGAGGGGAAGGGAAGAAAAATTCCTTGCTGAAGTCAGAACTATGACAACTACATAGTTTTATTCAGGCATCAAAGTTTGCATTTTTAATTTTGAGAATATTTGTACTGTGTTAATTTGAAGTATCCTGCATTCTTAGGAACTCTCTCAGTTTTCTCTGCTTGATGATGAACAGGCCCATCTCCCTCAGCCTTTCCTCGTAAAAGAGATGGTCTAGTTCTTTGTCACTCCTGGAGCTCCATGTCTCTCTCGTCCTGAGGAGCCTGGAGCTGGGCATAGCACTCAGGATGTGGCCTCACCAGGGCTGAGAAGAGGGTTGGGATCACCTCTCTGATGAGTTGTCTAAACTTCTATTTGCCAGGTTATCTATGAGGACGTTGCAGAAGACAGTGTCAAAAGCCTTCCTAACTTTGAGGTAAGCAACACACTTTTTACCCTCATCTACCCAGCTCTACACCTCAGTGTAGGAGTCTGCAAATTTGGTTAAACTTGATTTCCTCCTTATGTATCCGTGCTGACTACTCCCAGTCATCATTCACATATGTGGACAGGTTTTTCAGGATTAGCTGCTCCATCACCTCCATAAAGACTGATGTGAGGCTCATTTGTTGTTCCTCAGACCTTCCTTCATTCATTCCTTGGAGACAGGAGACTTCCATCCCTCAGAGACCTTTGTCAATTGACATCACCTCTCAAACAAAACTGAGAGTGGCCTCACAGCCCAACCAGCTCCCTCAGCACTCATGCCCATGGAGCTGAGCAAGCTGTTTGCTTAAGTGCTCTCAAACCTGGTCCTCCTGTGCTGAGGGTGTGTCTGCCTTCCTCCAGACACTCCCCCTGATCTCAGGACCTATGGATACATCAAGGCCAACATTACTGGAAATGACTGAGGCAAAGACAGCATTGAGAACTTTGATCTTCCTCGTGCAATTTGTCACCAGGTCCCCAGCCTCCCTCAGCAATGGGCACAAGTTTTCCCTTGTCTTCATTCCTGTACATGTTGTAGTATTCTTCCTTACCACCTTTGACAGCCCTTGCCAGATTCAATCGCAGGTGTTGACTGGCTTTCCTATGCCCATTCCTGCAAAACTGAACATAGCAGCACTATACTTCCTCTGGGTTATCTGTCTCTCCTTCCACCTCTTTTACACTTTCTTTTTGTGTCAGCTCAATCAAGAAGGTCCTTGCTCCTCCATATGGGCCTCCTGCCACCTCTGCTTATTTCCTGCTTGTTGGGATGGACCTTTTTGAGACTAAAGGAGATTATCCATCATCTTTCCTGGACTCTTGTCTCTAGGGCCATATCCCATGATATGATAGGAGTTCTGAAGAAGGTAAGCTCTCCTTTCCTGAAATCCAGGATGTGACCCTGTTTTTTGCCCTCCCCTCTTGTCTCTAGACCCTGAACTCCACCATCCATCCACAAGGGACCATGACTGCTCACAACTTTTGCATCCATGGGGAGTTTTTTTTGTTTCTAAGTGTGAAGTCCACTTTTCGCTGTTGTCTCCTCAATCACCCGCGCCAAAGAAGCTTTTCTCAATGCCCTTCAGAAATGTCTTAGATTGTTTGTGCCTTGCTGTGCTGCCTTTCCAGCAAATATTGGGGCGATTGAAGTCCTGCCTGTGGATGTGAAGCTTCTTGCACACGTTTCAGAAAGGCCTCCTCTTCTACCTGTCAGAAACTCTGCATCAGATACCACCATAACAACATCTGTGCTGGTCTGCCACACATTTCTCTCTCCTGCTGCTAATTTCCCATCCCAGCACGTCTTTTGGACTCCAGCTTTAGGTGGTAACCTTTGTCTCCTTCCACACACCGTAAGGAGTTACACTGATATAGACTTCACACAGACAATTGTATGTTCACAGTAATTTTAACAACTGGGAAAAATTCCAGGATCAGGAATTGAACAGTGCTGTTGGATTGCACTCATCTCGCAGCATGCATGTGATCTTAACCTGTTGTGTTCACTGAGATATTTGATTATGGCTATTCTAGACTACTGCACACTAAAGTTTCCTGGCACTCACATCTAAGGATTAGTGGCAGCTTACTGACTTTCAGCACTATATGTTTTTTGAACATAAATAACTTAATATACAAATATATGTAATATATACTATGTGAAGTGTGAATAATTCTGACCTGCTCTGAGTAGTGATGGAAGAGTGTGTGTCAGATTACTTAGCAAGTTTTTAATTTAAATATGAAAGAAAAAATATACATAAAAACTTTAAAATGTTGCAAGCCTCTATTTTTTCCCCTTTTCCCTCTTTTCCACTGATTTTAACTTTAGGTCAAAGGTGAAGTTCAAATTACTGAAATGAATGGAAAAAGACACTTTTAATTTTTAGACTTAAAAATTACAAAATTTGGACCTGGATTACATCTATTTTTTTCTACTTGAAACACCTCAAGATTTCAGAGGCTGAACTTATGAGCAGAAACATTATTACTCAGATAATCAAAATCTTTGTATTCAGTCCAGAATTTTTGTAAAGGGTTGTATGACTTCAGAATGTAACTATGCACATGGATCAGAGAGTTTTTATTTAATGTATTCTTTGTCTACATTCATCTATTCAAGAAAATGAAATGTCACTCTTGAATCACTTCAGTAGCTCTATATAAAATTAAAACAAAATTACTTAGGGAAAAAGATTTACTCATCTATATTCTTCTTTTTACTTTGTCTTATTAAACAGCTAAGTCATTTTTGTTGAGCCTTTTTTACTGACAATCATTTTCTCTCTCTCTCTTTCTGCTCTCTCCTCCTCCCCCACAGGTACAAAACACCTTTTTTTTAACTTTTTTTTTTTTTCCTACAGATGAAAAAATCTGTCTGGTAAATAGTAAAATGACAATTAAATGGTTTGATTTAAAATTCTTTTTTATATAATTAAATTTTATATAATTAAATAAAATAAATAAAATAAAATTATATAATTAAATATGAATGTTTAATCATACAAAATACTGGCAATGAACTTAAAAGAAGTGTGATTTTTGATATACTGAAGGAAGTGACTGTATTTTCAGATAATTCATTAAATTTTTGAATATGCTTGAGTTTGTTGGTGGGCTGAAAGGATCAAATTGCAAACAGTGAAAATAATAGTAGTATACTTTATTCTGTGCTTTCTGAGCAACAGGTAGGCATTTCAATTGTGTATAACAAGATTTTAATTTCTTCTGTAATAATACAGTTAATCATTCCCATTGTATTCATTAGGTGAGACAAGGTGAAATGTATAATCCTAAACAGAGTGCTGATACAAAGCCTGTTCATCACTTACATATAAAATTGAACTGGAACAGCTTTCCCATGCAGTTTTAAGTCCTTCCACCTCACCATCCTGATTCTTGATTTAAGTGGAGCTTTGTGAAATCCCCACCTTTGTCCTGCTCTTGGAGTAAATAATAAAGCCTGAGAAGATTTGGGGTCAAGTGTTTGCAGTATAAGACAGTTTGGAGATGTCCTGACTTCCATGCCTTACATCTAATCTCTGTAGCCCAGTGAATGCTTAATTACTTTCTCTTTCTCTTGCATGTGAGAAAACACATTGGCTTTATGTGTATGCAGAATTGAAGTAATATGAAATGCTGGAGTCACCTGATTTCTTTTTGTTGTCTTAGCAGCTTTCCCTGGGCAATAAATCCTCTCTCTGCATTTAAAGTTTGCTCTGCCTGTGAATATTTCCTTGGTTTTTCCAGTGTATGAATATTTCATGTAGTCTAATTTCAGTGACAAAAAATTGATTTTATTTCTTGCAGATAAACTGAAAGAGTTCTTTGATTTCTAGAGGTCATGTAGTTTTAGAGTTCTATTGTAATAATAGGGGATCATTACAGGTAGGCTTTTATTCAGAATCATCCTTTACATCTATTTTATGCGTGCATTTTATCCTGCTGTTTTTACATATTTCCAAAAAGAAAACAACAAGGAAGTATATAGCCAGGAACAGGCAAAAGTGTAACACAAACAAATTCAATATAATCGATTAGAAATGTATTTTCTTTTTTTTCCTTTTTTAATCCTCCATAAAAAATAATATCTGCAAATAATTCACGTTACACAGCATTGCACTTTTTCTGTAGTAATTTTAGTAGCATATAATAAATAGTTTTAAAAGGGTTATTTTCTTAACAATGTAACTTCTTAGATTGCCTTCATTTTCTAATTTGTGATAGTACAGCTTAAGGAACAACTAACCACACATGAATGATAGGCTTGTGAAGTTAATATTATTACAGCAATTAAGTACTTTGATCTGGACTAGAACATGCTAAGAAAATAATTAGATGGATTTGCTATGCATAAAGAACATAAAAACCGTTTGTATATGATTCTAAGTAGGCAAACATTAATTGGAAGCAGAGTATAGCCTTGGGGTATTGCAAGAAGGCTCTGATTTCAAGCAAATTATGTTCTTGCTTCCTTTTACTACCACTTTTCCTTTGAAAAGGAATTTTCCCTTAAAAAGAACCAAAATATAAAGCTTTTAAAGGCTAACTGCTTTTCAGCTTTTAAAGACTAACGATTTTTTTGAGCTTTTAAAGACTCGTCACTCCCAGTGTCCCCCAGGACAGAATGTCCAGCATAGGGCTGGTTAAACACGTCATACAACGTGTATGTTTTAAAGAATATCTTTTTAGAGTATAAGGATACTGTACATTGTAGTCCTTAAACACGACAGCTCTGGAGGGAGTGTTCCTTAGCATTCTGGCAAAATAGGATTTACAGCTCAAAACTACTCCACTTTTTTATGCAGGCCAAAGGTGGAATGCTCACAAGATCATAAAATAAGCAGAGAGAAGAAGATATCTGAATGTGAGCAGGGAAGATATGTTTCACACTATGCAAAAATTCTGGTGGCTTTCTAATACTTAAAACTTACCCCTGGTACAGCTGTAGTCTTTCACAGAGACTAAGAGTTTGATCTGCTTCAGTTTGGTAACTGGCACGAGCTTTGTATTTGCATTTCAGGACAATTTAAAATGTGCACCAAGTGCAGAACCTGGATCTGTTTCTCCTCTGAGGAAGCAGATGGCAGTGCAGGGAGAAAAGGTGCAGATTGTCTCTCTGTGTGTGGGATCAAACCTGGTGGCACCCCAGCATTGTCTGAAGTCTGTGGGACTTGCAGCAAACTGCAGCCTAGGTCAGTTTAAGGCAACCCTTTCACAAATGGTTCCACTAATCATAGGAGTGTTGGTAAACCACATGTCATCACCAGCAAACTTGTATTTCACTGAGAGCAAACCCAGCTGAGCAGAGAAAGATCATCAGTGGTATAAGAACTGAAGGTTTTGACAGTTAAAGAGGAGGTAATTATAAATAAAAGCAGGCTTGGTTATTACCTAGTCTGGCCCTGAGGGCAATAATGGCCCAAGCAAACAAACAAACAAGCAAACAGAAGTCTCTGCAGCCTGGCATCGAGACAGGCATGAATGCAGCCAGCAAACATTTGCAGCCCTGCAGTATTGTTGCCCCAGGCAACCAGCTGTTCCTGGAAAACATCAGCAGCCCTGTCCACCACACAGCCAAATAACCTGTGGGATGGCATTGTCTCTCCTTCTACATTTACACATACATTATTTGGAGCAGGATTAAAAAGTACACGTCCTCAAGGACAATTGTTAGTTTTAGTAATTGATAGTTTGTGTTCATTCGGGAAAAATATTTCATAGACTAGGACAAAGATTATTATTGTGCTACAGTTTAATTTAGCTGAGATAAAATAATTTTTTGGATAAAAGACAGAAAAAGTTTCATTTTGAAATGAAGAAGCTGTCATCCTATTCTTAGACACTCTTCTTCCCCCTTTGAATCATCTCTGAATGCTGAATACTGAATTAGCACAAAGATGGTATTAGAATTGATATAGGAAAAATAGTGATAAGTACTGTCAGCTGCTTTTGTCACCTTTGCATGGTACTCCAGAACACACAGGAAGCAACACCACTGACAAATGGCTGATGATGGAATGATTTAAATTCATGACTTCTGGTTTTAGCATGTTTAAACTGTAGGGTACCAGCTGAAGTGTGTTCCTTTTCTCTGAGTGATCAAATAGTGACTGTTTCCAGACAATGATCAGAAGGGATTGTGATCCAGCCCTTTCCCTGTGCAAAGATTTTTTTTTTTTTTTTTGTGAAGAAGGAGCAATTGTAAGTCAAATGATTTAAATTTGAAAAAAATATTATGTAATTATGCTAAAAAAATAATTTTTCAGTTTCAGAAAGTCCCTTTGGACCTTTTGTCAGGCAGTGCAATTTCTGGAGCAGGAATAGACACTTTTCATGAACAGTGTTTTGTTTTGTTAAAAGTCATATTTTCTGTCTGAAAGACATAGAAATACTTGCAATGCACTCAAATCCAAAGAAAGGCAGTTGATGAAGAAGGAAATAATAGTGTAATAATTTTGTTCTAATGAATTGCAAAGGACTTTTGAAAGTTTATTATTATTATTGTAATTCTCTGTCTGCTGTTTGCTGTTGTCATTCATGGTGCAGGGCCCAAGATTCAAATATAAGTCCTGTAGGTCATCCACTAAGTAAAACATCTAGCCTTACTGAGGTTCTTTATGTACAGTAATTGCAGCAAAATTCAATCTTGACTTATTGGAATACAATTTCCCTTGATTATAGTAAGACCCGTGTCTTTATCTGCAATTCTGAGCTGAGTCAGGTGTCCATTGAAAAAACTTGTAATTACCTTCCATACATCTACAGAACTATCAGTCTGTGACCATAATTTTATTTCAGCATCTGACAAAGGCAAGAAACAGAGCATTATAAGTAGCTGCATTCTATTTTCTGGAAACAGATTTCGATTTCTTAGAACACTCAGCATACTGGTTTTGGCTGGGATAGAGTTAATTTTCTTCACAGTGGGTTCTAAGCTTTGGATTTGTGACCAAAACAGCGCTGGGATATTTTTGTTATTGCAGAACAGTGCTTGCACAGCACCAAGCCCTTTTTTATTCTTCTCATGCTGCCCTAACAATGAACATGCTGGGGTTGGGCAAAAAAGCTGTGAGGGGACAGAATCAGCACAGCAGATCCCAGCTTCCCAAAGGGACATCCTATTCCATAAGGTGTCACACTCAGCAACAAAAGGTGGAGGGAAAGAAAGAAATGCCTTTGAACTTAAAGACATTTGTCTTCTAGAGTAATGAGCATGATGGAGCCCTCTCTTCCTTGAAACAGCTAAACATCTGCTGTCTGATTAGAAGAGTGAGTGAATTCCTTATTTACTTTGCTCATGTGTGCAGTTTTTGCTTTACCTGCTAAAGTCTTTACCTCAGTCCACAAGTTTTCTCACTTTTACCCTTCTGGTTTTCACTCCTGTTCCAGCGGGGAAGAGCGGAGAGAGGGGAGAGAGCAGCTCTGTGGGTTTCAGCTGTCCTCTCTGGTTAAATGACAGCACAGGTAACTGAATGTATGTACAAAGCTCTTTTTTTGTTTGTTTGTTTGGTTTTTTTTCCCCATGTGCAGTCATTGCAATCCAATTTTATGGAACTTGGTTTTTTTGGTATGTCAGGGAAGCCAGCCATGATAGAATCCATAACTGCATACACATATTTTCTCACAGGAAACACCGATATATTTGATAAAGGAACTTTTGGTCCAAACAGCAAGAAAAAGTGGTGTCAGTCTTGTTACATAAATATTGACTCCCCACTCCCTTAGCCCTCATTGAATAAGCTTGGAAACTCTTTCCAGAAGTAGTTATATATTTTGACAAAAGGCACAAAGTAGACTGCCTGTTAAAGAAAAATAAAAACATTTGGTTTCTGCGTTGTTTTTTTGAGTGTATATCCTATTCTTAAACCTTCCACATCCCTGATCACAACTCCTTGAAACACCAGAGTATTTTCTGGATATATTTTGCCAGTGCTTTGATTTGTTTATTGTGAAAGCCATGTGCATCAAAGCAATGTATAGCAGTTGGTTCAGCAGCAGAAGAAATTAACCAAGACACAAGGTCAATAAAGAACCTAGGACAAAGCCCTAATGCTGATATAAATGCTATCTATAAATGGCTTACTTAATTATTCAGTGATATACAGCTTTCTTTATTGGAAAACACAGAAGTTGCTTAATAGCACATTGCATCAAAACACAATGGTTCAGAGCACAGAGTTGGACTAACGTCAGAATATAAATGTAACATATGTGTTTTATTGGCATCTACCCTGGAAGGATTATTGGTGTACAAAGATAAAGGCATAAATTTGGCCAGAGAACAAAGAATTTTAATCCTTTTGGGATATTGTAAGTATGCAGAGGAAAAGCTGGTGTTAACTGGGATAGGAACAAAGAGTACTGTATTATTTCCTTTCAAAGCTCAATTTATATGAAGAAATAATAAGACATCTGATCTCATATCTGACAGAATTAATTATTTTGGAAAATGCTTATTGCATAAAAATGGTGCTGGTTACAGCGTAGCATATAAAAGTGCAAGAAGTAACCATGACAATTAGAAACATGAAGATAATTAGATGTGCAAAACGTTTTGCTTCAAAAGTAGAATGAAGTAGAGCCCAGGTAATCAGCAAGTTTTTTACTGGATCGCTGATTAGCAAAATGGATACATATGAACAGAGAGAAGAAAACATAGAATTATATAATATTATATTTACCTTTTGCTTTTTCCTTCCTCATCATGAGAATTACTGGAGAAAATGATTGCCTATGGCAATGGATAAGAGAGGTGTGACTGTCAAGTATGGAAAACTTCAAGTAAATATAGGAAGTTTGTACTGGGGAACTCCTGTGATAGTTTGTGTTAAGATGCAGTGCTTAAGGCATTAACAAGACTGCTGACAAGAAACTCCTAAGAGAAGTTCTGCATTCAGTGCCAAAGGAACACTCCATACCCTTAAATATAACTTCTGAAATTCAATGAGCTTTTAAAATACTTTGATTACACTTGATTCTAGTAGTCAAGAATGGACAAAAAGGTCGTTTTTAAAAGCTTGCGGTTCAGCTGCAAAACTTACTGCTCCCAAATATTTTTAGGTTGGAGCTCTTTATGCTGTTCACACACGGAGGGTGGTTGAGCACCAGGACAGGCTCTGCAGGGAAGTGGCCACAGCACCAAGCCTGTCTGAGTTCAAGAAGTATTTGTATCACATTCCCAGGCACAGGGTGTGACTCTTGGGGTGTCCTGGGTAGGGGCAGGAGCTGGACCTGATGATCCTGATGAGTCCCTTCCGACTCAGCAACATTCTGTGATTCTAAGGAATGTATAGAGTGTTGTATAAAAAAGGTTAAATATAGGAAATTAAAAGAAAAATGTATGATTTCATAACAGGAACTAATAATTTTATTTCTCTGTCTTAAGAAGAAACTTTAGCAATTGTCCTTGTGGGACTTGTGTACATTTCTCTGAAGAAAATATTCTGTGGAGACACTGACTTGAAAAAGGTCTTGGCAATGTGATATTTACTTTTCTCATATGCTCTTAACCCTTAAAAATAACTTTAAGAAAATATTTTGTCCTCATTATTTAAAGTTTTAATTCAGCTCCCTAAGCTTGACATATAAAGTGTTTCAGATATGTTTCAGAAGACAAGGTGCTTTTTTCTGTTATGGATTTCATGTTTGTATTACCAGTGAAAATAATCAATTCAGTTTGTTCCCAGAAAGTGAACTGGAACACAAGCTTTGTTTTGAAATCTTAATTTATCAAATGTGAACTTGATGGATCACAAATGAAATCATTACTTCTGTGCTCTGAAAAGTGAACTATAAGTGAGATAAGTCAAGGTCAGGTAAAATCCACCATAAAATGGTGATGTAAATCAGGGCATGGAGAAACACTGACACATACTTTAGAATCAATAATTAGATATTTTAGAAGGCAATTTACTACTGTGTATTAATTGAATAGTTATTCCAAAATACATTATAATCCCTGACAGGTTAAATTGATTATAATCACTCTTAGTTTAAACGTGAAGGGAGCATGCTTATAAAGTGAGGTAAAGCTGAGCCCTGATATGATCAAATTTGGTTTGTTCCTTTAAATTATTTTTTTTTGCATATGCAGCTGGGATATACAAAATTAGACTTTGCCAGTGTCAATCATAGTTAAATGCATGTAAGGCTATTTTTGGGCTTTCAGTGCAAAATGCCTCAGTGGCATTTTGCCTCATAATGCCTCAATTATTTCTTTCAGTTCTGCATTTACAAATACAAAATAAACTAATACACTGTTAAAAAACCCAAACAACAACAACAACAAAAGCCCCCCCCAAAAAAAAAAAAAAAGAAAAGTTTAAATTACATATTTCCAAGCTGAAACCTTTTATTCTCATTTTCAGGCCAGTGTAATTTTTGCAGCAGATTTGCAAAGTATTGAAAATAAGATTTTTAATGGAAAGGCTCAGGGGCCCTTCACTGCAGTAATGTGAGCAGGAGAACCATAGCCTAATGCCTGTTTGACTATCATGGGTTTTGCAGTGGTTTGTTTGGTGTTCTATTGTATTTAAAACGTTTCTTCCCAAACTGATTTCAAACACTGCAATATCATATTTTTACCAAGTGAATGCAAAAATCTATTTTAAAAAAAATCAATTTATTTTATTAATTTCTTTTGCTGATACCCATAAATCAGATGTGCTCCAAGCCAGGACAACACTGGATTGAATTTGTATTCAAACTCTGAAGACCTGCTTCACTCCAGTCTAATGCCAAACCATGACTGCAGGAGTTAGTCACATAGAAAATAGAGAAAAAGAAATGTCAACCTGCAAAAGATCATCTCAACTACAGAGCCTAAGTGGACCATTATTGTACAGAGCGATTCACTAAGACCGTATGTGAGATGGATTGTGCATTCTTAGTGCAAATTTTGAGCAGTGTTTAGAAATTAAACATTTTTTTTGTACCTCAGTGAGAAAAACCTTTCTTAGATCTGAAACAATTTTAGAAATGCAAACACAGCAATTGTGCATTACAGTCACCAAGGTCACAAGACCATTTTTATCTCCCAGTAGCACAGTCTGATAAATGTAGTGTAAGGCCTCCTGTTCGTATTCTGGTGCCCTCCACTGTGTGCTGCATTAAAAAAATAAATTTAAAATAATTTTAATGATTATTATCATACCTTAAAACTAGAAAAAAAAAATCTTAAAAGAATGTGATCCTTTCTGCATTCAAACCTGTTCTTGCATGCAAAGTTATCCTGAAGACTTCTATAGCTCATGGGTTCTGTCCATCTGAACACGGTTGTAAGTCTGACATTCATCATGAAAATTATCTAGCTGCAAATGAGGTTTCTGAAGCCACATTTCTCATATAATCTCTCTCTGCCCTTCTTTCTCTGCTTCCCTTCCCTTTCTTTTTCTGCACTTTCCTGTCATAGTTCCCTAATCTTACAGTTTTCACTCAGTCTTAAATTACTATATAAAATCTGGGGCAGAACTCTGTTTTTCTGAAGCAGAAAGAAATGACCAAGAATAACTGGAGAAGAGACTTGAGTTTGATAAAAACTTACAGAGCCGTTGTCAGTCACATAACATTCTTATTTTGTTAACACTTCTACATCCTTCTCCACGCTACAATTCTTCACAACCTGTATAACCCCTATGACATGAGAAAGCCCCGTGACATTCTGATGCTAAACTGCTATTAAAAAAAAAAAAAAAAGCCTCAAAATGTTTTGGTGTTTTACAAAATTTTTTATTTGAAGGAAACGAAGAATTTTAAATAACAGGAGATTCTTTAACTGGTAAAATGCAATCCAACATAGGTGTGGCTGTGAAAAAGAGCAAACATGCAGAACTACCAATACTGCAGCCCTGAAAGTGATTTACATTCCAGTAGAAAGTGTTACAGAGAGACACTGTTAAGATTTACATTTAGTGGGTAACAAGAAGGAGTGGAAAGACCGGTGATGTCTCTGTTAAAAAAGGAAGAAAATCTGTTTTCTAAATGATGGATAAATAGGCTGACTGATGGCAATTAATTCATTTGCAAAACAGTGCAAAGTGCACTGATATTTTAAGAAGACTATATGACTGAAAGTGAAGCAGGTGTTGGCTTGTGGAAGTTCACCCCGTTGTTCTGCAATCAGCTTTGTTCTCCCGAAGGCAATTCCCAAACTTTTCAAATGGTGCAGGTGGTTACTGTGCTTTGGAGGTTTCAGATAGTGGGATGGGTACAAAAAGGGAAGGTGGACAAAGAATGGAAAGAAACATCACTCTCTCTGAGCTGTGGTGTATGGAGATGGAGAGAAGGTGCCCACATGGAGACAACTGCTTAGAGAACTGGAAGATCAGGGTGCTGCTGGTGACCAGACCCTTGTGCCAGGTCTCTGCTGGCAGGGCTCTGTTCAGCCTCACTGGGTTGGGCCACCTTTTATTAGCTGAAAGCTTAGTCCGGTGTAGAGGCTCAGGATAAAGCAGAAAGCAGAAATAGTGGCTGCATTTTCTGGTTTTCAGTTACTTTGTGTGTAGGATTTACAATATAATCTCTCACGTCACCAACTTTCTGTCGATCAACCCTGCTATTCCTTGAACTTTGATCCTGCATGGGGCACCTAATTGTGCTTTTCACCAGTCATAAGCGACAAAATATGCCAATCAGATATCCACTTTACATTATGAAAGAAATTACAGTTAGAGCCCTGTGAGTTCTCTAATTAACAGAGAGTCTCAGTAAAATGAAGGCAATCCAACTGTGCCATTCTCTTTGCTCTTGCAGTCTCGTTTATGATCGTCAGGTTATGAACCCAGTGACCCTTAGAATTTTGCAAAGTTCACCAGTAATTATTTCAACACTTTAATTTTAAGAAAGACCTGTATTTCACCTTGGCAGCATTCAGCTGTAAATGCATTCTCCTTTTAAAACTAAATCAAACTGTAATACTTACCACTTCAGCTGGAAAAGAGGGGCTTTGATAGCATGAGTCATACACAGATGACTATATGGGCTCCTAAGTTAAAATATCCTGAGACCTCTCCAAGAACTTCTGAAGAACTTTGCAAAGTATGATGAGCTCTTCAAAAGAGATCAAGTCTTTTTACAGTCACATCCTGTGATGATTTATTAAACACAGATTAAGAGTCCATTCACCTGCTAGTCTGAAGCTTATTGTATTTTCAGTCTTTCTTGAGAGACTAAAAGAAAGGATAAGGTCCTCATTCACAGAGGAGTTTCTTGACTATTTTCTGAGAAAAACTGAATTGACAGTGTACTGATAACTATGACAAATATTTGTTTTACAGTTAACTTATAGAAAACATATTTCTGGAAGGCTCCAGCTGAGGATGGAGTAGAATTAGAGAGAGATGAAATGGAATAAGGAAAACCTCCCGTACTTGAATGACCTACCAGGCCTTTTGAAGTGACAAAGAAAAGACATTTAAAAGGATGAAAAAAAAAATGTTGCCTGATATATTATTCTCTTATTTCCCAGAAGAGGTCCTCATTACCCAAACCAAAACTGGAACAGGATCCTGCAAGTGAGGCTTCTAACATTAACACTAGACAGAATATGCTAAGAGTTCTGAAGCAGGCTGCTTTATTTAAAAGAGAATAATTTCTTCCTGAAGTGAGGTCTTACTCATTGTCTGCTCTATCCATTAATTCCATTGGCATATGAATTTCATTATGTAATTGATGTTCCAATAGCTATTCTTTGTCCAGCAAAACAGAGGTGTTTACCAAGGTGTTAAGAATTTAATAGAAGTGAAATTTTCTTTTTACAGAGAGTCAATATAAGATGTGTGCAATGCTTAAATCAGCTAATTCTTCCTAAAGGGGAGTTTTACTTTTATTGACCTAGAAGATCAAAGAAAATCTTAAGGCTGCTTCTGGTGATGACTCAGGATGTAGACTGGAGTAGGAAGAAGGATTTTTTTTTTTCTCTAGCTAATTTGAACTTACATTGTGACTTACTGTTTTGATATGATATCAATTTTTTATTTTAAGTCCATTTTTGCATATTAGAAGGATGGGAAATGCTGTGGATAAAGCTATAATTTGCCATTCTCCTGACCTGTTTTTTACCTGTCAGCATCTGCTGGTAGGTGTAAGGAAATATATATAAGTGAATATAAGTGAAGTAATGTTGAGCACAATGTGAATGACAACAGATTAGAAGAATACCACTACGTGTAAACATCGAAAACATAAGAATCAAATGTATTTTAGCAACAAGTCACCTCATAAATAAGTACAGTGAGTTCAGAAGTCTGCTGCAAAGCTTGGAAGCTCAGGCTGGTCGTTCTTCACAACCCCCAATTCTGTAGTAGCACCAGTGTGACATCTCTGAGAATCTATTGCAATGATGCCCTTTTGCAAGGGATGAAACTGGATCTTGTGATGTTACTTTGGTTTTACTACTCAATTTATGGGCACCCTTGTATAAACACTTAGGAAAATTATTTCAGTTTGAAAGGTCTTGGTTGTCATATCAATTCTGCAAGCAACAAAGTCTCTCTGTTTTCAGTAGAAAACTGATTGCTACATTCAATTTTTCCATGAAGATCCTTTCTTCAAGAATGAAAAAAAAAAAAAAAAAAAAAAAAGGAAAATAGAAACAAATATAGAAATATTTTAACCATAAAAGTAATTTTTTTCCCCTACATAATATTTAGGAATGAAAAGAAAATCTGTTTGAAGGCACTCAGCAATGCTTTGAATTTCCTGACAGTGGAGGGCATATAGAGAAATCAATAAATATCCTTGTACAAAGTTTTCAAGAAGCTGCAGATTTAAAGTGAGGAAGCTGAGGGACTTTTTTCTCTGTGATCTGGCCAATTCATAGAATATGTTGTCTGTACTGGAGTATCTTTATAGGCACAGAAGTGCTGGTAAGTTTAATTTGCATGTGCATCAGAAGTTTGATAAAACACCTGAAACTTCAAGGTCTGGATTTTCCCTCTGTGGCATCCTCATATTTGTTAAATGTACGCTGAAAGTCATTTTTTTGAGAGATGAAGGAAGGATTTGAACGTGATAGCATATTCACTGTTGGGAGCAAGTCATCCTTCACTATTGACAGCTTACCAGACTGGATAGAGAAGATGGATATACCTTTTAATTGCCTTTTTTGTCTTGTTAAACCTGGGAATAAAAGGTATTTTCATATCTTCCAGTAGCATAAAGGATGTCAGAGGAATGCTTCAAATATGCATATACAGTACACAAACAACTCAACTGCAGCTGAGTTGGACTGTACTCACTCACAAGCCTGGCCTGTGCAGGGCAGGGGAGGAATTAAATTGCTTTGCAGGAAGGAAATAATGACACGGGATTTCTGTGAGCCTCATTTTTTTAAACCTTAATGTTCATTTTATACCCCACAGCACACCCACTTTCTAGTCATATCTGTGAGATACACAGAGAGGACTGAGGAGTCAGAACTGAGAGTTCAATGAGAGCTGTGGGTTTTGGCAAATAATGTCCTTTCTTTCTAGAGGAATTCCACAGCCATATTGAATCCTTTCCTTTACCTGTGCTAATGAAACCTGACATATGCATCTTCTCAAAGGTGTGTTTGTACCCCTGTTATGTGGCTCATTGAGTAATTGCTCTAACGAATATTTTTAAGAGTCAGGCTGATGATTCATTTATATTCTAAAGTGTTATGTCTTTTCTTGCTAACTATTAAAACTGATTTTCTTATTTACACAGTGCCAGGTATGCATTTACAAAAAAACAGGCTCTTCTGTTTTATTCTACTTTGAGTAAGTGTAGAGGTTTTGCTTCCTTTTTATTATTTTGAAAAGTCTAATTAACTTCCAAAACCAATATCCTCTTGCAAAGAAAATTGCTGGTTACTAATTTTGTGTGAAAGTCATGCTATGTTTCCTTCTCTTTGGGATGGTGTGTTAAGTTACCAATCTGCTTTGGCAGCACCTCTGCCCAGATCCTCCCTGCCTGCTGCAGACAGGGTTGGGAAGCTGGATTTTGGAAATTATTTTCATTGCTGTTAGTTGATCTGTTTTCATTCCTGCCTAGTCTTACTGATGGAACAAAAAGAGATTTTTTGAAAATAAGGAACTATCCTCCAGGAAAAAGGATCCAAAAGAGGAAGCATCTGAGCACTGACTTATTTTTGGTTCATTTAGCAAAAACAATAATCAACTACAACACAATAAATGCAGAGACTAAACCAGATTTAGAATTCTGTGACTGAAAAAATTGAAAAGAAATAAATAAGATTGATCTTTATGTTTCATTTATATGCATTAGATCTAAATTGATGAAATGCCTAATGATGAAAACTGTTGGAATACTCAGTCAAGAAATGTTAAATTAATACCTCTGAGAGAGAAATTTGGACCTTCTCTTCCAGCTTAATGGCTGGGTATTCTCATGACAGACTTTTAACACCTTGTATTGAAATTCTATTCAAAAGTATAATTTAAATATTATCTGAAATAGAAACTTGAACATCGAAGACTGTTCTTTCTTCTTTATTTCTGCAGATATATTCCAACAAATGATTTTTTGAACTTTTTTCTCAGTATGTTCTTGGATGGATAATATTAAAATATTTCAAAGGGAAAGAAGCAAAAAAAGGGGTAGATGAATATTTAAATAACTCTATCAGGTGTTTGAAAAAAAAAAAATCTTGATTTTCAAAGGGAATCTTGTAATCATTACCTGGCTCTGAGCTTATTCTGTGTCTTTAGGTATGCTGTTAATTGTCATGAGCCCTATCCTTGGTGAGAGAAATTCTCACTGAGATAATCACAGTGCCTTTATAGGCTGGAAAATGAAGTCTCACTTACTTACCCTGTCAGTATTTATCTGGAGAGCTAGCACCTCCCTTTACCCTTTGGGATATGGTTTACTTGAGATAAAACAGAGCAGTGTTACCCCACAAATACACAAAGCATGAAGTTAAACAAGACTAGATGCACCTTTTTTTTTTTTTTTCCATTCTCTGTAACACGTGATCACATGAATATTCAGTTTTTAAGTGGTATGCAGACCTTTGTGAAATAAATGCTTTTGGAATCCTGAAGTAGTAAACAACTCAATCAAAGCAGGCTATCAGTTTCATATTCGCTCTTCATTTATAGCTCTATTATTCCACTTTTAATCTTAATTGGGGAAAACTGATTTTTATGGAATAATTAGTTCTAAACACATAACTCATTCATCGTCAAATAAATTAAGGCTTGATAAGCCAAAATAAAGATAATTACTTTTAAGATTTCACTTAGCTATGTCAATGTACAGATTTGTAAGTGCAGGAAAAAAGTTTTCCTGCACAAACAGCCAAAGTCCCCTTGGTTATTTCTGATGGCTGCCCAGTAGTGAGAATGGCCAGAGCCCTCAAACAATACAGGAAGGCAAATAATTTTTTGATTAATTTTTTTTTATGTTCTGAATTTTTCTTTTCTGTAGAGAGTCTGGGTTTGGAAGTCCCTAACTCACATACTGAGCGTTAGGCCTTGCATTTAGAGAGCTATAAATTATAGAAGAGAAAATCCAAGTCAGATGATCTTTAAATCTCTGCATATTCTACTGCAAGTGACAGTATAGAAAATTCTTTCTCTCTCTGAAGGACTTGAAAAGTTAAGGGGGAATGGTTGTGAATAAGCAAATTCAGCCTAAGCATTTAAAAGATCCACGGGGTTAGGGTCAGAACACAATACTAACAGTTGATTTTCAAGCTCCTTTAATATTTCCTCATTCTGTGCATGGGCTTTGTTGAAAATAATAAAGAAAGAAGGCTATGATGTTTTTTTCAGGAAGCTTCACTACTGTTTTTCCAAAGGAATTTTGATGAGCTTGCTCACCACTGAAAAGAGCAGCTGGAACCACAATTTGCATTTTTTCAGGTGAGATGAAGATGGAAACTAATGGTCATGAATTGAGGAGATTGTTAACATTTTATTGTTTAGTTTGTGATATGCTGCTTTTTTTGAGGGGGCTGGGATTCAGGGAAAGCTGTGCAGGAGGGGCAGTAATTTTAAATACAGTGAGATCTCTTCCCAGAGGCTGGTGATTGTCTGATGTGTGAATTATAGACCTGCTTGATTAACCACTTATCTCTGCAGGATAACTCTGTCTGCAAATGCATGTGACAGCAGAGGAATAAAAGATTCTCAGTGATTCTTTTAGGGATCTTTAGGCAGGATTGTTCTGTGATGACATTGAAGGTATTTGAAATAGGTCTTACACATTCAGTAGCACAGTGGTATCCTGAATTTTTAAGATTATTTGATGATAGTTTCATCTCTAAGAGATGGAGAAGCCATAGGATCCAGATATTTCATGAGAACATGATCAGTGAAAAGCTTTACCTATAGCACAAGCTCTGAGTACTGAACACATTCATCTTGATATAAAAGTCTGAAGGTAGTGTAAAAATATACTTTTTTCTTGTGGGACAGTATTTGAAAGAGAGACTGTGTTACTAGCATTGTGTTGTCTTGTCTAAATGAGAAGGTATGGCAGTAGAATATGTTGAGTTTATAAGTAGCCTTCCCCCAGGAAACTGGGTGGACTTCTAGTAGGAATCATTTAAGTAATCAAAAGTTATTATTTTTTCCCTTTTCTTACAGACTCTGTAGATGTATCAGCAGGTTTTTTTTCTGGATAGAACTTCTTAAACTTTAAAGGAATAGTAGTCTTCCCTCATGTCCTCTTCCCACCTTTTCACTCTGTTTTTCTAATCAGTTTTATTGTCAAAGACGTTTTTAAATTGCAAGCATGTGGGGAGTTGCTGGATGTTAGTCATCCAGACAAAAAAGTGCTTTTAGTCAGGAATCCAATGTATAAAATGTTTTATCATGCTGTAAAAGGCTCCCGCTGTAAAATTATTCATCTCTTACTGCAATAGGAATCAATAATGCTTAGTTGTTATCTCAAGGATTTCCAGTTTGTAAAGTTTTCGTTGGTGAGTTAAATTAGAAAGGTCTTTCACCATTTTATTTAAGGCAGAATGTATGGCAACACAAGGTATTGAAAGGCCTACAGGGAAATTTAAGAATTGCTCAATGACATTAATTAATAACTTGGCTAGAAAGTAATGAGCATGGCTAACTATTCTTTTCTTTTCAGCTCAGTAAAGTAGAGGAGAGACAGTTTTGCTACATGAGGGGCAAATTCCCCCACCAGACTGGCTGCACAATACCTAACATGCATCAGCCATCATATCTGCCAGCACTTGCAGTGCAGATTGGAAAATGCAGGCTGGTGACATGGTGAGTGCCTCAGCATTTGTGTGAACAGGCCTGTTGGGTGATGTAATGCACAACATTTTAAATTGCTTCACCTCTTACAGGAGGAGTCTTAAAGGAGAAAAGGACTAGGAGAAAAGAAATGGGTTGTCTTAGACCTCCTCACACTAGAATTTCTTTTCCAGTTTAAGAAATATCTTGATTGCAGGACAAGGCTTTAGAGATCCTGACAGGTTTTGCTGCACTGACTCAACATGATTGATTCTCCTCAAATAGTAGGCAAATCCATGAGATTATTAAGAACTGCCAATGTATGTGAGGCATGAGTGAGCAATGAGCATACACAGAGCTGAAGCTGAAGGGCAGGCAAGGATAATAGATAAGGATAATACAAGGATAGATACCTAAAATCATTAAATAAAGGTATTTTCTTATTATTAGTGTTTGTCTACTTTTATATTAAACATTTTTAGATAGCAGAGTAATTGTTAAGATCTGCAT
This sequence comes from Pyrocephalus nanus, assembly GCA_038380795.1. Classification (NCBI taxonomy): domain Eukaryota; kingdom Metazoa; phylum Chordata; class Aves; order Passeriformes; family Tyrannidae; genus Pyrocephalus; species Pyrocephalus nanus. Next base: position 72,471,547 of record CM076263.1, on the reverse strand, counting down.
TTTATCAATTTTGCTCTTGCCTCTGAAGATATAAAGTAACTGGATTAACAAACTGCACTCGGGAAAAGACTTCCTGTGAACTGACTCTTTGTAGGATGAATTGAAAGATTTGCAAAGAATGAAAAAATACTTCTTAAGGCACTTAGAAGCATTCAAGCTTAATTGTACACTTTAATACGATTCCCATAAAAAAAAAAAAAAAAAAAAAAAAAAAAAAAAAAAAGAGATTTAGTTATAAGATTCCTGTTGCAATACTGAAACCTAAACTTTATTTATGGAGACTTAAGCAAGCCAGCAGACAGTTAGACTAGCTTCTTGTTATTTCTCCCATAGAACAAAACCCAGACATGGCAAAACTAGCAAGCATTGATCATTTTTCCTCACAGAAAGAAACTATTCTTCTGTTTAAATGCAGCTGCAGAAATAATTGGTTGAATGCGTGTCTTGAAAATTGTATAATTTTTAATTACAGCTAAAATAGAGAAATAGAGGCATGTTTTATTAAAGATTTTGAAATAAATTCCTCCTATTCTTGAAAATAGCTAGCCAGTTAAGTGAGAAAACCAAACATACCTTTCAAGCCTCTTCCAGTAGCTTGCCGAAACCCTGAATTTCAACAACAGGCAGAGTGTCTGATATATATGTTCATAACCTGTGATTATTTTACATCTTCAACTTGATAAGACCTTGGTAGGACCATCTGGATTTGACTTTGTCAGTCGTGGAAGATCCAAGAAGGGACAGAGGGACCTAAAGTGTAATTACAGCAGAATTCAGGTGCCTGAACTGAAATCAGTGTTCTTACACCTTAACGTATCCAAATTCTGATGTTCCCCAAGCTGATATGTAGCTGTGGTTTTTTGTGTGGATGGAAGTGCTTTAGACTTGATAGGACGGGATCACTCCTTGCCCCTCTGCTCTGGAGTCAGCACAGCAGGGATCTTTGGAAAAGAGACTGCAGCTTCATCTGAAGAGGCCTAAGCAATTAGGGTCACTTGCACCCTTGCTTTCTTTTCTGGCAAATGTGGGAAAAATTCTGCAGAAATGGTTGAACTCGGAATCCTTTTTGCTAAAATTGCTGGATCAATGGTGGGTTTGCTATTACCCAGTTAATGCTATGATTAGTCTTCTTACTAACTTCTGTTACAGGTTCTGCAGAGTCTGTTTTCCTATATTATTGATCAGTGTCTCACTTATTTACTGCTTTATTTTGGTTCTAAGTGCACCATAATGTATTAAATAGGAAGGAAAATATCAATAGAACTTCCTTGAAAGAACATTGAGGTTAGAGTGAAAGGTTTGCTGAAGTGAATGGAATGATTTCCTTTAGGCAGGCTGCTGTGTCAGGCTCCAGGAGATACATAATCAGTTTCTCAAGGTGATTAGGATGGAAAACACAGAGACAGAGTTCATGATGGCAGTGAGGCAATTATTTCCTTGCTATGTGAACCAGTTTCCAAGTGCTCACTCTGCAGAGGTACTGTGGGGGTAACAGCAGATGTAGGATGGTTAGTCAATCCTCAGCCTCCCATGTTTCCTGTATGGTCACACATTAAGTTGGATTCACTACGATGTTTTGAAATATCTCACTATAATGTGGCAGGATTAGGCTTTGACCAAGATTTCTATTTCATCTCTTGGGTATTGTACTATTAACTATTTTGTTAGGAAAAAAAATAAACCCAACCAGTCACTCTCTGGTGCTTTACTTTCTCTTGGATTCTGTACTTTCCCTTTGAAAACAGAAGAAAAGACTTTTGTAAATTTCCTGTTTGTCTCCCTATCTAAATTTATTCCATGAGGGTATTCTCTGTCCCAAATAATGATCCTCACTTCTCTCATTTATCTCCTTTCATTTGACTCTTTACAACACAGTGATAGGAGAAATGGAAGTATTGCTCACGGCATTCTATCCAGTAAGGAACAATATAATCTTTGAGAAGTCCTAGAGGTTAGATAAGGGTTGTAACTCAAACAAACAGGATGTAAGCTGAGCTCTTGTGCCCAGATAAGATAAAAGTAAAATGTTGCAGTTTTTGTTGTGAAGCACAAGGATGCTGTGCCTGCTCAAGGGCTGAGGTCAAGAAGAAGACCTGAAAGGACCAAACAAGGACTTCCAATAGGGCTGTGACTTTTAAAGGGAAATAATTAAGATGTATTAAGAAAAAAAAAAAAAAGAATATTCAATGAGTATGTAAACAGTATTTGTAATAAAAAGCTCAGTCTATTTGTCATTTTGCACATTTGATTACAGGAGCTATCCCCCAAATGTCCAGCACACTGAATAAAGAGTGCCCTTTTTAACATCTACAAATTGGTGTTAAGAAAAATAACCCCAGAATATTTGCAATGTGTGGTTAAGCACTGGAAAGCATTGACACAGAGCCTCTGCAATGTCCTTTGAGATTTTCATAATCTGCCCAGAGAATGTCCTGGGCAGTGGGATCTGGGTTGATGACTTTGAACCATGGACAGGACTAGATGACCTCCAGGTTTTATTTGTTTCTTTAGCCCAAAGAACTGGCTAAGGTTCATTTCTCTAAAATATTTTGCAGAAAGATTCTCTGAATTCAAAGGTTTTAGAAGTGGTTGTCCATATGACAGCAGAAAATATGAAGAATGGAATCATTCATGCTACAATAGTTTAATCCATTTGTTAGAAATTGTGTTAAACTGCTGTTTAGTCAGCTAATAAATTTTTCAATGAGAGTAAAAATGAAACAGAGGGTTTTGTACTAAAGCAGGTTGATTAGAGCAGAAAGTCATGAAAGGAGAATCAGGAGGCTTCCTATAGACTGATTAGTTTACCAAAGTTATTGCCCACAAGCTTACAGATCTTTTCTGCTGAAGACCATTTACCACAGTCTTTTTAGCCTAACAAATAATTCAGTGAATTAAGATTTTTACCATATTTTATTTAAAGATGGTGTATTTTATTTATGCCTGAGTGTACCAAGGATATCAGCAACTTCGTCACACCCATCAGGACTTGTGCTCTAGCTCTGAGGAGTGAAAATAGGGTTCAGAATGCTTACAAAAGAGCTAATGTTAGAAAATAATTCCTTATGAGAAAGTGCTGGGAAAACCACCCATGCATGCTGCATCTGGTTTGGGAGCCCCTTTTGCATCGAGGTTGTTGCTCTTGTTCCTTGCTGGAGGTATAAAGCTTTGCTGTTGTTCTGCTTCTGGCCAGCCTTCAGACTTGCTGATCTTGACCTTACTGGCTTATCCTTGAGCCTCTATTTATTTACTTTTTTATGTATCTATTTATTTATTTATATTTTTAAATTTTATTTAAATTTTTTTTTATTATTTTATTTCTTATTTTTACTCTTATTTTATTTATTTTATTTTATTTTATTTGGTTTTTCTTTGTCTGTTTGCACCTGTTTTTGGTTTTGTTTGCTTTCATTTTGGGGTATTTTTTTGTGTGTGTAGAGAGCTGAAGCTGAGTAACCATTACTTTTTTTCAGTCACACATGAAACACAGATTAAGTTGTCATTCCTAGAGAAGAGATCCACCTGAGTGCCTCTCCAGTCAAAAAAAAAGTCTTACAAGCAAAAGTGCAAACAGGAGACACAAAAACATCAATGTGAGTGTTATGTCCCTTGGTATCTTGTACAAACTCCCTTCAAAAGCTCCTACGCCACTCAGTCTTATTGAAACATCACTGAGGAAAGATGAAATAAGTCCTGAGCTACGGCAAAGCTCATTCTTGATAAGAAATGCATAAAAGGAGTAAAAGCAATACTAATTAAATAAGTTCCTAATGCCTGTAAAAAGTGATTTGCACTCACAAGCAAACCCAGATGACCAAACCTGGGCCGAGCTATTCAGGAAAAGTTTATTCCCAAGTCAGAAATCCTGAACACAGGGCTAAGTCACAGCACAGCAGGGGCAAAAAGCAGTCCCAGGAGGTCCCAGTTCTGGTGCTTTTGTAACAACACCTTCTGCTTCTGCATAACTTCAGCTACTCCCTGCTTTTAGTTTCTTTCTCTCCCCCTCGAGGCCTCCACAAATGTGAGAACTTTTCTCTCCTCCTGCAAGAGGGGAGTTAACCCTTCAAAGCAAACATGGGACAATCATCAGTAGGTGTAATAAATAGGATTTTCCCCCCCCCACACTGACCTTTCCCAGGCCTAGCACCGCCAGCTGCAAAATCTCTTGAGCAAAACCTGCTGCATCCTTGCCAAATCTTCCACTTCTAACTCTTTCCTCTCAACACTGCCCATTTGATGGAGACTCAGTTTGAATAGAGTAATTTTTGACAGAAGTTCTGAATAAGACATAAGATGACATAATAGCCAGCAAGTTGGTCTCTAAACTGTGCTCTGTGGTCCTAAAATTGTGGTGACTCAGGAAGAGAGAGTTGTTTCGTCTTGTTGGATAAATAGCATAATAGGAGTGTGAAATCATGTTCAATAACGTGACAAAACATATCTTTGTAAAACAAGATTAAGAGAGATTTTCCTGTTAGTAAGCCATTCAAAGCTTGCTCAGTAACATACACGTTTTTCTCCTGAAAGAGCACTGCCAATAGTTCTCAATAGCTAGAATGTTTTTTTTTTCAAACCTCATGAAAACTTCTGCTAAACACTTTATGAAAATTGTATCTCATTATTTGAAATCATAATGTATTCACTTGGTTCTTGAAACCATGACCAAGCCTGATTTGAGATGGAGAAAAAACCACCAAAGATTCTTGAGTTTGTAACAAAAATATCACATCAGAACTTCTATTTATGTTATTTCCATAATATTCAAGTACTTAAGGATTCTTGGTCACTTCATGTTTCCATGTTATTCAAAAAAAACCCCTAAATGCAGCCATTCCACTTAACATTAAACCAAACATAAGAGCTGACAATAATTAAAAAAATAATTTATTCAGAACACTTTGCATGGTTTGTTGGCTGTCAGAAAGTAGCTCACTAAATCATTAGATCTTTATTATTTTAACTAATTTGCTAATTTCTTCTGTAAATAACTACTGGTCTCCAGATCATTTGTGTAGAGTAATTACTATTCAAAGTAAATAACTTTATATAACTTTAATGAGTTTTAAACGACACATTTAAACTGTGACTAGGCAGTTTGAATGGGGTTTTATTAATATCAAAGGAGCTTTTTGACTGGGTATTTATTTATATAGCTTCCTTTATTTACCCAATTCCGCCTTCTGAGACTGAAATGAATTTGCTTGAAAGATACCAAACACAGCAAACAGACCAGAGCATCCCTGAGGGACCTGGATGGGCTGGAGAAAAGGGCCAACAGGAACCTCATGAGGTTCCACCTCGAGAAGTGCAGCACAACCCTACCAATACACCTGGAGACCAACCACCTTGAGAGCCCTGGGTTCACAGTGGTTACCAAGTTGAATGTGAGCCAGAAATGTGCCCTGGTGGCAAAGAAGGTCAGTGGTGCCCTGGACTGCATTAGGAGAAGTGTTGCCAAGGGGTCGAGGGAGCTGATCCTTCGTTTCTGTTTCAGAACAGGTGAGGTCACACCTGGAGTGCTGTGTCCAGCTGTGGGCTCCCCTAGTGCAAGAGCAACACGGACATAATGAAGAGAGTAAAACAAATACCCACGTGGGAGATTAAGGGTCCTTACTCTGTGTGACCCTTAATGCGAGGGCAGCCTGAGAGATGTGGGATTTTCAGCTTGGAGAAGGCTCAGGGGTAACCTCACTGAAGCATATAAATACATGAAGGAATGGTACACAGAGGATGGAGCCAGGTTCTGTTCAGAGGTAGGACAAGAGGCAGTGGGTACAAACAGAAACACAGGAAGTTCCCTCTGAGCACCAGGAAATCCTTTTTTAATGTGAGTACCATGTAGCACTTGCACATGCTGCCCTGAAAGGTTTGTGTGGTGTCCCTCCCTGAGAGAGAAACAAAAGCCATCTGGACATGGTCCTGGGCAACCTACTGTAGGGTGGCCGTGCTTGGCAGGGCTGTTGGACTTTCAGAGGTCCCTTATGACCTCAACCATTTCATTCATCCTGGGAGGACATTCATATTAAAGTCAATGTTGGCACCCTAACTGTGAAACTAATTTTGTTTCCATCATTAATTGGCTGATCCATTCATAGTATCATTTGATCATCTGTGAAATGTTATTTTAGTATCTTAGGACACTAAACATCTTTCTCAGGAGAGGGTAGGTGGACAGCATTGTAGGGGGAATATGCATTTGCCTGTAACTGTAACACCCTCGTCTGAAAAAAAAAAAAAATTCTCTTCTAGGACACAACAGGTGAGTTTTCAAGCAGTTCACTCATTTCTTTTGGTATGATGGAAATCTGATTCCTGAAGATCACTCTGCCCATGCAATATGACCACACTGGCACTAACTGAAACCATCTGAAAGTCCTCTGGACACCAACAAAAGTTTGAAACAGCTGTGTCCCCTCCTTTAAGTATGCCCTCATAATGGGATTGAGATCACGAGCAGGGGCAAAATGAAGTGCACCAACTTTGTAAAGTTTATTCTGCTGTCTCTGACTACCACCCATCGAAGACACTGAATTTCAGAGTTATGTTTTTCTAAGGTGCAACCTGTGTTTCAAAACCAAATAAGCAAAGCTTTTGTGCTACTGAGGAGATAACATTTGTTCACAAGCCAGCGTTGCTTACAAATGCCTGTCAGCCTACCTGTCTTCTGTCACCTGAAACTTGGTCCCAGCTAAGTACCAAAGTCTTTTCACTTGCACTGATTCCATTTTACACTCTTTGGTTGTTTGCTACGGATTACAAGAAATTCAAGTCCTAACTCTGATTTTAAGAAGTCTCTCTATTCAGCATAATCAAAATTCTTAGAATGCAAAGGAATTTAAATTACTTTTTCACTCTGAGAAGAAGCCTGCATCTGTAATTGACCAAGCAACACTGAGAGCATTTGGACTTGGAAACATAAGCTGCGGTTTTGAAGTAGCACTTTCACATCATTATTGATGCAGAAGAAAAAAACCTGCTACAGCCAGAAAAGCAAAGAAACAAAGATCCCCCAAATCCCCTCACTGTCTCCCAAACACCCAAAAAAACCCCAGGCAACAAAAAGAGAAATCTTTTGTTAGAGAGAAGAAGCACCAGAGAAGGGGTGATTTCTGTGTAGTCCCATTAGACTGAGATGGCAAAACATGAGAGAAGTGTACATGCCACGCCAGCAATTTCGTGTCATAGTGTTGTTAGCTTTATCTCAAAGCAAATTAGGTCTTCTTTAAATTTACTTGCTTCCATTACCTAGGGGATGATCTAAAAGTGCAGTGTGTGGTACATCTCCATTAGCAATTCATGCACAGTATTTATGCTGCATCCATACTCCTCTGACTAGGGTCATTCAGAGACTGGGTGATGATCCATGATGTCAGAGCCTTAATAGGTTAGATTTGCTTCTGGCTTACAAGGCAGTTAATTTACTGAATGTTTTTATTATTATTAGCCAATGGATGATTGCTACTATTTCCTGAGCTCTCATTTCTTTTTCTGACAGTTGCAATTTCATTATTATTAAAGAGTTTACCTCTGATAGAGTGCTACCAGTAAGGTGTTTTGAACAATTTCATTTTCACACAGATCATCTTGATTTGCAACCCTGCTAGACTTCTTCTGAGGTGACTTGGTAAAGATGCCCTTTCATTGAAGCAGTCAATTTTAGTGTCAGATTATGATGCACTAGTCTCACTGTAGAAGCCAGCTGAATAATAGTCACAGAATAATTTATTCAGTGAATTGTGATATTTTTCTAGTAAATTATTCAACTGTTGTGCCTTCATTCATAGCCTAACCCTTAAATTGTTTCAGTTCCTCCTTAATGCTTTACATTAGTCTACAGTTGGACTGGTTTGTACACAGCATTGTTAATTATCTGAGCAATGAAGTGGATGCTATACATTTTGAATTGAACAAGAACATGTTTTATTTACAAATAGGCACATTTAGCCTTGTTTTTATCCCTGCATTCTGTGATACAAGTTGGTGAAGTATTATTAATTCACCACTGTTTAAGTAAATTAATGTGATCCAGTGTTTACTCTTTGATATTCATTGGCCATAACATTTGACTATTTCAACTACTTACATTTAATGATAAACCTTTTTTATAGTTATTTACGTATCTTTCAAAGAGCACAGTCCTTCTATGTAGAAGAAATTGGCTTTCTAATCAAAGGACCACTGTAAGGCTTGATATCTTGCCTTCACCATAAGGCAGTTTAAAAGGAGCCCAAGAGAAGACTCATCTTACAAAGAAACTGAGCACTCCATGGAAATTCTGCATAGCTTCAAACCCTGAACACCTCGTTAGGAGAACCCTATGCTTTCCTTTGTAAGTTCTCACTCAAGTCAATGGTATTTTATGTGGGCTTAGGGTTATTTAATTTTCCTTTCATGGTGGCTGTTTAGGCAAGTTGGGTTTCGATGCAATAAGTGATGCCCTTGATGATTATGCTCCATGTAAATACAACACTGTTTTCCCTTGACTTTGTCTGCAGTTTTGATGTACAGTATTACTTGCTTGTAGTTGATAAAAGACACACTTGCCTCCTTTTCATGTACAGTAAATTTACAGACACTACTGAAGGTTATGTCTCAGATGCAGGCAGATTCACCTCCTCCAACTGTGTCCATAAGGTCTCAAGATTTGTGGGAATCATGAAAGACTTAAAATGGAGAAGATCCTGACACACGGGAGAATGTACATCTACGGCTCTTTTTCGTGGCAGACCTGCTCTGTATAATGACTGCACCATGTTTTCTCACCAAGCTGCAACAAACCAAATAAATTTGTGGCCATCTACATGTGTCTGTCGTAAACTCTAATCCATTCCCAACCACTGTTCACACTCATGTAAAAAAGACCAGGAGAAGGGAAATGTGTGCAAGTTGCACCAGGAGATGTTTCATCTTAACATGAAAAGGTTTTTGTTTTTTTGTTTTTTTTTTTTTACAATGAGAACCATAAATGACTGGAAGAACCTCTCCAAGGATGTGGTAGAGTCCCACTCACTGGAAATTCTCAAGATGTGATTGGATGGTGTGTTAGACAATATTTTCTAATTCCTTTTCCCATAAAATACTGGACCAGATTTTGAGGTCTATTCCAAACTGAGATGTTCTATGAGTGTGTGATTGTAAAATAACCTCCTAAACCAAAACCAAACAAACCTCTCACTTATCTAAGGTTTAGAGGTTTCTGCAGATTTTCAGTGACTGATCTAAAATGCTTTAAAATAACAAAAAACCCATGCGATATAATGACCTAGAAAATGTGCCATTAATTTTTTAATGGATCTCTCTGCTACTATTCTAAATTAATTTCACTCTGATATATATTTCTATACATATATATATATATATACAGCATTTGAGAATATGAATGCCCTCATTTACTGAAATGAAGATAATAATCCCAGTTGTTTAATTAGAACTGATTCGGTGCTTAAAGCCAAGCATGTAGAAGAGTATTTGGAAATGTAAGGCCTATATTTGGGCAGAAAAAAAATTTCAGAAGAAGTGAATATAAGTGTTTTATTGAGGCATATTTGAAAAGAAAATATATTTGTTTTGTCTTTTTTCTTCCATTTTGAATATTACATTTGTCCTCATAGTTGTGAATTTCTATCTCCTTAAACAATCAGGGCATTCATTGCTTTTTACTGTGTACCTACTTTTCCATCCAAGTATCCAATTTTACAGTTTCATTTTATGGTCTCCACATACGTTCTGTTATTCCCCCAACCAGATATCCAGTCAGTGGTCTTTTTGTTCACATTCTTGGTTGCCATGTTAGCCTAAAGGTACTGTGTTGGAGAGGGTGATAGCTCATGAAATTAGATGAATGGCAGTGTGTTGTGACTTCACCCTGGTAGGCATCTAAGACTTATCCATGGACCACAACCCTCAGGGATGTACCTGCTCCCAGGGGAGTGTTATGTATGAGCTGTAGTCTTTTCAGGGGTATACCTGCTGCACCAGGGGCTTTTCCAGAACCACAGTAGCTCTGCAGTGGAATTGCTCCAGTTTAGCCCCTTCCATGGGTCACAATTCCTTCAGGTGTGCATCTGCTCCACTATGGCCTTGCCCATGGCCACAGAGTCTTCAAGGGTGTAACTCCTGTGTCATGGATTTATCCAGAGGCACAGACACTTCAAGGCCTTCCAGCATGGCTTCATGGCAGTCACTGGCACTTCAAAGTGTACTCCTTGGACCACAGTCCCTTCAGAAGCACACCTGCTGCAGCACTGACATATTGCTGGGATGGGACAGAGAACTGGAATGGCAAAAGTGAGAAAAAACCTCATGGATTACAACAAAGACTGCTTAAAAGGTACAGCAACACAAGGAATTGATTCAATTCTTCCCTGTGGCAGGCAGGTGTTCAGTCATCTCCAGGAAAGCAGAGCTTTATCAAGTGCATCAATTAACATTCTGAACATCACTCCATCCTCCTTCCTTCTGCCTCCCACAGGTTTTATTGCTGAGCACAGGGTCATACAGTGTTGGATATCCCTTTGGTCAGTTGGGTTCAGCTGTCTGAGCCGCCTTCCCTCCAAATTTCTTGTGCACCCCTCGACTACTCACTGGAGTGGCAGAGGGAGAAAAGAAGAGGACTTGATGCTCTGCAAACACCGTTCAGCAGCAAGTGAAACATTCCTGTGTTATCAGTGGTGCTTTGGTCACAAACACAAAACACAGCCCCATAGAGACTGCTGTGAAAAAAATTGGCTCTATCTCATCCAAACCCAGTCTGGAGAGTTAGACTCAATGGTTTCTGAAAGAATTGGTTCCCAGCAGGCACAGAGACCCCGAGTTTCTGTCCTGCTCTCTGGAAATACCAACATACATATGTATATAGACACCTATATAAATGCATTCATACATGATTTAGATTTTTTTTCTGTGTGCAAGGGAGACCAAGGAGTTGAAATGCAAATTATAGGCTTTCTTCATCAACCAAAGAAAGAAAGAAAAAAAAAAGTGTAAAAAACATTTACATAAGAATCACTTATCCAAAATAACGTGTAATTACATTTTCACTGTTAGCTCTCGTTATTGACCAGTTCATCATAACTTCCCAGTGATGGAGTTAGTAAACAGTCTTTTAAAAACAGGCTTATATGGTTAAACAATATTCAGTTTGTCTTTCAGCTATCTAAAATTAGCATCTAAGCAGTTACACTTGGGGAGCAATTACTGGTGTTTGACTGTGAAGTGCACAGAAAGATAGCATGAATTTAATTTTAAAGTGACTTAAATTTTGCAAACTACTTGATGTACCAGTGAGTGGTGCTCATGAGATACAAGCCTTCGGGTGGCATGCAGTTCTCAAGAAAAGGATAATATCCAAGGGAATATGTGTTACAGCATCACTGTGTCTGCAACAGGGTGGAAATAGTTTTCTTCTGTTTGTCATTTAAAGTTTACCTTATAGCATGAACAAGCAGCCAAAGATATTCAATATATAAGAGATACACAATAAATAAGCACACTTGGAGCTGTAAAACAAGTGAATAATAAACCCCACCAAGAAGCAATTTGAACTTACTTGCCATAAGTTATGTTTGGGGTTTTCTTAGTGAGAACTGCTGTTCTCAGGATTTTTTGGCACAGCTTGTGCTCCGTATACAAATGAAAAAATGATTTTTAATATCTTTGACTCCTCAAACGAATCTTGATAAATATTCATCAGAATGTTACCAGAAGAAAAAACAACTTCTGAGACATTTATGCTGTTTGCTTTTAAAAGGTAGAATCACTGAACGGAAGAAATAGCAGAGAAAGCAGTATCTGAGTAGCTGAATGGAGACTGAGATATATCCCAAATCCAGAGGAGTAACCCACAGATTATCACTATAAACTTGGCATTTACTGAGAAGTTTCAGAGTGACTCCAAAATCATAGCATCTAGAACATCACTAGATAACAATGAGTGTAAACCATGACAAGTAAAAAATGTAGACTTCAGTGCTGAACTCTGCAACTGTTGAAGGTGCATCAACATGTAGAAATTTGTTCACCTTTTCCCCAGGAAAAGTAGTTTGCTCTACTGATGGATGAACTTAGTCTCTGAGGCTGTCAAACCACTACCAAATTAATCAAGAATAGTATCTATTTTATAAATTTACCATCCTAAAAGTTGTCTGCTTTGTAGGCTCCAGTTTACTCAGTGGATATTGTTCCCATGTTTGCAGATATCAAACAATCCCTTTGCTTTTCTGTTCATTGCAATAAGGGCAAAAAAAAATTAAATTTAAAGACTGCTCTCTTTGCTACAAAAAAGATATATGAAAGGTGAAAAGGTATTTTTAGAACAACTTACTGATGTGTTCTAAAAAACATGCACCTGTTTTTATTTTTCCTTTCAACTTTGACTCCCCAAAAGTTATATCTTGAAGCCAAATGACATTTTTATCTTTGTCTAGATCTCTGAATGTCAGTGTATCTGCAGACGTGGAACCTTCTGGAATCAGATGCAAAACTGAAATAAAAAACCAGAAGCCAGAGGAAAAAGAAGTCTTTGGAAACATAGTCACCTGTAAGTGATCAGTATCAGTTTTATGCCGCAGATGCGGTAGTTTTTATAAAAAAATAATAGGAGAGATTCAGTAATTTTTGTTCATTGAAATAATTTAAATAATGACTTTCCTCCAGTTTGAATGGAGCTCTGATGGTAAATACAGCATTAAAAGTAAGTCACAGATTTCTCAATGGGAATTACTGCTGTTTATCCAAACATGAGATTCTCCAAAATGAAAAGCCTACAGAAATATGGAGGGCTTGAGTATTATGAATAGAAATTGTGGGCCACTAAAAAGAAAAAAATTAAGATATTTTAATAAACTTGCATTATCCCCAAGTAGGATTTACAACTCTTTTCAGTTCAGGTGTAACCCTCTCTGTTTCAGGAGAAGCCAGATTATAGCCCAGGTCAAGAAGGGTGATGAAGACCTGCAGACTAAGAGATCTGAGCTATGAGTAGTCAAATGATGACCCTAAAATTTTCTTTAGATTAGTGCCCATCTATCTCTCAGAAAGCTGATAGTCTTGGGGATTTTTTTTTAACTATATTTTTACACCAGAACTGTATCATTTACAGCTACCAAGTGAAAGGTTTCTGCATAAGTGTTCAAAAGATCAGTATTTGGAAATGTCCCATACATACACCCAATTATTTGCTATGTAATATAATAATACTCTAGGCAATTTTTTCACCTCTTACAAATAGCTGCCAGCAAAATCAAGATATACAGCTAATCTTACATACAACAAGACAGCATTTTATAACTGCATATAACATATAAGTACAGCAAAATTTAAGGAAAGTGAAAATATATTGTTCTTAAAATATTTAATGGATGCTCTGTGGCAAGACAAGGATTTTTAAAATTTTTCTTTTGGCTTTCTCTGTTGAGCTAACTTCTTCACTTCCAAGGTCTTTACTTGGTTAACTGTACAGTTATCTTACTACTTTAGTGTTGTATGTAGTTATGGTGAAAATAACCTTTACTGTGCTAATAATTATTTGGGCTATTATTTGTTTTTTACCTTCTTTGATACTTGTGTGTATATATACCATATACACCTTTTTCATTTGCTGTGACCTCTTCTTTAGACACTGTTAAAGGATCATCTGTGCCACCCCCTGCTCTGTGGTGTGACTTCTTGAACATTTGATTTGATTTCCATGTCTCCATCTGTTCTGTATGTTCCTAGCTTGTTGCTGTATTCTAGACTTTGACAGGTGCTGTTGTGGGGTCCTACACTGTGCACTCCTAGTGGTAGAGCAATTGCTCTACATTATCACCAGATCTGACTTTTTCCAAAGTCCGTGTTTTGTTAATTTTTTTTTTCTCTTTTACTTGTTGTTATACTTTGGTATGAATGTGAGTGTGATCAGATTTTAGGTATTTTCTCAGAGACAACATGTGAAACCTCCATTTCAAGCCAACTAACAGGCAAATATTTACATGACATTTAACTAGTAAGATTTTTTACAAATAAATTATTTTGTATAGCTTAAAACTTCCATTTAACTTACTTACAGAAATATTTCAAACAATTGTTTTCATTTAATAAATTTCTTCTAAAGTCACACAACACAGGACACAATCATGGATTAGTGACTATGCTGGCATTTTGTTTCACGTCTGTGACCTTTCTTTGAGATAAAGAAAAACCTGGATTCCATTTTATTTCTCAGTGAACGAGTGTAACACAAGTCTGAAACTATATACTCATTTTTCCAGCTTGAAATGTTTAGTGCTGAACTCAATGACATCTCAAAAACGCACCTATAACTCCTGCAAAGGGGGACAGGATAATGTAATTAGTGAGACTCAGTGACTTATTTACTGAGCCCAGACTATCCTGTCCTAAGTGCAAAACTCTGACTAAAGGAAACAGTATTTTTATTCCTATTTCATCAGCAAACCCTCCCTTGTGCAGATGAAGGAAATGGAGATTTTAGTCTGGATCAGTCATGAAAAGGTTGAATACGGGTTAAGATTCTGAATCCCCACATGGTCCAGCCCCTGGATGTAGATTCTCCAGCCTTCTTATAGGCCAGCTGAAGATCTTGATGTAGATGTGTCTGCAGGATTCATCAGCACCTCAAACCTCTGTCAGCTTGAAATCATGATTACTCCATACTTTAAAGGTAAACAGTAAATTGAATCATATCATTCTTAGACTTTTTTTTTTCTTTCTTTGTATTGTCTTGAAGTAGGGATAAATAGCATTGTGTACAGAGAAACTGATTTTTTTAGGCAATATAGTAATACAGTATGGATTTTGGACACCACTAGTTGCCATTGTATTTTCACATAGGCTAGTCAAAGTAGTTTATTTTTGTTACTGTTGTCCTAACGAGAGATATAAATTAATTTAGGCACATTTATTTTCTTAGAACATGCAATATTCTTACATTATCATTTAGGCCATCAAGCTGGATATGAAATGACAGCCAGTGACGCATCTTCTGTTTATTATATGACCACATATTTAAGCATATTGATTTACTTTCTCGGAAGGAAACTGCCTGAATGTATTCATATTTAAAGCTATTATGAGTAAACTTTTTTATTTTTAAAAAAGTTTCTCTTTATTTTTTTTTGTGAGTGACCAGGGAGAGCACGTGAGGAGTGGGATGGTTAACCTGCCTTGAAGGCACAAGAACATCCTGTAAACCAGGGAAGGGGACAGCTGTGAAGAAAGAGGCCATCCAAGAAGATCATCACTGCAGGTGCTGCTGAGACAGGAGAAGGCAACCACTGATTCTAAACAGATGGAAGACGGACTGGGAGTGATGGACTTGATTGGGGTGAAAGGACTTCTGGCACTGAAGAGGTCAGGCAGTGGCAAGAAGATGAGATGCTGATAAGAGGAGAGGATTAATTGTTTCAAAGACTGTGTGGTCTCACAGCAGTGTAAGGCTGTGTGCTTAACACCTTTTTTGATGACCTGGATGAGAGGATTGGGTCCACCATCAGCAAATTTGCAGCTGACACCAAGCTGGGGGAGTGTTGATGTGCTGGAAGGCAGGAGGGCTCTGCAGAGGGAGCTGGACAAGCTGGATCCATGGGCTGATTCCAAGGGGATGAGGTTCAACCAGGCCAAGTGCTGAGTCCTGCCCTTTGGCCACAACAACCCCTGCAGCCCCAGGGCTGGGGACAGAGTGGCTGGAGAGCAGCCAGGCAGGAAGGGAGCAGCAGCCTGGATGGAGAAGAGGAGGCTCAGGGGAGACCTCAGCACTCTCTGCAACCCCTGACAGGAGGGGGGAGCCAGGTGGGGATTGGTCTCTTCTTGCAAGAACCATCAGTAAGACAAGAGGGCTTGGTCTTAAGCTGTGCCAGGGGAGGTTTAGGATGGACATTACAGAATCACACAGAATCACAGAACTAACCAGGCTGGGAAAGACCTCTGAGCCACATCCAGTCTCACCTTAAACACCTCCAGGGACGGTGACTCCACCCCCTCCCTGGGCAGCCCATTCCAGTGTCTGATCACCCTCTCTGTGAAGAATTTCTTTCTAATGTCTAACCTAAACCTCCCCTGGCACTGCTTTTCAGCATCTCATTCCCCAGCCTGTGTGAACATCCAGGGTAGAACTTGATATTTTTGGTGATTGCCTGTGTAGATACTGGGTCTGGTGTGTGCTCACTGAACTGCTTGGGAGATGTTCCCACTGACTTAATTGGCTTTGTCTCGTGTACACAGCATATTTGGTTTAACCAAGTGCCAATGTATTTTGGCAACCCCCATGAATGATTTCAAACACTTAAAACTTCACATTTTTTTAAATTACGTTTTTTCCAAAGAGGCTCCTTGGAAGACACAAAAATTTTAATTAGGTGGAGAAAATCATGAAACAGCTGAAAAACAAAAGCAAGAAATCTGCAGAAATTTGATTTCTTGGACAAATGCAGGACAAGATTCTGCTCTTTTAGACCTTTAATGTAGTGCCTTCTTACATACCTGTAATAAAGAGGCCAAAGTAAATTTTCAAGCATGTTTTTTACCCAAACTGGTAATTTATATGTTCATTGATAGTGGATTCTGCAGTACACCTCATGTTAAAATAAGAACAGTATTTGTGTTGAGATCTTTTACTTAGAACTTCGAGTATAAGAAAACAATAAAAAGAATAAAAATAGTGACAAATGAAAATAGAAAAGTGCTGTTTCTGTATTTTTTTAAGCGTTCTCAAAGTGGTAAATTTCCAAAAGAGCCTTCTTCAAAAATTCTGAGCTTTTACATACAAATATGGTGACATGACAATGTAAACCAAGAGTTATTTTAATGAGCTGTAGAGAAATGTACTCCTATGAGGTAAAATAAAGATTTCTGTTGTTGTGAATTTACATGATCAGACAGATTTTGAGACTTTTGTTATTGGTTGGCATGCCAGTTATGAAGAAACTCCTAGTAAGTTGAAGGTAAGGCACAGAGAGAAGGTACCCTTTTTTTTAAAGACAATATTCTTTCCTCTTTATGGTTTTGAATGTGTCATTTCTGTATTTATGTTGATAGGAATGATAAATATCAAATATAGTTACAATATTTGTAAAGTGTCTCTGACAAACTGTCTGTTCAGGGCATTTAACTTCTGGTTTAGGAGGACGAAGAGGACAAAAATTTTGGATGTTTCATCTCATATTGGGTTTGATTCTCTTGGGATCTGATTCCCATTTTCTTTTTTTTTTTTTTTTTTTACATCCCATTGGTAGCTGCTGGACTCCCACTATGGACTATGCAAAAAAATTTGCTTGAAATTCAAAACATTTTCTGCTGAGATTCTTCATGACAAGGTTCCTTCCAAGGCAGAGAATAAATTTTATACTAGTTTGTGGGCATAAAACCCAATTTTCCATAGTATCTTCTGATCTGGTGTTGTGATATATCTCACTGTTGGTATGTATATAAAATGAAACAACAACATACCAAAAATATTAGGAGTAAAGTCTCTGCAACATGTAATCCAAATCTGATTCACTTCTGATGTCTTTGCTATGACAACACTCAGTATTTTGTGTCTGGATGGTGATTTTTGCATGCAATATTTTCTAAAGGCTTTCCCTAATGCACATTAAAAGTAAGTTATGCAGTCCTTAACAGGGCTTATGCACATCATATCTACTTTTTCTTCATTTTGGTTTTGATGGCTTATGCTGTCAAATTCAGCACTGCTGTCAGAAACCCTTATGCAAA
Organism: Pyrocephalus nanus; assembly: GCA_038380795.1. Classification (NCBI taxonomy): domain Eukaryota; kingdom Metazoa; phylum Chordata; class Aves; order Passeriformes; family Tyrannidae; genus Pyrocephalus; species Pyrocephalus nanus. The sequence continues at coordinate 72,453,838 of CM076263.1, read as the reverse complement.
AGCAGATTGTTTCATGTTATGAATAGTTGTGTTATCATTTGTAATTTGCCTATCCAAGTTAAATAAAAGTTAGAGTTCACTGAGTGCAAAGAAGCAGAACAGAAGGGAAATTGAACTCTTAATCTTTATTATTAACTATATATTTAAGCATCTTTCTGTGCAATTGCTAAGTCTTTAGGGCTTTTTTTCTGGAATTTTTTGAGAGCTCATGAACTTATTTTGGGATGACATATGGGAAATGATGGAAAAATATATTCCTCGGACTAAAGGCTGTTTATCACAGTGTCTGAGGGATGGGAAGGAAGCGAGAACTCTAAAAGAAAAGTCATATTGGCATATGGCAAAATACGAGCAAACCTCAATCAGCAAAAAAGGGGCCATGCAGAGAAGCAAATTTGCATGTAAAATACAGATTTTCTCAGCATTCCTGAAATACAGTGTAGTTCCCTGCTTGGTGGTGAAAGGCAACCACCATTACAACTGATGTCCTGACTGAGCCATTTGGAAGGCAGACCTGCTTCTGGATCTGGTGTTGCAGTGGAAACTTTGTCTGAGCACGGCTATTCCCACCAAAAACACTAGCAGGGCATGGTCCAGAAAATAGTTCTGTGTTTGTTAGAGAAGTTATTCAGAAGAAAGGCCATGTTGCAAACTTAATGCTGTCCTAAGCTCAATCCTTATTTTCATCTTTTGAACTTCGGCAATTTGTTCTGTTTTCTGGAATTCTCACAAGACAATGAGGAAATTGCATGTTCTGTTATAACATGTCTATAAATTAACAGCTCTCTCCATGGTCAGTAGAACCTTTGCAGTGGGTTTTCCACCTTGTTGGATATATAGTGTGTCTGATTGCAGTGGAATCTACATTTAGAAAGGCTGGTGCGAGAGAATAAGGGGAAATTCTTACAGATTAGAGTTAGAGTCGTTTCCTCAGAAGAACTTTCAGAGTTTCAGTGCACTTGTTACTGTACATAAAGGGCTTTACTCCTTTGGGGAAGCATCCCTCTTTCTTGGAAGACACTCTGGGAATGCTGAGACCTGCTAAAAGCATGCATCTCTAGTGATCCCAAGGTCTTTTAGAAACCAGTGAAAGCTGGATTTCAACACTCCAGAACGTGACGCTCTGCACCTCTCTCTAGAGCCACCATCAGTGGGAACCACTGAAACCCACTCTGGCTGCCCTCTGCCTTTATTGTGCACGAGCTAAGAACATAATGTGAACCACTGACACTTTCTTTGGTGGCTCACTAAGACTGGTTATAAGCAGGGGGAGTGGCATATCCTCTAGGAGATCTGACATATGCTCAGAACAAGGTGCATTGTTTCAGCATCAGGACAACAAAAATTGGAAATAATTTCCTGAATTGCAAGCATCCTGGTTTTGGCTGGGATAGAGTTGAGTTTCTTCTTAGCAGCTGATGAAGTGCTGTATTTTGAATTTGGTTTGAGAATAATGTTGAAAGCACATCAATGTTTTGGTTGTTGCCAAGTAATTCTTACCCTAAGTTGAGGACTTATGAATTATTGATGACCAATTGGAGATCCTGCTTCTTAGAATCACCATACTGAAGAATGAACCATGCAAGGGGGTTATGTATTTGCAGCAACCACAACTTTCTTATGTGGAAGTGGTAGATTCTTTTGTAGGGTTTGTTTTAACAGCTAAATATTACTAATGCCCTTTTTTTTTCCCCTGCCAAAGATACACAATGGAATTATATGCACCATACAAGAATGCATCCAAATCCAGAGATCTTATATTTACTTTTTTAAAGGTCTTAAAATCTTGTGATTAAAACTAATGTGATAGAAAACTACAAAAAATATTATTTAAGGATAGAGAGTATAATGGAGAGAGAGATAATGACCTAGATAAAGGATCTAAGTTAAGGAAGTGAAAATTTATGTAAAAAATTAAAAAATATCATGAGACTTTTAGAAGATGGATGGGGGCAGATCTGGGGAGGATCTGGGGCCACATATAGCTTAGATCAGACCATAAAATGTGGAACCCCTGGACATGGGTGTACTCCTTGCACCAGAAGGCCTTCATTAAAGATCTGCTATCTTATCTCTACTAATATTGTCTGGAGAGGTTTTTTCCCAGTTTTTAGGCAGCAATATAAACAGCAGTATAGTTTTCATCACTTTATATTTGTTTTATGCCCTAAATACATTTACTCTGTGAAAACACCACAGTGGATTGATTGAAGACATACTGCCTACATCATAGAAAATATTTATGCTTTCTCATCAAATGTTATGAAGAGTTGAGTAAATGAATGATAACCCCATAAAGTTTATCTGCTTCATTTTGTTGTTTTATAAATACAGTGACAAATACATATTTCTCTTTCTTTCTGCCCATCTGTCACTCTTAATATCTCCGGTTGCAATAAAATCTTTATAAAAAAGTCACATCTTCAGAATCTGAAAAATCTGCAGTACTCTGGACAAATCTTACTGTTTGAACATAATTTCTTTCTGATGTGTGTAGCTTTCCCAACATAACAGACACTTACCTAGCACCAAAACCACTTTTTTGATTTTATCAGTAGAAAATTTAAAAATCTATGAGAAAATGCTAATATAGCAATTTTTTAAATGAGGCAATAGTTTTGAAAGTAAACCTTAACAGTAAAATTATGTTCTGAGAAGATAGTTCTAACTAGGAAAGCTATTCAGGAAAATATTTTTATTATAATTTCTGATATGGAAGACACAAACAGAAATAAATTCCATAGATGTATAACGTGTGAGAAAGAAATGGAAGAATATTGAAAACTGGAAAAAAGGTTCTTGATTAGACTTATGTAGCTTCTTCAATGACAATGTTTTCCCAAACTGGTTTTGATGGAAAATGGTGCTAAATACACATTTACATGGCATTAATAGCCGATGGTTACGGTTTGAAAGATGTCGACTGCACCGAAATTGAGGTAGGTATGGAATGTTTCCTTGAAGGAGTTTATTTGTGATATGAGCAGCAATCAGATATTTATAGAAACTGTGTAAGAATCTGTGTGAAACTTAACAGCTTCCTTCCATGAAAATAGAAATGATCCTTTGCAAGTGTAACACATCTTTATAGGCATGTGCTATAAATAAATGGAAATTAATTCCCACTTCAAAAGGGAATGACCCTCTGAGAGTCAAAAACTTCCAACTCTATTGAAATATTTTTACATTTAAATTATTCAAATCATAATACATTCAATATTTTCCTCAAGTATTTCAAGCCATACTCTTCTGTTCAGAAGATTTATTTATGCATTCTGTCAAGAACCAGCAGTAGCCATGACTAAACAATGTGGTTATAACTATTTTTGTGTAAAGCCAATGCAGACAGATAGGACACCAGGTGCATTTTTTGGGATTTATTACCTAAAATTTATTATTGTAATCTTTTTTGATTAAATTTCATATTGTTCCAACAGCTGGTGGTTGGGCAGATTTATTATGCAAACAGAATTACTCAATGATGGTGTTATAACTCAGCGTCACTGATTTGGAAATTTCAGTGACTCTATGCAAAATGCTTCCCATTTCAAAATTCTTTCTGGTAGCCTCAATATCTTGACTCTAGAATATGTAATGATATTAATTCATTGTTTTGTTTCACTCACTGTTATGGATCAGAGTCTCATGATCCTGAGAAGTCTTGAGGGTATTGCTTTATCTTGCTGGAAATGATTGTCCTGAAATACTAAGTAAGGCAGAAGAAAAAGGATACAAATCTGCTGCTCACTGAAGCTCAAACCTTTTCATCACATGCTGTAAAGACATTTAATTCTTTTTATGTATTTATGAATTTTTGGACATATACAAAGAATTAGGAATTTTAACAGTTAAATTCTAGATATTTTCTGTGACAATTAGAAAATTCACACAACCTCCTAATTTTTTTTTTAGTCTTTTTTCCTTTTTTTTTTTTTTTTTTTTCCAGTCCTAAAGTTAAACAGGGGTTAGACAAAAGAGAGTGAATTTTCAAATTATTTGAGGACACATGTAGTCAGAAAATATTTTCCAAAGCACTTAGTGTTCAGATGGTCATTTATGTGGGCCAAAATCTTCCTTGGATAAATGGGAGTTCTGTTAGTCAACACTTTTTTGATTCCCTTGAGTCATCAGTGAGTTCTTTTTTAGGTAGATACAATATTATGCACAATCCACCCCAGAATTTGGATGGGGCATCACAACATCCGTAGCAGAACTTAAAATTCTTGAGGGGAGTTACAATTTTTTTCAATTGTCTTATTTTTCCAACACAATAGCACTATGTCCAGTGTTAAACAGCTAATGTAAGACACACTGAAACTCTGAGGGGGATTTCTAAAGTTTGAAATAGCTTAAGCTCTCATCTTCTCCCTGCAGAAAACAGGGAATTTTTCTTTGTCCTTGACTCTGTGAAGAGTTAAAGACATTTGGAAAAATTGAAAGGATATGCATTTCTCTCAAATGCTAGTAGAAAACATTTTTGAGTGTTATTGAAGGTCTGTAACAGCTCTTGAGGAAATATTAAACAGCTATAAACTCAGGCTCTGAGGTTAAGTGTAAATATAATTGCTTAGGAGTGGAGAATACACAAACTGACAGGTCAAATGACACGCAGGGTAAGAACGTGAGAGTAGATGACAGGGTTTTTTTAAATAAATTTTATCCACCCAACAAGTTGTCTGGGGCACATTCCTTTGTGTTGTTACATCAGATTAATCAGGTTACCTGTTAAGCAGAGGAGAGGGTTCATCTTCAGGCAGATTGTTGGCTATTGTGAAAACTTCCCATGGCCTGAGAGCATCTGGGCAGTGGTTCTCTTACTTCCCAGAAGCAGGCCCAATTAATATAAGAGTGACAATATTTAGGAGAAAGAGATTTGCTTATGTTGTCAAAGCAAAGTGGGAGATTAAGGATGGAAGTGATGGTTGCTGGAAACTTCTTTGGGGAAAGGGAGCTGATTACGGACCTTGTGGAACCATAGGGTGAATTTTGGTTTCACATCAGTAAGATTGGTGGAGTTTTTTAATTTTAGCGGCACTGTCACAATTTTTTGGACTGACTTAAGGATTGTTGACCTCTGACCAAAGCTGTGGTGCAAATACATGTCACAGGAATGAAATACCGTTAATTTACTTTTATCTGACACAGAAAGTTAACGCGTGCCTGCTTAATTAATTTTAATTGTGGTATCTGCATTATCATTTTATAGGGAAAAGTTAAAATCTGAGAAAATCGGGTTACAAAGATGAAATTAAAGGGAAATTTCTGAGGTTGCAGTCAGTGATAATGAAAAGGTTGAAGGGACAGCGGTAGGGGTGAAGACCTTGTTTCAGTTTATCCTCATTCAGGATAAACTTCAAAGGTTTGTAACTGCCTACAACATTTAAGTCTCAGCTTTAAAGTCTGATTTAAATCTAAGCTAGAAATTCTGGCCTATGATTATTCTTATCACATATCTGTAGTCTGCATGCCTTTCATTTGTCTCAGTACTGGTTTCAAACCATTAAATGTCAAGTGTTAAAGGCCGAGTCACTGTGCTAATGTCTAATATTGCTAATTTTGTACTCATGTTGTTCCTGAAAGCTATGGAGAAAAACTGTGAGGTTTCAGATATGAACCTCTAACAAGACATTGAAAAATTCTGAAGGAACTGTACTTATTCTGTATTGGCATTTTTCCTTTGGACTACAATTTTTTTTTTTTTTTTAATTTAGAAAAACTTACAATGCAATTTTATACATGCCTCACGAAATTAAAAAAAAAAAAAAAAGAAAAAGCTTTGAGTTTACAATTTATTAGTACATTTTTGCTAAAATTCTGGCATGACTGTATCAGTAAAAAAGTTTACAATCTGGATAGCGAAGCACTGGGCAAAGCTGTCTAGAGGGGCCGTGGAACCTCTTCCTGGGGCACACTGAAAGTTTTGCCAGAGAAGGCCCAGCAAAACCTGACCTGTGCTGGCCTTGCTTTGAGTGACAGGCTGGACCAGAGGACCTCCAGAGGTCCACTGTAACCTAATTAATTCCATGACATTTTCCAAAATGTCAACCATTTAGCTGCTTGGCTTTAAAAGCAGTGGACACTCTAAACTCCAAAATGAAAATGCAGAAGTGAGAGTATTTTCCTCCAGCAAAGCAGGACTTGAATTCCTCCTTTTGCTTCTGCAGTGTTCAGAGTTTGGTATTTTTAAATCCTGGAGAATGTGTCCTCTTCTCCAGCACTTCTGTGTGCTGTAGGCTATCTATGAAACCAATTTTAGAGACATGCTCAGACGTTTAGGTTCAGCATGTACCTGCTGGAAGTGCTATGAAACTGCTCATGATGGATGATAAATTTGTTATTTGAAAAGGGATGCTGTGCATTAGCACAGCGATCTTCACATCCATATTGCTGGAAACCTGGGACATGCTGCAGGGGCTGCTTTCATTATTTATTTTGAGCAAGTCTTCTGAGGAAATATATTTTATTTTAGGGCTGCAGATAACGAACAAACTATACTTGCCCAAGGGTCCTACAGTAATTCACTTTAAATTATTATTTGCTCAAATTGTTTAATTTTTTTTTTTTTTTTGGTAATGTTTTTGTTTATAAATACAACAACATCCAGTACATCCAGTATCTTCTGAGCGTGTGGGTAATGAGAAAATGGATTAAGTGCACATAAACACATAAATCAGTACATGCTCATTTAGCTGCCAGGTTAAATGATTACTGCAATGACTACCTCAAGACAGAAAGGAGCAGCAGAATGTGTTTGGTGCACCAGTGTACTCATGTTGTGCTGTTACTGCAGATGAATGTGTGCTTATGTGAGAAATATTTTACAGCTGGTAACTGGTTGTGCTGGAAATACTTCCTTTGCTTTGAGAGCACCATTGAAAAAGTGAAAAAAAAAAAATCCTTTGAGCCCTATATCCTAAAAGTATTTTGATATTCTGAGGCCATCAGATGGAATATGTAGAAGAGCATAATTATGTGCTGAGATCCACACTTTAATTGTCCTGAAATGAGTGGGATGCAAGGCTTCACTTTGGGGATCACTTGAGCTTCAGTGTCTCAGAACTGGGGTTTGGGTAAATATTTGTCTTTCCAGTGAAGTCAAAATTTGAGGGGAGGACATTTTTGTTTTCTTTCATACTTTGTATGTACTACACCAAAAAGAATGAAAAAAAAATCTCTTAATCAGTCCTGTACTCTCAATTTATAGGATATGTGGGGCTAGTATTTGATTTTTTTTTATAGGTAGCAAAATATCCATTGCTATGGTATTAATTTTAGTTTGTATCTCTTTATGCCTTGGGTGAAATAACTCAGTATAATCGAATCACATAACAGAATTATGTCAGAGTCTTTGTAGAATAACTTGTATAAATATTGGTTTTCTAGCTTCTTTTTTTAATATGCATGTTTTAGAAACCCCTATTCTAGTGGCTCCAGAACTACTAGAATTATTTAAATGCCATGGAATAAAACCCATTCTGATTATAAATAGGCAGAGAAACATCTTTTTGGGATGATTTTAAATAGATAACATTGCAGAGTGTACTATTATAAAAAAAACCACTTAGGCATAACTTAATTTTTATGCCACTGGCATTGGCATTTTTATTCTGCATGCTACGCATCATGCAAAATGAATTTATTAATTTAACGTTAAATCAACTTTGTACCTCAGGGTTAAATAAGGAAACAGATTGTAATATTTTGCTTCTTCGTGTTGCGCTTCCTATCAGCACAAGCTGCCTGTTATTTTTAAAGACCGACTTTTGTTTCCCTGCAAAAAGTGGTGCTCTGAGTACTATTCATGCACCTTCAAACACAAAAAAACCAAAAAAAAAAAAAAAAAACCAAAACAAAAGCAAAACAAACAAAAAAGCAAACAAAAAACACAAAACAAAACTTAAAAAAAAAAAAAAAAAGAGGGGAGAAAGAATAGATTGAAGATGTAATTTGTTGAGATGAAGCCAGCTAGCACTTATTTTAAAAGCTAAAGAGTAAACAACAGTTTAGTAAGAAACAGTTTTATGAAGGCCAGTGTGCCTCTGTTATCTGAAGGGATTATGTTTCCCACCACCCGGCCCTCTATGCTCACCATCACAGGTCTGGACACCCTGGACATCCCCACCTCCCAGGAAAGAATGCTTGGTTTGAAGTCAGTTCAAGCCTGTTGCTTTTCTTCCCAGCTTTTGTGCTCCATTTCAGACTTTGAGCCGTTCCCACACTTCCCCAGGCCGGTCTGGACGAGCTCAGGAAGGCAATATTGGTTAACTCAGTGAAGACTATTTACAGTGCCCCCTGAGCCACTCAAGGGGGATAGGCAGTTGATCCACTTTTACAGAAGTTTATAAAAAAGAAAGCCCATTTTCCAGTCCCCTTTGTGTTGAGATGCTTTTTGTTTTCTCTGCAACAGTCAGTTATTCCCTGCATTCTTTCTTGAGCTCTACGAAGATTTTACCTGGGCCCAGCTTGCCTGATTCTTCTCCTGCTGTATTAGTTTGCTTCTCCATTGCACATTTCCCTGAACTGAAACTTGGCTGCTCCCAAAAAAACAGTGGTTATTTTAATTTTTCAGTTCAAGTACCTCTTGTGGCCTGGGAGTTACTTCCTAGAATTAAATGGGGAAAACTTTTTGAGAAATGTGTAAGCCTATGTTCAGTGCCATGAAGACCTGCAAGATAATGTGCACATGCTTAAGAGGAAATTAAAATGGAACTGGAAATCTTGAAAATTTGAAGATTATTAGTGTTTGCCTTCGCAAATTTGAGCTGGGTGGTAAGGTTTTTCAGTCTGAATTTCATTTTATCTGGAATATATAAAGTGAACGTGTTCCTAACCAGTCTTCAAGTCTGGCTTGCTTGTCAGTAGCCTACCCTGATCAGATAATGGCTATGAAGCTACTTATAAGACTACTGAAGGAAATCCTCTAAGATAAGAAAGAAACAACATATGAAGTTTATGACTAAGATATTTTCCCAGGCACTTGAAAAAGTTTTCCTGCATATTTTAAAAGGTGCAGCTCTGATCCAGCCTACTTTGATACAGGGCAAAATTCAATATGTCACTTCTGTATAGTTTAATTTCATGAAAATAGGTTATATTGTTGGAATGAATAGGTCTAGTTATGTTTAATGTTAAAAATCTGTTTTATAAAATATTAGCATTAGTCTGTAAAAATGCCATGCCTTTCTCAGATTTTCTTTCATTTCTGGACTTTAAATCCTGACACCCATGTGCCTTGGTTTCAGCATTTATTACTCTCTATGTGTATATATATATTTTTTCCTGTAAGCTTTGGAAGTTTTAATCATTGTGCTGCATCAGAATGCCCATCTTGTGTTGTAATACTGTTAACAGTATTTTCTCATGCCTCACTTAGCAGAAACTTACCTTTCTGAAGTGATAGCATTTCACTCCTGACAGGACAAATGATTATAGATAAAGGCAAAGCATTGGATTACTGGGTTTTAAGTATAGGTCCTATATTATTACTCTCAGTTCAAATAAAATGTTAAGGATACTTTCCATATGTATAAATACATTACCTACAGGTCGTGCAGATAACCCTCTGCAGTAGTTCAAACCTGTGGTGTAAAATCAACTTCTGCTATTGTTATTATTCATTGGGGTTTGGTGAGTGTGGAAAATTTCAACATTTGCTCAGTCTCTCTCAGGCAACGGTGAACTGATTTTTTTTCAGTGTCAAGAAAAAGGCTTATTCCCTGCTGTGATTATACAATTCTTACTTGTGGCTTGTGTCTGGCTCCGAATCACCATATGTTTGTAGGGTTATGATTATTCTAAAATAGAACTATTTTGCATGTGGAATCATTGCTACAAGCGCATTTCTTGGTAAATATTAGATATTCTATTCTATGCTCATGCTTAAGGGCACATTTAGCATCATAACAGTCTCTGGTAATCAGAAAGTAGGTCACATTATCCAAACATTGCTTGAATATTTGGCAAATTTCAGAGTTTTATGTTTTACTGATGACAATATTTCGAGGAGCACTGTAAACTACATCATCTGTAATTGAAGTTTGATAAATCACATTGGGCTAGGCTTGGCATGAGGAAATGTTGCATGTGACAAAGTCTTAAACATAAACTTTGGCTTAATCCAGAGCACCAAGTAGTCGAGCTCCTCACCACTTTATGAGTTAGCTGCATATTTATGATCACCATCACTTGATATTTTGAAATACGGTGTATAGATTAATTTTTACAGACTATTTGTAAGCCACTTATTACCTTTTGAGGAGATTAGTGTCACTAATTCACTAGATTGAAAAACACCAAAAGTGAAGAATAAAGCCTCTTTCTCGTACAAAGCAAAACTTAAATGGGTATCTGACATGTTCTACCACGGCCGTGCAATTTTCCCCACTACTACTGAACCCATAAGCCATTAAAATATCAAGGCAAGGCTCACAATAATTGCTATGAAATCAAGGTGGAACCATGCAACCACTGAACACAAATGAATTTGATTCTTACTGTGCCACCCTTCATACCACCTGAAGTTATCTGACTCAAATACTTCAATTATGGGGATAATATAGTTACACTCCGGGCTTTTGACATGTTGTATTGTCACTTTCAGAGGGAAAATAGCCCTTTCCACTTCAATATGGGGCAAGACTGAATGATGGTGCTGTTATCCCTGCAATTCACTTCTTCCCCCTATTTCTCTGTGTACATATAGCATTGTTTTGACCATTCAGTGCAGCTTTAAATGACAATCCAAACACATCAGCAGAGATTTTTTTTTTTGCAGTACTGTATGTTGTTTGTCTGCCCTTCAATCTCCAGCAGAATGGATTATTTGACTTTCCTTTTCCTCAGCTGCTAAGCTCAAAGCCAGGCTCAATATTTACTCTGGCTATTTTATTGTTCCCTCTGGACAGGAACCGATGTCTGAAATTCTAAGAAGGTTTTTTTTTTTTTTTTTCTCTTTGTTGATTCCACTGTCAAATTTGGTCTGCACTGGAAAAAATGCTCAAAAGCCAGCCCCTCTAGTGATATCTATGACTTTGTCTCCAATCTGGCCTTCCTTTGCTCCTACCTTGCCATTCTATTAAGAGGAAAAATATGAAAGTTTAATGTGAGGGTAACTGGCAAAATTGGTTAAATGACAGTGATGGTGCAAATTTGATTGCTTCAGGTTCTTCCCCTCTTCCCTCAGGTATTACTGTAGACCTAGCATGTGAGTGATAAAGGTAGGGTTTTAATGTTAGGACTTACACTGTAAGAGCAAACTATTAAAGGCAACGGATGACTGCAATCCACTTCATTAATCTCTGTGATAATATTATCTTTCATACAGTTGTTTTATTAGATTTGTCCTTACTTTGGGCATTTTTCAGTGTATTTTTCGATGGATCCCGGGGTGTTCTTACAGCTTGGTAGTTTGTGTATTGCTGACAGCACCTTCTGAATCTTCCTAACTATGCTGCCTAGCCCATTTCCACAGCATACTTTAATAGAAGTTTACTGTGTTTTACAAACGGGAAATGTATCAACTGAAAAATACTTATCATCACTAAAAACTCATTGGAGATAAATCCGCTGCACTATGAAATGATATAACTAAGAAAAATATCTTTTTCTTTTTTTTTTTGGTAAGAGGAAATGAAGTATGGTAGTTAATAAAGTCATTCTGCTTGCATATGTTATCCTGAAGTAATCAGTTTTCAATCATGTTGTAGAAGGTACAATTGCTTGATAAGTAGGCCACGTTGCTATTCTTAGTGGTGTTTTTGGTGCATGTAAACTCAAAAACATATGGAATTTTAATGTGTCAAGGCAGGTTTGTGATGGAAAGCGAGCTGAAAATTTTGTAAGTGTTCATGCAAAGGATCAAAAGGTTGATCACTTCATAGGATTTGGATCATTGCACTCCTGTTCTACTGTTTCATCATAATATATTTTAAAATCTGCTTGAGCAAAGCATATGTCCTGTACAATCTCTAAAGCTGGCTGTCTTGTAAAAACTATTTGAAAAGGACTTGCATGGGAGAACAAAATCTCCTCTCCCAGGAGAAGAAACTTTCGCTCCTCCTCATGACTAAACTATCCCAAATCTACCTTTAGTGTTCATAAGTGAATGAAAATAAATAAATGCCTTTTCCTCCAAAGAGAGCCTTTGGGGCTGGGGTTAAGCCAGGAGAGGCTCTGTGAGCAGTGTGTGACAGGGACTTTGAGACTAAGGCCATGGGATTACTGCTGGAGCTCATGTGAGTTTGGGGAACAGTTCTTGTTTTCCCTTCAATTCTGCAGTTCACGTTGGCAAAAAGAAGAGTGGGAAAAGCTGTGTTTTGGTTGGGTCGTGCGAGCAGCTTTCAGAGGATCTGGGAATTGAACTCTCCGGCTTTTTTTATGTTTCGTCATCTCCTCTCAGAGCCAGACAGGAGGCTACATGTGTGGGTTTCAAGTGGAGACAAAGGATTTAAAACAACTCTCACTCTGAAAGACAAAAAAAAAAAAAAAAATAGTTATTTATGACATTTCAGTAACTTTATTCAATAAGAATTTGGTTTTGAAACAAAATAATGCTTTTGAACTGGAAATTGAAACTCAGATATCCAAGCCAGAAAATTCCGTCTTTTTAAGGTTATGAAGAGTTGGTCTCCAAAACACAATTTTTTTTCCCCAAGAGTTCTGATTATGAAGAAAATGTTTAATAACTTTATTCCCTTCTTAAATCATTTCTTGCCCAAAATAAAGAGAGATTGATTTGTGTTTCAGAGCTGAACATGATGTGGAGCAGGGGTGAATGGTCAGATTGAAATTCTCATCATATTCCCATAAAAGTTTAGTCACTGTGGGTATTTTTAACTTTTAAATTTACTTTTTCCTTGACAGTTTCTTTTCAGGGATTTGGTTTCCATTAGCAGGCTATGCTAATTTGTTTAATTTTTGTTTCGCTTTTTTATTTTTTTTCTCTATATGTATTAGCAAAGCTATATTATACTTATTTTCCCCCAGTAATTAGTCCTTAATGTTCCATAAAACTACAGGCTCCCAATATTTAAATATCTAAGCTGTGGTATGCAGCAATTTATCACATTTTCTTACCAATTGCATTGATCCCATATGTCATTTAAGGCTTAATTATGATTAAGAATATTTAATAAATTCCAACTCATTTTAAGAAATTGACTGTGCATTTGTTCAGACTTTATAAATTACTTCTAAAAATGAACTATTTGAACTCTTATAGCTCAAATGAGAATATTTTCAAATAAGGATTATTTTCCTCACACTTTGGGTAGCTGACCAAACTCCTAGTCTTATTTTCAAAGTAAGATTTTGGATTTCCTTTAAAAGTAAAGCATTTCCTTTAGAAAGAAAGCATTTCCTTTAAAAATAACCGTTTAACTTTATTTTTATTTTTACTGGTTTCTTTTTTTCACCTTAGTCAAGCTAAACTTTGTGCCAAACTTTCTCAACTGAGAACAACCTTCCTCTTTTTCTTGAGATATTATGAGACTTGTCTGGCCCCTATCTTTATGGATCCTTATGAACATCAGACCTTTTGGCTTTGCAAGAACCTACAGCTCAAAAAAGGGACCTTCCCATTAATTTATATTTAAAACAACAACAGAAAAAGATGCATGGATGCATGGATGTCCATGCTCACACCTCCTTGCCTGCACAGTGATAAAAACTGCTGGCTGATCCTAGAGGGCTGACCACACAAGTGGGTGTAGGACCAGCATCAGAGCCTTTCTGACGAAGATTAAAGGATGGCAAATTGATTTTTCAGAATGAAATTAAACAACAGACCAAAGATTTTTCCTTGTGTCTGTGCCTTCTTCTTGGTCTTGGCACTATTTTTCTTTATGGCCTGGCTCTATCAAGGACCTGCATACCTTTTTTGACTGTACAGTTTTCTTGACAGGTTGAACCATTATCATAAATGGCAGTGTTAAAAAATACATTTAAATGTCTCCTTACAAATTCATTCTTTTTTTTTAAAGCTGGAGTAACCGCCACAAAAGGGATAATAGTAGAAAGCTAAAGTATTAGTCAAAGAAAAAAAAAAAATCTTTGTTCAAATCAAAGAACTGTAGATTCCTACTGTGATTGTGAGTTATCACATCTGTCATGGCCTTGTATTATTTTACAGAACTGGTTGTAACCTTAGTAACCAGGTATCCATAGTAACATATATATATTCAAAGGCCATCTTTGATCAAAACCTCTTTATGATCTGATTTCTGAAGTTCTGATGGACTGTATTCCTCATTTCAGGATGAAATCAGAGCTCAACTTTTCCATTTTTTTTGAATATTCTTTATCACACTGCAGATCACCTTTCCCAAAAAGGTCTCAGAAGTTTAGCCATATTGATAACAGGTGTGTCATTGATGAGGGCACACATTGCTGTGTCTTACAGCACATGGTGTGTGTTGAAAGTTAACATATAACTTAAACAGTATGGTTTAGAATGTAGTACATGGATGTTCATAGTTTAACTAAGAAGGAAACACTAGACTAAAAGCATATTTCTTATACTAAGTCAACATAAATAAAAATATGAAATGTTATAGATGCATTTATATTAATTTTTCATCACCTTAAAGCAGATATTGTAACTTTTCAGTAAACATAAAGTACTGAACAGCTAACAGATGAACTGAGTGTCCTGAAAAAAATCAATCAACGATGCGAAGACTCAATATAAAAATTAGAATGCAACAACATCCAGCTACTCATTTTCGTTCTGAAACAGAGTTGAGTTGGAAAACACTTTCTGCCCTGAAGCCTTCAGGATGAGCATTTTTTTTTCAGGGAAAGCTGGAAATGCTGAACATCTGTTGGACTGCTTGTGCTTACAGTCCTCATGTTGCATAAAAGCGGGAAATGAAGTAAGTGATGAAATACAGGAGATGATATTGTCTGTAGAGACACGATCATCATGCTTACTGCTCTGGCACCATAAACTTTGGGTTGTAAAGTGGATGCTTTGGTGACTGGAAGATTTTCTTGGATCATATGTTATAAATAAACATTTAATTTAAAAATGAGAATTCTGATATCCCCTTCAATATATCATGCAGAGAATAGAATTTATACTATCTGAATTAATTTATTCAAAGCATATTCTATTACATTTATTAAAATTAAAACAAACAAACAAACAAACAAAAAAACAAACAAAACCAACAAAAATCACAGCACTTTTCCACAGTCTGTTGACATACACATCCACATATCCTTAATAGAAGAAGCTAACTTTCTATTTTTTTTCTTCAGGACTTAGGTTCTTCTCTTTTTCAGAAGAAAAACCACTCAACAACGTACACCTAATTTAATTTGAAAGGCTGAAAATTTATATTAATAATGGACTATGTATTAGTTATAAATTTATTAATTGCATAATATTGCCTTAGATGATCTTTTAACACATTAGCTATTTTATTTTTGACAACTTTCTTCCCTAATGTAGGTAGGGCTGATGCTGTTTTATTCTCTGAATACCAACTTTTTTTTAGTCATAATCCTCTACAATTTTATTTCCTCATTATTGCACTGCAAACACAGAAAATAGGAAAAAGTCGCCCACCAGTGCCCCATGCTGTCGTTGTGATCCAGGTTACAGACAAAATTTACAATTAGGAACACTAGTTACAATTTAGGAACACTTCTTATAGCTTTCACTTGTATTTTTCTGCTTCATAAAACTACAAAAACCCTTTTTTCTGTGCAAGCCATGTTAAATCTGTGACTTTAACAACTGGTCTCATCACAATCACTGTGAATTACAGGATTTTCTTACCTTACAGCAAATGTTTTGTGTCTCTACAGGTAATCTGGTGATGGTTCAGAACTGTAAAACACTGTTTGTTCTCAGTATGTCTGAATGACCATACCAGATTTAAACCCAGTGGCTTGAAGGATCAGGTAAAATTAGGAAAAACAGTTAAAAAACTAAATCAAATATTTTGTTACATTATAGCTTGTTTGACCCTCATCATCACCGGGCTCAAAACCAAAGTTAGGAGCCAGGGAGGTGAACTTTTCTGTGCATTATATTAGGCAGACCTCTCTGAAGACACTTAATATGAATTATTTGATTAAAAAGAGATGGAATCTGCCCTAGAGAATTATAAAAATAAATTCAGAGTTGATGCAAATAAAAGTATATGGAGATTGCAAGGTTTTTTTTACCCAGTAATGCATAGTGAAAATAGTGGCTGTTTACTGCATTTATTTACTTACTTGACTAGTAAGTTTATTTTCAGTAGACTGAAAAACTTAGATGACTTAAAATTGGAAGATAATTTAATAACTTAATAATTTATTAAGATTAGAAGATAATAGATATGCAACAAGCTATTTCTAAACGAGAATTCGGCTCAATTTTTAATGTTTATCATGCACTTGAATAAATTGAATAAAAAACTAGCTGCATAGGTGGTCATTAATGTATATAAATTAATCCAAATATAAGAATACACATTTCGACATGGATGAAAAATTATAATTTTTTTTCTGCACACTTAATCCCTGCTGTAACCAGAGTACAGCAAGAAATTAAACAGATTTCTTTCCCTTTATGTTGGCTTGTTTCTGCTATTAAAGGAGGCTATCTTTAGTCTCTCTTCTCTAGACTTCATTGAAATCATTAGACTGCATAGGCTCCACAAGAAAGAAGAGTATACTGTGTACTTGTCCCTTTTACATGCCATAAAGCTACCCATCATTTGTAAGATCAAGAGAAATCCTAAATTAGAAAGGATTGAGGCCAGGCCTTGGGTACATTACATAGATGTACTCATAAAGAATTCTTTTGACACAATTTCTGATCAGAAAAGCACAGCCTCATCACACAGAACCAGTTTTTATGCATCACTTACGAAATGTTGTTCAAGCAATGGTAGTTGAAATTTTTTTTTCAATTTAAAATTTAATCAATAGGAATAAAATTATATATTCTTCATAAGCAAAGGAAACATTTTGGCTTGAATTGTAATTAGGAGACAAAATCTGGATTAGCAGTACAGTGGTGCAATGACAGCCAAAGGTGACTCTCGAACAGGTCATAAGAATTAGTATTGTGTGGTATTCTGAATCATGATTAAAAAAAAAAACTGAAGCAGCAAACAGATAAAATAGCTGCTTAAAGCTTCCAAAGGTAACATCTGAACACATTATTTACCATGCTATGTGGCAGCATTTAGGTGAAACCCAGTCTGAAATAGATTTATTCTGAATTCAAAGTGAACTTCAGAAAATATCTTGAATTAATTAAAAAGTCATTTATCTCCTTCTTTGTGATTCAATGTCTTAAGGTTTGATGTAATATTTCTTATGTGTCTTTGGAGGTTTTTTATCACCAGTATGGTAATCAGAGGTCACATGATGCTTTCCTTTTTGAATCTTATTTTCATAGAGTTGTAGAATAGTCTGTGTTGGAAAGGACCTTTAAGGGTCATCTGGTCCAAATCTCCTGTAATAAGCAAGGACGTCTTCAAGTGCATTAGGTTTCTCAGAGCTCTGTTCAACCTGACTTGAATTTCCAGGGATGGGGCACCCACAGCTTCTTTGGGCAACCTGTTCCTTTCCTCACAACCCTCATGATAAAAAAATGGGTTCCTTATATCCTGTCTAAGCTTTTTTTTGTTTAAAACCATTATCCTGTCCTGTCAGCTACAGGCCCTACTAAAGGGTCTGCCCCATTCTTCCTCTAGGTCCTGTTTAATTATTGAAAGATCACAAAAAGGTACCCCCAGGGCCTTCTCTTCTCCAGGCTGAAAAATCCCTGCTCTCTCAGACTTTCTTCTTGGGGGGGGGGGTAAACTTGAGGTTAGTGACAGTAAGGTTGAGTGTGATATCTCTAAATATTTTGCAGCATTCAATAGTGCAGGATTCTGTGTTAAAATGTAGAGCATATGTAGGTGGTGACATACCAGAAAGGTATAATTTTCCCATGGTTAAAAACTTAAGCATTTAAAGATGTGGTAAAAATGGAGAGTGAAGAGGTAAATGTAAATTATATATTTGTGAATGTTTTGACCAAAAGTAAGGCTGAACAGGAAAAGTCCCACTAGTCTCTGCACGGTCAACACAGAAAAATGCAGATTGGATGGGGAAATATTTATGGAAATCAATTTTCAGATTAACTAGCAGAGTTCCAGTTTGATGACAACTACATTTGGGTGCACGACAACACAAAATTCAATGATTAAGTAAGACAAATATGTGATTCTTGTATTCAGCTATAAAACATCCTTTTTCTCCCCGTTTTCCTTCACTGACCCTACTAAGTCCTTAGTTTTTTTTCAGATCCTATGAGTTCTCTTTTAAGCTGTTTTTGACCGTGTTGCCACCATTCATGATTTCTTGCAAAGTATAGCACTAGTAACACTCCTTCCTATCTTTCCCTGTGTTTTTCTTCCATGAGTTAGTCACGTTGTACATAAAAATGCTATAAAAATGTCCCATAACAGTATGTATGTGCATGTAAGTTTTTCTTCAAGTATCTGTGACTTTTTCTTGGAAGGTCTATTGTTATGTACAACCCTCCCTTCCCCTCCCCTTGTATTAATTCCTGGCAATGAGAAAATCCGGGGCGATGGTGAACTCCATATAACTGACATTTCATTATTGTAATTCCCAAAGACATTTTAAGCTAATGCATCTGACTGTATAATGTATGCTGGTACTGAAAGAAACTACAATAATCCATTGGTATGATCGTTTAGCATCTGTCTCTGTCATCACCCTAATTGCACTGAATGATCTCATCTCCTGACAAATGAGGTCAGGTACAAAAAACCCGGTGTATCTCACATGTTCATTTTCGTAAATACTAATCATTCAACACTGGGATGAAAAATGGGCTTGTCAACATTGAATATGCATTGAGAGTAAATATCAGAAGTTGCTAAATGTTGATTTAATAGGGCTGGGTCTCTGGTTACTCTTTCACGATCAAGTAGTTGCAAGAACTGCTGCTGCATTCTGTGCTTGGATGTAAGTCTGTTGGGTCATTGTAATCACTGACAAATGCAGTGTTAGTAAAGATAAAATAAGGAAAAAATATGTTTTCTGGCGAGTTTCTGGCCTAGGAGGCACATGTGAAAAAAAGTAGATAAAATTCAGCTTGTGACACCATACATAAAGATAATTTTACCATTTAGATGTGCATAAGCAACACATTTTCCTTGTATAGATTGTTTTTTTCCTGTACCTTGTCCTGGCATATCCTTTCTATTAGCAGCCTCTGGCAGGTTGACTATGAACCTTTCTTTTCATTATGCCAGAAACTTTTGGAAATTATAAACCAATGTCTGGATTATGTATTGATATTGTTCTATATGTGCTGTGCTATCCTCTCACTCCACTGACAACAGGGTTAATCCAAAACTATACCAGTGAATCCTGCAAAGAAAGAATTTGGATTTATATTGACTGGTGCCTGGTCATAGCACGGGTCTTAGAGGCTTAAGAGAAACTGAAGACAGACAGTCTTTCCTACAATCACTGCAGTGGTCTCTGATGACCCAGATCAGTCCAGATTTTGCAGCAGTCTGTGACAGTGCAGAGGAACCTGTGGCCAGTGACACCCTGTGTTGCACACTTCTTGATTTAGAGCAGCTTCTCTTGTTGTCTTCAGTATTCCTTACCGGTATCAGTTCCAGGCAGGTTTTGGCTTCCCTAGTTCTGCATTCTTCTGCATGCTCTAGTAGTGTCTCTGTGATCCTTTTGGATTATTTGTCCTTGCTTTGATCTTCTTCTTCTCTTTTTATGTTTGACTTTTCTTAGGAGCCACTTGTTCATCGTCGTCTTGATGTTTTAATCTTATTCCCTGCTCAGTGGGAGAGATTACTCTTGATAAAGCCTTATAAATATTCCTTTTAAAGCCTGCAACCAGCTTTCACATCCACAACCAGGTTTTTTATTTGTTTGTTTGTTTGTTTTTGAGTACTAAGTACAGCAGAAAACATCTCCTTGTTGGATCTTCTGTCTTTTCCATCAGAGAGTTTTTGTTGATGCTCACCAGGAACCTTCTGGGTTGGTTATTGTGCTGTTCCTCCAACAGATAATAGGGTGGATGAAGTGCCCCAGGAGGACCAGGACCTGTGAACAGGAGGCTGCTTTTAGCTGTCTAGAGAAGGTGTCATTCCAGCTGTGGCTGCATAAAGCCAAACTTCCCACCCTGTGTTTCCTAAAGGGCTTGAATCTCTCCATTGCAGCGCTCCAGCCTCATGAGCTGTCCAGTGAGCTCTGTGATCTCAGCAAGACTTCAGCCCTGAAACTGCACACAGATCTCTAATGCCTCGTACTCATTCCCTGTGCTGTGTGCATTCGTGTGCAGACACAGACACTCCAACATGCTGATTACCCAGAAGCAGCCTGCTTTCCGTTTGGGTTTTGTGTTTTGATTTCTCCTCATAATGGTACCTGCTAGCTACTTCACACTTATTTATATGAAAATGCTGGTGGTCACCCCTTCTAGGCCCAGTTTTGTCAATTTTGTGTTCCCTTCCCTTCAAATTTCTCAAGGTTCTCTCTATGTCAGACGTGTCTATGACTTCATCAGAAGGCTGTTGGTAATTCTCCCTCTGCCCTCATTCCCACTTTAAAACTCATCCTGCCAGAGCAGTGATCCTGCTGGAAAACTCACACTTACTGAGCTGGATATCATCTGTCCCAGTAAGAGGTTTAGGCTCAAGCAGCACCCTGCAAGCACAGAAACCAAAACCCTGTTGCTCATACCAGCTCTGCAGCCAGTTGATGACACACAGAATCAGTGCCTTCTTCCTAATAACCCTTTTCCCTCAGCAGCAGCAGTGAGGAAAACACTGCCTGGGCCCTCATACCTGTGACTATCTGTAGTGATAAGGTCCTGGCAGCATCCCTGCTGCCCACCCAAAAGCACAGCAGGTTGTGGTGGTCGAAGGACTGGACAGCCTTGGCAGTTTCCACAACATCCTGGGTCAGGGCCCCAGCGAGCAGCAGCAGAGTGCTGTTGTTTACTGTCACAGAATACTGTTGATTTGTGGAGAAAAAGTAACCAGATTTCAATGTTGGGTGAAATGATTACTAGGTACCTCATCAATCAGAGTGAGAGTTTCGGTAAAAAGCTCTGAGACGTGATAAATATCTATTCCCTGTAACCTTGGCTTTCATTCAAGGCAGTAGAAGTAGGAAGAGAGTGCAACTTCATCAGAAAGATTTGTTATAATACATTACCAAACATTGTAATACAGTGCAAATAATAAAAATTAATTTTTCTTATTGCCATGCCTTCAAAAACTCCCATCAATCTTTTTGCAGCAGATCTCTTTTCTAGGTTGTCAATTTGACTTCCTAACACATTACAGTCTTTAGTGTTCTCAGTCAGAATAATGCTCTGTACATCAATCAATTTGCCCAAGCAATCACATTTCTCTTAAGGTTTTGTGTTTTTTTTTTTTTTTTTTTTTTTTATCTTTGTGACCCAGTTTCTTTTCTGATTACTTCAGAATAACCTTCAGAAATGATGGGTTCAGGGCGAGTTTCTTATTAACTGGTATCCCCAGAAAGGTGTTTAAAGTCCCAGGGAAACTGTAAACCCCAAACATTGGGGAGGCATATTTCTCCAGGGGTACCACAAAGGGCTGAAGGTGTCTTTGCTACTGGATGTGTCTTGTCCCTGGACCCGTAGGTGAGCAAAGATCTGGTATGGAAAAGAATTCTCAATCATTGCAGTCTGGACATAAGACTCATCACTCCTTGACCCTACAGCAGCTAGACCTGATGCCAAATTGTTTATAAATGGAAAATAACTTAGGGGAGTATATTAATTTTCTGACCCTTTTAAAGGAGTGCCTTAATAAAAATGATCACGGACAGAGCTTTTGAGGGGGTGTGCTTGCAGCTGAAAAGTTTTACTGATTATGCAATTTCTACTTTTCAGATCCCTTCCCGTTTGATGACAGGATGATAATTGTTTACTAACAGTGCTGTGTTAAAAGAGTAAGGAGAGAAGGAGGTCTGAATCCTTCCTGACTGCACAATAGCACTACCTCATGTATGTTTGGAAGCAAGATGAACAATAAGGGAATGGGAAGAAAAGAATCTATAGGGTTAAAATTAACCATGTTTATTCTTTACTTACAATAACATTGCCTAAAATTTAAGTAAAAGTGTATTTGACTTCTCTGTTTCATTACACTATATCTTATATTAACTTTATTTTTCACGTTTTTCTACCACTGAGCATTTGCTAAAACAGAAGGAGGATGCTGATTTCTGCTTGTTACCTTCAAATATATCAGTCATCTACTTTTTGTAGTGTTAATACTTTCTGAAAATCGTGCTCTACAATCAGTGTCAGGCACCACAAATATTTGTTGGTTCAATCTGCACTTCTGTAGTAGTTTTTCACAGTGAAGTATTTGAATTCCTAAGCAAGAGGACGCCCAGCTGTGTAGAGGAGACAGTGACTCTCATCTTTTTTTGTGCTTGATTGCAGGGTCCTGAAACAGTAGCCTGAGGGCTCACAGATGTTTTCAGGAAAGGGTATAGATATGCTGTTCAAGGCTTCAGTCTTGCTATGTGCTTTAGTCATCTTTATGGCATTAAATCTATATTAGGCAACAGGAATGAGCTTCTGAAAGGCAAAGTTCTGGTCCCTTGTCATCTACAGAAAAGTGCAAAAGGTTCATTTGGATAGGGAAATGGTTATGTGTAATATCAGGCTTAAAAAGCAAAGCATTACAAGGTCTTGTAACTTTTATGAATACATTCAATTTTTCTGTGGAGAGTTTGAGAGGGGAAACTAATCCACCTCCAGTACTTAATGCTGATATCTCAGGGTAACCTGCAACACTGATGCTTGCACATCACTAATGCCAACAGAGTAGAATAGGAGATAGAAGCATAAAGCTTTGTTTTGCTGTTTAATCATACAAACTAGAGCCATTATTTCTGCAAATTTTGCTTTGAAACGACAGCAGCTGTGAGGAACTGCTCAGTTTGGGGCTAATTCTGAAAGGTGACTGATGCTTGTAAATCCCCTGGTGCCATTTCAAAATCTAGCTCTTTGATCATGGCCAGCACCTCCAATGATGGAAGAGAAAAAATCTGTAGCTTTTCGAGATGGAAGAAGGCATGTAGATTCAATTAAGGGAGGAATTTTTGTTAGAAAAACTTTGAGGAACAGGACCCGGAGTAATTAAATTGTTTGTGAATGAAAATAAACTTATTGAATAAATTGCTTTGAATTTCAGAGTCAAGCTGAGCTTAATGAATTTTTATTGCAGATTGGAAAGAAATAATTTAAGGAATTACTTTTGATGTTTTGTATAGGAGCTTTTTTCTATTAATTCATTTTTATGGCAAATGAGAAAGAAATTAGTGGCTTGTATTTGGATTTTTGTGGGGTTATGAGAAGAATTGATTGGTTTGTTTTTAGGATCTCAAACATTGCAGAAAGAAAATAAATGGTTAGAGAAATAACTTTTTTTCTCTAATTGATCCTAAATAATTAAATGCTTGTCTTTGTTTCAGCATGTAGTAAAAAATTCTTTAACTAAAATTACTGCTTTTGAATTTTTACTAGAATATTTGCAATATATTATTTTAGACTCTGACTTTTACTCGGGTAGGAGGGCTTTGATACCCAAGACATTTTAAATTAAACCCCATCTCACAGTGATAATTGTGATGACAATATTGAAATTCTCTACCATCTGCTATCAAAATCAGTGGATTTATATGACCATTCTTAATCTGAGAAGTCAAAAAGCTCCACTTGAGTAAGCTTGTTCCTTTATTTTTGCATGCATTTTCTTTTCAAGGTACAGGAATCATATTCCCCACACATAACAGTTGATCTGTGACTGTCTGCAAAGTTCTGTCTCTGTCAATTTTACACCTTTATTTCTCTCTTCCCTTGCTTTAACTGGGTAAAATGCAGCTATGATATTCTACCCTGTACTCTGAGCTAAAGTTTGTTGTGCTCTTTTAAAGGACTGTATCATTATAATGAAAACAATGTTAGAGCAATATTCAAGACAGAGAAGTAGCCCAGGATGAAAAAAACCCAAACAAACAAACAAAAAAGGAAGTTAACTTTCTCTGAAACTCTGCAATGAATTTTTCTCAACTGAATGAACGTTTGGCTTCTCATTAACATAATACTCATCCTTTATGGGCAGAAAACAAATTATACAAAATATCTGCATCCAATTAACATAGCAATGAGAAAGAAACATATCCCACATGTGCAATGATCACACTTGAAAATTGATAATTAGGTTTCATAACTATATTGTCTATTATGAGAATAAGGAAAACTAGAAATTATGTTCTTTTGTATATGTTTAATTAAGGCATCTAGCAGCATTAGAAGACAATAAGTTTCAGTTGACATAAACTCAAAGAATCACAGAACATGCCAAGTTGGAAGGGACCCATAAGAATCATCGGGTCTAGCCCCTAACCCATCACAGGTTAGGAGAGTCACCCCCTGTGCCCCAGAGGATCATCCAAACACTCTGCCAGCCTTGGGGCTGTGCCCACTGCCCTGGGGAGCCTGTTCAGTGCCAACCACCCTCTGGGGGAAGAACCTTTCCCTGAGATCCACCCTGAGCCTGCCCTGACACAGCTCCAGCCATTCCCTGGGGGCTGTCCCTGGTCCCCCCAGAGCAGAGCTCAGTCCTGCCCCTCCTCTGCCCCTGCCCAGGCAGTTGGAACTGCACTGAGCTCTCCCCTCAGTCTCCTCTGCTCCAGCTGAACACACCAAGTGCCCTCAGTGTCCTCACACGGCTCCAAATCCAGGCCCTTCCCCATCTCTGGGTCCCTCCTTTGGACACTCTCCAATGGCTCAATCTCTCCCTTCCATTGTGTCCCCCCAAACTGCCCCAATGTTGAGGTGAGGCCGCCCCAGGGCAGAGCAGAGCGGGACAATCCCCTCCCTGCTGCCCCCAGGACAGGGATGTCCCTCCTGGCTGCCAGGGCACTGCTGACTCAGGGACAACTGGCACCCACCGGCACCCCCAGGGCCCTTTCCTGGCTCTGCTTCCCAGCCTCTCATTCCCAGTCTGTACAAACATCCACGGTTTTCCTATCCCAGGGGCACAATCCAGCCCTTCCCCCTGCTGAACTTCCCATGGTTGGTGATTCCCAGCTCTTGGATCTGTCCAGGTGTCTCTGCCGGCCCTCCCTGCCCTCGGGGGACTCAACAGCCCCTCCCAGTTCTGTGTAACCTGCAGACTTGCTCAGTGTCCCTGCCAGTGCTGAGTCCAAGCCACTGATGGAGATGTTGGAGTGCACAGGGACAAGGAGTGACAGTCACAGCCTGATGTCGCCCCACTCACTGTCACCCTCTGTGCCCGACCCCAGTTGCTTACCCACCATATGGTGTGTTTGTCCAGCTGTGGGGGCTGGACACTTATTAGAAGTTCAGATTCAAATGTTCTGTTGAAAGCAAAGGTTGGGGAAAAACAGATTTCAAAACTTTCAGATACTGGGTTATTACAGGTCACGATCCGCCTCGTACTTATTGACATACAAATATGGGTGAAGGCCGATGTCTGGCTGTTAATCCTTAGCCTTGGGTTCAGATGGGCAGCAAACATACTTCAGTTCTTAATTACCAATGCTGAAACTAAAGGTCCAGTGTAGAATTGGGGTTGGTGAAATCACACACTGATTTTGAAAAGAAGGTTAATTTGGTTGCTTTAGGTTATGGCTAACATGGAAAGTTTTACGTTTCAGAGAGATTACAGGAAGCTCCATTTGTATTCTGGATTTCTTGCTGTTCTCGTGCCTCCTTCTTTGCTTCTGTACCCTGTCATGCTATTTCTGGCTTTGGCAATGTGTAAATTAAATATCTTATTACTTGTCTAAGATTCACAATATTTCTTGTGTGAGCTTAGTTACTGACTTGCTGTATTGTTTTAATTTTCTGTTACATTCATGGATCAAATATGAGTATCAAAACCCCTCAAAGCCAATACTTCGTCACTCAAGAACTTTTAAAACTCTCTTATTAAAGTACTTTCCACAGTAGACCCACATTTGTGTATTTATTGGGGGAGTATAAGTTGCAGTATTTGTCTTCCTGAGTAACCATTACATGTGGAGGGGCCCTGTTTTCCTGGATGTGGCTAAACATCTGGCTGCCACTGGGAAATAGTGGATGAATTCCTTGGTTTGTTTTGTTTAAGCACACAGGTTGTCCTTTACCTGTTAAGATGCCAGTATCTCAACCCACAAGTTTTTGCCCTTTTACCCTTCTGATTTTCTCCCCCACCCCACTGTGACAGGGAATGAGAGGGAGGCTGTGTGGTACATCTTACTGCCATCTGGGGTTAAACCATAATGTCATTAAAAAAATTAATCTTTTTTGTCATTATTTTGTTACAGTAAGACACTATGCAGAAAACTCCCAAATTAAACAAAACTTTTGAAAATATTTGGCAAGCACTGACAACAGATATCTGCAAGGGTTCATACAATTCCCTGGACTTATTTCTGTTTTTTTTTTTTTTTTTTTTTTTTTTTTTTTTTTTATTACAGAGATGAATATAATATGAAAAATTTTATTTTTATTGCAAGTATCACAGTACTGTAATGGACTTTTTAAAAGCTTTTTACTTCAAAGAAAAAATTATTAAAAAAAGAAAAAAAAAAGAAAGGAAAAGAAAAAAAAAAGGGAAAAAAGATATTTATGGTTAAATCTTTTTCCAGTAATGTTTATGTACACTTATTTGAAGCTATCTGCCTGAAAACAACTTTTACATATAACTGAAAGCAGTGCATTCATCTGTGGTTATTCATTTGGTTATAAATCTTCGTTATTGAATAGAAATGAAAGTGGTTTTAGAACTGATTAAATAAAGAAATAGTTGAAATAGAGCACCTGTGACTTAATTCTAGTTCTTACCAGCCTAACCACCAGAACCAACATAGATCGTGAACGTGGTCTTGGTCTACACAGCACAATCTTTCTTGGGATGGGAAAGCCCTCAAATGCTCAGATGGGCTTCAAGGAAATGTCTTACACTGATAGAGCTAACACTTGATGGATTCTGACATACCTACCCTAAGTTTAAAAGAATGGATGGAAATATTTAGGTGATGTAGAAAATTTACGTCCAGGAGGACAGCAGCTAAAACTCACCCAGCGATGGACAATCCCAGTGGTTGGTTTTGTTTGGTTAGAAGGACTAAAACAGTCTTCAGTCTTTTCAATCTAAAGAATAAGAAAAATTACTTAATGGAAGCAGAAATTTTTAACAGGGGAGGAAGAATACTGGAACCAAATGGCACAATTGTGATCATATCAAACCCCCTTTTTTTTAATATGCCTTTCCCATGCATTATCCACCTTTCCTAGTACAGCTGACTGGATAAACTGAACATTATTCTACTATTTAAAGATGATAACAGAGTTGACAATCATACTGTGCTGCTATTTTGACACCCTTGAAAAACATACGACGGGCATAAAAGAGTAGCTGAAAGTGTATGTCATCCGAAATTCATAAAAGAATTGTTACTAATCAATGTGAAAAAATAACCTTGACATCATTACAGAGTCTTGAAAAGACATGAACAGAAAGGGTAATTTGCAGTTGTCTAAGTGGTTCTTGGAGCTTAAAAAAACTAAAACTGTACAAGGAAGCTGGCTTAAATATGTGTTATTCGTCACCATACATATTGCCTCAAGGTCATTATTTCCCTGCAGAGGAAGTGAGGACTGGCAAGTGTTTGACAACTGAGTTGGCAGAAGGCCCTGCTCTACCTTTATACCATCAAATTTCTTCTGCATGGGACACATTCACCATTTGCCCTCGAGGTTTAGCATTTCACTGAACACCATATCTACAGGTATTGTTGATAAAATAGATTCCTCTGCAAAAGAGGTTGGTTTTTTTCCAATTTATTCTGTCAGAAACTAATGAAGCCTACTGGGGTTTCTACAGTGGAATAGAGATCTTTACGCCGTCTAACGAATATTTTCATAAGGGCAAAAATAAGGCATCAATATGTGTCTTGGTAGCAAGTCCTTATAATCTGTGTATGTTAGTCTGTCTAAATGTATTTAGTTGCGTGTTAAACTTTGGAATTTTCACTCTCTTTACAATAATTAAGCCATTGGTGCTGTCTGTACAGGACAAGTACTAATAGCTTAATCATTTATAGTGAAGAAGAACAGAGTAATGTATTTTTTTCTTAATGCTTATATGCCTGGTCTGATCCTCTTTGTTTATCTCTAATGAAGAATAATTTATCCTTCGGAGTAGATTTTCATTTTTGCATGACAAACTTCCCTTCGAGCTTTATACATCACAGTAGCTAAATGAAACAATTCTGATCATTCCTTCTGTCTGCTTTTGCTCAGGAAATAGGTTCAAGTTTGCTGTATGATGCGTCTTGTTACTGAGCAAAATCACACCTGGGTTAGCATAACCTGATCTAGGTGGACAAAGGTAGAGTCTGAGTTTCCAATATAAAATAGCATTTAAGAGAAAATTTTATAAGAGAGGCTTAAAAACAATACAGATACATAGCTACAACATTTACCTACAGGAAACCTCCTGTATTGTCTGTGACACATGAGTAACATCAAACTAGAAATTTTCCATTTATGTAAAATTTCATATTCTTAAATTTTTTTACTTAAAACAGTTGTTGAGTTCGAGTTATATCTAGGTTGACAGCTTTACCAACTCACTAATTATTTCTTCTATTCCTACTTTGTTAAAATCCCCATGCTGATGTTAACACAGAAAATTCTTAAATATTTAAGCACACATTGTTAGGTTGATCATGGCTATCTATAACGGTTTGTATGAAAGAAACAGAATCTTGTTCAACTTACTCCTCACTCCTATTCAGTAGGATTAAAATTTTTCAATAGCAAAAATTTTCCTTTGTCTCTTTTTATGCAGGGTTCAAGATGACTGTGTCTAAGCTGTTGCTGTTTTGTCATCAGAAAAAAAAAATAACTTCAGAATTTGAACTGTTTCATTTGCCTAAAACAAATGTGCTCTAGTAATTTTTTTTTCATCCTTTGGTGAAGAAGCACTTCATGGCACTGTGTCAGATTTTTAATTGAATTTTTAGGTTGAGACAAAATTACTTTACTTCAAAACATTCAAGTAGCTGTACTGTTTTCCTTCAGCAAATTCAGGTTGCTGAGCTGTTTTTGCTACTTTCATTAATGTAATAAACTTTTCGTGAAATGATATCAGATATTCTATAAAGAGAGCATACTTTTACAGAGTGTCTTTTAACAGGAACAGAAGAGTCAAAGAAATTATGGGTGATGGACATTGTTTGTGTTTTTACAGGGAACTTTGTTATTGATTTAGATTAAAAATTATAATTTTAAGTGGGCAATTCATATTCAGTTATTTGTTTGTTACTGAGTTTAAACAACTTTACATTCTCCTTGGTTCTTGTGTCTCTGCCATATTTGTTATAACAAGACAAACTGCCAGCAATAGAGAAGCTAATCTCTATTTATCTCTTCTCTGGGCCTAGAGTTTCTTTTCATCTTTCTAGTGAACTTAATTTGCAATTACTTCAGTCTGATCTTCCTTCTTGAAAAGAGGTGTCTGGACTGAAGACTTAGGTGTGTTATGAGCCAGGTATTGTATTACCTGTGACTTCTGAAACAGTGTTTATCTTTTACATTTAAAATGGAGACAGATATTATTTCATTCAATCATAGCCAAATGTATACCTGTAATCAGTGGAAATGGATTTTCTGAACTTCCTGTGAAATGCAGAAAATCTTAGATACGGGTGCAAAGTGCATGACTTTACACACTTTTTTTTATGTTATTGAGCTTGACTGCATTGAGACAGTTCAGTTTTGTCCCACTTATCAATCTAGTGCCAATCCTTTGTTTTTCCTCATTTGACTGCCATTTTTCCATGTAACAACATATCAACTGCTTTGCTGAAGTCCAGTTACATGTGCCTGCTGAATTCCTGAATTTGGAAAAAAGGTTAGAATAAAAAGCTATCAGTGCTAGTTTACCACAGCTACCCACCCTTTTTATTGTTCTTTTTTTTTTTCCTCTCCTTGATTTCATTTTCTAAAAATCATTCTGTCTCTCAGAGCTGGTTTTAAGCCTTGTAGCCTACTAATATTAACCTAATGCTTTGTACTTGGCTGTACCTTTTTCCTCCGCTTGCATGCACTTTACAGTTCTTGAATTGTGCTACTAGTTTTGACAGATCTTCCAGAAAAGTGTGTTATTAATTGCACAAGATAATGAGTTAGTTGTTTCAGAGGTGTTGGAAGAGAATACATTCTCTCTGCTGAGTTAATTTGAGTACAAAAGACTGGACTGCAATTTATTTTGCTGCTGTCTCAATTCCATTAACTTCATGGTATTTGCTTTCACAGGGTGTTTATTTTCCCCTCTGAAAAAAAAAACAAAACAACCAAAAACCAACAACACACACTGTCAAAACAAGAATGACATTCTTATTTCTTGGTTTGGAACTATGTATTGATAATCTATAATCTTTGCTCTTCCCTCATGTATATCCCACTTTGCCGCTAACAGTTCTGTACTTTCACATGTATGGAGAATATCTACCACTTGTAAACTTGTCAAAATCTAATTTGTGACTTTTGTAAATATTAACTTTCACCTTCTAAGGACACGTAAATTGAATTTGCACTTGACATTCTGTACACTGAGACCTAACACTAAATCTCTTTTGACCTGATGATAGGGTGGTATAGGTGGATGATACAGATGAAAAGACAATAGCTTCTGCCCCCCAACAGTTTTAAACTGTTGAGGTATGGACTAAGGTCTCTTAAAATTATATTTATTTTCCATGCAAGAGCTGCCAGCATAAGGTTAATATTTATTCTTTGACTGAATAAAATGCACTTTCAAAAACTGGGATCAGTTGGTACCAACAAAATAATGCTTTAAAAGTGTGGAAGATTTGTATTCACACTCGTCTTGGTCTTTGTGTATGTTAAACAAGGCATGACAATAAGTTGTATTTGATTCTTAATATTTAATTTATTTTAAAAACTCTTATTTATTTTAAGAAACATCAATTGTATAATTTGTAAAGCTAACACCAGGAACACTTTTTTTAGAGAACTCATTATTGTATTGTATGTTCCTGGAGCAAATATGCATTACTTTACACCAATTGCATTTTTATTTCAAGGTAATATAAGAAAATTGATTCTTATCAATTGATTATTATCAATTCCTTATAGTGATATTGCATATAATTATGCTGAATCTGATCATATGCAGATTGTCTCCAGTGTATTGTCTTTATTTTCAAATGTTGCATTTTAAAAAAATATAGCGTAGTTTAAAAAACACATGTAATATATGAAAGAAATGTCAGTGATCTTATGAAACTGGTGGAACTGGGGCTCTCCAATCTGATTCTTCTTTCAAGAAGAGAAGCTGAATCCAGATGAACTCAGATTAAAAAATGCACCTGCATAATTTTATATATACAAATCTCTGACTAATTTGCGCTTTAAATTATCGTGTATGTTTGCAAATGAGGTAATTGGCCATATAGATCACTAGTTAGATACTTTGCTAGCTGTTGGAATTGTGCATAGTGATTAGGAGTAGGTACTAAGTATGTGTTTTTGAACACTAGAACTGTGAATTCTCAAGAATACAAAAATTTCAGAGTGTGCTTTCTGGACTACACGATTTTTTAGCTTTGTTTTGGAGTAAGAGGGGGGTGACTATGGCTGGTTGTTTCATTCTACTCCTTAAGTGTTCAGAGAACAAGCAGATTTTATGTGCATAAGCGATCAGAAGGAAAACATTGCAAGATGGGATCTAATGTATTGATCAAACACTCAGAGGTAAAATTACTGCGGTTTTGGTGGTTTTTTTTGAATCCTATTATTTACCTATAAAAAGTACAAGTATGGGAAGTGCTCTTCAGCACAGAATAATTGCACCCTTTGTGCCCTAAGATATTATAGCCTAGAGGTTTATTGCCAAAGAAGTTGAGTCTTGTTGGTGTCTTGGCTATTACTTTTTGGAGGGCCATGTGTATTCCCAAAGACAGCATTTGCTGTGCATCCAGACAGTAAATCTGAAAGCTGGGTGAGCACATGCTGCCCTCTGCACATTTTTCAGTGTTTGCAGCACCCAGCAAGAGAAATGTTTGGTTAGCATGGTATTATATAGTAGCAGTAGGCAGTTTGAGTGT
Organism: Pyrocephalus nanus; assembly: GCA_038380795.1. Lineage (NCBI taxonomy): Eukaryota > Metazoa > Chordata > Aves > Passeriformes > Tyrannidae > Pyrocephalus > Pyrocephalus nanus. The sequence goes on along the minus strand of CM076263.1, from coordinate 72,421,657 downwards.
GCACAGACAAATCAACAGAGCATGTCTATGGACCATATTTCTTCTGGCCCTAAGGACTTTACAGGGAGCAGTAGGGATCCAAAAAACTTATTTTTGAATAGTCTGACCTTGATCAAAAGGACGCTAAATGATTTTCTGAGGGATTTAGGTAGAGAACAAACTATAGGATTGGTTTAATAATTTCATTTGAGAACATATATTGGTCATAATATAAGAATTTTATACAAAACGTACACAGAAATATACATTGCTTTAAATTTTATAAGTACATCTAACCAACTACCTTTAACAGAAGATCTGTATTCAGAGATGTTATGGACTAGGTGTTTCAAAAGAAAAAAGTATAAGGTAATAACAAAAGTTAGTAAAAAATGTATATAATAAAATCCCCAGGCGGAAAAAAGAGCTGCAACATCAATTTTGTGCCTCTTTGTATCTTTGGGAAGTTCATGCCTTTTTCTGCCAGTCAGATTCACTTTCTTAGTTCAGAAGGCTCTAAGGAGCAGTGGAACCCTTTTTAAATCATGTCCCATAAGAACTCTCTGCAATTTCAATTAAGCATATTTGGGATAAAAGAAGTGGAGAGTTAAAAGAGACCTTGAGAGATCATGTTGTCTGTCTTCCTGGTCTGAAGTAGTATTAAGTATACTTAGATCATCCCTGTTACTATTAATTATTTTGTAGTTTAAAAACTTCCATTAAAGATTTTATAACCTTTACAGTGCAGCCTTTACCCTTTTTATTAAAATTGCAGTAGGCTTTAATTTTTGACCCGTGGTCCCACAGGGCAGTCATTTTTCCACTTTCATTACAGAAAACTACTGAGTTCTTTGGATTAAAGCACAGGATATAGATGCAGTCTCTCCTCAGGATGCAACATATTTTTTCTTCTATACATTTGCTTGAGTCATTAAGTGCTACACTAGAGCTGAAGGTGTACTCCAAATGATAGCTTCCTAAAATAAGTAGAATGGAATAGCTGTCATTAGTGTCTTGCATATGACATTCCATGGTGCTAAGGAACAGCACTGCAATTTTGACTCATTATCTATTCAACGCCTATTTCCTTTTTGCAGGACTTCAGCCCAATCTGGAACTGCTCCTTTTCCATTCTTGCATCTCTTACCTCCTTCCCAAATGTAGGTCTTTGCATTCGTCTTTGCTGAATTTCATCTGACAGATTCTATGCCAGATCTCAAATTTGCAAAAATACCTTTTTTTAGTTACAGACTTTTTTCTGAAGTGTGCACAGTGTATCTCAAGTCAATATTATTCTTGAATTTTTTAATCTGCGCTTTTTATTCAGTAATATAAAAAAGTAATACTTCCTCTAATTAATGCAGTAGATCTGTCATCAAGAAAGTTGTATTGTTTAGCATGATTCTTTTTTTTCCTCATTAATTCACATTTGCTGTGCTTTTTGTAACCTTACTAATTTTCTGTTTGCATACAGTTTGCTTGTAGTCATTCATTCTAGCATTATTCTAGGGACTGAAATGTGGGATGACTGGTTTCCCATATTAAATATTAATGTATTCCCTGTCTGTTTCTATCCTCTTAGATATCGGTAAGGTTAATTCAGAAAATGAATTATTTAGTTTCCTGAGTATGTTTCCTTTACATATATTTTAAAAAGGAACAGAAAATAATTTTCAATTACATTTATTTAGATTTTGTTGCTTCAAAATTTAGACGTTTTTAATAAATATAACTTTTTAAAATAAACAGCATATAATGACATAGCATGCTGCTATGTGTTAACAGGGCTATCTCATTAACATACAGACTTCTTTTCCCTCTTCCTTTTATAGCTTCTTATCAGTCAAGCTTGAGAATGTGAGAATAAGGTGGATGTTTAACATACAAGGTTCAATGTTAAATTTTGCTGTGAAGAATTAAGAATGTTATAAACAGAACTGAGGGCGTGTATTACCTAAATTTTTACTAATTACAGATTATAAAAATTCCAGAACAAAGGCATTCACACCAGAAAGAATGCTGAGGTAACCTAATTCCATGCTGTGCCTTGGTGTTTTTTTGACACTGGTATTCACCTTGTTCCTTAGTGGTTTTTTTTCCCTTTTCCTTCTATTTTTCCTTTTCTTTTTACAACATCTTTAGTTTTCTTTTTAAACTGCTAAGAAAGCTGAGCTAAATTCCTCCCCTCACCCATGAAAGTAGTTACTAGCCATTTAATTTCAAACTTCTGTCAAAAAAACCACCAGGCAGCAGCAGCTGGCTCTTAGATTACTGTGGTTTGTGAAGTACAACTCTGGTGTTGATTCGCTCAGATCCTCAGCTGGGCACAAAATGTTCCAGGAGCCCGATTGTACCTATAGGGATACATTTTCCTCTGTCAGCAGCGTGCATGAGACCCTGTCTAATTAAAATAGTGTGTGGCAGGACCTGTCCTCACCAAGAACACTTCCTATGTTTTTACTTCAGGACTGTCTCTCTGCTTTTCTTTCACTGGTACATGCAAAGACATTGACTGCTGCTGGAAAAGGGTCTTCCTGAGAACGGGTTCCTCATTCTGCACGTTCTGCACACTTCTCTTTTGCCATGGAAACTGGTAGTGAGTGCATTCAAATTGAATTCTGATCCAGCTCTGCCATTAAACCCACTCTTCAAGGAAACCTTATTCCAGTGTTTAGGAGGTTGCCCAACACTCAATAAACCCCCTTCTCTTAATTTGCTTTAATAACACCGTGAGTCATTCTGTGGCTAGGGAGGCAGCCAACTGCTGAGGGCAATAATCATCCAAAGAGCACCTCCCAGGGTATGAAGTTGTAGGTAGCCAAATTTATAATTCATGCTAAGCAAACTTTCTGGATGCAGCAGCCCTTCCATCCAGCTCCCGACGCCCTGCCAGCTAATTAGCAGTGAGCAGAGGTACCAGATGGAGCTGTGTTAAGTTCCTCTTGGATGGAAGCTACTCTTTTTAGAGCTTACACCAGCCATTACCTGTGCACTGCATTTATCCTCGGAATGTGGCTGCACTGATAGGTAGCTGCTGGATGTGCAGCATTCAGCTCCTGTGGCATCTGGCATGGTGAAACTTACATTTGGCTGGTTGCAAGGAACAAAGAACAAATTGGCAGTGACTGTAGAAACGAGACAGCTTCTCTGGCCATGCAGCACTCCCTTGAGATAAAATACAATTTTTCTAGTGTCCCAACATCTGCTTGCAAAAGGAAATGGTTTCTGATCTAGGGAGAGTTTATTTCCTTCCTTTATTAAATGAACTCATCATCTCATTACAAAGCAAGCTGAGGGCTTCTCAGTGCTGCCAACATGTAATGAACGACTGACTCAGCTGGGAAGATGTTTCTGTGGTTGAAACTGAAGTCAGAAAATAACATGCAGGTCATTTCTTTCCATGTTGTAAGTCTCCAGAGGCCACAGTACACAAAATATTCAACTGCCTACAGGGTAGAGGCAATAGACTGGACAAGGAGCTTCTCCAGGTCATCTGCATCCAAGTGGTCATATTGAGAAACAAGAACAAAAGAGTATTTCTGGTGAATAATACTTCTGTTAAAGTCTGTTCTAAGATTTGTTTCTGATCTGAGTATTACCTTATTTATTGACATTTTTCTAATTATAGATATATATATTTATAATATTTCCTGTTATATGATAACTATCTGCTATATTTTAATTATGTATACACACCATTCAAATTATAGATGATATTATCTAAGTATATCCATATTTCTAACATGTACTTTGTATTCTATTTTTCTAATTTATCAGTTCTTTGTGTTTAATGTAAATAACTAATTCATTCCACATTTACATATAAATAACTCATTCACTCAGCACTTATTTCTGTAAGAAAAGACAAGATAGCACCATTTGATCATTTCAGGATGCAATCTTATTCATATTTGTTTTTCTTAGACTATAAAAAAATGACTATTATTGACAGAAAAACATCTCTGCTGCTTCCATTTACATCTGAAAATTAGGATGTGCAATGCACATCCAAGGCTATACTTTTTCTAGAGCCATACAAGAGGAAATTGAATGGAACAAACTGTATAAAATTAAATGTGCTAACATAGCATATCTAGAATCTGAAAAAATATTCAGTTGCTACTTAGGCTGAAAGTCTGTGGATTTATTTTTAATTAATTCATAAAATATTTTCCTGAGTTGGTGCCCCTAGACAGAATTTATTGCTATATACTGCTTGGAAATATGACAGATCATTAAAATGTAATGAAGGTTTGAAAAAGTTCTACCAACTTACAAGTTTGCAAAAGAGCTTAATTCAGGTTTCATCTGCTCTTCCTCCAAACAAAATTGAAATGTAATGATGTAGAAACCCTCAGGATCCTTGTTTTATCATGGTATGCCTTTGCTACTTCCCTTATACATTGAACTATTTAAAACTAATTTACATGACTCTAGTAGGTTATCTGCAAATATGCAAACAGGATAGATGGTTTAATATTTGCATGACAGCTATCTTCAGCTAGTAATTTTACATAGTAATTTGTATCCCTTGCTCTTAACCTTACTGGCAAGAAAACAAGTTTTGTGATGAAGGAAAAATGCCAAGCTGACATCCACTGTTTCCAGCCAGAGCAGCAGTCAAGTAGAAAAGTAGGGTTAGCAGTCTATAAAATGCATTTTGCTGGTGGGGAAAAAATAAAAAAAAAAAAAAAAGGAATTAATATATAAGTAAATCTGGCTAAATGTATGAATTCAGAAACCAGCACTGTACACGGTGCTTCTAATGGGGAGACTGAGCAGGGTAAGGGTTTGGGTTTCAGCACACATCCTCTGAATCCAAGCAAGAATAATGCACACATAGTAGATGAATGCAAAAAAAAAACCTGAGGAGTACTGTAAATGTGGTTTGGTTGACAGTCACTTCTGAGAAGTGTGTAGAAAGAGAAAAGCTGATCTTTTATGTTCTGTATAACTGAAAAGCCAATGAAGAGATGTCTTCCTTGGTTTTGGATGCCAATGGGAATGGGAAGAACGGGATAGCTTCCCAGTCATGCTGAGGTTTATGTAAAGCTGAGTCAAAGCCAGAAAATGCAACATTGCTTTCAGGGATGAAGCAAGAAAACTGCAGCAGTCTTTCTGCACTTAAACCCATTTTTATTGTTATATGTGGTAGAACATACAATACTGTAACACTTTTCATGAGAAGAGAAGTGCAAGGAGGGAACGGTGAGTAGGGCCTGCAGAACACTTGTGTGTTTGGTTTTTGTATATATATATATATACATATGTATGCTCTGATATGAATACAGTGAAACACTTCCATGAACTGCTATTTAAATAGCAATATCTAATGTAATGGCTCTTACCCTTTTTATTAACATGGCAACTGTTGTTGGTTATACTTTGTATATAGTTCTATGAAGACACATTGAAAGGAGAAATATTTCCTTATTATTTGCTTTTCTTTCTTTGTAGAGCTAATTATTTCAGTCATTGATGAAGTGTAAGGTAGAGAAGGTTTAACTTTTGCAGCTCCCCAGAAATCCTTTCATTTATGTAGCAGAGATATGGAATGTCAAGTAAACATATTAGTATTTGCTGTGTTATAACTTACATCTAAATGTGATGAACAAGACAAAAAATGCTGCCCTCTAAATGAAAGATGGGTGTTACAGTTAGCTTTGAAAGTGTCAGGGCTTGTTTTTGTTGACAGGTATGTGCAGTGGTACACCTTTATTTGAACCCACAGGAAAAGGTGTACACAAACTGGCTGTGAATGCAGGTTGGATAGATCTGTGAGTTGAAGGTGGAACTGCACAGCTCTGTAGCTGCAGTCACAGCCCCAACTGGTCCCAGTGATGGAAAGGGGCAAAACAATACAGAAATTTTACACATCCCATATGGCAAATTCCTATTGGAGTTTGTTCTCAGATCAAGTGTTGAGCCATTTGTAGTTGGCATTTATCTGCAACTGTCAGGCTTCTTCTCTTCATCTTTTTAAAGCAGCATATGCTGCAGTTTGTCTGATTTCTGTGAATATGAAGGAATGAGAGTAACTTGACTGTGTATGCCAAATGTTTTTTGAATAAAGCTCGTTATAAGCATAAGGTCATGCTGAGAAGAGTCTTCTACTTTCGTATGAGGCAGAAAAGCCCAATAAAGGAAGTCCATAATAAGAAAAGGAAGGAAAGAGAAATATTACTCAATATAAGCCAACTATGTGGAGTATGACAGCTGATAGCAGGCACAATGGCAAGCAAGCTGTGTTATTTTTGTTCGTTGTCCTGATAAAAGGAGGCACAGAAGGACACACTGTGACAGGAAAAAAGAAGATGGATGGAAATAATAAACACCACCAGGCAGTTGTTTTCTTGTATATGGCCTTTCTTACAATTTCTAATGAATGCAATAAACCCCAAAACATTACTGTATATGAATATCTGTGGAAATGTTTGGTTGACAATTTAGCACCAAGTTTTTTGAAATCAACATAAGCATAAAGCACTTTCAAAAATCAGTTAGAGGAACTCACTTCTATTTTCAGGGCAGTAGATACCCATTTATTCTGGACTTGATTATACCAGTTCACACCACTGTGTTTGTTGAAGATATATAAGGGTTCACATCCTATGAATGCTTCTGTGACTCAGTACATAAAAAGTGTAATTGAGATTGACTGCTCATTCAACTGAGTCATAACAACCCAAAGAAAGCTATTTAAAACTAAGTTAAATTTACCTGATATCTCATATTTCAAGGGAGATAAGTGGAAGCAGTATAAAGTGCTTGAGTAAAGTCTCAGCAGCTGACGATTATGGCAGTGAACTCATGAAAATGTTGGAGTCAACAGCAATGTGTTAGGAAAACAAACAGTCCTTGGATTTAGTTCATTTTCACTGATACTGTAATGCTAGAAATAGGAATTCTATACTGTGGATGCTGCACACCAAATTATGGTTCTACATGAACTGAATGCAGCCTTCCTTTTCTCCCTAAAGTCCTTTTGCCTTTCAGGAAGTCCTGATTTAATTGCCTACTCAGTAGCTTCACAAAAATATGTATAAAAATTAAAAAAAAAAACAAACAAAACCAAAACCAACAACAACCAACCAAACAAAAAACTCCAAACAAACAAACAAACAGACAAAACCCCCAAAAACACAAAACAAACAAACCCACATCAAAACCCAAGTAGAAGTGTTGGAAGAAAACAAATGCAACTAATAGGGCTTAGCTTTATTTTTTTTAAGGCAGTTAATACCCTTCATGTTATTCATTTTACCATGAAATTTAGGGTAAGGCAGTAGAAGAAAAATACAATGAATTTAAACTCTTTTTTTTGTAGATTTTAATAGATTAAATGGAAGTCATCTTTATAGTATAGTCTTGTGGAGGGTAAATTGAAAAGTTTCTACTGACTCATTTGAAGAAAAAAATTTTGGAAAAGAAAGCATAAAATTATTCTAGGAAAAGCTTCAGAAAAAGAGAATTTGATTAAGATTAAGGGAAGCTTAAGTCTTTCTATAGAAGAGATAGAAGCTTTTATATGATTGATGCCATGATAATAAATGTTGATTACTGAACATCAGTGTGACAATTACAGCAATTCCAAAAGTTAAACAACTGGAAAATAATTCCAATTAATTCCTTGACCAGGTTTTGCTTTAAGAAACATTTGTACATATTCTACCTCCTCCCAATTCTGTAAGGGAAATATGATAGCTGAAACAGATAATTCTTTCCTTCAAAGTAACTTACCACACATTTCGGCTTTCTTCATTTGTGGTATTTGAAAATGATCAGAAAAAGCTTCCTGTACTTCATTTACCAGCTTTCGGGAAATACTTTTTTTTTCTGCTGAGAAATTAGCCTTCTTCTAATCTGTCACTGGCATACTAGAAAAATGATACAAAAATGCTACACTCTTTTATCCCTGCTAGCTGTGAACTCAGTACGTTTCTGGCTTCCCGAAGAAACACTGAATAATATCTTCTCAGGATGTTTCAAATCAAATTATATATAATTTATATAGTTGTTTGTGGTTTTTTCCACAAGGATTTTGTCTTGTTTCATTATTCTTCACTTTTTCCCCTGCTTCAAAGTCCTTTTGATAAATACAGCTTGAGGTGCTCTAAAACGTTTCTGTGGTGCTCCAGTCTTTGTCTGTTCTTATTCTTGGGGAAACCCAAGTTCAGTATGAAATGTGGCAGCTTGGATGTTGTCAGACACGTAAACACAAGTTAGTCTGCTGTCTTCTCACCCTGCAGGACAGCTCATGATTTTAGGAAAATATTAATTTTGTGACAGATGTATACCTAAGATTCAGCCTCTTCCCATTCCTCAGGAATTATGGCAGAAACAAAGGAAATGGCCTCTGCTCAGCACATAAGACAGTAAATCCACCTTTATCTTTGCCTTGCTCTGAGGACTACCTCTTAAAATGTATTTATTTTCCTTGCATTGGGGACATTAAATCACTCAAGAAATACTTTTGGACTTCAAAAAAAAAAATCAAACATATTTTAAAATAATTTTCATGCTACTTTGATTTACAGTAGCTGAATAAGCTGGTCCTTAATTCTTGATGAGGATCTTGATTCTATTTTAGATTTCTATCACTAAATAAAGAAGGAAATATCTTATTATATGAACACACATTAATCCAAACCAATTAATTTCTAGTGGATTTCCATGAGCAAACCACTATCAGTGCTGACAGGGCAAAAAAAAAAAATCTAAACCAGTCAAGCACAACTCCAAATCCAATTTTTCTGAATTATCAGCTCTAGGTCCTGTACACAAGTTATAATTCTAGCTGTAATTTCTACTTTATTCCTCAAGTTGCTTTCATTTTGTCCTTCAGAGCTGACGAACTTATTGACTCTCCATCTCCTCTTTTGCTCCATTCTGCTCTGAGCTTCTCTTTGGTGGAGCCTTTGGGGTTCTGTTAATTGCAACGCACCTTTCTCACGTCACCTGCTTTGCAGAGGTTTCTCCTTCAGCACAAGAACAAAGTAGGGATATATTGAAGAGATATTAAGGAATTTAACTCAACAAGGTCTTAATTAAGCTATTAGGGTCTTAGATACCAGGCTGCCCAGGGAAGTGATGGAGTCACCATTCCTGGAGGTATTTAAAAGTTGTGTAAACGTGGTTAGTGGTGGACTTGGCAGTGCTTGGTTAATGACTGGACTCTGATCTTACAGGTCTTTTTCAAGATAAATAATCTTATGATTTTATGATTCTAAATTTTCTGGAAGAAGGTTTAGCTAGATAAGACAATCTGGGTTTGATTAGAAAGGGTTTTTTTTGTTTATTTGTTTATTTTCCCAGCTTGAAAGGAGAGCTAATGAGTATCTCGAAAACACCTCAAATTTCTACTTAATTTTATTTTATCTCTTCTAACGAGAATTACAAACAGTACTGTTAAAGTAGAGGTCATCTCATTTTATGGTTTTTTTAATGTTTGTAAGAACGTTGCTATGTAATTAAATAAAATAACTTGCCTCTTTATACTGTCACTTCAAAAAATGTAGAATGCTAAATCTTCTCTGAAGCTGTTTTGGGCTTATTGATCAACAGAAAATATTTGTACAGTTTAAATCTTTAAATACACTTTACTTCCCACGTGAATATTCACCTCACAGAACACTTCAAGGAAACTCCTGGCCTTATGAATGCTTTGGGATCCACCCATGATCAAGTTCCTGTGCATTTTATAATCATGCTTTCTTAAAAATTTTAGATTTTGTATAAAAAAATCAGAAGTTGAGACTTGTAATATCAGCGTTTAAGGCACAGCCTTCTTGTAAGGATAAATGAGGTTTATGAACAAGTTTCTTAAGGAAAGTAGTTCAACACATATAAGTGATTATAAAAATTCAGACAGATTCCTACACCTCACATACATTCTACATTTCTTATCATAGCAGAAAGCTATAATTTAATAGGTGGAAAGCAAAATGTAAAGAGGTAGAAGGTCTGAACGGTATGATGGAGGACGAACATTTTAATCTGTAGTCAGAAATGCAATCCTGCTTTCATTTGATATGATATTGTAAAATGGTTCAAAGGGAAAAAATAATAAAAACAAATAATTTGAAGACAGACTAGAACAAAAAAATTTTAGAGAAATTAAATAAGTGTATTAATTACATGTATTCTTTATTTCTCTAACACCTTTTTGAAGAAAAACTGTGAATATGTAAGTTCCTCCTTCACTACAACCTGTGAAGTAACTGATGTGTCTGTTTACACTGCATTAGCCTGCTCAAATCAACAGAATTGTTTTCATTGAGAAGAATGAAAACTTGAATGCAACCCTGCCTCATGGTACAAAGTTTCCCTCATCTTATGTTCCAACTTCAGTAAAACGGGTACTGGTGGATGATGTTAAAGGAAAGTCAGGAAAAAAAAAAATCTTTATGTCAGAATTTGAACTGGGAATTCCAGTGGAGAGTGCCATGCACCATATACTGCTGGCAAATGCAGGTATTTAAAAGGTTCAAATAACTTCAAAAGATCACGTAAACTTCTCATATATTGAAAATTATTAGGAAGGTCAATGCCAAAAGGATTTTATGAGAAGCTGTTGCCACACAAATCATCAGAGAATAGCAGTTTCAGTGAACTGTTTTAATCCTATGTGATGACATAATTCATGGATTTCTCTTTGGAGATGATAAGCCCCCAAACGTAGTTCTGTGAGATGAAGATATACATGTTAATGAATAGAAATGTTGAAAAGGCTGCAATTAGGCATGAACTGTCACACCTTTCTTATTATCCTGACCCTAATTTGAGAACACTGTCAGTGGACTATCTTTTCTCATCAATTCCAGGCGTGGAGATAGAGCTTGGTAAGGAAGGATGTGGGGTGGAAAAGATGTTTTAAAGAATTTTTTTCTACTTCTCATTATCCTGTTCTGATTTTGATTGGCAAAAAAAATCGATTAATACCCCCAAGTCAAGTCTGTTTTGCCTGTGATGGTTAATGGTGAATGATTACTCCTTGCCTTTATTTCAACTCATGAGCCTTTTGTAGTATTTTTTGTTATATTTTTGTTATATTTTGTCATATATTTGTTATATTTTCTTCCCCTGTTAAGGAGTGGCTGTGATGGGTACCTGACATCCAACTGTGGTCAAACCACCATACATGGCCCTTTGTAAAGTTACGATTGTGACTTTGTATTTCCATATTTGTAGACTATACTTAAAAAGTGATGTGCAGCTAAAAATGAAATTTTTAACTTCCTTTTTGTACATCTTGCAGGAAGCAAGGTGCTAGTCCAAAGTAGGCATGTGTATCCTGAAGGTGTAAGTAGACTGAGTCCACAGGGTTGTGATTTGAGGCAAAAAAAGCCATCCAAATATCTAAGAAATGTAGTGGCTGAAGTAGATGTCTAAGTACCAAGGCTCAGATGTGGATACTCCGTGATCTTCTCAGCCCCATCTTTAAAACGTGATGATGGAGTCCTCAATGTAGTTTGGGAAAAATTCTCACGTTCTGTGGTGTAGGAAGAGTGAGAAAGAGAATGAAGTTTGGAGCAGTCCCCTGTGCCTTTGGTTGTCTTTCCTTTCTCTTGAACAAAAATGTACACGAGAAAGTGACATAACCACAAATTGATCAAATAAGCAATACCCCAATAATTCAGCTCTGTGTTATTGAGATAAGGTGCTATAAATAACAATTAGAATTAAGGCATCTCTTTGAAATTAAAATCATAAAATTCTTCAGGAGAAAAAAGGATATATAAAAAAATATTGATTGCATAAACATTTCTCCTTTAATAGTATTTTTTTTTTCTGCTCTCTGAAGTTTCTAGAAGGAGCAAAGAGCGTGGATGACAGGTGTTCTGTTTATGTCATATATTGTACCAGTTGCAACCATGACCTTTAATATGACAGTCACACTCTTCTGCATAGAGATTTATTAATATTGAGGAGTCTCTGTGTGGAGGGGTGGGTTGTGTCTGTTGGGGTGGATTGACACAATGCCACATGATGCTGCTTTCAGGATCACAACCAGTGTATGTGGCTCTTCATGCAGCTCTGCTCTACTGTGCAATGCACACGTGCACAGAAGCTTTGTGCGTGGTATTCAGCATATTTAGGTAATCAGTCTTATTTGAGGTTGAAAATACATGAATAAACATAACCAATTAATACTTCACACTGCATAGACACACGTGCATGCATCTGTATCTTCGAAATTCAAAGCTGAGGTACCTCTTCAGCATGAGAAAGAGAAAAAAAACTATGCATTTCCCAGTACTGAATGTTAAGATCTACAAAATTCCTTCAGGTCTGACCCATGGAACTTAAGGCTTTTTATTCTTCCTTCTGTGTTAATTTTTTATCAAGTTTGGAAGCTGTTTTATTTTTAGATAAGTAAATTTTTTGATAGCTTTGTTTTAAGGCCAAAGAATATTTTAAACTTTGAAACCAAGAGCATTGCTACAATAGCTACAGGACCACAACCTCCTATTTTATTTTCCTCCTTTTTTTTTTTTTTCTATGTTAGATTTCAGGTTCTAAAAAAAAAATATTGTTATCATAGATATACAAATCAGGTGTTAAAAATTTACATTGGAACAACTATCTTGCTGTCACATTTTGTCACATAATTCATATCTATTAGATTCTAACTCGTTTCATTTCTCTCTCATGTCTTCAGTGTAGTTACTTTCTCATCATTAAAAGAAAGTGTGTTGGATAAATAGTGTCAGTCCATTTCTTTGTTCTTATCCAGACAAGTAAAGCTTTCATCTGTAAAGAGTCTAGGAATAAATTAAGGCATTACTTAAGACTATGAAACTTATATTAATAATTATTTTTAGAGTAATTCTAGAAAAAGATATTAATTTAAGCTCTAGTTCCTATCAGTACTTATTAATATCTTGCTAACCAGTTTAGCCTTTTTATTCTCCTTTTGCCTTTTGTTTTAATTTACCTTTTTTTTTTTTCTTCTTTTCACAGAAAACTGTATTGTAAGTGATCATTTATTTTGGGGGTAAAAAATTCTATTTGCATGACTTCTTTGAGATTATTACCATTCTCCATTTGTTTCATGCTGTTTATAAGGGGAAAAACTCTACAGGGCTTTATTTTCTCTGCAGTGCATGCAGAAAACTCCCATTATTGTTAATGGAAGTTTCCTGTGCCCATTGAATTGCAGAATCGGTTCAAAAAGAAGGCAACTCTAACTGGCCTTTATTTTTGCAACATGGAAACCTCTAGCTCATTATCTCTAAACTAAACCCAATCAGTGAATTAAGGCCCATAAGTTAACTTTAAATATCACTACTGATTGTAGTTCTGCTGTCTGTGTTGGCATTTTCCTTCAGTGTTTGTGAGAAAAAGTGAGGAAGAGCAATGAGGTGTTTAAAGTGAGATTTCCATCGAGTTTGGGAGGTTTGTGAACGTTTCGTGTGTCATAAATTGTGTACAAACTCTCAGACATAAATTTTTTTGGATGTTATGCATCCCTTGGTCATACATGGAGTTGATATGAAGAATATGACATATTCTGTTAGACTGTTGACAAAGAACATTCTTTGTTCTCATTCGTTTTTCTGAAATAATCGTGCTTGCTGCAAATTTCTACATGTAAAAAAATTGCTCATAATCCAAATAGTGAGTAATGAATATTCAGAATTATGTCTTTTCAAGTATAGAGTACTAGTGCAAGCCTAACTGTTGGGAGATATTAGTTATTTAGCTTGAATAAGTACCTTTTAAGCAGAATAAGCAGAATAAAATAACAATAATAATGTGTGATTTGGTGTGATGTTTGCTTAGCTCTGCATACTTAGCATAAGTAGGTGCATTTGGTGAAACCTTGGGCCCTGAACTGCGAACTTACACCTGGATATGTTTTTGGCTGGAAGACAGTTTTCTCACTAATTTTCCTGGTGTCTGGTACAGAGCTGTGTTTTGCTTTAAGTATAAGAAGGATATTGACAACACACACTGATGTTTTGGTTGTGGAGGAGTAATATTTATCCCAATATAGGGCTGTTTTAGTTTCCCATAGAGAGGAGCTGGAAAGGGCACCCTTTGACTGTGGTCCCTGCAGTGAGGGTGTGAGTGGTATGGGAATGCTCAGGCTGTGGCTTTTACCTTGGGTTATTCCCCTCTGACACCAGCAGTGTAGGCATAGCCTAAACCAAAATGTGAATATCTTGGATGTCTTCGTGTTTCCTGAATGTGTAAATACTGAGCTGCCTCAGAAGCTCATATTTGGTAACAATAGGCTTTCAGACTAGGGTGTGTAGAACTATTGAGTGGGACAAAGTCAAAAAGGCAGGAAATTCACCTTCTACACAAAAAGGCAGCAGTTTCTGGATTTTAAAGCACACAGACTATGTGAAATTGTCACATATCAGCACTTGTGAATAATGTTGAACTGGGAAGTGCTGCTGACTCCCTTGAGGAACAAGAGGGATCTGGATAGACTGGAACCTTGGTCAGTTATCAATAACAAGAAATTTACAAAGGCAAAATGCCTGATTCTGCCCCTGGGATGGAGCTGCTGCTGGACAGAGGCACAGGCTGGGAGAGCAGAGTGTGGGAGCAGCCCCAGAGGGGTGTGGGGTGCTGTGGCAGCAGCTCAGGGTGGGTCAGGGAGTGCCCTGAGGCATTTGGATAGTGCACTTAATACCAAACTTGGTCAGTCCTGAAATGTTTAAGCAGTTGAATTAGATGATCATTCTAGTCCCTGCTAACTATTCTTTTTTTTTTTCTATTCTATCCCTTAATTTTGGAAATGATCTTCTGCCAACTTGACAAAATACTTTAAAGAAATATTCTTGAAACAGAGTAAGCACAACTATGAATATCTGGTTATTTACATATGTACTTGAAATACTGGAGAAATATAAGTCAAAACCCGTCTTTGAGAGTATCATCTGTGACCTTACATCTAATCAATGAGTTAGGGATAATAAATGGTGATCTGTGTATATGAGATGTGTAAGCTTATAATACCCATAAACTCCCTCCTGCTGCTGCTGCTGCTTAAAATGTACTTATTCAATCAAGGTGCTTCTTGTAGTGCATGGAGGTTTGCTATTTTCATAAAAGTTCTGCCTCCTTGCGTGTTATAGGCTGAGGAAGTTCATAGTGAGGCACTAACTGAGGGCAAAAAACATCTAGAAGGTAATTGATTCCAGGTCTCCAATTACTGTGTGAAAAGCGTTCTCAGTCAGTGTCTGAAGATGGACTTGCATAATTAATGTTGTTTGTTTGTTTGTTTGATTGATTTTGTTTTGTTTTGCGTGTTTTGTGTTTGTTTTTTGTTGTTGTTGTTTTGTTTTGTTTATGTTTAAAGACATGACATTGACCCATCCATTGTTTATTTAACAGCGCTTAAGAGCATTTACGAAGGTGGCAGGAATTTCTCTGCATGTTTCTGAGCTCTCCACGAGTGCTACAGCCTCTAGTTTAAAGGTGAAGGGTACGTGCCTCTAACTGCTACCCCCTTTTCCTGAAATGTGCAAAATCTCTTTCATCAGAGAGACAGAAAGCAATCGCTCTTCAGGAATTATCTACATCCCTCCTGTAATCTAGTACTGAGAAGCCAAGAAGGGGATAACTGGGTTTCTGGATCCTGCTTCCAAAATTCATCTTAAATTTAGATTTGATAGTCTTTCTAGGAAGTGTATCAATATTTTCTGGAGCAAGAAACACAGTCTAATGAACTGTTCTGGCCAAAACAATCTTGATTTTTCTTTTTCTGGAATATATTTTTTGGGGAGGACAGTGAGCATTTTCTTCATTGTTGCTTTTTTGTTTGAACCTCCCCCACTCATCTGCTCTCAAAGGGGAAAAAAATCCCCCAAACCAAACTAAAACGAAAAGAAGGCCCAGATCAGATTGCCTGGAGATAATGTGAGACACAATGTCACTTTAGGGCTTTCACATTATTGGTTGTGGTTAACTTCCATGCAGCAGATCTGTGATGTTTCCCATGATGAAGGACATGATTGTTCTCTGTTCTGTACTGGAGATACAAGCTTTAGACTCAAGTGCTTGAATAAATCAAATTATTTTTTTCAAAGGTTATGGGTTGTTATTAATGAAAAGTGATATTTACACGCTTCTTACCTAGTCATGTTCTAGTTTTCTCTTTGGGTTCTGTTTTGATCTAGAATTTATGCAAAATTTCCTATTAGTTAATACTGATAGTGTGTTTACATTATATTTAGAATCCTCAAACTTGTTATTGGAACTGAGGATGAATTGTAGCTAATACCTGTTGTGTGTTGACTACCTCGAAGTATATATAATGTTAATTTTACATTTTAGAATTTGATGTATGGAGAATTCTTTAAAGGCACTTCTTAATTTTCTTAAGCAAAGCAGGATTATACTACTATTTGAATAAAACCTCTATAATAGCTTCATAAAGTTCTATAGACAGTCTCAACCACATATAGAGCCAACCAGATTTGAAGGGGAATATAATCTTTATTAGATAAATAAAACTTTTCTTTCTGGATTATAATCCAGACTACTGATTAAAAGTGTCATTTGTGCAGAAAAGTAGCTTTAAATCATCTTCATTAACTTAGAAATTAATTTTAATTTAGAAAAATGAAAGCCAAGGCACACAGCAACTGCCTTTAAAGTGACAAATCATAGTGCTTTTGTGTAATGAGCAACATTTACAGTTTGCTTAGGTGACATGAGGTGTCATATGCATCAGGGTGATCTGAGGATACAGAATATGTAAGAAACTTCCATTCATAATCAGTGATACTGAAATATACCTGTTACACCAAAATAACCATGCCAATAATGAAGAAGGAGAAGATGCTGAAGGAGGAAGTTTCCTGCTTTGCAGAATGGAGGTGTAAAGTGGTATCCTAGAGCTAAGTCCTAAGGACAATGTATTCTCCTCTCCTGGTTTAGGTACACAGAGCCAGGTTCTCAATTGGTATAAACAGGATTAGTATCTTTATTTAAACTGAGCTTTTGTGGTGGACTGAGATGTCAGTAATGTCTTAAACATTGTCAAAATCACAGAAAGACTTTTTTGTCTAACTACAAGGAAGCAACTCCCTGTCTGCAACCACTGAAACCTGACTGGAATTTGGACTGTGACTGGGGACCTGAAACAAGATAACTCAAATCTGAGGAGAAATAAACAAGGCTCAGGAAAGAGGAGTGTAACTGTGTAAAGAACCAGCCCTTGATAGGCTCAGGGGGTGGTGGAGGAGAAGGGTTTGGGGTGTGTGAGGTGAAATCTCTTCACACAAAACCAAAGGAGTAAGCCCCCCATCCCACTCCAGGAAGACTCCAAATGATCCAAGTGAGGTATCAGATCTGGAGTCTGTTCCAAGAGACTGCAAAGCTTCCCCACCACTCCCCGGGGGAGGTGCCTGGGCATCTCCTGAATGTGTAATAATCCACTGGACTCTGTGTTTTGAGGGACCCTCCCCACCAAGAAGACCATGAGAACCAGATGGATAGGACACTGCGGGGTTACAGGCAGTGGTGATTCATTTTCTCTTTTAATCTCTCTCACTCTCTTCCTTCCCCCTTGCCCTGCTTTTCCCTATTTCTCTCTCTTTCCCTCCATTTACCATTAAATAAAACCCATGCTATGGACTTTATCATCTGGTCTCATTTGCACCTTTGTTCGGGCAGAGGCATTTCTAATAGTTGTAATAACCTGATCACACCAGCTCTACAGATCCAGTCCTTGCCAAGAAAAGCAAGACAAGGTTTATTATGTAAAAAATGAAAACAAAATTGCATTGAATGCAATGATGGAGGATAGAAACTAGTTGGTTTGGTAAGCCTTCCATTTTGCTGTGGAATATTTAAGTTAGAAAAGAGAATGGAGAAAAAACACCACACCTTTCTTTTCTCTGAAGTTTGTGCAGAGTCTGAAAAAAATTGTAAGTTAGAATAATCCAGTTAGTCTTCTCAAAAGTCTTGGCTTTGTATTTCCTTGAGGAAAAAAAGAACCCACTCCCATGGAAAAGCCGATTTCCAAGGCTACAGCTGAAGAATAGGCAGGACTATGCTGTTTCCTTAGGGAACCAACTTCTTGATATTTAATTTCCACTAAGGTTTCAACACTTATTGGTGTGAATGCTGATTAAATTCAATTTTAAGCTTCAATAGTTGTATGTTGGCCAAAAGCAAGTTTCTGTTTTATTTATTTGATTTTGAGATTTAAACCGTTATGTAGCTCTGGTTAGTTACATAAATCACAGAACAGCAACAATGTCACTGGAGCTGCACAATTAATGAGCAGAGCTCCGAGCCCCAGCATTCACCACTGAAGGGCTGCACCAGGAGGGGGAAGTGCATGCTGCAGTGAGGCTTGAGTGGTTCTGCCTAAAGAGTGCAACAATTTCATGAAAAGTTCATGAACAGGAAAAGACCAAATTGTTAGACTGCATGAATGAAAATGAATTATTCATCCACCTTTGTGACTGAAGCCTCCTGGCTGGCAGCCGTGTTAGAACACTGAGAGCACATTTCCAGATGCTGTTTGAAATTCAGGACCGGGGGTTTCCATCAGAGCTACAGTGAATCTTCACGGAAAAAAAAAAAAAGTAGAATTTAATTTAATTTAATTTAATTTCATGTCCTACTCTCAATCTCTATTTTTAAAAATTTTATTGTATAAGAAGTTAGCTCAAGCTTGAGATTTGACTTAGTACTGTATTTTCTGCTGATAAGGTGGTGAGACAAAATGTGGTTTTGCATGTATGTGTGTTTTGCCTTTAACATCAAGCTGTGGGTTTGTTTTTTTCCCCTCTACCTTGATATGTATCACCCCACATTTAGGAAAGTGAAGAGCTACACTTTAACTGCAGTTAAAGAAACCTCTCCAGGTTAAACAACAGAAAAAGTCTTTCTTCAGGCTTCAGGCTAGTGTAAGAAACAGAACACAAGATACCTACTCAAAATATGTAAAAATAAGGTCTTACAAGAGCTCTCAGCTGCCCAAAGAAGCTCTTAAGATGATAGAAATTGTTATGTTCAGACAATGCTTTGTAAACCACTATATAATAAATGGCTGTTTGCACTTGATAGGAAAAGACAAGAAAGAAGGTTGGGAACAGAGGGATATGAAATTGAAGGAAGCACGAAAGAATAAATGAAAAGAAGGTGAGTGAACTAAGTGAAGGGAACCCCAGGTACACACTATAACACAACAGAGCCTGCAGGGAGGGAATGAAGGAAAGAGATGACTTTGGTGAACCCATTTAGAGTAGAGAAAAAGAATGGAGGGGAGAGTGGAAATGATCTAGGAGAGAGGGCAGCAACTCCTAAGAGTGGGTATACGTAGGTGAGAAAAATCATTTCATTAAATTCCATTATAAATTTAAGCCTGCAAGCAATACCTGCAGGTTTTCTGTCAGCTACAGATAACGGTAACTGCGATTTAAGCCGGTATGTGGAGAAATAGTGTTTTATTTAGGTGGTAAAGATTTAGCAGGGTAAAAGTAGTTCCATGAGACTTTGGGGTGGTAGTTCCGTGAGACTCTGATCTCTGGTGGATCAGGGGGTTCTGACCTTGTGGAGGGATAATACAATATTCTATGATAAATTCAGGGGGAGATAAGAAAAGATAGGAAAATGTATGTATGCAGCAATAAGAATTCAGAAGCAAATGGTTGCTTGAAGAAATAGCTTGTCAAAAGTAAAGAAGGCACCTTTACAAAACCAGATCTTGTTTTCTCTTTTACACTATATTTACTTTGCATTTGTACTATGGATTGCCTTGTGTTTGATGGGTTTTTGAGGGTTTGCAGGTGCTGGAACACCTGTATTGCAGTGATACCAAATTATTTCCTTTGAGAAACCTTAAACTTAAAAAAAAAAAAAAAAAAAAGAAGAGTACTGTCCTACAACAAGGACAAGATGTAGGTGTGCTTTTATGACTGGAGATTAAAATAGTTTGTCTAAACTCTAATGAGATTATTAAGGTTACTGTATTCTTCCAGAGTTTTCATCACGTAGTGCTTCAGTGAAGGGGAAGTAATTATTAAATACAGATGGAAGATAATCCCACTTTGTTTACAGTGCCAGGCAGCGTGTAGTTACTTTCCTGGTTTACTTGAACAAAGCTTTGGAGGATATTTATTCACTCTGTAGAATTTTTTTGTGCCTGGACAAGTCCTTGTCATGCACCTCTGCAGCAGGGAGCTGTAGGAGCCCATCAGCAGGAGCTGGCCAGGGAATGCTACACAAAAAGGTAAAACGAGCACAGCTACATTACACGTCAGAAGTGTTGAAACAAACAAATAAACCAATTTTTTTATGGTGTAGAAAGTCACAAAGTGTTCAGCCACAGCAACCATATTTAAAGGAATTCTTTTACCAAAATTCATAGGCCATTTAAGTACCGTGGGTGGGGGTGAGAGACAAAGTGAGATAAAGTGACTGGTTCTTACCCAGATCCTTGACAGGATCCAGGTTAATTTGGGAACTTAGAGAAAAATATTATAAAAAGACTGTCTCAGTTTTCATTACTCACTTTGTTTTCCCACTGATTTCTTTCACTGAACTCGTGATGTTACGGCACTTGGAAATCATATTTATAGCTGTTCTCTGGGAAAAAAAATTAATCACTCTCAGTGTTAATTTGACAAACTCATTGGGAGTTTTTTCTTTACTACATTTATCTTAACCCTCATGAAGATCAAGACACTTGACAGTTTTATTTTTTTCTTAATCTTTATTTCTTTTCGCAGTTGAGCACAAAATTTCTCCATATATATTTTGTTTTATAATAGCATTGCTTTAATGCTTTAAACTACTGCTGTTCATGAATAATAAATATATTATTTCCCCTTGGAAATTTATCAGTTATTTATCTATGCAGTTCTTGGCAAAGTCAGTTATTTGTCATAATTAATATATTAATAATTCAGAAAGGACAAAGAATTATAAATTATATGTTGCCAGCATAACAATGTAGAATCAGTAAAATCTTCTTAAGTGTGTCATCACCATTATTATCCATTTTGACTGTCTATATTATTATGGTTAAAAAATAGGATTGTTTTATGAGGCTGAAATCTATGATTATTGTAATAGTTTTGTAAAATAGGCTTTTAAGATAAGCAATTACTTTGTAATAGGTGTAAAAGAGAAAAAAACACCACAATAAAATTGGTGTTTTGCAGATATTTTCTTCAGTACTTCATTTGAAAATACGTCTTTCATGACTTAAATTAATCTGACAATGAATATCTAAACTGTGTATGCTTATGGGGGGGAGAGGAGAACTATAATAAAAATTTTAGAAGCCTTTCAAACCAATAAAGCACAAAGGGTAACTATTTTTTTTTTTTCATAAAACAAACTTTATAAATACACATTTTTTAAGAAGATATTTGAGTCCTACTATATTTTAAAGAAAAACAATAAATTCACATGTGGACATTTTAAGAAATAACCTTATTTCTTAAGTACTCAGTTTTCACCAACAATAGTTTGTCAGAGCTAATTTTTGGGGGAGAGTTCTGTGTGTATAAACTTAACATGACCCAGGAGAGCATGGGCAGAACTGGTCAAGAGAAATGGTCAGATAATAGTGGCTAATGGAGATAAAACAAAACCAAGTCTTCTTCAAGGACTGGTGATGACTAATTATCGAACTCAAGCCTTTAGCACTTTTGAAAATACCAGTGTTTTAATAGCAGAAGGAAATGCTGGGTCAGAGTATTAATTAATTAGCTTGTCTGTAAAGAATATAATAAACATTGTCTGTTTGGAGAAGAATTTTCACAATGCTGCATTAGAGACAGCTACACTATTGCCACTGACTTTCTTAAGACATAGGCCTGCAAGATTTCTTGACAAACCATTGTCAAGTTATTGAACATAACAAAAATCCTAAATACAGTCCCAGAAGCAAAGAACATTTACTTGGGATATTTTACTTTCTGCTCGCTAGTCCCTGTCATCTTCAGAACATTTTTCCAGAGCAGAGCTTAAATCAGCAAGGGAAGGAAAGAACTTTAAATTGCCTAAGTCACTTCAACATTGTGTGTGAATAAACACTTCCTTTTAATTTTCAAATGGTGATTTACATTTAAGGTCCTCTCCAGGTCTCTAAGCCCAGTTCACTAAGGGCATCCTCAGCTTTAAGAAATGTTCTAATTCCTGCAGCCTTTTTGATAAAATGTCTGCTGTATCATATGAGATCAGGTCTCTTTTTCTTTTTTAAGCTTCTCACATGGATAATGATAGGAATAGGAGTAGGATAACAGTCAAGTAACTATCAATTTCATAGAGAGTGATAGCACTGATTTGCAAAGAAGATGTAGCAGAATAGGATTATAACTGTGAAGTTTTAAAATTTGTTAATTACCAGAATGGTCAAAGCTATAGTTATATCCACCAAAAGAATAGTTAGTAAGGGATTACATCCTAACCTTTTTTCTTTCATGTGTGAAAATCTTCCCTGGCTTTTAGTGCAGTATTTCTGGTAAATTTGTAAGTGCTAGCAATCACTTCAGGAAGAAAGTACAGCTATTGAAATACATGAAATGATCCAATAAAAAGCAGTATCTGAAAAGAGAAGTCCGATATTTAGCTGTCTTAAACACAGTGAGATGATAATAAGGATTTATTTGTTTATCTTTCCATCTCAGGGAAATTCATTTTCCACGTGCATTTTGTGTTCTGTTGTGTGCAAAATGTCAGGTAGGTGTGTGTGTAGGACATTTGTATAGCAGCATTTATTACTTTGTTCCTACCATCATAGGTTGCACTCATCTCCAAAGCCTTCTGGTGTTATGTTCAGGAATGGCCTCAGACCACTTGTCAAAAACAGCACAAGCTTTACCACCACTTGTTGTTAAAAGCTTGCTAGCACGTTATAACCTCTGATAGGACCACTTGAGCATAGTCAAGACAAAAACAAACAAAGCCAGACAGAGTTTTCAGTTCAGCATTTACAGTGTGCAGGAGTTTTCTAACTGTGCATTTGTCCTGTGTATTTGGGTGTCAAAGAGGGTACAAGGCAATGTACTTGCAATGCAGGAAAATCAGATTCAGGGGATGAAGTTTTCTTGAACATTCTATTTGTACCTGCTATACATATTACACAATTTGCTTACATATTTCAAATTCTGAGGATTTCCCTATGTAGTTAACTTTCCATACATATTTGAGAGAGAAGGAAACTACCCAGGAAAGGTCAGTTCCTTTTACTAATCTCTGACAAGTGTAGGAGACAGTTCCAGCAACCTTAATCATATTAGGAACAGCATGTATCAACCCAAAGGGGAACATTTGCTGTCAATCAGGATTTCAAAGAGATAATGTGAGTTCTGGCAGCATTATAGATAATAGGGAATGCACAGTCTTACAGTCATTCTGTATTCAGCTTGTGGTATTTCCAATGTCTAAATCACCTATTACCAAAGTAAATATCCATAAGCATAATGTCATATCCTAATGATATTACAGCAATGTATGATGTTTAATCAGCCTCTGCTGGACTGTGCAACTCAGCTTCAAAATCCATCCATCAGCAGTTCTACCTTATCCTAGCTGGAGATCCGTGACAGGCTCACCCACAGTGAGTTATCTAACACCTTCCAAGACTTTGTCTTTGCCGCTCTCCACCCTTTGACCTCTCTGCAGCAGCTTTGGCTCCTGGATCCTGTGTTACCACACATGCTTCAGTTGCACTAAAATACTACATACTGCAAGGCAAGCAGCCTAATGATGTTTTGGTCTGCACGTACTGCCCGTGTCCCTTTTGGTTTCCACTTTTCACAGAGCAAGCCCCTAAACAATGTGACAAAGCCTGAGGTGGAAATCTTCTGGGAGGACAAGCTTCTTCCATTCTCTAACATAAGTGAAAAATGGTTGATTTGGACAAGGTTGGCTGGTTTATCATGATTATTTTGACTGCTGTGGCAATATGGTTTGAAGCAGAGCTGTTGTGCTTTTATAGGAACTGACAGGACTGCTACTTATCTGTCAGGAGAAGCAAGAGATTCTCCTGGGCTTATATGCTTGAAATAAGCTTGCCATATTCCAAAGAATGTTGATATTTCTTCCCCCCCCACCCCCATCTTATTTTTAAGTCCAAGAAATTCCAAATATATTGAAGTGCTTAGTTGTTCACAGTACAACTATATAATATAGGTACTATGTGCAGGGTTTATACCTCCCTGTCTGTATGGGGTATACAGGTCTATCTTTGTAGATCTATAAAGGGTGCAGATAAATATGTAAGGTATGTGTATGCACAGTATACCCCATATTGCTTAGTTGTTCTTAGAACACCTAAATATCTCAAAATATGTATAACAAGTGTATGTATATGTGTGCATATATATGCATATATGGAGGATGTAAGTTCAAAACTAAGCATTTTAAAATTACTTAAGCTGTAACTTCTGAGTCGAAATTTCACAAATTTGCCAAATTTGAGTTTCAGTGGTCTTTTTAACAGTCCTGATTTTTTTTGGAAGAGAGGTTTAAACAGAAACTTCTGATAGGTTCATAAAAAGGGCTGTTGCTATTGGAATATTTGTGTAAGGTTGAGGGACTAAGAAAAAAAATTTGGATTTAATCATGCATCCCATCTACTTGATAAGAGAAACTTAATGTAAATCTGTGCAGTAGTATAAATAGGAATCTATTGGGTTGATTTTTGAAGAATCTGCTCTACTGCTGCTATTTCAAAACTTAATTGAACACTCTCTTTAGTGATAAGGTCATTAACTGATCAATACTTTCACCTAAAATATAAAATTTAAATATTTTTGCAATGCATTTTGTGAATGTTAAAATTGTAGCGTATTTGCTATTTTGAATCCACGGTATGTAAGCTTTTGCATTATGAACCATTGCACAAAAGAATCTTGCTCCTTCACAGGTGTCTGAGAAACTGACCTGTGTAACTTCCATGAGGGCTAATGGAACCACACTTCCATAATATTTACTGTAACATAATATTGCTGTAACAGTGGTTTGGCAGAACAAGTAGGAAACAGCCAGTTTATGTGGTCTGTTTGGGTTTACTGGCAAGGTTTTCATGTGTTGGTGGGTGCTGCAGGGTTGGCCTCCACTGAAAGGACCACACTGGGGAAGTTCGTGAGGGACTTTGTCCCCTGGAAGTGATCCAAGCTGGAACAGGGGAAGAGTTTGAGGAGGGTGAAGTATCAGAGAGCAAGCAATCAGTGGAGCTGATATTTCTACTAAGGAGTGGGCTCTAGAACCTGGGTGAGAGTATTTTTTAATATTAAGAGGTTGGGTGAGTTGAGATACATCTTCCTTTAGATAGGTTTTTAAAATTATCTTTCAAGGAGCTTCCATCTTCTTTAGCAGAGTACAGGAACTGAAGTGCTCAGCTGTGTTTTGAGATTCAAATTTTCAAGTTTTCCTATTTGATTTCTCAGTAATCTGCTCTCTTCTTAAGACTTCACATACCCAGATGAAAAGTAACTGATTTCATCTTTGGTTGAAGCATCTAGGATTCAATACAAGTATTGCTTTCTGACATTCCTTCCTACCTTTTCTCCTTTGGCCTCACACTATATGATATCTTATGAATATTATTATTTTCTCTCTCACATTTCAAGAATAGCTTGCATAATTTTTGAAGCATTCATCATCCCTTTTATCTGGCAGCATTACTTTTGTTATCATTACCGCTGAATTTTCCTGAACTATTTCCTTGGACTGCATTTTCAGAAAGGCACTTGATGTTAAATGTTATCACATGGGGGCCCACTTTACTCTAGTTCTGCCCCTAAATGCTGTGTGGCTGCCTGATTAAACTGTGTCCCAGAATTTCTCTAGTCAGACCCCATCTTTTTACGTTTTCTGTGTAATTTTATTACCTTTATCTGGTTCAGTTTTGTTGTTTGGATTGAATGTTCTTTGGAATTCTTCTTCCTCCCTTTTTGAACTTGGACTTTATTCAGCTGAGACAGGTTTCCAGGCTTTCTCAGTGAATTCAGAATTATCTGAGGTGTCAGCCAAAGCTGAATTGATCCAGAGATGATTTCTAGGTTGAGCAGTAGTTTACCTCCTCCCTGTCAAGCATTATCATTTAAAGACAAAACAAAATTCTGAGACAAGTTTATTCACATCTTCAGTAGAATGTAATTCCCAAATATTGTATATGAGCAGCAGAAATTAAGATATAGCTTTACTGTGCACAAATATTGCCAGAACTGAATACCACTGTCCTATTCTGAGTGAAATCAGTATCAGCCTTAACTGCAGATATGTCAGCTACAGGCTGATTATTTTGTCTCATTGTAACAAGCTTGATCTCCTTTACCCAGCCTTTCCTGTCTCAAACTTTATTTCTTTAATCTCAGATCTATTCCTCCATCAGTGAGAATATAATCACCCCTTTTGGAGGCACTCAAAAATTGCAGCACTTCACTGGAATTATATGCAACATATAGTGTTGTATTTGCTTATGGAACAAGCTATTCCTACTCTTTGGGGGTTTAGCTGTTCTGTTCTGTTCTTTGATTTCTTTTTAGTCAACAACTGTGAATTAGCTGATGCTTAAAATGACACTCTTCGTCCTTTGCCAAGTAGAGGAAAGCATGAATTCTTAGGAGGAATAAATATTGAGATTAACCTCCCTTCCATCCTCCTTGCCTTCAACTGCCTTATCAGGAATCCCAGGACAAATAAAACAAATCGACACAAGTACCAATGGTTACATATTACCTGGATAAGTTCACTGTATTTTTATTTTAAATTTAAAGGTCTATTCTCCTTTGCAATGCATGCCCCAGTTTGCTGAAGTAGAGACGTATTACAGGGAAATTAAATATGTGATCACAAAGGAGAGAAGGTTGTTAAGCAAAACTATAGGACTGTGTATAAGGCTGTGCCATTGTTGTAAACTGGCCTGGACATCACATGCCTGCATCCTTGAGTATAAAATCTCTCTAACTTTATCCAAGGTGTTGGGGTTTTCTATTTCCATAGAAAGTGTAATTAAAACTGGTAACATTAATGGGGAAAAAAGATGCTCTGAGCAGCAGAGAGATTTTTCATCTGAGATAATAGAAATAATACGCATTTTTAGTTTATTTCACATTATTAATGATTACATAAAGTGGCATGGTTTTCATATTTCTGCATGGTTTATTCTATAAGAAGAGAAATTCTTCATTAATTAAGAGATCCCACTTTCATCATCCTGTAAGTTGGACTTAGAAAGGGTCTTCTGGGACAAAGGGAAAGGGAAGAATAAAATTCAGATATTTCCAATGCTAATACAATGGATGAGAAACAAAACTTTAATTTAGATGGTGTTCAAAATGCTTCAAAAATTGAATATTAATGCTCAGGAACAACCTCAAGCCTTGAAAAGAAATTTTCTATCCTTTTATTTTGGAAATTGAGACACCAAAATTAAATTTTTGAAGTATATTTGAAATGTGTTCTCCAAAAGACAAAGTGCTCAATTGTAATAATATTTAAAACTGAATTGACAATGTCTGATGTGAATGTTGAAAACCTGGTGTTGACATGACAATCTCAAGCGATGAGGTAAGAAAGAACAAACATTATTTATTATGCATTCTGTTTCCAAAAGGTTCTGTTTCAGAGTCATGTCTTGCTTCTTCTTTAAAGTGTAATTTTCTTTTTGGGGTCTTTGCAGCAGCTGCTTCCTGAAACATGCCTAATCATTTATGACCTAGATTTCTGCTAAAAGTAAGAAGATATGACTTAATCAGGAAGGGATTTTCTATTTTTTTTTCCTGTACCTTTAGTATTGCATTGAATCAGTCAATTTAAAATGTTTAATAATTTGATTTTTTTTTAATTATTATTTTTAATCTATGATTCAGAATGTCTCTATAGAGTCACTGCAAAAGAAGAGAAAGGAAATGCTGGTTAGGTTTAACAGATGCAGGCAGTGAACTGAAATCATTCAATCCCTTATAAACAGTAGCTCTGGAAAACTGAGGGTAGTATTTTTCACAAGAGACAACAGCTATCAAACATTGTTCCCATCTCCAGTGTCTGAGCATGTGAATGAAAAATAATTAAAAAACAGTTATTGATAGATCAACTTTGTTTTATTTTGGTGATTCTGTCATACTAATCGTATTTCAGTCACAACAAGGAGAAATATTTTTACAGCATTTTCCCAGACAGAGTTCTACAGAGATCTGTTTGTGTCAGCAGGGATCCATTTTGAATGAAATAATTCACTGATGTTTATCTAGAAAGAAGTTTGAGCCCTGGAGTATCTATTAGTTTCTTGAAAATCCTTAGGTGAAGCACATCACTTTGAGAGGTACTTTGTGACAGAATCTGTGGTATTTTAAAACTGCATTTCTGCATGAATTTATTTGCAGATGTTTCAAAAAGATAATTAATCTTATTATGATGTCATTAAGCTACAGTTTCTCTGTAGGCTGTAATATGAATTGCTAAAAGTAACATTTTAAAGCCATTAAAATGAAAAGAGCTTGCCTGAAGCTAAAAATCTGTGTGTTCTTTAATGATATCTAGTTTTTAATCTATGTATAAGTAGCTGATTTCTAAAAATTAATGCAGCAGCCAATTGACACTAGCTAAGGTACATTATTAACATGAAGATAATGAGATGGAATATTTTCTCAGTCATTTGCATAGTATTATGCTTTAACAATTAACTGATTTTGTCAGATATTTCCTGATTAAATAATCTAACAGATCTTTGAAATATTGATATATATATATATAGATATATATATATATATGTTTTATAAACTCTAGCATCAGTATTTTTGGAACAAAATTCTTTTCTTCAGGGGGTATTCATAATTCAAGAATAGTTCTGTTCATATTGGTGCACTTTGCTGACAAGGAGTGACAAACGTAATCCTTTTTTAATGTTAATTTAATTAAGAAATATTCTGTTGCTGACACAGAAGAAATCACCAAGGAAACCAGGCACTGTATTTCCTGCTGCACAGCAGTGTAGTCTTAGCTGTATTCAATTTATGCTGCTTTGTAAGTAATAATGTGTAGTGGGATAAGCTGCATATTTCACTACACACCAGAGTGACACCACATACAAAGCTTAAGGGAACTGAGTTATATGACCAAGGAGAAAGATGAACCCACCTTTTTGCTTTTATTTTATTGCTAGTGATATTCTGATCTTCCTTTTATCTTCTTCCCTTCCCCCATCATGGTTGAGAGGGGAAGGGACCTCTGGATATCATCTATTCCAACTGCTCTGTTAAAGCAGGTTCACCTGGAGCAGGTTGCTGAGAATTGGGTCCAGGTGAGCTTTGAAAATATCCAGAGAAGGAGACTCCACAACCTGCCTGTGCAGTTTGTTCCAATACTTTGTTAACCTCAAAGTGAAGAAGGCTTTCCTCATACCCAGATGGAACTTCCTGTCTTTCAGTCTTCGATCATTGTCCTTTGCTCTGTTGCTGGGCACCACAGAAAAGTTTGGCCCTTGACACTTGCCCCTGAAGTTGTTTGTATGCATTAGAATAATAAAATAATAGAATTATTGAGGTTGTCAAAGACCTTTATAATAATTATGGAGTCAAACCACTAATCAAGCACTGATAAGTTCACCACTAAACCCCGTCCCTCAGTGCCACGTCTACACACCTTTTAAACAACTGCAGGCATGATGAGATGAATGCACCACTTCCATGGGCAGCCTGTTCCAGTGCTTGACAAACGCTTGGGTGAAGAAATGTTTCCCTAACATCCAATCTCAGCCTGCCCTGGTGCAACTTGAGACCATTTCCTCTCGTTCTGTCACTTTACCTGGGAGACTTTTCTGTCCCCTGGGAGAAGAGCTCGACCCCCACCTGGCTACGAGCTCCTTTCAGGGAGGTGTAGAGAGCAACAAGGCCTCTTTTCAGCCTTCTTTAGCTCTTTTCCAGGCTAAACACCCCCAGCTCCCTCAGCTCCTCCTCATAAGACCTGTGCTCCAGACCCTTCGTCAGCACCATTGCTTTCTCGGGACATTCTCTGGCACCTCAAGGTCTTTCTTGTGGTGAGGGGCCCAGAACTGAACAATTTCTGAGACAAGCCAGGATGCCACTGGCGTTCTTGGCAGCCTGGGCTCACTGCTGGCTCATGCTCAGCTGCTGCCAACCAGCACACCCGTGTCCTTTTCCGCCAGGCAGCTTTCCATCTTCTCTTCCCAAGCCTGCAGCTTGCTTCCTCCTCTGACGTGGAGGCAGATTTGTCTTGAATTTTTCCAAATGGAGCAACTGTATTCTCTTTCTTCTCTGTTCCTCTCTGATTGTGGCAGCTAATTTCTGTTTTCTCTGATTACCTTTCACACTAAAGGATCTTGTAACGTTACAGTTTTCGATTCAGTGTTGCTATCTGGAAACAATTCAACAAGTTTTAGGCTTTAAACTGTGATGGAAAACACCATCACTGAATGATTTAAAATCAATGATGTTTGCTGCCTAGCTTTACTTTTTGTAGTACAAACAACAGGTTATATAAGAAGTCTTTTGGAAAGAAATTGTGATATTGACTTCCTCAATAAGGTAATGACTAGAAAACGTGCATCATCAAGGAAAATCTAATCAGTTGGTCAACCTGTTTTAATTCAGGTTATCACATAAGCATTTATAAACCTTTGAAAAATAGCTTCTTGTTTTGATTTTTAATGTCTGAATGCTGATAAACTATAACTGGAAAGAAAAAGTTCATTTCCAAATCACCAGTGTAGCAATATGTTTCTTTAGGACCTGCTACATTTTTATTTCCGCCAGTGAAGAGGAATTTTAGTAAAAGGCGTGTGTATTGTACTGTTGGGGGTGACACCGAGCAATACAGTTTTAAAGGATTGTTCTCCAGTGCTGATCAACCATACATTGATCTGCTGACAAAAGTCCAGGAGGAGATCAACAGCAGTTAGAGATCTAATTCTAGAAGAGTGAATTAATTGGAGGTTTTCAGTTTGAAACAGAAGCAATTGAGGAACGGCCCTGATAAGAGTCTTAAAAATTATAAAAACATTCTTCAAAGAGGGAGAAAATAATCAGTTCTTCACGTCCAGTGTAGATAAAACAAGAAGTAATTGGCTTGAATTTCAGCAAGGGAGATTTTAGATTAGACATCAGGAAAAATGTACTAATAGAGAGGACTGCTAAGCATTGCAATAGTTTATCTGTGGGTCCTGTTGAATCTTCATTGCTGAAAGTTTCTCAGGAGGGTACAGATAGCCTGTCATAAATGACACTAGACTTTTGCTGTCCTTTTTCTGTGTCAAGACCACTGGCTAGATGACATTTCAAGGTTCTTTTCTGCACTTTGACTTTAATACTACAACTGATATAAGTTTCTGACCTTAAGCTGAAAGCTACAAATTGTTAGCAGGGAAAATCCTTATCATAATTAGAGCTCTCCCTGATCCAGTCTAAATCTGCAGCAGTAAGAACCAAGTGACTGGGCAGTATATTGAGTTAAAAGACTTAGTGGTTAAAATTAGTGAGTTGCAGAGCAGGAAAAAATGAGCAGGCTTATTACTAAGGAAGGGAAACAGCATGATTTTGGAGAAAAGAAATTATGTTACTTTTTTGAAAGGCATGGATGGCTCTGAAGGGAGTGTAATGCCAAGTTCACTTTTTGACTTTCAATTTGAAATAACATAAACAACATTAATGCAAATTTTCTTAAGGCTGGTTACTGCTAAGGAATGTGCTTTAATGATCTACTCTCCCTCTCCACCCCCACTCAGAAGTTCTGAAATTGCTGTTTCAGGAAAACAGAAAGGGGAAGAGAGAGAGAGAGAGAGGGGTAGAATTCTTTCCGACGAGACATTTATCCTGACAGTTTTGATCAGGAAGGGGTTTGATTAAAACCAAACAAAATTCTTATTTTTTTTTTTAATCATAACTTTGCCACACGTCAAGATCACACTCTTCATCCACCAGCTGTAGACCAGCCTTGCACTGCTGTATCCATTAATTCCACAGCAGCTCTAGCTTGTCCTGCTCCTACGGGCTTTGATGCTAAGTCCCAAGCTCTGCCAGCATCAACCAGTTTGTGTCAGCATCGTGTGTAATCCCAGTGAAACCACTGCTGGGGGCTGGAATTGCGCTGGGCTCAAGCATCATGCCATGTACCACCGCAACATTAGCAGCTAGATTTACTGTCAGAGCTCTGCAGTGTCACCACAGCTCCTTTCAATTTTATTACAAAACCATTTTGTTTTCTACCCTTCCAGTGACAGGCATCATATGCATGAATTTTGAAGGGAAATAGTTCCTGGCCTTCCTGTTTTCCTGGGCTGTGTGAGGTATGGATGTTAAGGAAAGGACTGGAAAGGCAAATCTCAACACTGTCTTTAGCCTTGCTGTATGAATGGCTATATACCATGACTGGCTTAGAAATACTTACAAAAGTTCAGCCTCATGTAAGTTTCTCGGGATTTAGAAAAACAAACAGCTGTGTATGGGGTGGGAGTCCTTTGTCAGTTGGGTGTGTCCTAATTTTTTTTTGGGGGAGGTAAAAAAAGCGTAAATGGCTTCTTTTTTTATTTTTCCTTCTCCCTCCCTGATAAAATCTCTAGTAAAAACTGGTAATATTTTCCTGTGTAAATATTAGTTAGGATGGCATAGTTTGGCCCTTTTTATGGCAGTTAATGACTTTAGAAATTTTAAGAAATTACCGTTTCTTTGCTTTTATTTCTTATGCCTCATTTTACTCACCAAATGCTTAGCTATAAAGTGTAGGATCCAATAGGCAGAGGGGTTACAATCAACAAATAGGAACAGGGATAACAATAGTTGAAACTGCAGATTACATATAAAGTAAGATTTTTTCTAACAACATTGTTAATAGATTGAATAAACATAACACTTTTATAACATGGAAAGCAGTCTCTGAGGTAGGAAGTTATCTGCTGTCCAGTAGATTAGCTGCATTCCAAAGCTGTCTTTTCTTCAGTTCTTTTCTTCAGAGGTTTTTCTCCACCATAAATAAATGTCTTGTAGGGTACTTCCAAGAGTTATTTACATTTTTCCATAAATATCCATTCTTTTTATTGCCTTGAATGGGGTTTATAATCAGTGTTTATTTAACAGAAGAGCTGTGATCTGTAGAACTAATTCTGCAAGTACTAAAAGACTTCCCTATTGATCAGTGTTTCCTTTGGTAGAATGTTCTTTCTGTATTTGCATTATTTATCTCTTAGAGGTTTCCTTTCACATAAGCTCTTGCTGTGGTTCAAGACAATCAAAATACTGTAGCTTTTGATTCTTTATTTATTACCATTACTGCTTAGTTGATGTTTTCAGTTGAGCTTCTTTTCTCCCCTAATTGCTGATTGTGTTTACTGATTCTGCCTAATACTTGATGAAGCTTAAGCTATTCCAAGATTGCCACTAAGCTCAAACAAAACAGAAGAAGATATCTAAATATTTATATTTCATGGTGGTAGGGGCTTTCATGTCTCTTCTGCCAGCTTCTCAATGTTAGACTTGGAGCACTTAAGGCACAAAGAGCTACGGATAGCAAATTGAGGAGTTGGAACTGAAGATTTTATGGTCCCTTCAAGGCCAAACAGTTTAATGATATCTTTTTCCAGTGTCAATGTAGTGAAAAATCCTCCTTTTGTGAAAAAGAAAGCTTTTGATTTCAATTAATCAGCATTTTCTGACAGAAAACTGTTTAATTGGAAGGCCCTTGGCAGATCCAATTATTGTTTTAATAATTAGTGTCCAAAAAGAGGTCAGGTAAGAGATGAATTTAGAATGATGATAATATGACTATTGTGTTCTTCACTTTGTGGTGATCTACCTGTCAATATTCTATTCAGACATCTCTAAAGAAGTTTTTTAAATAGTACCTAAGGATAATTGTCTAGATGGTGCTGTGTTTGCCAAATGCTTAATTTGGTAAGAAATTGTTCCTGAATTTCCAATGAATGTTGTGAAAGAGATAGACCTTATTTTGAAAGATTCTTTTTGAATTTTCCTTGTGTAACAGAGTTGCTAGAAAAACACACCATGAATATCAAGGTGCACTAAAAACTGCAAATTAAGAATGATTTGAGGCCTTGTTTTCTGATGAAAGATTTACGGTGTTTCAGAACACAAGCCAGATAAAAACATAAGAGTGCAGAATAAAGTGAAAGTTACAGAATTGCATAATTGTCTGCAAAATTTAAAAGGCAAAAGTCACCTGAAATTATTTATTTAGAAGAATAAGATTAATTTTTAAACTTGTTATTTTTCATTGAGTGATGTAACGCTTCTGTAGACATATTTATCATTTAGAGCATTTTTTTCAGATCAAATTGTTCACAGGCTTTGTTCTGACAGCATTATTTTTTTTTACCAACCATTAGTAAAATTTTACTGGTCACCTCTTAGTAGGAAACAGTAGTAAATTTTCTAACCACTTTTTTAGGATAAACTTGGTTTCACTTCTCAAAAATACTTTTTAGGACGTAATTCTCCTTCTGCCATTTAAATGATTTATTTCCTTGAGACAGCTGAAAAAATAAATGCTGAAAGAAAAGACGTTCACTAATAGGATAATGACTTTAGGTGCCATAGATACTACTGCAATTGTACCTACATATCTAAATATATTGTAAGATAACACAGAGTTACTTTCCTTGAAGAATCGCTGTCAAAGCCCATAACAATCAATTTACTGTACACCTGTAATTTTTATTTAATATAGGTTTCAACTTAAGTCTATTATGAAATATAAGAAGCAGAGAGAACAAATTGTATTAATTGGTGAAATATCAGTTCCTAGTGGCTGTAAATACTGTATAGCACAGTTTTTATACTGAAAGAATGAAGCAATCGAGAGTCTTTCCATCTAGTTCTGTTAGTCCAATAAAGAAGATAACAAAGCAACCCCAGATTTTTACACTTTCTACTGCTACTTGTTAAATATTCAGCAGGGGAAATGGATGGAGATTCTGGGTTTTTTGTTCAGCACAAACCTCCATTTCTGGCTCTTGCTTTTGTGAACTGAAAAAGTCACAGGCTGCAGGTTTCTTGTGTAATTTTTTAATATCCATGGACTCCTCTGTAAATTGTTTGGTTTAACATTAAAAAATACACATTACAAAATGACTCAGTAGAGAAAAGTATAGATACTTATAGTCTATATTGCAAACTGGGGCAGTGTTCAAACCTTCCACAAACTCCCACTTTTATGGGCTGTGTACTCAATTGATCTATTTCCATTTACAGACTTAAGCATAGAAGGAAAGTTGTGTGGGATTGAAGCCTAGGCTATTATTACCTCATTCAAAGTAAATGGTTTGGATACTTTGCTCCGTGATTTGAGACTTAGAAAGACAAGATATCTGAATAGCTCATTTGCTGGGGTGAAATTATGTAATTATATAATTGTGGGAGATAGCAATGTATTTCTTTATAATGTTCAAGGAAACTTACTACAAAATATTTTTACTCCAAAGTATTTTTATTCCGAAATATTTTTACTCCAAACTATTTTTACTCCTCAGCTATACATATACAACAAGGGTTTTATATTAGCATGTAGCAGCAAAAGTACATTTAACACAATCATGGCTTGTATTAGTGCTTTTTTTATACTTTTTACTAACATTTTACCTTGTTTGGAAGACAGGAAGCACTTCCTACAACGACTGCTGTTTCTGTTTAGCTCTTTTCTGAAAATGGTTTCCCTGGAAAAGTGTAAACAATAGCTACAGCTGGACACAACATCTCACCAGCCTGAGGATTTCCCATCCCTGTGGCTAATTCAGTACGGAATATATCAGAAATTCAATTCAAATATGACCAAGAACTTGGAATCATGTATCTCTCTTGGTCTTTTTTCTTTATAAACCATTAAATATTCATACTTTTCCCTTCTTATTCAATTTCCTGATAATTTATTAATTACAATATTTTATTTATTAATATTCCTGACTTCTTATGAAACTTCCTTCATTGGCATACCTGTCGGAACAAAAATAAGGCTAAAAATTTAACCAAATGTGTGAAAAATATTAAATAATACATATTAATGTAATAGTTGTTTCAGTATATATTTCAAACACCTCCTTTTTTAAATTTAATTTTAGTTTCAGTTGACTTCTCTCACTGTTGTTGTAAGATTCAGAGAGGATTCATATGCAAAATAATTATAGTCTGCAACTGCAGAATTCTGCAAAAAGTATTTTTTCTGTCTTCCCTTTTTTAATACTTAAGAAAGTTCACAATTAACAGTGGTGGAATTTATTCAAATAATTCCCATGTAGGTTTTGTATCGATGAAGAACAGGCCCCGAGCCAGAGCTGGCCTATAGAAGAACCTTTCAACCTGATATTATATTTAGTTGTCCGAGGTTGGACTTGGCTTCCAGTCAAGTGCTCGGACCAAAGGGACAGAAACTTCCCCCTCCCTCTCCCTCTCTCAGACAGACCGAAAAGACCACGCAAAAAAAAAAAAAAAAAAATCAAAAGAACCCAAACCAAACCGAATTCCAAGTGAAACACATTTATATATATATAAATAGAATTATATACAGTATAACACCCACAGGGAACCCCCCAAAGGAGAAAGGGAAGGGAAAGGGAAAAGGGGAAACAGGGAAAAAGGGATAAAAAGCAAATAATTTCCTTAAGGTAGTAGTAAAACTGCACCAAACAACCTCTGGCACTGTCTGCCTCTCACGGCCAAGCAAGCACACCAGCCCTCACTCCTTCACCCGGGCAGAATGACAGCAAACAACTTTTGCCTTCAGTCACCCAGAAGAAAGAGAGCGAGAGCTTCCTCTCCCTTCTTATTTATCCTCTTGCTTACGTAAAAATCATGTGGAATACTGGGAACATGGCCTTGGTTCCTTGGTTACAACCTGGTCACCAAGTAAGGCCCGAACTCAAAACCACTACATTAGTCTAGTGTTGTATTTAGCCTTATATCTGCTTATTAGCCAAGACTCTATACAATCTTTAATATTCCTTTAGTAGTATATATTTTGTATGCTCAAAGAGTTTTTTTTTTTTCTTTTTCTTTCTTTCAAAGTAACAATGCCTTTAACTTTCAAGCCAGATTATTCAAAAGTGTAGGAACACCTGATTAGATACTTGAAGAGGATTCAGGTAATGGCAACCTACAACTTCTAAAAATGTTCGCTACTATTAATACAAACAGGCTTCTTTTCTTTTTTGTGTCATTAATATAAACTATTGTCTTTCCTTGCAGTATAAAACATAGTAAACTGAAAGTTATTTTTCAAAAAATTGAGATTTTTATTAACTTCCATTGCCATGTGAGGTTTAACTGAAATTTGTAAGAAACAGAAGTTAGCTTTGTACAAGTGCTTCTTTGGAGGGACATTCTGTAGTTTTTCTATAAACTTAAGAGACGTTTTACACATCTGTTAATTAGAGTGCACCTGGCAGACCAAAAGTAAGTAATTAGTATTATGCTTTCACTGATGTTTTAAATGTTAAACAATTTACTGTGTTTTAATTTTTGAGGAAACCTCTTGTGGCAGGCACAACTTTAAGTCGTTTTTAACATTTCAAGTAAAAACACTGACCTATATTGTTTGTGGTTTGATTATTCAGGGTTGGCTGGTAATATCAAGTAAACAGACAAAGGCAACATCAGCCTTTGCATCTACTTGAAAAGTAAAAGTCCATTGAAAAGAAAGAATTAAGCCACTCAGTGAACATGTAAGAAGAAGGATGGTCTCCCAAATAGAATAATACCTCCAGATATCCAGGTATCAGATATTTCAGCAAGACACATAAGTAAGAAATGAGAAATCCGTTACTTCAAAATGTAACCTATAATGTATAATCGGCATAAATGAAACAGTTTTTATGAACTTCCACTTGAGTTTAGTGATTCTAACACTGAGAAAAAAGAGTAGAGTTTGAAAAATGTGTTAAATTTCAAATTATAGAAATAGAAAAGTAATTCCTTTCCAGAAGGTAACCTGACATCATCAATTTTCCTGCATCAACTTTAAAGCCCATAAAACTATTATTAATCATTTTTTATAGGAAAAGTCTTTCCTAAAGCTATTTTTTTCAGTCATCTTCTTGCTTTTAGAAAAATGAACAAAATATTTTTAGGAAACTCAATAAGAAGACTTGGGTGATCACTAGTTTTTAAAACTATGTTTTTCATACATTTACATGCTAAATTTTGATTAGGGGATTCACAAGAATATATTTATCTATTAATAAGGAAGTGTATATTAAAAAAAAATTGTAATTAAGGCTGGTGACTTATTCCTACAAAGATGTAAGTAAGTATAAAAATGAGCTCAAACAAGAAGCTTTCTTTGTAGATATGAAATTTAATACTTCGGGAAGACTTCTATAAATAAGCAGAGTACTGGTTAAAATTAAAAAATAATTAACAAAAATAAAAAAATTAAGTATTTAAAGAAAAAAGTGGGAAATAACAGTGAAGTGTAATACATTAATATTATAATTATTATTTATAGGGTAATTACTGTATTCTTTGAATGATATATGTGTATTTTCTTTTCTACTTCAAAAATCTCACTGATAGTATTTCTTGAAAATTACAAACACAATTTATATGGAACTGGCATTTTCACTTCTGTGCAATGAAACACCAGGCTGCAGAAATTTTTAGTATTTAGAAAATTAATGACTTATTGAACCAATAAGTCTGTAGGGTTTTATTGTGTTTTCCAATGTAAAAACATTTTGTGTTTATAAAGTGAATGTTCTAAACTAACAGTGAATGTGAAATCTAAAAGCTCACTGAAGATGTGCTAGAAGCAGTTGTATCTCAAGTTATTAACTATCATTTTGGCCTTGTGATTTTAAGTGTTTTTTTTTTCTAATTCTTGCTGAAACATTTATTAAAATTGTACTAACTGGATGACTGATCTGATATCTCAATCCAAACCACTGTAACCAGTTCAAACCTTAAAACGAGTATTTTAAAACTATTTTAAATACTCATTTTTATTTTTTTCTAGCATTAGTTTTAATTTTAAATTTTTAGCTTTTCTGTAATTTTTTTTTTTATTATTATTTTTTTATTATCCAAAGGCTTGGTTTAAGAAACAGGATAAAAAGCCCAGACAAATGAGAAAAACAAAGAATCACTGATGTAGTGAGTGCTACAGAGTTGGGAATTTGGAGAAGAGTAAACATAAGCTCTTTGAAGATTTGGTTGAGAGTTCCCTGAAAGCATGCTGAAAAGTGTTAATCTGACCAGGTTTCCAAAGATGGAGTAGAATTGTGCCTGCCTTACAAAACTCCAAATTTTGACAAAGCTGCAGATCCATTTTTCTGTTTCAGAATGTTTTACTTTAAGCAACGTGTTTGAAAAGAACACAGCTTCATTTTAGACATTCCAGTTAGCAGATTTTTGTTTTCTTGCAAATAATTTTTAGTGGAACGTAATAGAGTACCTGGGTGAGTTCATAAGTTCTGGATGGTGGGCATAAAAGTCTGAGAGGATTTTGCTGCTGCCACATATTCAAAATAGAAAAGCAAACTGAAAAGAGAAGGAAAAAAAAAAAAAAAGGAGGGAGTCTTTAAAGGGGCTTTGCTGTCAGAGAAAGCTCAACTGAAAACTCAATTTCTGTACGTAGAAAAAAAAAGCAAATGTTAAGACTGTTGGAAAGCAATTTCCTGAAAGTATTATTTAAAGAGGAAAAAACCCCACAAACCCCAGCTTTTATTTATAAGCAAAAAAAAGTGCATATATTGACATTTTTACAGCAATAGAATTAGAAGAGACACTAGAGATAGAAACAGTTGTCTGAATTGAAAATAGTTGTAAAATCTTGTCTAACATGCTCAAAACCCAACAGCTAGAAGACCAGATACAGAAAACCCGGGGAATAATATGTGTTCCCAATAGCAAACTCCATCCTTGGAAAGGTCAGTGGCAATGCTACAGTGATAGGATGATGATGACTGATGAAAATGCACATAAATTTATTCCAGCAATATTCTGTTGTGGTAAACAAACTTTTTTTTCCAGGTAAGCAATATACATTCTTATTGTTCTCTGAACTTTAGTTCTATCTCTTCAG
Source organism: Pyrocephalus nanus (assembly GCA_038380795.1). Lineage (NCBI taxonomy): Eukaryota > Metazoa > Chordata > Aves > Passeriformes > Tyrannidae > Pyrocephalus > Pyrocephalus nanus. The sequence continues at coordinate 72,381,706 of CM076263.1, read as the reverse complement.
TGATATAATTGCATTCTCTTTGAAGATATGAATGGACTTTTAGGCAGTAAAAACCTCTTCCAGACAATACTGTTTTTACCGCTTTGTTTTTTTCTAATTTTATTATTTTAGTATCTCACTCAAATCTTCAGTTATTTGTTATTCCTTTATTTTCTTCCCATTTTTGTTCATTGCTTGCACTTTTGTTTTCCTAATTTGTTTTCTTCTTGTATCTCTTCAAATATATTTTTATTTCAATTAATTATTTTTTTACCAAATTATTGTTAATTTGAGATAGGAAAAGGAGAGAGGGAATGCATGAACTAAAAAAAACCCAGCTGTTTTCTTGCCTTTATTCTTTTCTTCCGTGTGCTTCTCTTTGGTTTTAATATATCTTAACATTTCTCTTTTTTTTTTCCATTAATTTTTTTTTCCCTTCCCTCTCTCTCAGTACTCCTGACATTTGCACTGGTGGTGTGCTGAATAAAACTCCTTGCTTAGCTCTGACCCTGTGAATTTCAAGCTGCACAACTGAATTAGTTTGTCTGTTGGAGAGAACAGGAACTGAAGTCTGGTGCAAGTAAGGGCGTGTATTGAACACATTACATCCCTTCAGCAGACTCCAGAAGACTTTTCTGATGCCATTTAGCACTTTCTTTGTTGTTGGTGGGGTTTTTTGGTTCAGGTGCCCTTGTAGTTTTCTTGTTTGTTTTTGAGAATGAGAATTTTTAGGAATATGACTCATTTTATAAGAAACTTGTAGTGGAAGAACAGGATGAAAAAATGGCAGTTCACAAACCTACCAATTGGCCTTTAGGGTGTCATAGCCCCACCATATTCCTTCCTGCTGTTATGAGACATCTTTTAGCCTTTCTCACTAAACTGCTTTTACCTTTTTTCAGCCTTCAATTTTGCCCTGTTTTCCTTTTTTTCTCTTAATTTTCCTATAATGTTGTTTTTCTGTGTCTTCTCTTGCTTATTGGTTCTCTGCAACATCTACTGGGATTCTTCAGAATTTCTTTCCTTTCACATCTTGTTTTCTTTTATTTTCCTTTAAATCACACACAAACAAACAAACCTAAAACAAAAAAAAAATCCCCCCTAGGGATAATATCCCTTCAAAGAGTTAACAGTGTTACACAGTAGCATAGATTATGTAGACACCTTTGTAGTTTTAGGTACTGAGGGAATTTCTCCTTGTCTGTAATTTCTGGTGCAATCTCTTGTGTTTTAATTCAAGTGTCTCTTGGATAGAACTGGTTTCAAAACGCTGCTGTCTGAGATTAGGTTAATAAGGATAAATTCTGCTGTTAAGCTGCAAGCTGTCTGTAAACCAGATTTTTAAGATACTGTGCACAATTAATTTGAATTATCATTGTAGAAACAAGCTTATGTTCATGATTTCTCTTTCATAAATTACTTGATTTCGCATCTATTGAAGGCTGCCCTGGAAATAATTCGTCTGTGGTAAGTGAAAGATAATGCACATACAAAGGAAAATATGGAATTGAATGTTACATGTTAGAGACTGTGAAATGAACTAAGTCATCTCAGAAAAAGACCTGTCTATCACTGGAAAGATCTTGATAAAGAATTTTTTTAAATATGTAGCTTTACATAATGTTACAGTCATATGTTAAAAAACTGTTGCAGTTAAACCAGTTTTGAGAGTTCTTGTCCCGGTGCCTCCACCAAGATTCCAGATTTATTTGTTCTTTTGCACAGTGAACAGGATCAGACAGAAGTCCACCTGACAGCCTGTCTAGCACAAAATTGATTGAATTTTCCTGGATTTTGTTTTTTATATCATGGAGCAAGTCACATACTTACACAGCCACTATGCAGGGAGGAATAGAGGGGCAGAAATGAAACCTGGAGTGAGGATAAAATATTGTAAACACTTAACTAGTGCTTTTCCTTATCCTGCATTTAATGTTGCTCTAGTTATGTGACATGTGGCCAGTACCTGCTTCGCTGTGAAGAACCGTTCTAGTGCTTCACAAAAACAAGTAATTATTTTTAAGAGGGACTGCTGCTTCTCCAGTGCAATGAATCCTGGTGTCAGTTCACTTTGAATGAAGTGGCTGGTGAAGTATCACAATACCTGCAGCTCAGCCTCATCTAATTAGAAATCTCTGCAGCCCAGTTTAAGCTTTGCACAGCGATTGCTTTAAAATGGGAAGTTACAGAACCATGTACATGCTATTCATAACTTGCCCTCAACCGTAGGACCAGGCATACCAATGGAACTGCTGAAGTTTTCAAAGCATTTTTAGTGCCCACTTTTAAAACTGTTTGTGCTGTTTAAAGCTCTGAGATGTACTGCTGGGCTCTGTGACATGATCTGAATAAGTGTGAGTGGTAGGGACTCATTTTAATTGCAAGCATTACCATTACTGAATGAGCTGATCAGTGCAGTCCGGTCCCATCTAGTATGTGTCATAAATACCCTGATAAAAAATAATTAGTCCGTGAAAATTTCAGAGCCTTTCACCTAGGTTTTTTTTAGAAATTATTGTGCAATGGAAAGAGAAAGAAATAGTCCTGTGACGGTTTGCACATCTTCGAACCTTAACAGGATTATCAAATGTAAAAATGAACAGGGTTTTTTGCTTTGGTTTTGTTTGGTTTTGCTTGGCTTGGTTGGTAGGTCTGGTTTTGTGGTTTCATTTTTCCTTTATTATTATTTTGAGTTTTCTCAGTATTTCAGTGGTTGGATATGCAGATGGAATTAAGTGAACAAATAGTCAGATGTCCTCAGCTGGCAGGGGAAATAAGGAGTTTCTAAGAAAGGTGGTTAACTTCTAGGTATTAGGACCATGACTACAAAAGGTTTGCCCTATGAACAGTTTTAGAACACATTTAACTTGAATGATTTAATTTGGATGTGATGAAAAAAGAGTCAGCAATCAAATAAACTCATCACCAGAGGTCTGAAACAACTTTAAAATCCTCTTTCTAACTTCTGGTGCTGTTTACTAGATTAAAAGCAAATCTTCTGGACTTGGGGGACTACTCATACAAACTTTAAAGTAGAGGAAAAAACCAATTGTTTCTGCAGAAACTGTGACATTGCTTCTATGCCATGAACAATGTCAATGGCATATGTGCTGTTAACTGTGGATCTGACAAAACACTTTGTCTTCTTTTATAGGCAAAACTCATTGCTTTGCAAAGCAAACAGAACACACGTTGAGCACTCAATATTGTAATTTTTAAATGCTGCAATAAGAAATGGAATTGCTTAAAACAGAAGCATTGGAATTTGTTGCAATGTTGAAAAAAATGTACAAACATGAACTCCTCTAAATCAATTGGCTCTGAATTTCTGGCGAAGCACATTTCATAAAAGAAACAGTCATATATATGGAAATGGCCTACTTAATTCCTTTGTTGTTTGCCTGATTAGGAATAAGTTAGTAGGGGGTACTATTTATTTTAAATGAGAAACAACATTTCCTTGGCCCCCCACAGGATAGTATAATTTAGAGAAATTCTTCATGGGCTTTTATTGGTCCCAGCTGTGAGTGAAAACACTAGTTGTATGTTTTCAATATTATTTCAGCAATTCAGCACAAAAGGAGACTTCCAACTCCAGTATCATTTCTTTACTATCCTGTTGTCCCACCTAACATTAACTCTGTGGCGCACTGTAACCACAAGGCAATGCTCTTATTAAATAAATTAAATTAAATATTACGCTGGAATCAAAATCCTGTAATGATAGGGCAGCTGATCCTCAATGTGTCCATGTCAGTCAAAGTCCATTACCATGCAGTCCTGCCCACAGAAGAGATCGTGCACTATCTTCTAGAACGGCTGTACCTCCAGACAGAAATCTAGGAAAAACTAGAAGAGAAACCTTTATGGAAACCTTTCCCTATAAGCACTTTTACTGTTGATTTTAACACTATGTCAGTCAACAAAATTCTTTCACTCTTTTTTTTTTTTTTTTTTTTTTTTTTGTTACTTTATAAATATCCACAGTTACTCCTTGCAGGGTAAGTACCAGGTTGCTCATTTACCTGAAACACCAGACACAACCATTGAACAGACGAATGTTCAACTTACTTTTAAGAGGGTTGTCGGTTTTACAAAATAAATTATTAGAAAACTTTTCAAACTTAGTGTTTAAGGACATCAGTGAAAGAATCCATAACATCTCAATACATGTGTGTAGCACAAAAGCAGTTTTATTTCATCTGCAGAAATTCAGATGTAAAGCTGAAATAATACTTGTGCCTTTCTCTTGGCAAAGTTTCAGAAACTCTAGTTTCCAGCTCTGAGCTGATGAATGCGGCTGTGTTAACTGCTAAAATGGAAGGAATTTCCTACAAGATGTATCCTTCCAGGGAAACAATAATTTGCAGCATTCTGGTAAAAGCAATTGATTATATCTGACCCCATCTAGGTGTCAGTAGTGTGGTTGGAGTTAGCTGAAGGGAATGAGGACTGGGCTGTCAAGGGCTGGACACAAATGGTTCCTGGAAGCCAAAGCTGAGGCCATCAGCAAAGCTAGGGGTGCCTCTGTGAAAGCATGTTTTAAAAAGGACAGAGAACACTACATGGAAAGAAGAGCAGGGAACAAAAAAAGGGAGCACTAAGAACAAGAAGAGGTGTTTCATGGTGCAGCAGGTCTCCACACTGCAGGCTATAGAATGCCCATGATGCTTCAGGGGGATGTGCCTGAGGGAACTTCAGGCCACTGAAAGCCCTCACTGGAGCAAAGGAGAAGAGTGAGGGATGCAGTGTCATAATGGAAAAGAGGTGGGAGTGCTTGGAGTGGCAGAATGACAGTGAGCCTGGGAAAGGAGAGAGGAAATGCTCGTCTTTTTGCTTTCTGCTACCAGATCTATTTCAATCGATGGTATTTTTCCCCAGGCTGAGTTGGTTTTACCTCTAACAGTAATTGGCAAGAAATCTTCCTGGTTTTATCTTGATGGATGTTCTCATTGTGCTTTTTCCTATTTCAGTCCCAGTGTGTGTGTGTCTCTCTCTTTGTCTCTGTGTGTAGCTAAAGCTACCACAATAACTGCATATAGGGAAAAGAAACAAGCAAAAACACCCCCACAACAATATACATTTATGTTTTAAACCAGAAAAGATAAGTATTTTTTCTTAGTGGCATCTTCTTAATTAATATTTGAAATCAGGTTTCCTCCCCCATCTCAGAGAATTTAAATTAAAGATTTTGTGTTACATCAGAGGTTTAGCAAAAGGGCTGGCCATCATTATGCATATCAGTTTGAATGATCATCAGGACTGGATATGAGCACTTCCCATTCATTGGCTATGAGTGGCTTGCTTAAGTGTGAAAGAAACAAGTTCAAATGTTTCTAGCTATGGATAATCTGCAGTGCCTCTAGTTTATAGTTCCATTTGACCAGGTTTGGCTTAACTGTGAATGATAAAAAAAGTTGGCAAAGATATACATAGAGAAAAATAATGGGCATAAAATTAACTTAATTCCTCAGTAGAATCAAAATTAATAAAACGTTCATGATGATATTAAGATGCACAGAGTTTCATTAATCTCACAGAATGATACAATATATCTGCTGTAGAATTTATTTTTAATATAGCAATATATCATGCACATAATTAAGTATTAATTTACCTCCATTTTATATTTTGCTTCTTCGGTCCTCTATATCCCGAATGTCCCAGAGTTTCTCACAACCATATAGACAACTTGCCTTTTGCAACAGTTCTCTCTTCAAACTGCTTCCACTTCAATATTAAGAGCTTTTGACGATGCAAAGTTTTTTTTACAGCTGAGATGAAGTTCTATCAGGACCCACAACTAAGTCTAATTTTTTTTTGTGTGTGTGTAAGAGAAAATTTTCTATATATTTTATAGTAAATCATCCTTCCCTTGGAAAGGAAATAATAACCATTGTTTTGGACTGCTGCCTTAGTAAATATTCCTTTGCTCAAAGGACTTTTTTTATTGTGCTATGGGAGTTAATTTTTCAATGGTTTTAATTGACAGTGGTGTGTATTTCTGATATTAATATTTATTTCTTGTACAGTACTTCCAATCCACATAATAAAGTATTTTTTCTGTCTTTTATATGGGTTAACCTGAGCCCTTGTATGGGTATATTTACTATAATCTAACAAGACTATAAGCATTTATCAGGTGGTTTATCAAGTCCTGACAATTTCAAGCATTAGAGTATGAATGCACTGCTCCTGGCTTTGGGATTCCTTTTTCAGAGAATGCTATCCTCCACTGGGCCCAGAAAGGAGACAGAAGTCTGAAACCCATTAACGTTTTTGTAAAGCTGCTTTAGAAAAAAAAATCCTCTCAAGTTCCTGGCTGGAAATTGCCTGAATTATGTCTGTATTACTCAAAAGAGTTGATGGTGGAGGTCTCTAGAGCAGCACCTGAAGTACAAGGCCATGGTTTAGACATCCTGGCTCAGTGCAGACACACAGTCAGCTTTCATACCAATGCAATTTACGAGTGGATATACTCCCACTTTGATACAGCTGTGCTGATCTTGATTCAGGGCCAGGAGTGTTTCTTACTAAATAACTCTGTACCATGTCCCTTTCCCAGACTAGCTATGTCTTGAATCTTTTCTTTTCAAAAAGACATGATTTTCAAAGGTTTTTGAGGCTAATAAAAGTATAAATAGCTCCATCTAGGACTTACAGTAGAGAACTGACCAGAATAAAAGCCTTATTATTAGAGTCAATCTAAAAGGAGTTTTGTTTAGAGATATTTCCAGTTTTTCAGTGGAATCTTATTTCTCGTTTTGTTTTGTTTTAACTTATGCACTAATTTATTGCTGTAACTTTAAAAAATGAATAAACAGGAAAAAATGCATAAAACCTTTATCTGGAAAGTTTAAGTGCAAAAATGTTGTTTTGTTTTAAACTTATTGAGTTGGTTTTTTTTCTTTCATATCCTTCTCCATCTGAAGATGAAAAACTTTTGTAGAATATGAATAAATGTACAGTAACATTAATTTTCATTGCAGCCCTGATGTTATTTGAAGAACACTTGGCATAAGTCAAAGCACAGCTTACAGGGTTTATTTAATGAGTGGCATGTGTGTTTGAACACTATATATATGAGATTGTATCATATGTATGGGAAACAGAAGCTGTAGGAAAAGGCAAGGAGTTAAATATTTGTATTTTCAACTGATTTTTATGCAATATGTCTCAAAGAATAGCAACCTGTTTGCATTGAAAGGTCCCTAACAAGTCCCCTCTATTGCCCGTAACTGAGAACTTTAACAGAGAATATAAAGCACAGATTTAATTTAATTTGTATTTTTGGTAACCATATCGAGAATTACGAGTTGATGTTATCATCCACAGTAGTAGAAAAAACCGGAAATTCCAAATATTTCCTCATCTTTTCTTGATTGTAAACGGTGACTGGGACATGAGACAGAAACTAAAGTTCACTGGAATAACGTGATAATTATGGAACAGTGTCAGTGAGGTGTGTGCATAGTCCACAATACCTTAGGAATGTACTCCTGGGACACGGTTAATATTCCTTAGACACTCCCTGGTTCTGCCTTTCTCAGTCTATCGTGGGATACAGTAGAAGCAAAGAAGGAATCTATTTTCATTTGCAAGTTGCACACAATCTGTGATGTGTTAAAGCAATGATCCTTGAATCTGCTGCCCCTGATAGTGGTTCCAAAACAATACCCGCTGTGCAGCACAAAGAGGTGGCTTCACAGTGCATTTCTTTGATAGTAGGGTAACAATGAACTTCTATGTCAATTGTGCACATTATATTATTCATTCATGTGCTCTTGCTTTCTTGCCTTTTTTATGGATTTGGAGTCATGTGTATTACTGTGAGTTTAATCAGCATTACAAGAAGATGCGGGTTTTTTTGCCCCCTCCTGGATAATCCCTTCTGCTTGCATTTCCACAGCCTTTTTATCCCGTCTTCAAAGGTTTATCTTCAAGCTGCTGTCCTTCTGGGCAACAGTGTCTGGGTAGTGGTGTTTTTAATCAGTCTGTTAGGCCCACTCTGCAATCAGTCTGAGACATACTTATTGATCAGTTGATCTTTCCTCCCTTCAGGAAGCTTCCTACTTCTTCAGTGCTATGAACATGCATAAAATAACTTAGTGTGTGCTACAGCTGATAAGATTATTTTGTTAGTCGTTCTTCCTGGTGCTCCTAGCAGTGTGAAAAACCCCTTTTCTGCCTGCTGAGTATTCAGCACAGTTATCACACACCTAAAATACCTCTAGCCTGGCTGCTTTCTGGACTTCATAGCTGTCTTTTGACCTGATATAAATCGCTTATATAAACCGATATTTGTGCATTATCTCTTCAGCCTTCTTTGGTTTTGTTAATGGTTTTATAGTGTGTATAATTTTAAGATGCATTGTAATGGCTTGATATGATGCATGATAGTTTGCTGTGGTTCATTTTGTGACTGAGTGGGAAGGCTCTCTGTAGCATAGAAAATGAGTATCCCAAACATAGCTGATGCTTTATTTATTCTCACTCTCAGCTCTCTTACATTTTTTATTTCCTTACCTGTCTCTGCACTCAAATGCAGAGTTTCAACTGGAACAAAAAACAAAAAACAAAAAACAAAACAAAACAAAAAAATAACAGGCATCACCATTCTAACTTTGTTCAAATCAGAGAAGATAACTTTTTTCCAATTCCTGCAGCAATCAGAAAGGTTTCTTTTGGAGAGGGGAAAGATTTTTAGTAGTATTTCTGCTTTTCTGAAAGAAAGGTTGTATCTGCTGTTGACACCAAGCTGCTCTTTTGAAAGGACGGCTTCGCTTGGCCCTTTGCCAGCGACCCTTTGTTCTCCCACGTAAAAGAAGAAAAAGGATCAGTATAACCTCAGTTCTTTCATCTTATCTCTGTGAGTAACCTGGCTGATGTTCCAGAACTTGCACTGCTTCGAGGATTAAGACCTATCACAGCAGATGCAGCCAAATTTCCTTATGTGATTTCCTCTTCTCTTGTTATGCATCACACAGGGCTTTGTTCCAGTCCAGTAGCCTGTGATAATAGGCTGGAAAGTGAGACTGAGGCTGATGGAAAGCAGAGAACAAAATGAAAATGCATGAAAAGCTACTGACAAAAGTGAGGGGAAGTTTATGGGTGCCAGTGTCAGAGCTGCTTAAACAATGCAGTCAGTGCTGATACATATTTGAGGATGTAGTGGTTACATACGCCTGCAAATATTGGATATGCTTGATTCTTTTACATGCTCTGCCTGCACAGAGTTGTTTAAGAGCAACTGCAGAGCTCTATGAAGGATCAGGATTTGGAGAAGGTTACCAAAATTTAGGTTGTCACGGTATATTCAATTCTCCACCTGTTTGGTGGAGATTTTAAACAAAACAGAAGAACACAAAAATAAGAGTATCCACAGGACCAACTTCATGAGTTCAAAATTCACCATGTAAGCTCGTCCTTCTTAAGCCAAGAAAAATTAAAAACAAATGAAAAATGTTAAGTCAAAACAAAAAATCAAATAGTAATCCATTAATTGGATAAAAAAAATGTACCACTAACAAAGCATTTAACTACCCTTTTTTTTTTTTTTTTTTGAGCCTAAGTTTACACTAAGGCAGCATTTTCAAAATTCTTTTCCTAGGCACTGAAACTCTGAGAATGAAATTTAAATGTCTCTCCTAATCATCCAACCAAAACCAGCCTAACAAAAGGAATAAAACCTCTAATATTTTTAAAACAGTAGAGCTGATGCCATGGGAAAAAACAAAAACAAAAACCCAAAACCAAACAAAAAACCAACCAACCAACTAACCAACCAACCAACCAAAAGAAAACCAAAAACAAACAAGCAAACAAACAAAAACCCCAAAAAACCCCAAAACAAAACAAAAACAAAACAAGCAAAAACCCCAAACCAAAACCCACATAAAGCTTTAAGTGGAAAGCCAAGGACTGTAGTGTAACAGAATGAAAAGATTGCCTTTCAAGACCATTTAATGTGGAATTACTTTCTTTAAACAACCAGCAATTACTCGTCTAAGATACAAAAAACTTGCACAGTTATATATTTTCAGGAGAGTTAAATGTTCAGAAGTATTGATACTATGGACAAAGGCTCAGGTTTTTTTGTCTGATATACACGTGTACCTTCACAAAACTGACCATGTCAGTCACATGATGCTGTTACAAGGTTTGGAGGAATTCACAGTAAAACCAGATAAAAACTGATTAAGTAATAGTTTTGTCTAAGTTTTTTCCCACTCCTCTCCCCACCTCTGCTCAGCACTAACAAAATGCTTTCTGGGAGGGGATGATCCTACTTCCATCAGCACACATATTTTTGAAAAACATACAACCCCTCCCAAAGTAATTTCTGATCAAACTTTAATGTATTCTGGGTTTCTCATCCTCCCCCTTGAATTTTTCAGGAAAATAATTTATGTGCTTACCGTCTTACTACAACAGTTCAGATATTCAAGAATGAAAGGTTACAGATCCAGTGTAAGAATACCTTGCTTTCATAAGTAAAATGTCACATCACCCTCCCCTTTCTCCTAATCTGATGAAGAGTTGTTGATCTTTTAAAAAACGTGAGGAGTCAATTCATGTTGATCTCATCTGGCGTTTTCAGCACCTCAAGGAAGGATGGCAATGTTAGCTCTTCATCCCTTGTTCTTGGTCATATACTTGGTACCCACATGAATCTCTGCAATGAAGCAAATCTCTGCTCATTTAGTCTGTGTTTGGTTTCCTGGTGTTAACTGTTACCTGGTTTGGAATCAATAATTTAGAATATAACAGGTTACTTTTACTAATATGTCTGCGTAAGAAGAACTGGATGGCAAATTTTGCTGAAGATAAGGGGGTGGGTCAAAACAAAGCAGGTTTTTTTGTGCAGAATAATGTGGATAACTGGACAATTTTAATCAAGAAATATTTAAAAATAAAAAAATTTATATCAAATTACTTTTGACTTCTTTCTCAGTGTGGGTTTTTGAGTGGACTCTTACGTGTTATGTTGCAATGAGTATGTAGTGTTTCTGTTCGTTCCTTTTGGATTCTTGATCTCTTAATTAATGCCTGAAGGTGTGTTTTGTGTCTGTTGGCAGAGGAAGAAGCCACATCTCCTGGCACTGGAAACTGTTCTTAAAGGTCCTACATTTTACAATATAGCTTTTTGTCTGAACTTTGCTCTATAGTGATTCTACACAATGAGAAGCGGTAATTGATTCTTTTCCTAGCCTTAAAAGCCTGGCTACTTTTTCTTTCTTTCCTCTGGTTGTTCAAAATGAAAAAAAAAGCACCGGAAAATGTTTTGGTTTGGGTTTTTTTGTTGGGTTGGGGTGGGTTTTTTGTTTGTTTTTTTTTTAGTTAGTTTGTTTGTTTGTTTTAAGTATTCTAACACCTCTGTGAGTTCTAGCAGTAATATTTTGCCATCATTTCTTACAGACCATCCCAATATCGATGTCAGAACACAGCCAGCTTGAGCCACTAGTCTTTCTTGAAGCATTTCAAGAAATGTGCTTAAAACCTATGACAAAGTATCAATTAATGGATTTTTTTTGCAGAGGTTTAAGGTAGCAGGAAGACATTACATACAATAATATTATTATGTTTAAAAAAAAAAAGGTAAATTAAATAAATAAATAAAAAATTGAATATCTCACATCTCTGAAACAAGATCAATAGCCTCATTACTTGCCATACCTTGGAGAAAAACAGTGGGAGAAAAAACATTATGATTATTTTTACTGTTAAGATAAAATGGAGACTTTCCAGTTCCATTTTGCATTTGAAAAGGATTTATTTGCTTAATTACCCGTTGAAAAAATTGTTGTTCTTCAAAAGTCACTACTACTTAAATTGCTTAGTACAGTAAATCAGTGATTTTTATTCATAAAATCAAGGTGGGTCATATGTGTGTGTGTGTTTGTGCATGCACACATGTTTTTGTATGGGTTTGTGAGAATTTTGCTGCCCAATGTGTGCTTGTTTATGTGCATGTGCTGAGGCTTGCTGTTTCAAGTTCACATAGTTTAAGACCACTGAGTGAAAGAAACTATTTTAACTCAGCTTTATAAGATTTTTTTTTTTTCTTCCCCCTCCAACTTCAGGAGGCTTCACAATCACTTCAAAAGGTAATTTGTTACTCCTTGACTATAGAAGCATTTCCAAACCCAGTGACATCCCTGTGACCAGCTGTTTTAATGCTGTCTGGAAATCGTACAAGTTTCTAATTTACTTCCTTTAAATGAAAAACTAAATACCAAAAAGCTTTCTCCAGAGGAGCAGGATGGAGAATTGCCTCCCTGCTGTTCTTCAATCCCTGTTCTTGAAACTCAAGGGCTTTTACACAGATGTGTGCTGGTAAATAATAGAGGAATAACTTCTGTGTTTGTTATTGCTACAATAAGCTTCTATTGTGTCTTTGAGTATCTTCTATCTTGTTCTGGCATCTTTCACACCAGAAGCTTTGATACTGTGACTTACAAGAATTTTCAGCTTTTGAACTGGAAAACTTTCGTAAAATCCTTTTTTTTTTTTTTTTTTTTTTTTTTTTTCTGGGTTATTATTGTGTAAAATAGAGGACACCCAATTAGTCTTTTAGTCTTTCTGAAAGTTTAATTTATGTTCCTTTCAAATGCTCCTTTCAAATTCTCTTGTAAAATGTCCTGTCTTTATACAACAGAACTCCAACAATAATCATGTGAATGACAAAACTAGAAATGAGATGTGCTAGGGAAAGTGGAATTTACTTTTCATATTTTCAATATTTAAGGATTTTATTTCTCAGGAAGCTTTATAATCATGACAAGAAAGATGGTGTATTGTTTAAACACTTTTATCATTCCAGAGGATTTCATACACTAGTACTTTTTTGCCTGTTAACAGAAAAATGCAGATGTACCTGAAAATTATTTAGCCTTTTTTGAATGTTTAAGTTGCTTCACCCACACACTGCTATATTTTGGCAAACAAACAGGTTAAATTTTTGGTTTCCTGTGTACAGACAAGCACTGTTTGCATGAAAATCTACTGGCCAGACACCTGACATGAATTGCTCTCGACTTGTGTTCATGATGATTGTCTTAAAATGTGTCAAAGAGCTGCTGTAGCTCGTTAAGTATTCATTATGTTATTTTTCATGATGACCTTCTGTGAAGACTCAAGATATGACTACAAATATAAATTCAGAAAACTTTTGCTATGTTAAGATCACTGCTGTAGCAAATGCAGGACCAAATTTCAATCCGCTGTGCAGAAAATGTGATGATTTATTTTCGAGGTGCTTGCAAAGAACTACTATACACTGTGGAATCTGAGAGGTGTGGTGAAATGAGAGGTAAAAAACCCAGAAAGCTTTTCAAATCAGTTTCTCTTTTGGGGTTGCATCGTGGGTGAGTGATTTCAAATTGTACTAATGGATACTTCTCAAACTTTCCTATAGTGAAGAAACATAATCATTTGGGCTTCAAAAAGGAAGAACTTATAATTTCTCCCAGCTTGTGTAAGACATCAGCCATGGAGTGACAAGCTCAAACAGGAGTTTTACTTTTAAAAAATGTGCAATCCTCTAAAAGTTTTCCCACTGAACTTTTGCAGAGCATTCGGTTCTTTGATACCTTGGAATACAAAAAGAGAGAACTCTGCACGTGTCCTCAGGAGATACTTTTACTGATGAAATATGGCAGAATATAAGGATCTTGGCAAAATTATCGCCATTTTAACAGATGCATTGGGTATAAATGATAGTAGCATCAATGAATAAATTAATCATAATTAGCACTCGGTTAAAAAGATATTTTCTCATCAAAGACATAGATGTTATAATGAGAGGTCCTAACTTTAGATAGGGAAGGGTATTTATAGGCAAATGTCTGATGCTTCGGAGAGAAAAACACTGAGAAATGTGTATTGTATAGCAAATTTACTAATAATGTTATAATTACAGTTAAAACTCTGCCAAAGATGGAATTTAAAAACTTATTTGTTCATTTACTCTAATTCAGCTTTTTATTTCCTATTTAACTAAAAAAAATCTTGCAATTTAACACAAACTGAATAGCATAGATGACTTTTACACTCTAAGCCACGCACAATCAAAATTATGTGGCGTTTATCTGCCTCAGTGAGTGACATCACATTCCTGTCCCCATGCATGTAACAAAATGCATTTAACCATCAGGCTGCAAACAACCTGTCTGCTTGTTTCATGCTGTGGTACCATAAGTGATACAAATCCTGCAGGGTCAGTGAAAAAAAACAAGCAAGAAATGACATAACTGAATATCTCAGTCATGCCTTGTTAAGGGTTATTATGCCCACAGATTTTTAGCTAGTAAAGAATAAATTGCTAAAACACAAAAGCAGGGTTGGAGTCTTAAAATGAAAGATTTGGTTGGTTGGTTGAGGGTTTTTTTGGTTTTGTTTTTTTTTTTTCCCCCTTAACTAGCTCTTTATTTAATATAAGGACTCTTACTTAGTCAATTTCAATTAGTTCATTTTTAACAAAAATGATTGTCATATTTCTCTCACAACAGAAAACAATCATGAGCTCAGTTAAGAGACAGGACATAGAATTACAAATAACTGTGTTCATTTGTAAGTGTATACATGAGTTAGGTGACCAGATAGCAAACCACTTTGTGTATAATCCCTCAAAGCTGATCCAGAGGCTACAGCACAATCAATAAGGAGCAGCAGATCTCAGTTTTATGATTATTTAAAAGAACAAAACAAAACAGAACAAAACCACCACCACCAAACAAACAAACAAGCAATCAAAACAACAAACAAAAACAAACAAAAAACCAAAAACACACAAACCCCAAACCAACAAAACCAAACTAATCCTAGTATGAGGGTGACTTAAAGTTATTTCTGCAGCGAATTCCTTTAGGGAGAACGTTCTCAGTGGGAAACTTCTGTCTGGAACTTCTCTAATAACCAGATGAAGCAAAGTCCAAGCCAAACCATTCTCAAGGAGTTCTGTAAATCTCAGATTTTCACAAAAGTTTCTCTCCAAATAATAAAAAAAATCCTTTATGAGCAACACTGACATTTTCAGTTATTGTGAAGTCAATGGGAATGAAAAGAAAAATGTAGACAGGAAGAGGAAACAGCAATTATATATAAACTATTGTCCATATAAAATTTATATTCACATTAGGTGTGGATTAAACAATAAGGCATGGTGAATTAGTACTAGAAGCTTTACTTCCATTAATAGGAAAGAAAAGAAATGTGGCAAACCAAATTTAAATGACACCATTTTATCTGCAAACAAGAATGAAATTATTCTTATGACTAAAATTCTTTGCTGGTACAGTTGCAGTTCTACCATCCATGATTTTTCTGATCAAAATAGAGTTTTAGGTGAGTGAGTGGAATTTCAGAATATTTATTTCAGGCTATCTGGCTATCAGGTGTTGTCAAACTCTTCACTGATTACTGGTTACTATTCCCTTATATATATATAGTAATGGTTCTGAATGTTTTGTGAACACACAGTCCTTAACCATCTTTCAAAAACAGGCCTTTCCCAGTGCATTAAGACTACTTTGTATTTGTTTCTCATTTTCTTAAATCAGCTAAATCTGCTGTATTTGAACATATTATAAATAACTTTAGTATTTACTGTAGTTAATGATTAGAAGTGGTTTTTCAGAAATGTAAATAAATCTGAAAAATTATTTTTTTTTCAATCAAGCAGAAAATGCTTTATTTTTATACTCCCTGAATTGTGTCCCTTCTTCCCAAACACAGAGGTTGTATAAATGCAAAGTACATGCTGGATTAACCCACTAATGGAAATTGAACCCTGTCTTTATTCCTTGTCTCTGTTTATCCCTGCAGTCACTATTATTTCATGTCCCTCAGATGTTCCCAGCCTGTGTTCTCCACAAATTCCCACTAGTCTGGAGTTCTGCAATCAATTACTTTTTTCATCCCGTTTACATAATTCACTCTCATGACAGGAAATCAGAAGGGAAGTGAGTCAGTTTTCTCTGAAAGAAGTTTTAAGGGTGAACAGATGAGATTCTCAGACGGACTTTGAAATATTTTAATGAAGCAATTAAAATAAAACCTGGTGAAGGCAGGTTGTTAAAAGCAAAGATTATTATAAAGCTGCTTAGTGGTTTAAAGAAAAGCAGGCAGGATTTACTCTGTCTGCCCTGCAGTTTCATGACTGGGAGCAGCAAGCTCATGCAGTCAAATTTTACAGGCAGTGTTTGCAAGGATTTTTTTTAAACCTAGGCATAAAAGTGAAACTTGCTTATGGACTCAAAAGAAAGATTGTAGAATATCACTTAGTTATAAATCTGGTGTGTAGGGGAAGACTGAAGTTTGATTGTGGTTTAGCTTGCAAGGTGTGAAAAGGACAGTACGTGCTGAAAATGCATTTCCAGTTTAATCCCAAAAACATCCTCTGAAATGCCTGCTTGGGGAAACAAGCAAAAGATATACTGCTACATCAAGGAGAAACACCAGGAGGTGTTGCTTGGAGGAATTTGAGCTGTGATATGACTGACCATTCATACACATGGGTTACAGATACAAAGCATTTGCCCAGACCCTGGATTATAATCAGCTGATAATGTGACCTGATCATACCCTTCAAAAAAGATCTTTACTACAACGAAGGGAAGAGGTAATTTGATATAAACATCCACAAAGTGAAGAGAATTTTCTAATAGCAGGAGCAGTTTGGGAAACAGATGGGTTTTCTCAAAGTTTAAATTGGTTGCATTTGTTTCACTTGTGCTGGTAAACTTCTTGAAGAAGTAAATCCTGCACAAAACATCAAACATAATTTCTGTGAATTTTACATTGGTTTAGTCAAATCAGTGTAAAATCACAACTTTAATCTGGGGAAATTCAGTGAATCTGTGAGGCCCAAATGTAACTAAATAAAATAAAGTAGTTTCATTATGTAGATATCAGGATTGGCAATGACTCCTTACAGAATATTGCAAAATTCTGAGAGCATTCCATTGATTTGGGAACATATCTGGCAGGACTGACTGAGCATAGGTTGCTCTGATTTGCTGTTTCTGGGGAGACAGAACATACATTCTCTTTGGAATTTTCTTTCAGCACATTCTTTTTGTCAAATTTTGTGTCTTTAAATCAAACAGATTGTGCCATGGGAGGTTATGGCTGTCTGTCATTTCCTCATATGTTGTTTCTTTTTTACTTCCCATGCACCTCAATACACTTGTTAATCTTGAGCATAGTGGAGATTAACTGTTTTGCACTCATATTCTCATGTCCTCTCCATCATTCCTTAGACACTATGCTTAATGCTTATTTAATTTGGATGAGAGATGTGGTAAATAACCAGTTTCTTTATCTTGGTCATTTACATGTAGGAAAAATAAAAAAAAAGAAAAAAAAATTACTTGTCTTGGACATGATGTTGAATTAATGTTTTTCACACTGCTGAAAGCAAACCTCCATAAAAACTCGTGTGCAATTATCACTATTAATCACTCTTAGAGAAGATGCACTTCAGAAACATTTCTTTGTGGTGCTCTTCAGTGTTTGACATTTTGGACCTCAACTTCTCCTTTCACTGGGATTATTTCTCTTGCTGTAATTGACATCCCAAGTTTAACAGCATAAGAGACTTCAGGTAATGTACTTCTTTCACACACCAGGTAACAGAGATACTTGTATTTTTTTTCACTCTTCTGCCTTGCCCTTCAGGCAATTTTCATTTCAGAGAAGACTGGTTCTCATCCAGATGACTCCAGCTCATTCTTTGAAGCCAGATTTCCTCAGGCCCTGTATCAAATGCTTTTCTGAGCTCCTCTTGTACTACATATGGCATATTCCCATTTGTCCATGGGCTCCTTTACGTTCTTTGCTCCTGTGGTGAGGGTCAATGGAGTGAGCAGAAACTGACACATACTGCCACAAAGAGCAGGTTTTCTGATTCCTTCTGCTGCAGTTTGTTCTCTAGAGTTTCCTTGCTCTTTCTTCAACCTCCTTATACTTTCCTTGTAGCAAGACAGACTAGACTTCCTTCAAGAACTCTTTTTTTGTTTAATTTATTTTCAGCTTCTATTTTCTGTGGTTGAATAATACTAATTTGTATTTTTTTCTTATGTACCCAGTAGATATTCAGGGCTCAGTTATTAGACCAGTTCTGTTCAAAAGGTTTTCATGTGATCTGTATGTGTTAGTTGAGTGTACCATTGGTAAAAATGCTGATGATACTAAAGGAAATGCTGTTGACTTTCCCAAGGAACCATGAGAGGGTGGTCAGACACTGGCACAGGCTTCATAGAGAGGTGTCAGTGCCTCAAAAGGAGGCATTTGAAAAGGCCTATTCATAATTTGCTCCAACTTGTGGTCAGCCCTGAGCTGGTCATGCAGTAGGACTTCAGCATATTCTATTCTATTCTATTCTATTCTATTCTATTCTATTCTATTCTATTCTATTCTATTCTATTCTATTCTATTCTATTCTATTCTATTCTATTCTATTCTATTCTATTCTATTCTATTCTATTCTATTTTCTATTTTCTATTTTCTATTTTCTATTTTCTATTCAACTCAATTTCATTCTATCCCATTCTATTTCAACCCTTCTGGAATCCAGCACACCAGGTCAGGAAAAAAGGAACAGTTCAGCTTGGCATGGGACAGACTTATACAAAAACATCTCCCTCATTTGTTTCTTCTTGCCTTGCAGTAGCTTTTCTCACCAGTACTTGTAATTTGCCACTTTTCAGTCTCAGCATTCACTACTACTGCAAAGAGAAGTGTGCATGACCAGTATGTTGACATGGTGTAGTACTGTAAGTAAAGTCTTTTCTGACATTTCTTTTTACCATTATTAGGGTCTTCTATTATTATTTTTCTTTTTTTTTTCTCTTTTCTTCATAGATGCTGCAGCCAATCTTCACCCTGTTAGTTTCTCCAGTCAGTACTTATCTCTGTGATGTATTCACTTCAGCTTATATGTTTTACCTTGAGCTCACCTGTTTTTGTGTCCCTCCAGCTTCTGAACAAAGAAATTGATCTGTCTTATTCTTTGTGCAACTTTCCTTTTCGAGAAGGTATGGGAGTACTGAGCTGTATATCTTTCATACCAGTTATACTACTGGGAAACATTGTGGGCCATCTAGTGAAGGAATAATTTATAAATGTGCAACATAGAAATAATTTTTGTTCATTTTTAACCCTCTAGAGTAAACAGATTCAAATGACCAGCTGTCATGTAATATAGCAAGCCAGTAGGAATTTATTCATGCGTTTAAATTCCATTTAATTTTAAGCACCCAGCACAAATTAAAATATTTTTTACAAAATACATATTTTATATTTGGATCCCTAAAGGTTTAAACTTGAGTTGTTGTGACAGTCTAATGCAGTATGGTCCATTTCAAGGGTCTCAAAAAAACACATCAGATTTTAGTGACAAAGTTCCACTAATAAGACAAGTTAAAGCATTTTTCCTTTGGGGCTAAATCTGCTGTTGCTGAAAATAACTGGTCTTAGGTCTCCAAATTATTCAGAAGAGCTTCAAATTTCCATAAGGATGTGCTTGAATGTTTTAATTCATAATCTGATGAAAACATCAATGTTTGCAAGTTGTAGAGTTTACCACATTGTCTGCAGTCTGATCTCTGTCTCAGGCACATTGTGCAGTCACATTTTTAGAAAGAGGAAATAAATACAGGTATTTATGTCCTGTTAAGGGCTTCTGGCCTCAGGAATATGTGAGCTGACATTTCTTATGGGCTTTGCAATTCAGGTTGTCCTTTCTCTGAACTCCCTCAGCAATTAATGAATTTTTTTTTCTGTTGCTCACTGAGTTCACTGGGAATAGAAGTCACAATGCATGTCAAATACTGTAATTTAGGAGCCATTAGTTGTAAAAAAAAAAAAAAAAAGTATAATTATCACACCCACCCCCCACCCCCCGCCCAACCTATCAAACATCTTTTTGAGTCCAGTACATTTATACAGAAGGCAAAGCTGTTATCCTGTTTTCTCCTGAAGTGTCCTTGGAGTAGAATGTTTTGCAGAATGATAGCAGGCTGTTCAGTCCTGCACTGCTCCATTCTTTCAGTTGCCATCACTCAGTGCCAAGACATAAATCCCTTGGAGTCTTCCACTCAGGTGCCTTAAGAACAACCACCTGATTCGATGAATTGTTTGAGCCTGGCAGACAACTAAGTCTGTGGAAGTAGCCTGGGCACAAGATTGCATTTAAACAGTGCTGAGCCTGACCTTAAAACTGTTATAAAATAAGCTCTGTGTAGGCATCCTGCAGCTTACTGGCAGCTCTTAAACAATGGTGATAAATGTTGTTGAACACACCCTTGTGTGCATTTAGGATTGTGTTTATTTCTGCTGCTACTGAATCTGAACTGTTCCTGAAAAGAGTGCAACTATAAATGTGACATGTGCTTTTACAAAAAAAAAAAACCCTTCAAAACTACTTAAATTATATGTGTCTATTTCCTTTACATAGAAAGTTATGCAGTCTCCTGTCCTCTAAGCTAATTGTTCTATGAACCAACCTTAACCTGGTTAGTAAGAAATTTTTCTTAGCAAATTCTAAAACTACAGAACTGGCTTTGAAATTAAGTTCTTCCAGCAGTTTGATCACTTCAAAGTAAGTAATAAAAAAATCTAGGAAGGCAACCAGCAGTTTTCTAGAAGAAATAATTTTTCTTTCAAGGGAAAGATGACCTAGGAGCTCTTTTGAGTTTCCCATTTTCTTGCCTAAGGCAGGCATTGAAACCTTGCCTTTAAAAAAGAGAAATTTAAGTTATGATGTAAAAAAATAATATATTGGTCTCACTTTTATAGGATGTAATTATTATAGAAAAGTATTATTCTAAAAGCTTTTTCCCATATAATGTACAGTGGAAAAAGGATTTGCTGCAAAAAAAAAGAGGGTAACATTGTGATTCTTATTTTTTATCCTGCTCCAAAAATGCAGTACATCTTTTAAAGGTTTCATACATATTCACATATATTCTGGTCATGAATTCCACGGATGGGGCATCCACAGCTTCTCTTTGGAACCTGTTTCAGGGCCTCACAACCCTCACAGTAAAGAATTTCTTCTGAATATCTAACCTAAACCTACGTCCTTTCAGGTTTTGGAGTTACAGGAACAGGCTCTGAGCCACCTGACCTAGTGAAGATGTCCCTGCCCTCGGCAGGAGTGTTGGACCAGATATCCTTTAAAGGTCACCTCCAACCCAAACTATTCTATGATTATTTGATTTTATGTAGCTGAGCACAGGCTGTTGCCATATGATAAACTTTCCCAGGACCTACTCATAACTAGTTTTGAGGTGTTTTGCAGAAAAGTCTGTGTTTATTACAGGACGAAAATTCTAAAAAGTTATTTTATAGTGTGAAAAAATATGGAACTTGGGGGTGGGAAGAGGGATGAGAGCTGTATAATGGCACAGTCTCAATTGATTCTGATTTCAAATATTAAAAATTAGTCAAATTTTCTGTATCAATACTTACCCCACCTATGAACAAAAGCAGTGGTCTGTAATACTGTGAAATGCTTTATGATGGCCAGACTGAACATAATAACTTCAAATAAATTGATTTTCTCTTTGGTTGGTTGGTTGGTTGGTTTTTTCTTTTTTTTTTTTTTTTTTTTTTCTCTATTGGAAGAGTATAAGCTGGAAGCATTTTGTTTTTTAAACATTTACTACCTGAAGTTAATTTTTTTTTCTTTCTTTTTTTTTTTTTTTTTTTTTTATTACTACTATTCTTCTAGGTCTCCTGTGCATGTAACTTTTTTTACGTGTTAGCAGGATCTCAGCTTCTGTTTGGAATGAGCAGCCTGGCTCCCAAATCTCTTATTCAGAGTTCTGTTAAACAGAAATGCAGTTTGTAGGATGCTGGGGGAAAATGGCTGCTTCATTCAGATTTCTGGAATTTGAGAAAGCTGAATTAAAGGCCTTCTTCACAAGAGACAGAAAATAAATTAATTTACCCTCAGGCAAATATCTTATGATGACCTAAATTTTGATTATTGGGAATAAAAAATAATGAACTGGGGAAATAGTGTAAAGCACTCTGTACATGGGTTGTCAAAAGACTATTTTGGGGATATGTTAGCTCTGTCATTGTATGTATTTTTGTTTTTAGGATCCTTTTTAAATTTTTCTAGCAAATGTTATTACCAGGGATAGGTTAAAACAGAATGAATCAAATTTGTAGTAAGCACATGGCACAAAAAAACCTCTTCCAAAGAATAAATTTACTGTTAGGAAAGTTTTAGGGTGCAAAGATCTCAGAATCTTAAAGAATTTAATGGAAGAAACATTAACTTTAGGGATAACAACTCTGTTTTAGAGAAATTTAAATAAATACATCTTTTAAAAAGAAGTTTTGACTATTCTACCAGGCATATATCAAGAAATATTAGGAGGAAATAAAAATGAAACTGATTTATTTTTTTAAAATATGCTAACTTAGAATAAGTAGAATTTATTACATCTAGGAATTTTCCACACTCCTTGTTGATGCTGAAAAAGACATTTAGACTTTTCTTAGACCATGATTCATGTTACCTTGTGTAGTTTTTAGTTTCAGTATTACAGTAAGTTAAGCTATCCACCTATATAAATTTATCGAGGTTCCAAGCAGAGAGAAAACTATTAGGACAATTCTGAATGTAAGATATCTAGATTTCAACTATGTAATTTAAGAAGTCATACTTTCTGTACCTGCAGGAGTTGAAAGGTTAATATTTTGCCATTAAAAAAATAAGGAAAAAAGTAAGAAATTTTCATAGATGCTGTTAGCTATGTCTTCACAATTTCAGTTTGTATGTTATGGGCTAATTTCATTTTTTTAATGGTGGTTAATTACTGTGATTTCAAGTAGTGAGAATTATTTTAACAACTTTTCATAGTGCAGTGTACACTGTTTTATAAGTTTTTAAGTATTTTTATACTGGAAAGGAGAATTTCTCTCATTAAAAAATAAGAGCAAAAACCAAAACAAAACAAATACTTCAACCACATGAATTCAAATCCAAATCTGTCTAAGGACTTAAATACATTAGATAATGTAACAAATCAATAACCATCTGAAACACTGGGAAGAAAACCAACAAGCAAAGCATCCTTCTCAAAATCTCTTTTCTACTGCAGGCCCAGCAGAAATAGAGAGAAATTTGAATGTTCTGTTTAGGATCAGAAACCAAGTAACTCGAGATCTGATAGAGTCTTATTCTTGAACCAAAGCATCTTTCTGCTGTCTCTTGTTCACAGACTTGAGGGAAATCATATTCAGATATTGTAATCAGTGTTACACAAATTATTGGTGTAATTATTTTAAACAGTAAAATATCAGGGAAAGACTGTTGTTAGCAAACCCACTCCCAAGTTACAGAATTAAACCCATCTGGATTAATTAAAGAAAATAATAAGAGAAATATAAGAAAGCAGCGTTCTTCTGGGATGGGAGAGGAAGACAACTGGTCAAGGCATTTACATATAATTCTTAAAATTTTAAAAAATAGAAGAAAGGAAATAAAAGCCTGATGGTCTCTCTGTAGAGTGTGAATAAGCTTCCTGCTTGTATTTTTATGTAATGGTAAACATATTTTTTGTCTCTCAAATATTCATTTTATCACGCATTTGAAGAAAGTAACTGAGGCAAGCTCCAAAATAAGTCATGCATGCAAGCCTATCTTATAAATTTATTGCAGAATCTTCCTTTTATGTAGAATATTCAAAAAAAATCAGTCCAAAATATCTTAAAAAGAAGACAAGATAGACCTTAACATAACAGTGTATCCATTTCCATTTAGAAATTCCTACTCCAGAAAGTACTATTTGGTTATTAGCAAGATATGTTGTACCTACTGCAAAGCACCGTGATGTTCTTGTGCCAGAAGGAATGTTATTTCTCCTTCTCAAATACTTGCTGAACTCCTGCAGGCTACAAACAAACTTCCATTCACAACCTTCACACAGGATTTCATATGAAGGAACTATCCTGCACTCACAATAAGAGTATGTGGTAGAAATAAATATTTCAGTGGAAGAAGGAGGGGCTTTTAAGACAAATTACAAGTGTGCAATTCAACAGTAACTACAGTGCTCAAAGACTTCTCAAAGGAATATATTCTCAAGGCAAGGTGGGATAATCTTTTTAAAACATAGTTTTCTCTCAAGAGAATTCAGAAACTGAAGACAAATAAGATTTTTTTTTTTCCATTCATTCATGCTACCCCTTTGTGTATTAGGAATTTTTATTAGAGTAGTTAATGTAATGTAAATAATTATGAAGATGAGTTATGGAAAACCCTGTGAAGCTTGTTTCTTATTTCCTATAAAAACATCTTAAAGAGTCAATCTTTAAATTACAAATATTTTCATTTAATTATTATACAAAGAAACACCACTTCGACACATTTTCATTTAATTTCACATGGAGGAAAAAAACCCAAATGGATTACATTGAATTTTTCTTCCACTCTTTTGAGTTTTGTCATGCTGAAAAGCATTTAAGACTCCATTAATCAGTATGAGTTAAAATTAATTGCGCACATACTAATAAATCCTCATGAATTAACACAACAAAATGTTGTCCCTTAGCAAAATTGCATTATCTCCATAAATAGAAATACTACCTTAAATCTTACAAAATCTTGTCTTTTGCTGTAGGGATGGGATGCAACTTCCATCACTCTGCGCCCCTCTTTTTTTTATAGTTAGAACTGAGTCTTAATAAGTCTATTTTTCATCTATTTCGTTTGGAGTGTAAGAGAGTGGGTTCGTAACTTTCTCTGATTTCTGAATCGCAGCCACTCATTTGTTTCCTGCTCTCTCTGTCTTGTCCTGAGACATGAATGTGCTTAAATTCTGCCATTTTTATCCATAAATTCACTGTATCTCTATGTTTAAAGGGATTACTCACTTTAAGCTACAGCAAAACTGATTTGGTTTCCTAGCCTTTGTTTAGAATGTCCTGTGGGAAAGGATTACTAATCAGGCAAATTAAGTGGAATTACATTTAATAGTTTTGTAATAAAGAAAAGTTTTCATTACAGGAGCTGAAATAATGGGCCTATTTTAATCTAATAATAATTCTATCATCATGGAGATAAATCTCATTGTGATCTTTAAATCAGAGGATGAGACGTTTTGTCTTTATATTAAAAGTTATTATAGTTTCTAGTTAAGTGCCACCTGTTCACGCTACCTTTGTAAGTACTCTAATTATCTCTTCCTATCAAGTTCAAACAGTGTGAACTTCTTTTTTCAAAAGCTATTTTAAACATATCTCTAGTTTAGTTTATAATTATAATTACTAAATATGCGTTTAAACTTTCAAATATGAAGAAATAACATTTTACCAAGGGTCATGCAGTATCATGCTCCTTATCAATCTCCTTGTGCTTACTTTCCCCAGATTGTCTTATCTCAATATTTAAGATCCAAGCCTGTCAAAGCTGATGCACACCTGCACAGCTTTACCTGAAAGTTTCTAAGAATTCCCTGTGAAATTGCTGGAATAAAAATTTTCTAAGTAAAGAGTAAAGCTCAGTATGGTGATGGAGGAATGGAGCCACCTGGCCTACTGCAGTGAGTCCCTCAGTTCTTTGGCAATTGGTGTATCAGACCAATTTCTCCCCATTTAACTCTAATAATCTGACAATTTATTGAGGGCAAATATTTCAGATTAAATACATACCCCAAATAATCTACTGAGAAGTGCCCACAACTTCTAGATGCCTGACAATCAGAAGGACATTGGTGTTTGGAGAGGGGTCCTTTCAAAATCAAAAACCAAAGTAGACCGATCCACCTTCTTCCTGCCTTTGCTTCTCAAAGAAATAATTTGTTACACTGTAGAAAAAATAAGCAGATATAATAAGGAAGAAAGAACCACAGCAGCAATGGAATCTTAACTCCAGTAAGACTCTTTTTTTTTTTTTTTTTTTTTTTAAAGTTTTTAAATTTTTGTCACAAAAGATGTGGTTTACGGGTGCACAAACCTGATTTTATCACTGACTTCATGGTGGCATGGATTTCATCACAGGATTTTTTGGACAATGCGGGTCAGACTTTGAATGTAACTATTTTAAAAGGAGACTAAGTTTTGTTTCTGTTACGGTTCTCTGGCAAGACTTTTGGATTGCAGTGGAAGAAGTTTAGCCCTATTAATGCAGCTTTTGTCCTCACTTTTTTCCACGTTTTTTTGTGTACTAGAAAAGTATTCATGTTTTAAATGGCTTATACATTTGAGAGACATGGAAATAAAAAAAGCTGTATCTTGCCTATCTGTGTGTTTAAAGTTTGCAGTCCATGAAGTTGCACTATTAGCCTTGTTGTAGTTGCATATAAACATTTTACCATTAATTTGACAAATACATGAAGTAATTGAAGTGTCTCAGCTTCCCTCCTTACCTGTCTTCCTTCATGCAATGTATTTCTAAGGATGTGTGGGACTATGATGAATAGTATGATGAATTTGTTATGCAGGCTAGCAATGTGGCCCCTAAACACCCATCATTTGAACCCTTCTGCAACATTTCTAATGACAGCTTGTGTCAGTTTAAGGGCTGAGACAATGGGGATTCTATCAGGTTCACAGATAAGCTGGTACAGCGACAAACTGGAAAACATTCTTGTCTAGGCTTGATTTCTCATCCTCTGGTTTCATTTTCCAGGCAGTGGATCTCATTGTCTCCTTTTCTCCTAGATTAAAAAGCTGTTAGAAGTTTGCTCCTCGTGCTCTTGCTTGCAACTTCTGGTCACACCATACCTCAAAATTCTTTTCTGCTTATTGGAGAGAATGAAGCACTTTTCTGAAGTGTGTTTTGTGAAGAAGCAGGCAACACACACGATAATTGTCATGTGGTTAGGGAGAGATTATGAACTTGCCTACATCTACACTTAGCCATCCCCTTGATACAGGAAAAAAACCCATAAAATGTTCCAGTTTTACTTGATTCCTCCTACTCAGTTAATTTTAAAGATTTTTTTTTCTGTAATCAGAATCTTTACAAATAAAAATAAATGCGCCTTTTAAATTTGTTTCATCTTACTTTTTTTTTTTAAATACTATAACACTTGAGAGTATTTTTAATTTTCTTTTTTTCTAAATTTGTATGAAATTTAAAGAGAATGACTTTAAGAAGGTTATGTTTGTGACTGCTTGCAGTCACAGATGTCTCCTCCTCTGTTTCAGTTCTCTAAGGAATTCACTCAACTGCTAGGCAAATACCTATGCATTTAAAAAGACACCTCAACCAATTTTCAGTGCTTTAACTATACTAACATTGTAAAATATCAGAGGATAACTGCCACAATGAGATGAGCTGCACAGTCAAGGGATTTAGGAGACTCAGAGCTGTCTGAATAGAGCAAGCAGGTGATGGAGGATCAGAGGCAGCACTAATGGTGGTCCCTATAATGGGAACACATACACATGTCCATTACTTCTAAATCATAAGGTTTGGTTTACAGGTAGGACAGAGATTATAAGTATTAGGAAAGGATATATTTAAAAAAAATAAAATATTTCATATATATATATATATACACACATATATACATATAGACATGTAATTGTATGTTTTCTGACATAATTTTTATGTTATATATATATATAAATATATATAATGCCTTGCACAGGTATTATAAAGGATATACTCACACATATATATGATTATATATGTGTATATAACAAATACTGCACATATTACATTACTAACAGTGTTACATGTAAACATATTATAACACTTCTAAGAATCCTGTACAAGACATTATGATATAAATTAGACCTTTTTTTAGAAATGTAAAGGAATTTCAAATTAAATATCTAGGGACAATCAGTATTTTTACTAAATGAAACAAAATGTGTCTTACAGTTAACTATTCTTTTACTTCAAACAATCCTAGAATTTTTTTTTTCCTGAAAACCTAGTGTGTACATGGTTATAACAAAACAAACAAACAAACAAACAAACACAAAAGGTAATTTCCTATGTGGTACTAAACACAGATTTTTCTGCTTCTGAGAAAGGGGGACCATTTGGTCAACACCGGATTAAATGACTCTGTCAGCTTTTCAGTTCAGGAAAAAGGTCAAACTTGAAAGACATAATTGAAAATGTTGGCAGATATTAATGCTTCTCTGTCTCTCCCCACACTAATCTATGCATATAAACTGATATATACATATACACATACATGCACACAACCATATGTGTGTAAGTAAATGTGCATTATGACATCATAAATAAATAGGTATGAGATATTTAAGAGACTTGAGGTTTAGAGGACAGAGCCAGTAAATATTCTTGTGAGGGTTAAAAAGTCCATTCTCACATTCTTCCTTTAATACAGTACACCAAATGAAAAATAATTCTATTTTCTATTAGTGTTGGACTGAAATGTTGGACAGTAGATGGAAATGACAGGCACTTAAAAAAATTGCCCCAATAACAACAACAGCAGCACAAACAAAACAAAACAAAACAACAACAACAAAACAAACAAACAAACAAACAAACAAAAAACAACTTGTAAGAGATTTGGACAAAGTATACTGAGAAATAAGACTTTCATTGAGAGCTCCATGTAAGGAAAAGTCAACTGGATAAGCACAAAGGGGAAAGAGAAAGGTATTTTTTATCTCTGGGGAGAGTAAGAAGGATGCTAGGGGAAAGGAAGCAAAATAAGGATGAAATAAATGGTTCTAAGACAAGTGATATGAGAAGTGGATCTACTGTATATTATACTGAAGGAGATGATAGGGATTTCTAAAGCTAAATGGGAGAGTATTTCTTTGAGCAGACAAATTCAACATTATGTCTTCAAAAAAAGAAATGGTATATAATGCAATACAAAAGAGCTGCCACACATGAGCTCTGAATGACACATCACAATAAAGGACAGAAAAGAGGACAAACCAGAAAGCCACAGCCACTGTGGCAGATCACGGAGATACAACAGCAGAGTGTTCAACCAACGTCGGGGAGGGAGAGGAGGTTTCCCTGATCAACCTCTGAGCCACAGCTGGGAACACTATAAACACTGTAGCACACAGGAAAGAGCATAAAAGAAAGCCATGGCCTCTGAGATGATTGTTTCAAACTAAAAATCAAAGTCTCTCATTTAACAGATGTGTATAGAACAAATCATTCTGTCTTTTACCTTTAAAGTGCACTAGAAGATGTGTCAGGCTCTCTGGAGAGGAGCAATGATCAGAGCTGGAGAAAAAGCCCTCTGAACACTTGTAACGTTGCTTCTGATCATGCTTTTAACATTGGCTTCAGGAATGTAACAGATGTTACAACCACAAGCATTTATTTATTTTTTTTCAGAGATATATATTGTTTTTATAACTAAATAAGTTTCTACTTACCTTTCTCTTCCTTCCCTATCTCTTCCCTTCCCTTCTCTTCCCTTCCCTATCTCTTCCTTCCCTTCCCTTCCCTTCCCTTCCCTTCCCTTCCCTTCCCTTCCCTTCCCTTCCCTTCCCTTCCCTTCCCTTCCCTTCCCTTCCCTTCCCTTCCCTTCCCTTCCCTTCCCTTCCCTTCCCTTCCCTTCCCTTCCCTTCCCTTCCCTTCCCTTCCCTTCCCTTCCCTTCCCTTCCCTTCCCTTCCCTTCCCTTCCCTTCCCTTCCCTTCCCTTCCCTTCCCTTAATTATTTCCATCCCAAGTGCATAATTTAAAATACAACTGTGTAAGCTTTTTGTGGACCCTCTGACTTCTGCTGTTCCTTTGAACCATATGAATCTTGGGAGCTCTCCTCCCCTTGAGGGTGGGACATCACACCTTCTGCAGGTGAAATTTTGTGTAAAAAATCACTCCTCAGATCACTTGGATTGCAGAAGAGAAGTTCAATAATGCTCGACTGACTTGATTGACTTGAAACAAATAATTAACAAGTCCAGGGGAAGGTACAGTCTCTGCAGTGACAAAATGATAACTGGTCCATCAAATTAAAATATTAATATTTTTTATCAAAGACAGAAATATTGTATACTTGAATAGAACAGTTTGCTCATGTTGGATTTTGCTGTTTGTGTAATGTCACAGTTTTTCCTTCTGACTTTTTGTTATTTTATTTGTTTATTTGGTTTTTCAAGCCAGACTTGATATTTTTTTAACTAGGATGTAGATAAAACTCAATGTTTAATGCCACAAGAAGTTTTTCATCTTATTCAAGCATGAGGCAACACATATTGACATCTTAAGATTTAATTGCAAATTTGAGATACACATTTTACTCCAAATGTCTAAACTAACTAATGTGCCTCACTGAAACTGCTGAGAGTAAAATCAGCATGCTGTGGTGTGAACTTCATAGACAAAAAATACCCTCACAAATATTTGTGACTGGCATTTTAATATATTGATCCTACTCCTTTCATATGTTCTACCACTTGTAACAGCATACTATTTGAAATTTTTTAAACCTCTACTGGATGAAAGTTCATGACAGTGAAGAAGAAGTTGTATTTCTATGAACAGAAAAAAATCAGACACATCTGCACATTATCACATGACTGTAGATGGCACACAAATGACAAATAGGTGTGCTGCCACTTCTTTGATGGGCTGATAACCACTAGTTGTCATTATCACACATAGACTGCTGTAAAGGTTTTAATAACACCCTTTATTTGGCTTCAGCTTTTGGGACTAAAGAAATATCCTAAAATTGTGCCTACACCCTTACACACTCGACTGCCACGTAGTTACTGAGCTTATATGGTCCATATTTTTCCACATGCTTTTCATTGTCCTCCCACTCTTCGTTACTCCTTGGACTCTTCGGTGAAAGGATAATAACCATTCCACTGTTCAGGGCTATTGAGGTTGTAAACTGAATGGAATCTCTAGATCCTATGGTAGTTGCAAATTATAATAGATGAACTAGCTTTTTTAGCAAGTAGAGATGTATTTTTAGAGTAATTAAAGTTGATTCTCATAATTTAGTCGTGCTTAAAGGTATTTGCCTTCTGCCAGTGGAGGCAGACATTCTCTATTAGCCTCAGTTTTCTCACTGATGGGTTCAAGATTGGGATTGGTTGTTCTGGTTTTTATGTGAGATCAGCCTTCACCTTGATAGCCCCATTGCTGGAGTACAAAACCAGTATTTGTGGTTCTTTAAACATAAAGAAACTTGGATCAGGACAGAAATCCTTCAGGGAGGCTGGGTGGTGGAAGATTTTCAGTGTTGTAGTTAATTTAAATGCCTCTAATAATATCTTCGTATTTATAAAATCAGATTGCACCAGGAAACACTTCACTTCAAAAGCCTTGGACCCACCTCTCCCCTCACATCTCAGTTTTTATTCATTCCTTCTTATACACCAAAGGAATAGATGCTCTCCAGTATTCTCAGTGCATTTAGAAATAAGTAAGTAGTACTCTTTGCCTGGAAGGCAGCTGTTACAGTGAATAATGAGAGAAATTGTTAAATAATATTTCTACATTGTTTAAGTATTACAACGGGGAAAGTCATGACAAAGTTGTTACGCTTCTGTCATTTAAGCTCGTCTTTTGTAAGAGTCCTAACAGTTTGAAATCAGTTGTCTCCCAGGAAAGGATACCTAGAAACAGCTGAAATGCCTTCTTTGTAAGTAGTTTTTTTCCCATTTTCTTTCTGGGAAATAATTGGGAAACTTGTGTAAAAGCAAATCTTGTGGGCATGGGTGCCCTGTTTTTGCACAGCTTTGGAAATTAAGGTCGTGTTTTATCTTCTTTAAGACTGAGTGAAGGGCTAATTTTTCTAAATTAGCATCCTTTCTATTAACAGCCTTAATATAGTGTTGTTTTTTTTTTATTTATTATTATTTAGCGCTAAGAAACAACATCTCACATACATTGTTGTTAACTTTTAAGGAATAAAAAATTAATTGGGAAATCTGCAACGAAACCTCTAAACAAGTACAACGTAGACAAGGGAATATTCTATAAAAGCTTTATATGGAAGAAACAGAAAATATAACTTTAACTGCTTAGCTTGGCTGTAATTTTACTCAACTGCTTTCTTTCTAGATAGAATATGGTTCTGATATTTCAAGGTGTCGGCAGAAGGCCTTGAAAAAATGAAGAGTTTGGTTACTCAGTATAGGATAACAAATGCTGTCTCTAATAAACACACCTAAAAGATCTGGAAAAGTTGTGCCATGATGCAAGGCTCTGAAGCAAGGGGAAAGTTATATTATGGTTGTGCTATGCACATATTTTGCTATGCAGATGATTTGTGTAAGGCAAATACTGATCTTTATTGGTTTTCTCATCTAATGTTAGAGCTGGAAATATAATTGTCCTATCTCAAAAAAAAAAAAAAGAGAGAGAGACACTAGCTCTTTTTTTTTTTTTTTCTCCTAGTAGAAAAGTCTTTTTCGGTCAAAATCCCACTGACACCTTTTTAAACTTTCACATATTGGACATTATTTTTCAAAATAAATCAACCGTTTTAGAATGTCAAAGAAAACGCTGGAGGTTTTTTTTGAGCATCTCAACCTCAAGTTGTAAGGGATTCATGGATTGCTATAACTGAGTCAGATACTAGTATTTTTTTTTGACAATTTTACTGATTGAAATTGTTTATCTATAGATTGGTAGAAGTAATTAAGGATGATTAATCACTTAATGCTCACTAATTGATGTTGAAAGCCTGTTGCTGATGACACGTGCTTGAACCAGGACAATGTTAATTAATATAAGGAAAAGATCAAAATTTGACAGTAAAGGAATATAGCTTGTCTTCATTTGTATGAGCAAACTTTGATTTCTTTTCCTATGTACTATCATGAGACTGATTCTTTTAACCACTGAAAAAAAGTGTTACAATAAACAGCACATGAAGTGGTAAGTTAATTGACAGTTGTCTATGTTCTTTAAAGCTGAACCTCAGTGACTTTTACAACCTTTACAAACTAAATGACAAGTTTGGTTTCGAAAGCTCTGGAAGTTTTATAGAAACAAAAGCACATGTGGAGCCAGTGAGAGAGAAGTTAAAATAACAACTGATCTTTGGTTAAAAATAAATAATAAAAAAAAGCTTAATATGGCCAGCAGTGCTAGTCTTTACATCCTTTTGGGTGAGAAGTTTCAGCAGCAGGAGGATTACACCCTATGGCAGTCACTGATCAGAATGGTAAGAGAAATCCAATTTGCTAGAAGTAACTTCATGTCTGCACTTTAGTCATATCTGATCTAATAGTGAGATTTTCTCCTTGCATTAAAATCTGAAATACTTTAATGCAGTCATTTTAGAAAGAGATCACCTCTCTCAGCTGAAGTGTGCCGTCTGTCGCCTACATGAAAGTTTTTAATGCAAACCTTACAGGACTGGCATAAGAGGCAGGATTTTCAGGAGAGCTTTTACTTTCTCAGTCCTTATGTGCTCGAGGCCAGACAGGGCTGGAAGGTGTGTCAGGGAGCATTAAATGCAGTGCAGGTGGTGTTTCAGGCTGGGTAACTAAACCACCTCCCAAAGCACCTTCCATACTCTTTCTAATATGCTGACATCACTTTTGATTTTGCTGAATTTTTATTCTTACATGATTCACACAAAGTGTAACTGTCAGAATGTGAAAGGGACATCATCTAATTTTATAAGCTAAATTGGCAAATCAGTGCATGAGGAATTATGCTCACCAATGCTGTTAATAATTCTGTCAGGCAGGAATCTCCTTGTTTACTGCTTTGAAGGTAGTGTTTTTAGGTGCTATTCACAAAGTTGTGAAGTCTTTACAAACTGAATGGCATTTTAAAACAATTTATAAATAGTTCCAGAAACAAGAAAGGATGTTAGATTCTAAATTTAGGTTAGGTTTGATAAAAATTAAAGCAAAAAAAGACAGACAAAAAAAATCACACTGTAATAACTAATAAGGGGAAGACGTTTTATCCTTGGAATTACTAATAATGGTATTTCCTCTTATTAACTTAGCTAGAGAGCCACTGAATAATTTATGTTGTGAGTGACCTACGAAGGTAAAATCCCTTGCTGAAATAAGGGACAAACATGGTAAAGGATGTAGAGGGTTTTCCATCAGGTTTTAGCATAGTCTGGGATGACAGTCCTCTGGGCATCCATTCCACTATTAATTATACTCATGGTGAAAATTTTTTTCCAACATCTGATTAGAAATTCTTCCCCTGCAACTTGTGTTTGTTTCCTCTTCCCCTTTTGCTGTACAATTCAGAACCATTTGGGTCTGTCTCCTGTCTGCACTTCCATTTAGTACATGATTGTGATTAACTGCATTTATATGTATATATGGAGGTTTTGGCAGGGCATTGCTTTCCTATGAATTCATATATTTTGTCTAAAATATATCCTTTCAATTGATAGAATAATTTTAATGAATGGAATTGAAATAGTTCCTCAAAACTTTTTTAATCTTGCATTATTATGCAAAAAGATTCCACAGTGATCACTTTACAATCAAAGACAACGAAAGGCTTAATTTTGTCCATGACTCCATCTCTTCTCATTTCTCTGCAGTGATTCATGTTGCTTGTGATTTTGGAAAGAGGAAGAAAAAGAGAGATTAATGGTAGAAAAATAAAAAGTTCATCCTATCTGACCAAATTTAAATCAACACAGAATGTCACTTCAAATCTGATTTTTCTTTGGAAGAAAGGATATAAGAGGAAAGTGAATTACTTTATTCACTTTTTAAGCTTATATGATTACAGGGGAAAAACGTTGTTGAAACGTTAAAGGTTTAAAAGTAATTGTTTCAATTTCTTTAATATTTTCCTATGTTCTGGTATTTCATAGGAACTGTTAACTTATGAATTCTCACTGAGTTCTCATGAATTTACATTTGCACTTTTTCATATGGTGTTAGAAAACCATAAAGCAGCAAAGAAACCGCTATCTACCAATTTAGTGACTCCTTTTATCGAGTGGGAAAATTTTGTAATGATCATAGCACTGGTATAATTTTCTCTCAGTTGCAATTTCTATGCTACTTTGAGGAAGTGTCCTGAAGGATAATACCACACAAATTGGCCATATTCAGATCTGTATTCAGAAGGATCTTCTTCTGCATTAAAAAAATTTCATCAAGAGAAATTCATCTCCCTTTAATTTACGTGTTGGTATTTTTTTGTTTCCTATGTGAAAACATAATATCCACTTCATCCCCTTCTTCAAATCACTTGACCTCTGCAGAAGCTTTCATCAGATCCAATCTGATATAATGAAGACTTTGCAAAAAGTGAATATTCTGGGTATTCAGTAGATGTTTCAGTCTTCCCTTATAGTGAAACTGAAAATTATCTAATATAACAATAAACCTTGAAAGAATTGTTTGCTATGGTTCTTTGAACCTTCTGATGGAGTCCTTGAGAGGAACAAAAGGACGATTTTGAAAAAGGAGTCATTACAAAATTCTTGATTATCTAAGCTGCTTGATCAGTTTTCCGTGTGGCAGAAAAAAATCCTTAGCCTCTAGGTCAAACATATTTTTGTTAACTAGAACATATTTTATCAGAGTACAGATAAAATTAAGATTTATCAGGGATTCAAAATCTCTCTCCTGAGATTTATGAGTAATGTAGTTTGTCTGTCTATTTGTTAAACTATACATGAACCTGTCATAAAATAAAAATATAAGGAAATGCTAGCTTAATGCATGGTATTTCTCTCTGTACACACTGAGAAATGAAGTCAGATAGTTGTGGCCTTATTTTAATGTTTGAATTCAGAGACTTTCAAAATAAATCTGCTGTGAATTATTGTAATTGTAATATTTTCTCTTATTCCCTCTTCCTACAAGATTCCATGACGAGGAGTGATGATTTCTTGGTTATTATTATTGGAAAACTGGGTTATATGTCTTCCCCCTTCAAATCCTGTGTAACAGTAGCTCAGCACTTATAGTTTGTCTGTCTAATGGAACTACTCAGTAAGATCTGCATAAATCAAGAACTGAAAATATGAAATCCACATTTTTACCTTAAAAAGTGTTTTATACATATAGCAAAACTCTAGGAAATATTGTAAAATAAATCCATAGCTCAGAATCAAATAACAAAACTGAAATATATCCATGCTGAAATCAGAGAAATTAAATTATATAGAGACTAGATACAAACTACCTCACTCATTTACCAGAAACTGTTGAAGTTTACAACACAGAAATCAGCAAGATGTAATGTCTTTTTTCCAAGAAGCATTTATTTCTTATTTCAGATGCTATATTAACCTTAATTCCAGGAAATCTGATGAGAGAGGTAATAATTTCCTTACCAGAGTTGCTCTTGAATTACATTTTGTGAATATACTATGAGGTCATTCACTAAATCCTATAAAGAAAGAGATTCTGAATAGCTGGTCATTTAGTAATAGTGCATGGTCATGTAATTAAAAGCTCTGTTACTATGCACACACAAGGTGGACAATTAAAGCTCCTAACTTCTCAGTACTGGGTGATGCATTCCTACTAATAATTTTATGGCACAGTTTTTTAATATTTATGAAATAATCATAGTACAGTTGTATAAATGATTTTAATTTTGAATTTGAATTTTTCAGGCATATCTTTTACTCCATGTAATTTTTTCCAATTAATTTAATGGGCATTTTGCCCAACTGTTGCAACAATGAACTCTAAAGGAAAAAAAAATAAAATAATATCCTGAAACAGATAAAGAAAAAAAGTCCTATTAAATATATTACAATAATTGCCTTTTGATTTTATGGAACGCAGAACACAGTGCTATTGATTTTGAAGACAAAGCAAATTGGTTCCCCGAGTGCCATTACAACATAAAGAAATTAGCCAACTATTCAGCTTGATAATCTATTTCCTTTACTTGGCAACCGGGAAGGAATAATCTGCACCGTTTTGCAGCACACACAGAATTGCTTTCTACTTTTCACATTACACAAGTGGCTTAGAATTATTTTCTAGAAAATGCTGCCTTTTATGCAAATCGTATGGCGAAGCTGCCATCTCTACTAAAGAATGTCTCCTAGAAAATATGGGGCTGCATGCTAATGGCCTGCCATGTGGAATAAGCTCCAGTGTAGCTAGCCACCATCAGAGATTTGTGACAGACCCCAAATAACCACTCTCATCTTTGGTTTGGACACAGGTCACCTGAAACCAAACACAGGCGAGGATTTGAACAGGCTGTGTCTTTATTAGCTTAATGTATCCAGCAATTTCTTTGGGCTCAGTGCTCGAACACTAAAATTTTCCTTTCTGCCTGATAGTGACTGAAAAAGTGACTGCAGGGGGAAGTGTAGGTTTGTTTTCTTCTTTGGACTCTGCCCTCTGAGTCACAAAAAGCCACAAACCACAACCATCTAAGGTGCTCCAAAAGCACAAGAATTCAAACTTACATTTCTGTCCTTTAAAACGACTGCAACCCCAGGATTCATGAAAGTGGAGTAATAGTCACTATTCTCTTATAGTTGGTGTAATGGGAAAATTTCCTTCTTTATTCTGCAAAAGGCAGTGATAAAGCAGAGCTGCTGCCTTTGTGAACAGCCTCCAAACCTTCATTTTCATGAGGAAGATGAACTTGTCAGCAAGGGCAAGTCAATCCAAAAATCTGATGAAAGGAAACAAGGGCAGTGAGTGGTCATTCAGTGCTGATTTCCCTTTGTGTGTGTTTTGGGAAGGAAAAAATTTTGTTAAACTGTAATTTTGGTGTGCCAAGCACAAGCACCTTGTTCCCTCTGTGGTGCTGGTGATCCACAGCCTGATCAAGCCTTCCTAGAGTTTGGTCAGGTGTGTATTTTCTGAGAAGGATAAGGGTTTTGTAGAACACTCTTTAAGCACTGCCAGCGTAGGATGCATGTGAGAAGGTTAGGTCAACCTATAAACTCATCTTTATTCCTCATCTGACTGCTCTGGGACTTATTTGCCTGTTTTGAAATGCAAACCAGAAAATAATATCCAGCCACATCACAAAATACCAGTAATCTTCTTTTCTTCTGCTATAGCAGAGCTTTCTTTGAAGTAAAAGCCATGAAACCTGAATGTTCCTGTCAATTGAATGTCAACTTAGAGGTCTACTGATATCCTGTAGTCAAAGCTGGAACAATGAAAAGTCTACCTATACAGAACCATGAAAGGAAAATCGTCTAGTACATTTTTCTCATAATATTTACTATCCTAATTAGAAAAAAAAATTAATGACAGCTATTTGAATATAAAGTTTCTTCTCTTTTTAAGATATTGTGCAATTCTGTCTATTTCCTCTGTGAAAATATGACACTTTTACATAACTTTGGTAAGTATTGTTATTATTGGAAGGGCTTTTAAGGCCCATGTTTCCACCCCTGTAACTATGCCCCAAATATCTCTGTTCTACTATCATTTAGAAGAAGTGCTGAGTAGCAGAGCACTTCGATTTTAGAAAGTTTGTAATCAATAATCTGCTGCTGAATTACTGGAAAATTTTGCCAGCTTCTATTTGAATGCAGAATCTTATTTATTACAGAAAGTGTGTGTGGGGAAACCCCAGAAATAAAGGGTTTTGTACAACTTCATTAAAGCTGCTTTTTTTTTCCAATCTCTTTTTTGCCTTTCATCAAAATTTAAAAGTGTCATGTATGACTTGGAAAATTATAAAAGATGCCTTAAAAAGTCTGGAAAGGTTACACTTAGCATTTGACTATGACTTTCCCAGTATATGACTGTGACTTTAACCCTCAATATTACAGCTATTTTCTTTTGAAAAATAATAATAATAAAAAAATCAGTGATAAATCCAGTGAAAAACGTACACATTTATAGTGACTGAATCTTGGCAGGAAGATACATCATGCAAAGCTAGAGCAAAGTTTAATTGTAAGTGGATAAAATAATTAACTGTGACTGAGGATTTGCCAAAGATTTGTCTTGAAAATATTCACAGGGTTTCTAAAATAAAGTAAAATTCTTTGAGTAAGTTTGAAGAATGGGTTCATTAAATTATTACATTTATATCTAGTCTTTGAGCATTCAAAAATGCTTACTAAATGATCAATTTAATATGTGTGTAGAAATTGGAAACCACTGTAAATTTGCACGTGTCATCTTTTCTTCTGAAAGTTCAGTGCTGTTAAATCTTTCTCCAGTTAGGGAGCATTTTGTTTATATTTCATGAGATTAAATGGAAGTATTCCAAAGACACAAAGCATTTAAGTATTTCATTCTCTCAATATCCTGATTTCATTCCAGAACTGAAATGCCAAATTCTAGGCTGCATTTTCTGCTGCAAATCTTTTTGTGTTTGAAGGAGTCACCTCAGGAACACTTAAATCAGTACAGTAATACATTAGCTGCATGCCCGTGGGCGAGTGAATTTCTTAACCATGTGCAATAGCATTGTATTTTGATATATTTAGATCAGTTTAGTTCTGTGTTTCCAAACTAGAGTTTAGTTCTATGTTTCATTCTTTGATTTCCCATATGCCCTCTGGCTGAATTAAACAGCAGAACACATTTGGTTATTACCTTTATTAACCTCACAGTTCAGGAGTGGCAGGAGGAGAGAAAGCAGTCCAACAGCTACTAAGACTTCAGTTCAGGTAAACAGGAGCTATCAATATTATTGACTGTAAGTCTGTTGCCAAACTACAGCATACTCAGCATATCTGTAGGTAAAAATAAAACAAACAAGCAGCTCATCAATTGCTGAACGAATGAAAGGAGAAGAGTTACATGAGTCTTAACGAAAGAGGGTATCCTCTTCCCATGTCATGTTTGGGTTATTTTATTTCACTTCTGCTGCAAATGTATTTTTGCAATTACTTCTGTGCCATCCTGATTGCAGCATTTCTTTATCTGTCAAACCACACTGAGAGTAAGAGACATTGCTTTACTTTTTTGTCCCCAAGAGTCTCTGTAGACAGCAGAAGGGACACACATACACGATACCTCTGCAATAGCTCTCCTGATCTTTCAGAATTGCACTGGGTCCTGTTAAAAGTGTAAGGAATTATGTTTCTTGCTGTCTGCTAGTGCTGCAGAGTGATGCATTTATGATTTTTTTCTGCCAAGTTTGTGAGAGCATCACCCCATATGTGTCTGCCTCTGTGTCTCTATGGGTGGAAAAGTACAGACACATGCGTAAGTATCTGAAAGGCCCCACAACCAGCTCAGCAAAAGAATATACCAGTGTGGGCATCACTCCCCGTGTCTGCAGCCTGCACTGTGGGAATGGTGCTGCCCAGGGTGCTGGGAACAGGCCCACTCTCCTGATCTTTGCCGAGGGCACTGAGCTCTCCCAGCACCTCACTGCTGAGAGCTGGAAGCTCCTGAACGCTCTCCTGAAGCACAGCATTGCCAAGCACACTCACAGTTGCCTTTTTTTTTGGCATGCTTTCAAGGCCAGTTTCAGGGGGATTGGATGCCCTAACAAGGTGTCTATGGTGGAGCTGTACACACTTCAGCTGGTTGTGCATTTTCACTCAGCATTGCTGGGGAGATTTAACCTCTTAAGCTGCATTCCAGGTGGGCAGAACTGTATAGTGTTTACTCAAGTAAATGCAGTGGAGGTTCATTGCTTTTTTGCCCTCTATCTATTTGCTAAGACAGTTCTAACCATACAGTTTAAATATGAGGAAAGCCCTCAAGAATTATTTACTGATAAATTTCCTCCTCACTGGAGAAGGATTAAGACTTAACTCCTTCAAATTTGCTCTTCTAAACCATTTTTTTTTTTTTTAAAATACTGGGTTTGTATAGTTTTTAAATTCCTTATAAATTTTTTTTCTGTTTTTCTAGACACTGCCCAAGATTAATCTACTTTCAAAACATCAGGCAGTAGCTTCTTTGGTGGTTTTCCTCATCTATTCTCTTTTTAAGGTGATCTTGCCAAGGTATATCTAGCTGTGAGGAATACTTATTTGCTTTTCTAAAATTCACATTACAGTGCTTATACTTTTTTTTTTGTACATGAATACATATAAAGTTTGTAGGTGAACAAAATAAGCTGTAGAAAGAAGGGAAAATACAGGAGGTCTTTAGGATAACTGACAAAAGGACAGAATTTTTGAGTTAAAATAATTATAGGGAATATTAAGAGCATAAGAGCAGAACAGTATGCCATTATCATGGAGTAGTAATTTCTTGAAGATGGGGGGCAAAGTAAAAGAAAATTTAATTTAAAAACTGCAAGAGAAATACAATCCAAAAAGAAAATGTCTCATTTTTAGATATGTGGAACTTGCTTGTGATCCTTAATTCTTTTTCCTTTGCATTATATTTCTTCAAAGAGACATTCTGTTCATAGTCAATTAAAATAGGAAGAGTAATGAAAAGAAATATTACAAAAGTGACTCCTTCAGGCCCCTGAATGCAGTGAACCCATTTCAGGGTCAGACCTCTGAGAGATTGAGTCCTTCCAAGCTATGGAGAGACACTGGCACCTTTGGGAAATTATCTGTAAAGTATGCTCACAGAGCACTCTGTGATTTCTGTCCTGTTTTTCCTGATAGAAATAATGATTGCTTTTTTAAAGTTTGATTTTCCATATAATATCAAGGTAAAAAGAAAGGGCTGAGGGATGTGACTTTTTTTTCAACTAGAGGAAGATGTTTATTTCCTCCACTCACCCCTTCATGGAAATAGCAATGTCTGTCATTTCCATAGCCTGTAATCATTATTGATCTTTGTTATAATATGGAAAAAAAAAAAAAGCCAAACAAATAACCTTACAATTTTAAATCTTTCTCTAAAGCTGGAAGACTTATTGATTTTCCTGACACTTCTTTTATACTCAAAGCTATCTGTTTTGTCCCTAGACACATATTCTGTCTTTAAGTTTTCAATATTAATTACTGAAGAGACATAGAGATCTAGATAAACCACATAAAACCTTGTTTTAACCTCCAAGCTGCTGTTTAAGGCACCTAAAATATATGCTAGAAACTGTTCCATATCCTTCCATTTAATTCTAACATTATGCCTCTTGCCATGATTTCTGCCCATTACAGTGTTTCTTATTTTGCTAGTTTTGATCTCTCCTGGCCTGCACAATAATAAGTCCTCTCAGTAACCTGTTAAAATTATTCATTTCTGCCTATAAGAGATTTTAAAAATAAATTGTTGAGAGACTTAAGAGCCCTAATTTTATTTTCCCTTCAGATTGTGAAAAGGAAACAAGCAAAAATGTTAATGCAGTGGTCAGTGTATCTAAGCTGCCTCCTCCTGTATACTTCTGATGCAAATTGGTTCCTGTGATATGCAAATGCCTATTTGTTTTTATTCTGGTTTTGGCTTAGAAGGAAAATTGGAGAAGTTGTTTTTTGTTGCTAAGTAGTGTATATTAACAAAACCTGCTTTCCAGAAGGCATTAGTATGCCTGTCAAATGCATATTTTTCTAAAACTATTGAGAATAATGAGGTGGAGTTATTACCCACGCTGTGTATGCCTGC
This sequence comes from Pyrocephalus nanus, assembly GCA_038380795.1. Lineage (NCBI taxonomy): Eukaryota > Metazoa > Chordata > Aves > Passeriformes > Tyrannidae > Pyrocephalus > Pyrocephalus nanus. The sequence continues at coordinate 72,339,384 of CM076263.1, read as the reverse complement.
ACTGAAGGCACTTTATTAACTACAAACATGGATAACATTATGAGTTCATCGGTTTCCACACAAAGGTTTGCAAACATTATCATCTAAATTTCAGATGAAAAGACATCATTTTGTATTGAATTAGTCAGGGTCAATAAAAGGTAGGTTTGGTTGTCAGGACAAAAAGCCTGTTTTAACATTATTTAAATAAAAACTTTCTAGGGCATAATAAAACCAAAATTGCCATCTCAAATCGCTGCCACGGACAAATACAGTGCAGTCATTGTTAGTCACAGCCAGTTTGGGTTCAGGATGGTAAAATCTTGCCTGCCTAACTTCCTTTTATGACTAGGCCACCCATCCAGCTGGCCAAGGGAAGCTGGTAGATGTGGTGGTTTGGGATTTCAGCAAAGCTTTTGGCACTGTCTCTCACAGCATCCTTCTGGGTGAAATGTCCAGCACACAGAAGGACAAGTCCACAGCGTGATGGGAGAGCAGCTGGTGGGTGGGCTGGTCCCAAGGGTTGTAGTAAAGGGTGTTACACCAGGCTGGTGGCCACTCATCAGTGCTCAGTTTTAGGGGCCAGTGCTCTTCAGTGTTTTTATAAATGATCTGGACACAGGAATCGAATATACCTTAAGTGAGTTAGCAAATGATATTTAATGAGGAGCGGCTGTGGAATCCCTTGAAAGCAGAGAAGCCTTACAGCCTCCTTAGGGATCTGGATATACTAGAGAGCTGGAAATCACCAGTTGGATGCAATTTAATAAGAGCAAGGGCCAAACTCCCCACCCAGAATGGGGTAATTCTGCTTATAAATACTGACTGGGGGATAAGAGGCTGGAGAGCAGACCCATTTAGTCTGTTTTGTGATGAGTCTGAAGCTAGATCCTTGTGGGTTGAGATACCCCATGATTTTGTGTTTCTATGAAATTTTGCAATCTGATAAAAAAAAAAATCTAATTTTCATAAGACTTCTGTGAAGAAACTCTAAAAGCTGGAGAGCTAAATTCCATGAGAACAATATCTAATTATACTGAACAACATAATTCTAAGCAATATAAATAATAGAGAACAATATAATATTTCTCTAATTATAGGTCTAATTGCATATCTGAAACACATACTGCTCTTTCACAGACCAAATAACCTAATTGGTAGTAGTTATAAGTTATTAATAAATAACCTTCTTTGTCTTTTAGTTTTTTGCTGTAGGCATTAAGAGACAGAAGATCAGGCTGTTTGGAAGACTATTGTCATAAAAGTTACTTTTAATGAAATTTTATTTAATTTTCATGTATTTCAAGTAACTTAGCTATTTATAGAGTATACACTGTACAGAAACTGTACAATTTCTTTCTGCAGTAAGCAGGGCATTTTCTGGTCAGGCAAGTAAAGAACAAGCTCTCTCTTCCTTCCACTGACTGCAAATTAAATCTAGAGATGTCTGGAATAATAAGTGAATTTGGCAACAGATTTGCTGTTCAAGAAAGAGTGCTTCAACTTCTGATTTGCCCTTAATATGCATAAGAGCAAAGCACTTGTAGTCTTACTGTTGAAGGCTCCTCTGTACAGGTACCTGGAAATATATTTCTGCTTATTGTTCTCAAATGTTTTCTGCAAAAAATTTTTTTCTGGTTATATATATTTAGAGAAATAAATATGGCATGTAAGATCTGAGAGGAGTGTTCATTCAGGTGACAGATACTGCATCTACTCTAATCTGTGATTGGGTAATGAGCTAATGTGTTGATAATACAAATACTGAATGGGTGCAGTCAGTGTTCATTGAAAGAAGAATATCCATTCCTGATTGTTAGAGTATAATATATTCATTTTGTCTTGGATAAGATTTTCTTTGTTAATTGAAGAAAGTCTAGTGTTCAAGGCTGTGCACAAGCAGATTTTTTCAGCATGATTTCTTTCCTGTGTGCCCGAAGGTTGTGCTCACAGTTCTTCTTTCAAACATACTAAAATGTTTTGCTTTTGGGAGTTGTTATGCAAAACAGAATATCTGCTCTTTCTGTATTTTGTTCCCTGTTCAATACTGTCACGATGTAATAATTACAGGTAATGAATAACAGAAATTTTCCTTTGTGCTTCATCACTCAAGCCTTCTGTCTAACCCCAGTTTTCAGCAGTGGGTAGATGTGTGCCCCGACATTAGCAAACATATCCATCACCTTACTAGTATTGACACACTTTACAAGAAAATACTTAACACTTTGAGACTGAAAGCAGATTTACATTTGCTTAAATGTCCATCAAGAAAAAGTATTTTCATAAACTCTTCACTGAGCACAATGGGTGGTATTCTTTCATGCAGTTCATGAACCACATTTTAAAGCACAAAGAGCAATTTGCAAGCCAGTTGGCAGTAGGAAAACTAATAACAAAAAGCTGATTTTTTACACTCTGTTCTAATAATAATTAGAACAACACCAATATTTCTGAAAAAAAGAGAAAAATATGATAAACAGTAAGATCTTCTAAACTAGTAGCATAAATTAGAAACTGGTAAGAATAAAATCTGTTCAGACAACATTAAGAAGTATTGTGCTATTGTGATGAGAAAAAAGTAATAATAAGTGAATGATACAGGAACTCTCAGTCTTAGGGGTTGCCTAGAGACCAAACTCTATTAATTTTCATGGAGCAAAAAAATCTAAATGTTGAAATTGTGAAGCTAGCAGAGAGGCAATTATTCAGAACATAGGATATTTTACCCAAACAGCAAAGCTGACAGTGCTTTAAGAAAACAAAACCTGAGGAATTACTTGGAATAGCACGTTGACAGCACTGTAGTTGCTGCCAGTCTCATCATCAATCTGCATAATCATGTTGGGTGCATCACTTTGTTTAGCTGCTATCACTTTGTTTAGTGTGTTTCTTTGTTTACCTGCTATGACCCTGCCTTTCTTTAGGGATAAATTGGAATTAAAAAGAATATTTTTAGTCAGTTACCCCAGCCAATAGTGACCATCTGCCCACTCACTCCCCACCACCATCTGGGTGGAGGGGAATCAGAAGGTCAAAAGTGAGAAAAAAAACATGTGTCAAGATGAAAACTGTTTAATAAGGGAAAGAAAGAGAAAAGCAAACAAACAAGTGATGGAAAGGCAATCACTGACCATCTCCCACCACCAGACTGATGCACGGACTATTCTTAGGATTGTGGAGGGGGCGTGCTGAGTAGGAAACAGAGACAGCTTGAAAAGAGAAAATTTCCTCAACCCTTGGTGTTTGATTTGCCTTTCAGTGCCCCAGGAAAGCTGTGACCCTTGTGCCCAACCAGCCTGTCTGTGTCCTGTTATGGGAACACTTCAGGGAAGAGTCCTGCTGGATCAGAGGGCGATTTGACTGCCCTTTTCAGGGAACTACCCCAACAGAGTAAGGGAGACCCCTCAGCAGCTCTTCCCACTTTGTTTGACTGTGTTAACTGCTGCCAGCAACTGCAAGTGCAAATACATAATGACAAAAAACCTTCCTCCAACAATCACATGAGGAAATCACATTGTTTAATTCATATTATCTGGTGGTTACAATTTATTTTCTACTTTACCCACTGATAAGTTTGGAAAGGTCTATTCACAGAGCAGACTTCTACCTGTTAGCATCTGGGACACTGCACTAAGTGAAGATACCTGATAAAAATGTCAGTATGCTTCCCATATAATGCAGAAATTCTTCCTCTCGGAATTGGTTTGGGGTGTTGTCTTCCAGCTTAGTACAGTCACTGAGGAAAAACATGGTTCAGGACAAACATACTTGCCTGTGGCTCAAGTAGAGGTACAATTCATTGGAGACACAGTTAAAAATATTCATGCTTCCCATTTAGCTTAGTTTTTTGTACTGATGTGCATTTTTCCCCCCCCGTACTATGGAACAAGGATCTGGTAATTTTAGTTATGGCACTGTGTTCATTGATTTACTGTAGCTTTCAGGGACTTCAGAGGGTAACAGTCTTTTGCCTCAGGCTATGTAGTGATACTACAGCTGTTCTACAGCTTCTGCAAGAAAACCTCTTAATTAAAAAAGTTAGTAACAGAAAGCTGCAGTTTTAGAAAAGCTGAGTTACCATAATAGTGATCTCTAAATACTTATTGGGAGTGATGCCAGGAGCCTTAAAATGTGTGAAAATAAAACCCAAACAAAAGAACAAAACCAAGGAGGTAATTTAGTTCCTTTGGGGGTAAAAAAACACCTGAAAAAAAGAAACTTGGAATTTTTGTCACTTTAGAAACTTGGAATTTTTTATAGGAAAGCTCCAGAGTTACATTATTTTTCTTTTCCTGAGTGTACAACTTGAACTATAACAGAAAAAGTTGATCTATCCAGTTAATTAAGCCCTTTTCAAGTCAATTCACAGTTCATCTGTATTTACTCAGCCTGAGCTTGTTATATTTCCAATTCTCCTGTAGGCCGAGATGTCCCACTTTGCAGTGGACAGCGACCCTGTCACCTCAGCTCCTGCTGGCAGAGGGCAAGAGCAGCATGAACTACAGATGCTGCTGACAACCTAATAGCTCTGAAAGCCACACCATAGTGCCTGTGTGTCAGCATACTGTTGGGTCAAGACAGAGCCTCATAAAACAAAACAAACACTCAATTTTTTTTTTTTTTTTTTTTTTCAGTGTGCTGTGCTGAAATGAAAGAATTTTTTTACAGCGGTTTTATAATGGCTTTCAATATAAATATCTGTTTACCAGGCACATTTCCTTTTATGTATATGTGTACATGCTCTTGGTCGTATGTGCTACATGTATGTTACAAAGCTGGATAGCTCGACAGGAATGTTGTCTTAAGGAGGAAATTTATCTCCAGGTGATGTTTCTGGAAGGACACAATATATTAAAAAAGTCTCTTTAATTCAGTCTGAGCTTTAAATAAAACAGGTACAGAAGGCACATATATTCTTGCTCAAGATATGAGTCCATTTCCAGAATTATCAGAATGGATACCAGTACATGAATTATTTTTTTATATGCCTGTGAGCTGCTGATCTTTGGAATGCCTAGTGCACATGAAGAAGATACTGCACTGAATTTGAATATGACTTAGCTGTGCTGAGGATTCAATTTCAGCATTATTGAAGATGACTCTGTAATCGGAATTGGAGTGGAATCTGTAATAGAAACAGAAAAAATAGTGTGACTGCCTGAAGATACGTCAATATTGCACAATATAACACGAAATTCCTCTAAATATGGGGTTCTTTTTCTGTTTTAAGAGATAAATTTGATATATGTATTTGGACTAATCTTGTCCTGCAAAACATGAAGTCTGTGTTCCATTTCTAAAGACCCTCATTTCTTGTTAACTCTATTTCATTGTTTTCTGCCATGCAAACAATTTTTAACCCTTCTCCTAGGACTGAATTGAGAATTAAGACTTGCACCTTTCATTTTCAGTGCCATAGGTGGCAAAAAGTGCTTAAGGTTAATGAAACCCTTTTGAACACCACAGGTAAGGAAACAGGATTAAACACAAATTAAAACTCTTCGGCTCTATGGACTTAATTACAGAGTTGAAGTCCAGGCTCAAGTTGACTTTTGCCTTCTGTGTAATCAGTAGAGAGAAATAGATAGGGTGGTCTTGATTGGATGTATGAACCAGCTGGCACAAAGCAGGAATGCCAGGAATGCATGTGTTAGATACTCTCTTTGGCTTGATCTAAACTTTTGTCTTTGGCTCTGCAATTTCCCACTAGTACCATGCGTGTTTATGAGACATTTGTCACTTGTGTTTTTTATGAGACGTGTAAATCTGCTCTTCCAGAGTTTGAATTTTGTTTCATCCTTACAATTTCTCTCTTTTTTTTTTTTTTTTTTTTTTTTTTTAATATCACGGCAAAATGAAACACACTATGATAAATTTAAACAATTATTAGTCTGTTCATTAAAGGTTTGAAAACCATAGTCCTATGGTATACTACTTTTGATTACAGAAATACTTTGGTACAAAATTACTGAAATGAATATAATATGAATACTGATCTCCAAATGCTGTCATTTTGCAAGATCAGCTGTGCAAGTCCCAGTCTGTAAACACACTTTACTCTCATGTCTAGACATGTCCCCCATGCACACAGAATCACTTGGCTCATTTGTGCTGTATCACAGTGACAATAAGGCTCTGAGGGGCTCAGACAAAAATCCATTTTGCAAATTCAAGGTTCAAGCTCCGTGAAATGGATAATGTAAAGTAACAGATGCCATTATTTCTAAGAAAGTTACCTTTTTTTTCTCATACAGGAAAGGAATGCAGATCTCTCTTTGCAAAGTATTATCTATAATTTCCCTCTTTATATTTACATTTTTGCTATGAGCAAATGCCTTATGGGGAATTAAGTGCTTTCAGTGAAGACTCACAGGTTGATATCTGTATATCTGTATCTGTGAGGAATATTAATTATCATTGCTGGTTTTATCTCTACAGATTTGTTTGTTCTCTTGGAGTAGGTATAGAACATAAGTCAACATCTGCTATTGGGCTGTGTGAGTGAATTCAAACCTTGCCAACACTCGTATTTGCCAGATCATCAAAGAAGTGGTAAGAACTAAAGAGGTGTGGAAAATGTTGAGGTGCCTTCACAAGGCACGGGGGATGACTATTCTTATTTTCAAGTTGGTTACTTGAGAAGTTTCAAGTGCCCATGCAAACAGAGCACTTTGCTCTGACTTAACATGGTTGTAATTCAATTTTGTTCCTGATAACTCCCTAAATGATGAAACTGCATGGAACTGAAGGCTCTTCACTTCCCAAAGCAAGTGTTTACATCAATTTAATGTGGTATAAGAAAGACGAGTTAAGAAATATCTTCCTGTGGAAGTCCCCATGGAAATCAAACTATAGGTAGGACAGATATTTTCCAGTGCCAGTTAGTACTTTATATGTCTGATGATTTAAAGGGATACTTTGAGTTTTTCATTTTACAATCCATTCTCTCGTATTTGTGATGCAAAACCGCTTATTGAAGTCATCTCAAAAGATGATTGAATCATTTAGAAATGCAGTAAAACAAAAGAAATATAAATAATTAAAAACTAATAAGGAAGAATTAATACTTTGTTCTCTCATGAATAATGTTATTACTATAAAGCCGAGCTACTGCCAAACATTTGTCCTAATACAAAACCTCACAGATTCTGTGCATGATTAGGTGATGATTTATTTCTCAAAATATAAGGATGTCTAGACATCCTCACAATTACACTAAAAAAGTGGAATTTGTTCGCGCTATAACATCCATCTTTCTCAGTAATACAAATAACTATTTTCTATTCATGTTGTTCTTGAACATTACCTTAGCTGGAGAAACAGTGCCACTGTAATATAAAGATAATATCAAACTGAAGTGTTTTATAGTAAATTGGAAAGATGAGAAGTACAAAATGAACAGAAGATTATACACACAAACTGTGAACAGTAGAAAGCAGGAAAAATGCAACCTGCTGAAGCTCTGGGCTTGCTGGTTTGGTTTTTTTTTTTTTTTTGGTAGTTGTTTTGGAAGACAAAAGGTAAGTATTTCTTCTGTTTAAAAACAAAGAAAGTAAATATATAGGTCTTTAACACCATGTTATGTATTTAATTTTTGTCTTTTCATTTTTTTTTCCTCTCCTTGGCAGAAAACCTGAATTTGCTAGGAGATTGAGTTGCATTAAATGCAAGGCAGATTAAGTAAATGTTAATCTCAAAACTGGGACCTCCACAGACATCATGAAAAAGCTAAAAACTTACCTTAACTTCCCATTTAAGGTGTACCACTTCCCTTCGAAGGATGAGTGTTGACCTATGCCACTCAGGGATGAGCATCAGCTCCTGTCAGCCACAGACAAGGGTGGTGGCTTCCAGCTTGTTCCAGAGCTGGAAAAGGAAACCATCAGGTGGTGGCATTCAGTTTCACACCTTTACAGAGTCACAGCCACGGTAAATCTCTTGGTCAATGACTTGATCTTGAAATAATTCTTGTTATTCTTAATCTCACTAAAAAAGCTGAACAGCAACAATAAGCTCAGTTTGTCATGGTCATGTCCATGCCTCCAAAACAGAGTAATTACATAACATATTTCAGCATCCATGGCAGGTAAAGAGTCAGAAGACTCAATATCTAATTTACCTTCTGCTGGTTTATCTTCATCACTGTCCAAGTCCTTTTCAGCTATTTTAACTCTGTTTTTAGCATGCAGAAATCCCTTGCTCTCTGATTACTCCTGAGCTTTCTTTCCACCATAAACTTTTTTTTTCCCACCATAAATTTTTCCTTTCCACCATAAACTTTTCTTTTCCACCATGAACTATCTTTCACCATGAACTACAACAGTAGGCTGAAGTACTACTCCTGAAAACCTGACTGGGGAAAGATGAAAAGTCACTGACTCCTTCACCTTGGACATTTCCCCAGGCCCAGAACCTTGGAGGAGCTCCAGGGACAAGGCGTGAAGTGAAGAGCAGGAGGATGAGGAAGATGAGTACTTTAAGTATAAGGAAAAAGAGATAACACTCTACTGAAGGCTGGTGACTGCCAATATTACTGATAAAGATGAAAGAAAAAAATCTGATCAACATATCTCCCTGTTAGGCATTTCATCTGCCAGTTGTTGTAGTAACATTTATTCTTCAATAAGAACTACAGCTTTAACTTGTGAAAAACTTCACTTTCCTAACTATTGATAATTCTTGTGTATCATTTCAGAAACACAAAAGAAAACAAATTTACAGAAACCTTTAAGTATGTTTAGTTCAGAATTTGAAATAAGTTGGAATGGTCATCTAAATTTGGGTGAGTTGTTTGAGTGCTGTTTTATGAAACAGACATTCACATTCTCATGGAATTGAGTTCATAATGGAAGTCAGTGTAGCAAAATTTGTGTTGGTTTTTGTTCCGACAGAAACAGAGAAATCCGGATGCGATTCAGAATAACTGGACTGGACTATGTGCAGAAATATCCATGGTTGCTCGGCTTACTGGTAGTAAAATGGACATGCTGGTATAGAAATCCACGTGGGATTAATCAGTTATGAAAGCTGGGGATGAGGTATGCCACAGGGACATACCGTTAGTGTGACTATTTTTGAGACACGTAAACTCCGTGTCCTCACCTCGATTATTGATAAAGATATTGAACAGGACTGGCCTGAGCTTTGAACCCTGGAAAATGATTGGACATGACACTTAGTGCCATGGTCTAGTTGACAAGGTGGTGATCAGTCTCAAGGTTGGACTCAACCTCAGAGGTATTTTTGCAACCTAAGTGATTCTGTGATTCTTTCAGGAAGGAATGATGTGGAACTGAAAAAGAACAAAAGTCCTCGTTTGAGAACGAGTAAATGGCCAGAGAAATCCTAGTTACATGGAAATAAATCTTGATAATTATCATGGAAATAGCCTGAGAATCACATACCAACAGCTTATGATGAATGAGATAGAGGAAAGACAGCAAACGGTACTTGTTAAAAGAAAGATAACCATAAAAACTGCTGAACTTGGAAAAAATAGCTATTGAAAGGTTTTTTTTTTTGCTGGTGGAAGATCAATATGTCTGTACCACCACTTCATGTTCTCTGATTCTGACAAGTTTAATTTTTGTTTTCCTTTTTTTTTTTTATTATTTTTTACTGGATTTTTAAAAAGACTGTGGATCACAGATATAAATTGACTGTTATCATTTATTTTGCGGTTCATAAGCAATCATCAACAAATCTGTTTCGGAATCTAAAAGTATACACTGTTGCATTATCTTCACTTTAACAACCTTGACATATTGCACATTTGAGGATCTGACTGCAGTCGTCAAAATGAAGAACAAGAAATGTGAGAGAAAATCATATATAAGCATCAATACATACACTCTATCCTTATCAGGATTCCTATTGAAGGGATAGAACTGTCTTTGACAAGAGATTGTTTGGTTTGTGTGGTGTGAGTGTTTCTGATAAAGAATTCTCATGAAAATGTATTACAAGTATGATTAATGAAAAAAAAAGATTCTAGTGAACAGTTTTGCCACTTTGATTTGGAACTGGTTTTATGGTTTCTGAACCATATAGGATGAAAAATAATTAGCTAAGTAACCATTAAGATACAGATGTTTTATAGTTTCTCAGAATACAGCTGCAAACAAATCTTGATTCAAAACCTATAGAAACTCTGAGCTAGGAAAACCAATTCAAAAAGGAAATTGACTTGTCAGTACAAGGTAGTGGTAGAACTGGAAAAGGATCCACACTTCATTCCTTGTCCAGTGAATTTGTCCCTCCCATAGACTCATAGCAGAGATAACTGTGAGACTTTGAATATTAAATGCCACAGAGTCCTTCATTTGCCTAGAAATTCAGTTTTGATTCTTGGAACCAAGCTGGCATTTCAGCTTGCTTTTAGTCAAAAAAAAAAAAAAAAAAAAGCAGCTCTGTGTTTTGAATGCAGAATAGCTCTACAGATAAGATGAATTATTGCTAGGCCATACAGCTATCCTTTAAATGTCAGAGAAACTTGTAGTTTTCTGCAGTGTAACAAACTATTGTGCAACTGAATTAGTCCAGCTTTATCTTTTACTTACTCCTGTGATGTATTTAAGGAGACGTAGAGTCTACATGCATTTTACAGATTTATGTGCTTTCCTGTCTCCATGCTCCAACAAAGCTAGAAAATGTTTAAATCTAGCAGCTGAAGTCACGGATGTGTGATCCCATGGATATTTATTCTGCAGTGTAAGTCAACGATGGAAGATTTACAGACATTAAGTGAGAATACAACAAGACCTACGTGCAAAGTAATGAACCAAGGGGGAAAAAAAAATCAGTAAGCCATTAACTAAGCAATTCTATTCATGTTAATACATTATAATTGTGAGGAATTTTCTAGGAATTCAATTATCATCTAATACAATAGCCTGTAACAATTTAATTAGATATCCCTCACCCTACAGACATCCACTATTAAAAATTCTGACCTTAATAACTCTATCTTGCTAATATTCATTAGATCTACACATAAGCTTGTGCATCACTGAGATGTTACCCCACAGTAGGGGATTGAGTGTTTATGGGTAAGAATCAGGGGGAAGGCCAACGGGGCAGATATCCTAGTGGGAGCCTGTTATAAACCTCTCAACCAGGATCTGGAGGCAGAAGTAATATTCTACAACCAGCTGGGTGAAGTCTTGTTATTTCTAGCCCTTTTTCTCAGAAAGGACTTCAGCTTACTGAGTGCCTGCTGAAAACACAACACAGGAGAGAGGAATGAGTCCAGGAGGTTGCTGGGGAGTGTGGAACACAAGTTCCTGACACAACTGGTGAGTGAGACAAATAGGGAAGGTCCCCTGCTAGAGCTGCTGCTTGTGAATAGAGAAATTTGTAACAAACAAACAAACAAACAAAAAACCACACACACAAAAAAATGTTATTTGAGTGATTTAATGAGCTGTACATTCTGTCAAATCTTTCTTATTTCTGCTTATATGTATGCAATTTTATTGTGCAAGACACTTCCTTTGTTTGCATGATGTGAGGCATTGATGTAGATTCAGCTATGGATTTTAGTATCTTCCTTGAATTGAAGTATGTACTAATAGTATAGTATGATGGTATTCACATAAGTATTTAAAATAATAATAAAAAAATACAAAAAAAAACCCAAAAAACCAAACAAATACAACAAAGTAAAAGCCTAAAAATGCACTTCAGAAAACTCTCAAGGATATTTACTAAACACTAGTTATCACGAAAGAACATGTCTACTCTACACTGAAAATCTCTCACATTATACTAGGTACTTGAAATTGTATTTACTTCTTTAAGGTGAAAACATTTGATGTCACCTGTGATGTATTCAGCAACTATTATGGTGTAAAACAAAGAATCCTAGAAATAAAATATACTCTCCCTCATGCAACAAGTCAACTCTTGAAGTTTTCCAACCTCTGTATGGCTTCATTTTGTGGTGCTTGCCAATAATCAAGTTAATCTTGTTTAGATTGCTTAAGCCCTACATCTTGAAGTAACTCACTTTACCCAAGCTATGTAAATTGTGTTTATGTATTCATCATCAAGGTTGTAACTGAACTACTGAACTGGTCACCTGCACTGAAATACTAGGAATATTTTAGAAAAATAAAAAATTTTCATAAATGGAGCATATATCTTGTCTTCTTTTCCTCACTATTTTTCTTTTTTTTTGACTCAGAGTTATTTAGATAATTAGATAATTGGTATCACACTTCCACTGAAGCCAACATGTCTGTGAGAAGCTGGACCATTTGAGTAAATGTTTACTTAAACTCAAGAACAAGAGAAAATTGCAAAGGTACTCTGAGATGTCCAGTGACCCTAGAAAACAATAGAAATAAATATCAGTCTTATTCTAGGTACAATCATGATGTATTCACAGTCTTTCCACACTGCATGTACACACCCATTATGTCAGTCCTCTTTCAGCTCCTCAAATTGACTTTAAAAACCTTTACCTTTCAAACTTAGCATCCCACCATGTTCAGGCCACAATTTTTTACAGATAATCAGAGTGTTACAAATGATTCTTGTTTTATGCACAACAAATCTCTTTAATCACCTCATACATCAGCAAAGCCTACGTAGCCCACATGGTACACACATCAGAGCTGGAGAACTGCTGTCACTGCAGATGCTAAGATATAGCTTTCAGACTCCCATTTTCCTCTGCTTATTTATTAAGACACACATTTATTTCAAAAAAAAAAAAAAAAAAAGAAGGAAAAGCTTTTCTTTCTCTTCCACTCTTAGTTTGATTACTCCCTGGATGAATGTACTTGTAAAAATGCCATTTGCTGTATTTTCCTGCATTTGATCACCACCTTCCGAAAAGCAAAAAGTAAAAGGCATAGAAACCTGTTAGAAGTTTCAGATACTTTTGAATATCTTCACTGCAAAAAACTTGCAGATCGTGTTTGTGGCCAAATTTAAAAAAAAAATAAAATAAAAAAAAAAAATAAAAAAGAAGAAAAGTCTTGGGAAATTTCAGTTTCCAGATTACATGTACTGAAGATGCTCTTATCCGAAAAAGGGATCAGTGAAGGAAAACAGGAGAGTTGCTTGTTGATGTGTAGCTCACACAGAATATAAATTAAAGCATTTTAAATAAGCTTGGAAAATCAATGCTAAAATTGGTGGGTAATAAAGATGAGAAAATTAAGCTAATGATAATCTTTAATAACATAATTCTTATTTAGCTGTTGAGAAAAAATAATTTTTAAGTGATTATGAACTTCTATGACCTGCAGCTGAAGGTAGAAAGGAAAAAACCCATAAAGCTAATTAATCATATTTAAAGTCTACTCTAGAATTTTCAGTTTTTAACAAACATATATGTCACTCCCACCAATTTTCCTTCAGTTAAGCTCCTTTTTTTCTTCAACTTAGTATATGAAGGTGCAGATAGAAACACTTATTAGAAGAGATTTAATATGGATCATAACTGTCCAGTTGAATTTTGCTGTGAAGTAATACCCTGAGGCAACTTGAACAAAAGTCAAAAATTGTGTGTAAAATAGCTTGCAGATAATACAGTGGTTTTGTGTTAACAAAGTGCTGTACAAGATTGGATTTTTAAAAATGTAGTCATAGATGTCCAAAAGAAAATAAATATATGCTAGTACGTAACAAAAAAACAAAAACACCAGAGATTTTTTTCCTTGCAAATTCTAAAAGATTAGATTCTAGACTGCAGAAAGCTGTCAGTTTCTCACTTTATTCATAGATATTTTTGGTCCTCACAATTTTAATATAGTCCATATAATGCAATAAGATCTAGGTAGACAGTTCCTTCAGTTTTGACATTGTTCTACCAAAAATTGGTAATGGCTTGAAAGCTCCAAGGACCTTCAAGGTGTCATTTAACAGGCGTGCATTGCCCTTCTATCCAAAATTCATGGCAATTAGCATCTTGGGGGAGAATAAAGATACTGTGTCCATGTTTCTTCATGTGTATCCTGGGAAGGTGTGGTGTAAATTACTAAATGAAATTAATTGACTTTTGAAGTCTGCTGTCTTCAGTTCCATTTAAAGAATAAACAGTTTTGCAGTGGAAAAGCAATATATGACATCAGTTCACACAAAAACAGGACTGTTTTCTTTTTCATTATAGACCTGCAAAGAAGATAGTGAATAAATTAGTATTTATTAATGATTTTTTGAAAGGTTAACAAATGTGTCAGACTTCAAAAATAAGGAAAAATTGACTACTGAAAAAGCAACAACCATTTAAACAAAGGGCAGCTTTTGTGTAAGTTGTACAAAGAAGTCATTGTAAGCTGATGCTTCATCCTTTGTCCATATATGCTTTTAAATTATTGATTCTTCCTTGAAATTAATGAAAAATATATTTGGTCCTGCAGAAGCCATAATAAACTAGTGAGTTAATGAGAAGGGGGTATTGAAATAAATGTTTTACTTGCAAAAAAGGTCATCAAGAAAGCAACTTTACCATATTTTCAATGCAACAATAAGTGGACTTTTAATATACTTATTTTAGATGACATAGTATGATAGCAGTAGGAAGCCTGAAGAATAGTTTTCTAAAAGCAAATAGCTGGTTTGATTGATCTCTGAGTCAAAGCACTGAAAAAAAAATATTTTTTGATCTTTTTTATCAAATGCATTTGCTTTACTGATACTGATGGTGAGCAACTTTTTTTGCTTTGACTGTTAAATAGAAAGTGGTCCTCTTGTATGTGCGTTGCAGGGTGTAGCTGAGTTGGATTGTTCAAAAGGATGGTCATAACAGGTAGTGTTAGGTAGTGTAAACCAAAAGGATCTAGATAGGAAAAGATTCTCAAGAAACTCAAGCAATCCTAAAAATTTTGTGTCTTTCAGTTTTCTTTTTGTCTTACCCAGTCCTTTATTTCCCTTGCTTGGCCCCCCAAAAAATGCATTTATATAAGGATTTGATTTTTATTAAAAATAATTGCCACTCCCTTAGCATTGTGGCAAAACCTGCGAAAGAGGCCTCGTATAAATTCTTAAAGCAAAAAGAAAGTAGAAAGGAACCTTAAAAATAATTGTTTCAGTATATTTCAAAATTTCATGCAGTTTTAAACTCGTCACACGTTTTTGGTATTGCAACTCACACTTTTAAAACAGGGCTGTGAAGCAAACTGCCTTCTGGACTCAAACTGCAAAGATGCCTCTGGGTATGAGAACTGGATTCTGTTTGCATGAAACTAAGCTAAAAAGTAAAAAAAATCAGTAATTTTACTAAAAGGGGATGATTCTATATGTATGTTCTCTGGAAGGAGCAGGTATTTGGACTATTTTTGCTTGTCTTCTTTATTAGGGCAAAACAGTAACGTCCAGGTAAAAAACTCAAAGCCTTCTTTTTACACTTATTCATCTGGAAATTGTCTTTACAGAACATGATGAAAGATATTAAAGTTTGGAATCTTTGCTGTTCTGTCAGTAGAGGTGGGAGAGTATAAGGAAGGGCAAGAGATAACATTTCTGAGCTAGAAGTGAGGAACCTTCACATTTAAAATAGTGAGAGAGATTATATTTCTCTTCAAGTCAAAAAAAACCCCCCATCATTAGAAAGTAGGAGGTAAGTGGTTGAAGTAGAAGTAATGCCTTGTTTAGAATAGCCCTCTTTATCCAGAATTAAAAGCACAATTTTTTTCCCCAACACAAAATTTCCTTCCAAAACCAATGAGAGATGTGAGCAGAGAAAACTTTTTCCTATTCCTATTGCATATGAAACTACAGTGCAAGCAGTAACCAATGGGCCATCCAGGCAATTTTTTCTAGTAGCTTTATACTTAATGGGACGTAGATGCAATGATAAATTGAAATATACATCACAAAACCCGAGATGGCACTGTGAGGAGCTGTTGAATGAAGTCCTCACTTTTGTGAAAAACAGAGAAACACACAAGCTCCTGTTTCTTAACCCCATATACAACTGGGTTTTTCTGTGTGCACTACAGAGGAGGGGCGTGCTTTGCTCTTGAAAGAGATACAGTTAGATATGAGGCACATCACAACAGAGAACTGCTTGACCACAGTGAACAGAAGAAAACTTCATGATGAGGAAGGATGGATAGATTTTTCAGCCTGAGCTAAAAGGTCCTAAGGTTAAACCAAAATCTTTCCAAAGGGTGTTGTAAATTCAGTGGTTGCTTTTTGCTTGTTTTTTAGTTTTCTTTTCAGAAAAATGGGTGCAGAAAAGAAAAAAAGCCATTTGTGCCTCTAAATGCTATGCTTATTCAGACTTGAGTATGGTTGGTGTCTTCTATTTGTGACATGCTATAGGTCTTATCTCCTTTTACTTTATTTTTCTTTCTTTCTTTCTTGTTTTTTTTTTTTTTTTTTTTTTTTTTTAGTAGGGCTGCAATTATTATTTCTGTGGAGACAGTCTGCATACTTTTATGTAATATTTTCAGGGAAGATGATACTGAGAAGTGGGAAAGAATTATGTGACACTCCTTAGCAGGCAGATTTCCTTTAAAAACATTGGCCCTTCAAGAAAGAGCATAACACATATCCTATATAGTGATAGTGTCTACCAAAAATTATTGTGTGTACATAAATGTGTGGAATTCATTAATTGTGAACCCTGGGGTTCATTATTAAATGTACTAAACAGGAATATCTTTGGAGCCACCCACCTTTTCACTTGTAACTAATTCAAACCAAAATTAAGGAGCAGAGTTGCTTCTGGCAGTTCAGAGTGGTTTCTCAAGTGTCATGCAGCAGCAAGTCTTTCTCAAAGTAAACGTAAGAAATCAATTATAGAGTAAATTATTAGTGTAAAATACTTGGCTTTGCTAAGTTAAGCAAAGAGACTATTTGTCTGAGACTATTTGAGATAAGGCAAATACAACTCCCTAAACTGTATAAAGAAAAAAAATACAACAAACGCATTAGACCAGCATTTAATTTATGCCAGGGTTTAATACTGATGAAGTTGAATTCTATGTTCTCTACACTAAAATGAACTGGTGACATCATGACTACCTAAAATGTGCCTTTTGCCAAGGTCACGACAAAACATTCTGCGTTTATATGTATATAAATATATCGAGATATATATATATGTATTTATTTATATATTCTCTATTTATATGCTGTTTAACCACTGTGGTCCAAATGTTGCTCTACTGTTTCTCTGTGACAAGTTTAGGAGCTGTGAAGAGTGGAGCATGCAGCAGAGCAGTGGGAGTAGCCATCAGGGTTCCCAGTCCTCTTCTGGGACCAGCACTGATGCTGCAGTGGTTACAGAATTGTACCTGTGAAAGTACAGCACAAAAAAAAAAAAATTTCTGAGGCAGAGCACTGAGACACAGGACTTGGAGTCTGGAAATTATTGTACTTGAATAAAATCACTTCAGCCCAGCTGAGAACATTACAGTTTTAATGCTGATGTGGAATTGCTATTATAAGGACTTGGGCACTCTTTCTCTCAGGTAGAGACTGAAAAATTTACTTAAAAGTAATTAAAATTTTTATACCATGAAATATGGGTGGAAAAAAAATCCAAGTTACCCAAAGAAAATTAATAAAGAAGAGAATGTTTCTCTAATATATTTTTATGTGAATGTTTAAAATTAAATGCATTTAGGCTGTTGTAATTTAAGTGGATCTTCTCTGTTCAGATTTTTAGGTTCTCTGATTTAGATAATTTGTGGATACTTTACAACAATCTGTAGAAACGCAGGTATCAAAATCTTGATCTCAGCGTGGAACATAAACTGTTCTTTTTGTCAAGAGTAAATGGACATTATTCCTGATTTATTATGAAGATCTGATTTTCTTGTGTTCTTACCATCCATGTTTGTTTTCATATACTTTTAAATGTTGTCATAATGAGTGTCCCAAAGGAAATTTGGTTTCCTGTGGTAAACAAACATCTATTGTGTAGTTCCTCACAGCAACTGCTTTGCATCAGTTGCATTAACTTACGGTGCTATCTACTTAAAAAGAAGCAATCTATATGGTTAGGTTCCAGCAGAGTTGGGATGAACTTATTTAGGCTTATTTAAAATTAATTTTCAGTTCAAGATGGTTAATTTAATATAATTAAATAAAATACACTTGGTGTGGAAATTGTCATGCTATAACCCTGGCTCAAGACCAGGGCTGTCTAGAGTTGGGTTCTGAGAGGCTGGGGTTCATCAGCTGAGCTTAATTGTTCAACCTGGTTGAACAATTAAGAAAAGAAACAACATACATATCACTTCTTTTCATTTTAGTCATAGAAACTTGGTTTCATCCAAGTCTCTACAAGACAAATTTAAAATTGCTTTCTTTTTCAGTGCTTAAAATGAACAGACACAGATCAGTATAATTGTACCTCCTTTTGAATATTACTTCTAAACATTTATACTCTGTGCAACGCTCATATGGGAGAAGCTGCAACAAGAGTATCACAGACTTGAAGGAATGGATTGGAATAAGAGGACAGGAGGAATTTGTGTTCCAATGTTCTCCCTTTTCTCAGGACTACAAAAAAACTCTCCCTTTGAGTGAGACAGAAGTATTTGGTTCATGCAGATGCAACACACAGGTGTCCCCCAGTCACAGAAACTCCTTTTGTTACACAAGGGAAGTGCCCAGGTTGAAGAGCACAGACCAGTTATTGAATAGCCCCTCACACCTTGTGGTTACACCCATGCTCCTGTACCTGGGCCTGTTGGAGGCTGGGAGAGATTATTGCTATTCAGTGGGGCTAACTCTTCTTCAGATTCAAGTCTGGATAAAGACAAGACTTAAATATTGATCAGGGAGCAGGGAGGAGGCAGTACAAAAGGTTGATGATTTCTCTAATCATTTTCTGGACTATGATGACATTCTCTGTTCAAAATATTTGTCTTAGATTTATTGTAGCCAATGACTGGATTGTAATTGCCATGAGCCATCTGACAAGGGAGCACTTGGAGGGAATTCTGATGATTGATGCTGGAGTGAATTTTGCTCCTAGGTTTATTCCTGGCAAATTAATATATCTTGATTGTTTGAAGCCTGTTACATGCTCCATGGTTTCAGAAGTTTGGCTGTGCCTATAAAGAATATAAAGAAAGGCTTAGAGCATCCAGCACCCTCTGGCATTGTTTAAAAAGCTTTCTTTTTTTGTTCTCATGTGTAGTTCAATCCTTCACTCTTGAAGGGTTAGATAGATACATTATTTATCTGTCATTGGTTTTCTAAATTATATATAAATAGAAGATATATCATGGCAGAGAATGCAATTACATTGGTGGCAAGCAGTAATAGCATAGTTACCATACGAGTTATCACAGCCAATTTCACAATAACTCCTGATAACACCATTTTCACTGTTCCATAAAAAGGAGTTAAAAGTAGAATATTTGTGCTGGGGAGAGAAAAAGAAGACTGCTGCTGATGTTCCTTCCATACTTCATTTCCACTGCATCCTACTTATCTGTGAATAAAACCAATTACATTAGTATTAAAAAAAAAAAAAAAAAAAAAAAAAAAAAAGACTGGCAGGAAAAATTATGAAACCTTTATGTACATACTTATATTATGGTAATTTATATAAGATCAATAAAATTGTACCCTTGTACAATATCTTTTATCATTAGTTTGATTAGGTTAAAAAGGTTGCATTCACCATATTTTTCATGAAGCCTGAAGGGGGGAAGAGACACTGGCACACAAAAGACAAGCAAGTCCTATTGTCAGAAACCCAGTAAGAGGCTTGCATTTAAGTTCATTAGATAATGCTAGTTGAATGCTCTAAAGCTGAAAACAAAGAGTTTAGCCATGTTTCTTCAAATACTTTGATACAGAAAAGGTCATGGCAAGTTACTCTCATATATTCTCTTTTTCCCCCTCTCTCTGCATGTCTTTTGATTTTATTCGTACACAGAGCAGATAGAAAAGTCTTTCCCATCAGGATGATAAACAGTGTGGCAAAATGGGCTTCCTAATGAGGTTTGTACAGGAGAAATCAGGAGCTTATCTTCACTCCATGTGGAGACCTCTGAGGCATTGCTGCTCTCCCACAGTCTGGAGGGAGAATATCGGAAAGATCAGTAATAATCTTGGTTGTATACTCTGCTAGCAACTGGGAAACACCCACTGTCCATCCACTCTCCTCTCCTGCCTGACCAGGCACCTGGCTTTAGTGCAGAATTTTATCTCCAGTGCAAGCCAAACCTATCTTACAGCAGCAAACAAAGCTTAAATATTTGACACTGAATCTAGTGAAATGCTGTCTGGAGTTTGGGTGCCAGACATAATCTTTCTGAGGCCTTATGAGCTACAGCAGAGAGCTCTTCAGAGATGGTGCTGCTTCAGCTGACTCTGGTACAGCCTCCTTAGCCTACACCAGCCTCCAAAACACCTACCAGCAGTTCAGTTCACAATGGTGCAGCTGAAGTGGTGATAAGACCAGTGGGAATTTCTAAATGTCTAACCTAGAAAGTTTAGGCTGTCTCAGAGATGTAAATGAGTGCAGTGTCATCATCACTGACATGGGAGTCAGGGACTTTTTTTTTTTTTTGCCCCAAAGCAATAGAACTATATTAAGAATGATGGGATTAGTGTTTTCCTTGGGGAAACTTCATGCCCCAGTAAAAAGAGGCTCAAAGATAAGCTGAAATTGTGTCTGACTGGGAGAGAAAAGCCACAGAGGCCACCTGTGGAATTAAGAATGATGTTACAATGAATCCCCAAGTGAGTAAAAAAATAGGCTTAAAGTGATTGTTAATTTGCTATTTACTATTGATCTGTGTCCAGAAAAAGCATGCAGAAAGTCAAACCAAAATTGATATTAGGGGATTTTTTAATACTTAGTTTTAATTATACCTAGAAGTGGGCTGTAATCAGAAAATATTTTAATGAGTTATTTAAGCCCCATGTGTTTCACTTTGTTAACATCTCTTCTTTTTCTGCCATGCTTATTAGAGAAGGATTATGAAGCTCAGATACAGCATGCTGTTATAGGCACAGCAGGTATACACAGCTGGTATAGAATTGGCTTTTTTAAATTCAATAAGTATAGTGGCCAGTAGGATAAAAGAGCCATCTTAGGCTGACACTGTTATCCACGCTAGAGTTATATGCAGAACAGAAAAAAGAGAACCAGAATTGCCTCAGGTGCAAGAAATGGGTATTTCACAACTCAAAATATTTTAGTAGACAGTAGTAAGTAATAATAACAGTGATGGTGAAAGCCTGGAGAGAAATTTGGAAATATACACAAGAAAATAGATTTTAAAAGGAAAAATATCTTTCATTTTAAAAGAAAAGCAAAAATTTTACTGTTTGTACCTCAAAGGAGCTGATTTTTTATTTTTTTTTTCCCAAAATAGGGGCTGAAGAGGGTGTTAGGTTTAGCTCTATCCATATTCTGCATTCACAGCCCAGTAGATCTGGGATAACATATGTTACATGCTTTCCCTTGGTAGTATAGTAACTAAACTGATTTGCTCTCCTTGAAGCATAGAACTGATTTGATTCAGAATATAACCTGAAGCAATTCCTGGGAACAGAACAATTTCACGTTGCCCCGTACTATGGGTTTGCAGCTTCATTGAATATAATTTTTCACTTTTGCACATTGCATTTACCAGGAAATAGAAGTACAGAAAATTATTAGTGACGACCTTTTTTTTGGTCTGTGTGTGTGTTGTTCTATCTCCTGTGCTGTCTTCAACCACTAATGCAAACAATTCATACAAAAGCTGCATTTATTTTTACAAAGTTGTATGCACTTCCGAGCATGCTAATCTTTTCTTTACAGCCACCAGAGCAAGCCAGCAACAGATAAATTAAAACTAGCAGGACAAAATTGTGAATGTAACCTGCAATTTAACCTCAGAATGCTCCTTCAGGAGAGGGTTTACTGTTAATCTCTGCAGGTAAAACTGTGGGGTTCTTTTAACAAATGAAATTTTAGAGGGTTTACATAGCCCTTGCATCCCTGACAATTAGTGCACAGCCCAAATCCTGGAACAGATAATCCTAGCAGTTTGCCTTCTTAGGAAGAAAAAAAGTTGATGATAATGAACTAATTTTTATCATTATTCATTTTACTTTTTATTACTTTATCTTGGCAAGAAAATTCTTGCCAAGTGACGGAGTTTAAAAAGACACAGAGAGGAGAAGCAGCTTTTAGCGTGCAGTTCAATAATGTAGTTGGGGCAGCATTGTTTCAGTCTGGAGAGATGGTACAGAATAAATCAATATTTTTGACACAAAGATGAAAGATGCAAGTACAATGACAGTAAATTCTGGATTCCGCATCAGTAGTTTAGGAAGAATGTCAAAGTAACTCTAGAAAACTAATTGCTGTAACCATTGGGGCAGGTTTCCCCGTACTGCTTTCAGTGTTTTGAGTTGAAATGTCAGCTGGTTGGTTAGGTAGGTTGAAGTTTTTTAGAAGAGAAGAAAAACTTGTATCTATCAAATGGAGTGAATCAAATTCAATCTTTGTTCTGCCTTTTTTTTTTTTTTTTTTTTTTTTTTTTTTTTTTTTTTTCATTTCCAGCCGGGGTACATTTTCCTCAGCAGTTGAAGTTTTGCAAGTGAATATGCAACATTTGATATGTTGTGAATCTATGTCATATTTGTGGGTATTCATGCAGGTATATGTCAGAGGTCATTACTAACAGTTGTCCTAAGAAGACTGAAATATTTATCCACTCTGAGACTTTAAAGCAAAGCTTTCTTCAGTTAATGGTCTATAAGACTAACTTCATGCTAATGGTTAATTCCTACCCCAGCTCTCACTGTACAAACAAAACCATTACTCCTTAATAGTTATGACCTAAATTAGTGAGTGTACACCACCACAAAAGACACTTACAAAAGACTAGAGATGTATTCAGTCACATGGATTGTGATCCAGGGTTCTGCTCCAGCCCATCAACCTTCTGGACCCTCAGGTTTGCATCCCTGTCAGCTGCAAAGCCCCTCTTGGCAGTTCCTTGGTAGCCCATCAGTGGGTGTGACTGACCAGGTTTGCTTCTTGCCCTTGTCTTCATTGTGCTTGCCTGTCACTGCTGTGTCTCTGTGTATTTTGTTCATGGCTTCTCCCTTTTCCTTGCCATCCCCTTGGACAACGTCCTCAGCCAGGCAATCATCCCGAAATGAACATTCCCGTGCTCCAGTGCCCTTACCAGGGAGTAAGAGCAAAGAGATTTGGTTCTCATTAATGTCTCCCTCATCATTTGCTGGTCCCATTTGTGTCTCTCATCTGTATCACAGAGTCACAGAACATTCTGAGTTGGATGGGACCCATAAGGATCTTCAAGTCCAACCCTTCAGTGAAAGGCCCATCCAGGGACTGAAACTACAACACTGGTTAGTAGCACGAGCCCCTAACCAAGGGAGCTAATCTCAGTGTTATGTTCCTGTTTACATCTTCCTCCTTGACCTATTTTCCCTTTTGCACTGGAAAAGTTCTTGGCTTGATACCTTTAAGGAAGCAGGAACCTTTGTTTCCAAGTACACTGAAAGCATTTAAAAGCCAGCTAACTCAATACACACACATCCCATAGATCAGCAGACAATGAAACGGAAGTTGTCTTTATGGTACAGTGTTTTCAGGAGATGAAAAGACCTCTTTCTATTCCATTGGTAATGATTTTACTTAGAACCATTCTGAAAGCAAAAGGGACTTTAAGAATAGGTGAGGTCTAATGTTTGGGATAGCTTTTGCAGATCAGAAAGCAAGGTTTACAATAATAGTATGGTTTGGGGATAATTTTAATTGCAAATATTCTAAACCAGTGCAGTGGTGGTTGGTTATCATTTATTTTCCATTTTTGTGTAGTTTTCTCTTTGTTTATAAAATCAGAAACTTTGAGTTAAATATTTGCTTTCTCCTAGTAAAGAACAGAACAGTTTCTTAGTTCTCTAGAGTTTTAACAGGAAGGGAATGCTATTTTCTGATCATTTCTAATCATCTCTACTCAAATGCATGTTGCTGCAACAGCTGGTCCCCAGAACTGTTTGTACCACATGGGTCTGGGGATTTAAACACAAATGAAAAAATCATTAGAAACCTGGCAATAGGAACTGAATATTTAAAGTCTGGAATACAAAGTTCACCCAGGCAGCCATTTTAATATGCAGTTTGTGGGGGTTTTTTGGCTGCATGCTTCAAAGGTATTTTCCTTCCAATGGAGTGGTTGTTGCATTCTGATCATTTTACAGGGGGAGGATAAGTAGAAACAGGGAGGAAGTGTTTTATCTGGAGAAGTTTTAATAAGGAGGAGGGTCAGTGGTATTAACACATATAAGCAAGTCTTTTAATGTTAACAAGAAATGCCAGACTGCATCATGGAAGATTGAGGAAGTGACCAGCTGGTAACCTTCCAGAGGTCTTTGAGTGAAAAGATGTCCTTTTAGTAAAGTTTCCTGGCTGTCATCTTCTGTCAGACTAATTGACTGACCCTTTCTTTCCAGAAGGTGGTTTAGAGCCCGGGGTGTAAAGGTGATAATTATTCTATAAACCTTTCAGCTTTCTCTGATTTTCTGAACAATCACAGAATGATTTGGTCACCACTGATGAGTTGAAAAATATACTCTTTCAAGAGAGATACCCACAAAAGCTTATGACTGTTAATCTGACACCTTGAGCTTGAGACAAAATGTCAGCTATAATGACAATATTTTAAGCACATAATCTCTCTTTCTGAAAAAATGTGACTTCTTTTTATCAGTAACATTTAATAAGCAGTGAACGTCCCTGGGCCTGAAAACTCTGCTTATCAATTTAGTGTGTAAAATTTGCACAGCATATGGAATCAGAGAATAGTTTTGTTAGGAAGGAACCTGGAGAGGTCACAAAGTCCATCCTCCTGTGCAGAGTAAATCTGAGATGCACACAGCCCTAACCAGTCCAGTTCTGACCATTTTTCAGGGAAGGAGATTCCATAGCCTCTAAGCAACCATATCCTGTATTTGAATACCTTGGAATGTCAGATGTGGCACCTTTACATTTCATATAAAATGTAGGGTATTTGTCCTTCATTTGCCTTATAATGTGTATTTTGAAACACAGAAGAATAAAATTACATAAGAAATATCTTGAAATTTAATCTAGATATTAAGAACACAATTTATTTAAGTTTTTTTCTGCTGAAAATAAGAAAAGTGTATTTCCTTTAATTTACTTAAATCAATTATTTAGGGGATGGGAATGGGTCAATAAACTAGGAAAAGTAGAATTGTCTGTATTTTTTTTTAAACAAAATATGTATTAAAAGGAAAATAATCATTGTTTTAAAGAATATAGGTTGTTCACCATCCTTCTCCCCTATTTCTTTTCTTCTTTTCCAATTATAATCACTGTAAGAACTTGAAATAAAACATAAGAAATTCAAAATTGTTATATTTGCCATAAGGTGGCACCATGCTTTAGGTCAGTGACATGGCTTAGAAAATTCAATTTAATTGTCTCTTCTAGTCTTTTGTTGTATTTTAAGTCATAAAAGTTCCGTGAAGGACAGGTCTCAGGTATGCAAAGTATATTATCTACATGGACTTAAGAAGTGTAAAGATTCATACATTAAAATAAAGATTCAGAAAAGACAAATTGCAATTTATGCTAACAGGTTAAAGATAATTAGCATTTTATTAATATTGCCACCTAGAAAAGTTTTTCCCTCTCTGAAGATACAAGAGAATATACTTTAAAAGTGGGTGTACAGTGCTGAGGACAGTGTATAGCATCGTCGTCCAACAGCTTTAAGACAGTTCTAAACTTCCACTCATACTGGAGGAAAGAATTCACAGTACTTACAGTTTAACAAAAAAATCCACTTCATTCAGCAAAACTCGTCTGCTGAGGAATAATTCCTACAAAGAATCACTTAGTGTTAACCAGTTCCTGACACAGAACAGCTGAGCTTGTAAGGCACCTCCAAATTGTCTCCAGCACTCTTGCCTAAAGCTAGAGCTTTAAGTTGGCTGTGCTTGGCTGGACTCTGCGTGTCTCCAAGGATGGAGACTCCACAGCCTGCCTTGGCAGCCTGTCCCAGTGTTTGAACACACACACCATAAAGGATATATGCTTAAGTGGAAACCCCTGTATTTCAGTTTGTGTCCCCTGCGTCTTGTCCTGGCACCAGGCAACACTGAGGAGACCTGCCCCTGCCTTCTCAACCCAACATATTTCCTAATATAATCCATGAAGCTGATATCCTTTTATGACCCAAGGGTATATTCCTAGCTCATGGCCAGCTAGGTGTCCATGAAGATCTCCATTTCCTTCTCTGACAAGCTCCTTGTTTTCTGCCAAGCCCCCAGCCTGTATTTGTGCCTGAAGTTATTTTTTTCCCATGAGCAAGACATGGTCTTTCCCTTTGTTGAACTCACTGAGTTATCTCTGTCTTTATATATGGTGTATCAAGCACTCCTTCCTTTTCATACCATCCGGAAATTTTCTGAGCATGTGCTTTCTCCTACTATGCAAGTCATTAATGAAATTGTTAAACAGTTGCTGTCCACAGGATTAACTCTGAGTACACTGTGGTTACTGTCTTTCTGCTGGTCTCTATGCTGCTGATCCACAACCCTTTGAATTGGCAGTCAGCTAATTTTGGATTCACCTCACTGTCCATTTATCCAGTCTATTCTTCATCAGTTTGTCAATAATGATGTTGTGGGAAATACTGTAAAAAGCCATATTAGTCAAGATAAAACACATCCAGACTCATCCCTTGTCCACTAAGTCCACATTCTCACTGCTAAATGTTATCAGGTTTGCCAGGAATGATTATTCCTTCAGTGTTCATGCTGACTACTCATCATTACCTTGGTCTTCATACATTTGTAAATTATTTCAGGGATTATTTTCTCCACGACATTCCAGTAATCCTGGTGGGCATCATGGGCTGTAGCTCCCTGGATCTTCCTTCTGGTCCTTTGTAAATGTAGTAATGACATTTCCTATCTTCAAGTTCTTAGAAACCTCCCCTAATCACCACAATGTTTCAAAGATAATTCTCAGTAGACTCCAATGACCTTGCACAGTTCCTTGGCACTTGCAGGTATTTCTCATTGGGTCCAAGGGACTTACATAAATCACAGTTTGTTCAAATGTTCTTTGATTCAATCCTTCTCCACTGAGGGCCTTCTCTCCAGGACTTTATAGCATGGGACTCTTACAAGCAGGTCCCTAAAGGAAGCCAAAGTCCTCTCACCTGAAATCCGTGGCTGAGATCCCACTGTTGATCTTTTTACCCTTCCTCAGTATCAAACTCCAACATCCTGTGGTTGCTGCAGCCAAAACTGACCTGACTGTCAAATCCCTGACAGATTATTTCTCATTTTTAAGTAAGAGACATAGCAGAGCAACTCTCATTATCTCCCTGACCACCTCTGTCCAGTGTTCCTAATGCTAAATTTACTGTTGCCATTAATGGATAATTTATTATTTGATCTAAATTTAAAACAATTTTTTTCTTAATTTTCTTTATACTTTCTGAAAATTTGTGAGCATACTCTGAGTTGTTTGGTCCAACACACCATAGAAATTGCTATAAGTGTCCTGAACTTACAGTTTTTCCATATGCATATTGGATAAGCTGCGCTGATGCTTGTTTAGTCTAGACTTGCCTTTGCTTCTTTGGTCCTCTCAGGACTGGAGTACTGGAGCAAGTACCACAAGTGATCTGTCTGAACCTGCTTGTGACCACAAATTTACTTTGTCACTCTTAATGCTGAGTTTGACACAATATAATCCCATCTTCCCTAAAAATCTGTAAATAGTTCTTTGCTTCCCTTCAAAATTTCTCAAAATTGCTAGCTTAATATGTCAGTTTTTTTTAGCAGAGGAGTCAATTTGACGTGGTCTGTTGACAAAAATCATAGGATGCTATTTTTTGATGCTTTCACTTATGGTGACACAAGATAGATATTTTTAGGATTGCTGCAGTTAGTCTTGAAACCAGTAGTAGGAGAAAATAACTACAAGAGTATAAAGAAATGGTTCTCATAAATGAAAACATTGTTTACTCCATCTATAGTATATGATAGACTATAACAGAATAGATGTTTTCCATAAAGATAAGTTAAGCTTCACTGGTTATAATAAACCCTACTAGAAGATGACTCTAATATTTCTATTTGTGATTGATATATCACAGATTCCTCAAATTTTCAAAATCAGGGCACAAATAATCTAACTTCTTGTTTCCCATTTATATGCAGCTGGCATTTTAAGTGTTTCTCAACAAAGCAGCCTGGAATTTGCTTTAGTAAAGAAATTTAAAAGAAAAATTATTCTACTTTTTTTTTTTTCCAGAAGCTTTTTAAACTTTTTATTTAATCCTCTCCTCTGCCTGGTCTCTTTTGTGTCTTTGCATTTTGACACTCAGAATGATTTTTGAAAACATATTTGATATACTCTGAGACAGAAATCTAGTTCAGCAACACTGATGTTACAAGGATCAAATAGTTTCAAATGGTCATTATTATTCTGCTAGAACAATTAATGTACTGATTACATTACATTTTTAAAGTTTACTTCCCTCGATAAAACATACTAGCTCAATTTATTTAATTGCAGTTTTAATTAAGAGTTTGCCAGAACTTGGCCTGGGGAAAAAATCAAAAGTTTGACCTACAAAGTTTTTAATGACTGAAATGTAGAGGCTTTACAAAAATCCCTTGGCAGCAAACAAGCAGAAATGATTCAGACTCCTTACCTTAGATAAAGCTAAAATTGGTGAATAGGGAAGAAAATCAGGACATGAAACCACGTGAATTATAGGCTGGGGGATCAAAAGATCAAGAGCAGCCCTGCCAAGAAGGACTTGGGGGTGGGGGAGAGGTTGGACATGAGCTGGCAATGTGCACTTGCAGCCCGAGAGAACTGGGATTGTTCAGCCTGCAGAAGGGAAGGCTTTGGGGTGACCCAGTCACAGCCTTTCAGTACCTGAAGGGAGTACAAGAGGGATGGAGAGAGACTTTTCACAAGAGCAGATAGCAAGAGGACAGCGGGGAATGGCTTAAAACTGGGAGTAGGTTTAGGTTAGATATTAAGAAGAAATTCTTTACTGTGAGGATGGTGAGGCACTGGAACAGGTTGCCCAGGGAAGCTGTGGATGCCCCATCCCTGGAAATGTCCAAGGCCAGAAATTCATGGGGCTCTGAGCAACCTGATCTTGTTAAAGGTGTCCCTATCCATGGCAGGGGGCTTGGAAATGGATGATCTTTAAGGTTCCTTCCAACTCAAAGCATTTTATGATTTTTATGGTTTAATATATCTGTGTAAAATAATCCTCCCTCAAAAATGTCACAACATTATTCTGTCCTTTTCCTCCTTTGGAAATGGATAAGGAGGTATGGACGGGGGTGTGAGTGTCAGGTGTAGAGTAGGGCATCTTCTTCTCATCCACTTTATATACATGTTTTATATACATGTTTCATATACATGTTTCATTGAATAAAGGATCAAGTTCATGTTAAACAGTGTCATGTTCACAGACAGCAAAGAGGGGCCTTTCATGCCCTTTGCCTGCAATTTGCCTCTACTTTTCTGCCTAAATGCAAAGTCTTAGTCACTCAGCTAGTGCAGCCACGGAATAAAAGGTTTTTAGGAAAAACTTCTTGTGAGGAATTCATCATTAGTTGACATAATTCCTGTAGTAGACTCTACTAGAGAAGTAATTTTTGACCTTTTGAAGGCCAGAGTCAGAACTAAAATCTGATTTGAATTGATGCTTATTTCAGCAGGTTTTGGATAGCATTTTGTCTGACACACTGTGTGTGGAACAACTCTTTCCCTTTCTGGTACAGCTGTTATGAAAGCATAGCTAGCTTTAGGGCACAAAGGTAACTAAAAGAGAAGGCACATTTTTCCTTATACAGTGGAATTTCATGAAGAAAGGTAAGAAAATAATTGGAAGTGCTAACCAAAACATTAATATAATTGGGTTTTGTTGATCTTAGTTGATCCAGGCTAACATCTACTGTTAGTCAAAGTACATTTGCTATGTCTTTTTACTTAAAGGAACATTAATTGGAGAGTGGATACTTGCAGAAAATAAATGTATACATACACATACATATCAACCACCTGTGCAGTTCAATGCATGACCTCATTTTGCATTAGTATTTGAATGTCTGGTATTGACAAGTTACAGGAATAGTGAAGAATACAATATATTCTTGAATGCATATTAAGGTACTTGCACAGACTTTCCTGCAAGAAAGAATTTCACCCTATGTGAAAATAAAATTTAAAATAAATTTGTTCCGAATACATAAGTACAGAGGACAGAGGGGAACCAGGACAATAATTTGTATTGTCTCCTTTCATAACACAGAATTGTACTGAGTAATCCAAAATGGAAGTATGTTTGCAGCTGAATACTCAGAAGATTAAGACCATCATTCTTCATGAAGAAAGTCGATTTATGTTCCCTATGTTGAACAAAATAGCATCTGAAAAGATGAAGGAACTGCATTTTTAACTGAAGCAGTACCTGGGTTCTAACTAGATTAATCACCCTGAAGGATGTCAGTTTTATTTCCTACAGATCAAAGTTTTGCAGTTGCCATAGAGAAAGCAATGAAGAAATGGGACCTTTGGGTCACTGCCACAGACAGCAGATTGTGAGGCACCCTGAAGTATGAGATAACACAGCTGATTCTAAAACCGCTGTGTATATTTAGCTTTTGTGACCTTGATAAATTATCTCATCATTTCCACCTTCCTTACATGCAAAGGCTCCGTGAGAATGCCGGTTTGTGTCGCTGCTGTGTGTCACCTGATGGAACCATTCCAGACTATACTTGTGTTGCAAGAGGCGACTATCTGCAAAGAGGAAAGGATTCTTGCACATTAGACGAAATATGTTAAGCTTGGGGCAGGATTCTCATAAGGAAACTTCCCTGTCTGACCACCCAGCAGCCACTCTGGCAGTCACACTCCCACCACATTTTACACGTGTAGCCAGACTTGTTTCACATTTAGCTCAAGGGGCTGCTCGATCTTTGAAGGTTAATTTTCACGTTTCTACAAGAGTTATGAAATTTATTTATGTTATCATAAAAAGATTTAAATTTTCTGCATATAAATGTGACTGTCAGCACATAAATGTTTTTTAAAAATTGTATGAAATGAATACAAGGGCACAAATCTGACTAAAATTTATATACTTAACATTGCATGATGACATAGGAATTACTGAAATAGCGGCACTTGTTCTCATATTTATGGTTATCTTACTCTACAAGCTTATTCCACCTTCCAAGGCCTGGAAGCTTTTGGACTCGCATGAAAAACCTCTGTTGCTACTGCATTCTTCATGGCCAGAAGGAATACAACCAAAATAGTATTGGTACCTTGGAGTGAGGTAAGAGTCCTACTGATAACACTTTTCCTGACACAAACTATTTCCCCCTCTTCACTGCAGTGGCAGCCTGATACATTAGGATCAAGTTCCCACAGAGTGTATTGACCTGGTCAAGAGGGGAGATTTAGCAGTTGTTTCCATTGTTAACCAGCAACACAAGCCTGATAAAAACACACAAACTAGTTTGAAGAAAAGCAAAATCTGAAGTAAAACCTAATTAATGCAATTAGACTGGACTTATACCCTCAAGTTTACTATTTCTTCCAGCAATGTCTATTCTTTAATAATGCTTTATGATTAATGAACTTCAGTGTTTTGATTGGTTTTAATCATCTCTCCTTATTTTTCCTCAGTGATCTAAGGATTGATTTGGCAAAATCAATCAAGAGTTTCCCTACTCCAATTACTCTCTTTGTGCCTGTTACACTCCTGTATTGGATTTCTCTGCTGTCAACTGCAGTTCCTCAAGCCACGAAACCCAGAGTTGTGACTGCAAGACATGTATTGATACCTGATCCAGCTTTAACCTCATTAGTTTGTTTAATTACAGGATGAAATCACAGGCTGTGCATTCAATAGGGGATGTCCTTGCAACAGCAGCTCCTCTTCTGTGAGTAATTAGATAGATTACAGCTGTTCTGAATGTAATCTACCTGTGCTGCAATCACAATAGCAGAGGTTTATCAATAGTTTATAAAGACATAACTTGGCAAATAGACAATTCATGAGGTATAAAAAAACTTCAGAACTAATTTCTGAAATATTTTTTAATTTGCATTGGCGTGTAAGAGGTAGGACTTTATACATGGAGAGAAACTCAGGTCAGTAATGCTATTCATTACTTTTATTGCAAAATAAAGGTCATATAAAATAATATATATATTAAAAATATATAAAATCTATATAAAAATAACAAACAATGCATGCAAACATTGTTTAAGGTACTCTAATCAGCATGTGTGTGTATGTATTTACATATTACAGGAAAAGCTACCGTCCCAGGAAGATTTTGGTAGACTTCCAAACAGACTGAACCCACACAAATTGGGGAAAACATCTGCACCTATGAGAAATTAAAGTGCAGTGACTCTTTTAAGCAATCTACTAAACTTATTGTCCCTTTTCCACTCTGAAATTTGTATTACAGTTTAATTTTTTCCTCACTGTATCACTGATTGTGCATTGCCTAATTTTTCTGCAAAGAGTAATTCACTAAAATACATAAAATGTGCTAGGAATTCCTCTGTGCTCTGGAACTGGAATGCATAGTATCTATATTCCTTTAATTTAGAATCAAGAAAATTCTAGAAAAAAAAAAATCCATCAACTTCATAGACAAAATTTAAAAATTAGCTTGATTATATCTACATATACAAATTGCTGTTGTTTTGATAGAAGGAAGATAAATATATAACTGTCCAATGTTTCTTGGACTCTTCTTTGAGAGGTTCCTGAAGCTTCCTTCTGAAGTGGTACGACAATTCCCAGCACTTATAGCCCAGAAATTGTTTCTACAGCAACTTTAACACTTATTTTTATGACTATGTCTACTGAGTAATAAAATATGCCTCATGAAACTGCTTCTGCACATCTGCTGAAATATATACATCCTGGAAAAGTTCCCTATATAATTACCAGAGAGAATCCTTTTAAAATTCTCTTTATCTGCAGAAAACACAGACTTTCAAAGCCTGTTCCTTTGTTACATATACTAAAGATCTTTAGATAGCTACAAGGTCATTTGTTTACTACACATGGAAAGTAGATTTAAGTTTTTAAGCTAAAAGTTACAAGTTGAATTTGCAACTTAAAGTGCTATAAATTAAGAAGGCACTTTTCACTTTATCCCAAATCTTGAGGAATTCCACTGTATATGAAAGCATTCTATAATCTTTTTATATTTTTAGTCATGCATATGTACTGATTCAAAGAGATCCCACCAATATCTTTCCATTGATTTTTGTGGTGTTCACAATTATTTGTGTGGCTGGTTCTCCAAATGTTTAACAAGTGTAGGTTTCAGAGATTTCATGGTTAGTAAAAACCTCAAAAAAGCACAAAGAAATGAAACAGCTTTTCATAGATGCCACTGATATGTATTTTTTAAATTGCTTGTAATTCAAAATTTACAGTGCGAATAGTTTTTTAGAGTTTCTAGGAGTTTCTTTGCTGCTTTACTGAAAAGGAGTGATATTTAAATATCTCTGTTTATAGCTGTTTTCTGTTTTCCAAATGCAACATTAATTGAGGTGCCATAACAATGGTCTGACAAAATGGCGAGAAGTACTTTTGAGTTCTTTTTAAAAAAGCGTTTAATACCAGGCAATATACAAATGAAATGAGAGAACATGCAACGTATCGAATACAATGCATGAGATTTAAAACCATCTTTATATAAAAAGTGGAAGCAATATTATAATGATACAGATGCAGATGAAAAAAATCTGTAAAGTTTTGTACTCAGAACTCGGTTGTGTCACGTGCAGAGCTGGAAATTTAGTCAGAAACTGTAGAGGAGCTCCTTTAGGTCTTCATTCTGCGTAGCTGATCTATTTTATATTTTCAAGTTATGCCCATCAGGATTTCGGCATCTAAAGCATGATTTCAAGAAGTTGAGAAGTATTAAAAATTTTCAGTATATAAAAACCAGTGCAGGCAACGGAGTATTAAAGATTCAGCGGAAATTATGTTGAGATCAGCACCGAGGAACATACTACTGTTTAGTGGATACAATACTCATCTGAAATAAGATTAGCAAAATCAAGGAACCCTCTGATTGCTGTCAACAAAATTTAAGTAGTACTTCCTGTAACATTCAGTCATATCTTTGTAAAACTACTAATTATTCATAATTAATTTCCAGTGGTCATTATTTCCATTTTTTTTTTTTTTTTTAATATTCTAGGGGTAAATAAAGTCTTTGTGCCTCTGGTTCCTGCATTTTCTGCTACAGAAGATAGCCTCTACTAAAGAAGAGTTTTATGAGGAGTAATGTTAAGGGTTGAACTTAAAAGAGTAACAGTTTTAGGTTTTAAGTAGAGGGAGAAAAATTCTGGTTTTGTTCCCAGATCTGAAGACTTGCCTGGCTCAGTTCCTCAGTCTTCAATAATTCAAAGAGCCAGTGGTAGTTACATCAGTGCTTAAAGAGGGAGACAACAATTCAGAGAAACCAAGACTGAGAAACTCAGAAGTATGTTTAATCAAGAGTTCTATTTCCTGCTAATATAGTTCCTTAGGCACAAAACAAAACATCCCACTGATAATGAGCTCAAATATTAGGCCACACACACTAGCCATAAGCATTATCAGGATGACAACTCTTCTGAACAACTCCAAAAGAAGTGTTAAACATCGTCTTTTATTAACAATTAATCAAAACATGAAGCTGGTGAGTGGTGCTGGATTCAGAGACGCCTTTTTTAGGTGTTATATTATGATTTATTTTTTTTCCTTTCACAAATTGCTAATTATCTGCTTCAAGTAAACTAAAAAACACCGGTGACATTTTCTTTTCAATTTCTCTTAAATTAATCATTGTAATACAGTGAGTTTAGTGACACCGTATTTAAAAAGTGATAATTACTAATTTACAAGAGTTAACATGGACTATCTGATGATCTCAGTGTGATTCCTGTGTAGCTGCTGGAAGGCTTTAGAAAGATAGGGCTGTGTGACTTTAGGGTGAGGTAGCTGGATTCCCTTCGGGCAGTGCATGGAAGAAGCAACAGTTCTCAGGAGGCTCAATAACAACCAACTTTTACTTGCAAACTTTAGAGCACCCACAAAGAATAAGGCTCTTGGAAAAGTTTCACTTGGAAAACTTTTGAATATTCTGACAGAATAAGGCACTTAGCAAGTCACTGACTGGATTTTTTTGGTCTAGATACAATTTTGAAGGGGCAAGAACACAAGCAGTTTTGAAGTATTTTTATATAGGGGAAATCTAACTGTTTAGATGACCTCTGAACATAGCAGCACAGGGCTAAATTATTTGGTGACTCATCCATTTGCTGCTCTGGAGTATTTGCTTGGTGGGAATCGTTCAACTAACACTGTAACATGCAACAAAAGAAAGTCATGCCAAGGGGTGAAAGGCTGATGAAACTAGAAGTGAGGCAATAGTTTAAATTCAAAGAGAGCAATTAAATTCTCTCAGGCAGAGGGGAGCACCCGGTGTATCTGTATTACATCAGGGTCAACAGAAGTGGGCAAGAACAGGATATGTCCTGCCAAGGTCACATGTGAGACCCAAATATCTGATTTTTACCCCTGAATACAAACTTGCAATATTCTGATTTACGGTACCAACCAGCACTCTAGGTGTGTAAATTCAAACCTGTGGTCAGTGCAGAGCTGAGAAAGTGTTGGCCTAAACAAGTCCCAGGACATACAAGCCACCAACTGAACATCTCTAATAAAATCAATAGTAATAAATTAATTTAATCTGCTGAACCTAAGGCCTGCTGACAAAATTAAAAGACAGATATTTGGAATATTTTTGATTTCGTGCGTATGGTTGAAAAACACAGCAAGAGATTGTGTAATTAAGTTAGACCACAGATCTAACAAGTCTGAGCCACAAAAAAAAGGCTTTCTTTTATAAAATTAAATTTCCATTACAGAATCATAGATAAACTAGGTATCCCAGATACTTACCAAATTTGTTAATTACCCCTTTTAAGGTATTTTCTTTAGTGTTCTGATTTCCATACTCACAGAAATTAAACAACGAACACAGAAACAACATTTAGTGAATTACAAAAAAAAAAAAAAAAAACAAAACCCCACGATATTTTACTTCAAATTTTTTTGCTTTTGTTCTGGCCACATAGGTGAAAAATTCTTTATGAATGTAATTAGGAATAATGCATATAATTTCTTTATATAACCAAGCTCACAAACTAAAATAAATACACTCATTTAGCCAAATGAATGCAAGGTGTTTGCTGGGTCAGCATGTGTTGGTATTGCTACTGCTTCTCTGTAGGAAAAAAAATATGTTTGCTAAATATGTTGTTCTGCAAAAGCCTAACATCCAGCTATGGGTGCATCAAGGTGAATTTTGCCCAAATACACATTCCTTGGTGTCCTGTGTATGCACAAACAAGGATGAAGACTCTGAACATGTGAAGTGATATCTGCACACACCGCTAAGCTTTTTATTACCCTGAAAAAGTATAAATTTAAAATAGCAACTGTCTATAGTAGATTTAAAGATTTCCTTTTTTACCTCAAAGGTTTCCTAGGAATAATGCCTAATTCAGAGAACTTGAATTTTGGCATTTTTAGATGTATAGTCAACTGCTGGCAATGTAATTTGGCAAATAAATTTGGGTTAGATCCTGAGTTTAGTGATTCATAAGAATTTTGAAAATGGCCTTCGTGTCACCATGAAAACATGTTGACATCTACTCTTAGCTGTATGCATGAATATTGGAAAAAAAAAAAAAAGCTGTACTATAAATTTCTGTGGCTGAATATGTAATTCCAGGTAGCTCAATACTTGTTTATTGGAATTAGACATGCAGAGGAAAATACCAAAAAAGCAAATATGGCTGTAAAAGACACGTTGTTTTACAGTGGCACTACACACATGGGAGCATGGCAAAATGAAACAGAAGTTACCTGAGGATTTGTTGTTAAATTTTTATTTTAAAGTTTCTGAGGTAAAGCAAAAGGACAAAGTATGCCCTAGAAGCGTTAGTCAGCCTGGATTATTTTTGTAAAATACATGGCTTTGTAACAGAGGTGGTGCTGTCCCCTTAAGATAAGGAATAAAATTTGGCTTTGCTGTCATGAAGCATTTTCCAGTATTCTTTCTCATAGAACTTATTTAGGTGACTTTACAATGTACAACAGCAGAAAGACAGGAAACTTAATAAAAAAATTGAGAGCAAGAATTATAGCAGCTCATCTCTGCCTCAACTGTCTAGTTTATTTTCTCCTGTGCCTGTTACTGTAATTCTTAAAGCCAGTAAGGCCGCAGTGTTGTGCACTAGTTTACAGCTACATCCTGGAGAGATTGCAGAATCTGAAGAGAAAAGAAAGATAGAAGAGCTACAGTAAAAAATTTAACTTTTTTTTTCTGTGTCAGCCCCTGTATTACATTATTTTTTTATTATTCACGTCATATGTGGTAGCCCACGATTCTTTGCTTCCTTTAAAATATTGCTGCCACACTTGGGTTTTTTTAAACCTTTCCCCAAACATGTGCCACAACCAAAGTCTGGCTTTCTAAAGAAAACAGAAAGGATTCCTGGATAAACAGGACCAAAATTGAATGTCAGGGTTTAATTTTTTAAGAGATTTCTGGGTAGTTGAAATAGTAATGAAATTTAGAAGACAAACTCATATATGAAGTGGGTTTTATAGAGATATATAGTCTAGAATCTTTGAAAAAAATTTCTTACTGAAGCAGTGAAGGGTGCTTGAGTCCTGACAACTGAAGTTTTTGCCTTCTGTTTTTGCTTTCTATGGGACAGAAGAATGAAATTCACTTCACTAAGAAGTTTTAAATGAAGAAATATGATGTACCAATTCAAAACTCATTAATTATTTGCTTAATTACTTGACTGGATTCTACCCAATAATGTCAAATAATGCAGTAATTATCGAGAAGCAAAAAACCCATCCACTTAGCTGACTTATCTCTGGCACTTGATGATGGACCAGAGTTCAGTCCCAGCTCTAATTAGTGAAGTTTTTACTTCCAGTGCCCCACATTCATAAACTGTAGCAAGAGAAAGTCAGTATTCTGTTGTTTATAGAATGACTGTCACACATATGGATTTAAAATATATGTAGTCAGTCTTGAATTAAGTAGTTGTAGCTACAGGAGTCAAGTTCAAACCCATGTTTATTTTGAAGCAGTCTTTCTGGATAGCTTCACAAATTAGATGTGGGGGATTTTTGATTTTTTTTTTAATTCCATTATATAGGCACCTTGACAAATGGAATTCTGAATTTCACTTAACATCTAAGAGGATTTTATGAGGAATATTGCAAGATATAAAAGCCTCTGCATCACTTTGCAGAAAGGAACAAACATTCATCTGAAGCTCCATCAGAATGCAATTTAATTATTTCCTTTATTTATTTATTTGTAACCTCAAATAGAGTTCAAAAATTGCCGTGTGCTGAAGGTTTACTAAATGCATTTAAGGAGGAGAAAGTGGAATAGTTAACTACTTTGACTTTTGGAAAGGGAGGTCACCTAGCTTTGCATGTCCTGCTCATTTGATTCCTTAGATGAAAAAATGTCCTCAAGTTTGAAATACTGGCAGAAGCTGAAAGCTAACCAACTCATTTTCAGCTGTTTATGTGGCATATTCCTAAGGTGTCCAGTTTTATTGTGCCTAAAATTTATTCTACACTTTACGAAACACTAATAATATTTCAAGTAGATATAGAAATGACAGCCCTTGGTTTTTATAGACTTTTTGTTTTGCTTTGTTTGCTTTTCTATATATTGTGCAAGTTTGGCAGGCCACCTGAGGTACCTGAGGCGGAGAATGCTTTACTGTGAAATACAAAAAAGCTTACAAATTTGACAGAGTATGGCTGTGAGTAAATACACTGTGAAATAAAGAGGTTGGAGCCCATTAATAAAGATCTTGTTTTGTCATTGTGACACTGATGCTGAAGTAGTAGAGTTAACAGTTGACTTCTATTAATGCAACAGGATAATGAATCAAGACATTTTATGCTATACTGTACTCTACTAGTGGGTTTTAGCTTTTATACTCCATAGTAAATAATAGTGATTAAGATCTTTGTTCATTTGTCATAATGGATAATTTATTTTATGTAAAGATAAACCTGAGGTTCAATCACACCTCTGTAGTTCCTTAAATGTAAATTGTTGGCAAACTCTGAGGCTACCACTGGATCCAGCCGCACCAAGTCTCCTCTCTGAGAAGGAGTTCAGAAAGAAAGAGAGGTTCCTTTCTGTATCTCATAACTCAGTGACAGGGCTTCTTTAATAAACTTTAATAAATTCCCACTCATGACAGTTCAGGAGAAAAAAAAAATGTAGAGGAAGTGCTCTTACCTTAATCCCTGCAAAGTATTCAGTTAATCACTGTTCAAAGGTTTCTTGGAGGTGGTCTCCCAAACAGTATTATTTCTGCATTGCTTTGTGTAATTAATAATCCCAAAAGAAATAGTTACTTAAAAATAAAAAAATTCTTCATTAGAAACACCCAAAAAAAGTATTTATAAGCTACCTGGACAAATTAAACCAGCTTCATAAATACAAGCTTTTTAAAAATGGCAATACCGTACAACTGAATTCAGCTGAGGTTTTAAATAAAAGAGCAGGCAAGAAATAAAGAGATAAATGTGTTTAAAAAATATAAAAGGACTTGCACGATCATATGTTCTGCGATGTGAATGGTGGAAGCTCTAATAAGCCTGAGAAGAGTTGTGATTTTTGGTGCTCCATCAAACAAGGATTTCCAGCATGGACCTGTAAATGCTACAGGTACACTTCACAATAACACACACTTTTCAATAATTAATTGTCCTTTTTGTGTTTACATATTCATTTCTTCCTAGAAATTTCTTCCCAGACACACATAAGCCACAATTTAATCTGAAAGATCCGACTGGAAGTCACAAAGCACAGTTCATTTTGGTGGTTCAAGTAATACTTAAGGATATTTTCCTTCTGTTTATTTACTTAGTGTTAAAACTGTATGAAGACTTTTCTTCTCACTTTTTATAAAATTTTAAATATTTTTTAATATCTTTTTTAATTCAGTGTCCCAATATAACATATAAAGACTATATAACATATACAGACATATAAAGACTATATAGCATATGCAACATATATAACATGTAAAGACTAAATATTTGACTTAATATATGGTCACTATGTGTGAGATTAACATTAGAAATAACATCCATTGAATTTCATCTGAATTTTGAGGTGAAAGTTTAATACATATTACACATCTGTTCTCTCTATTATCCTCTCAGTTGTAGTTTGTGTCATTCAATAAAGTCAAATGTTTGTATCCACCATGGATGTGTGAAGAAAATACTGTGAAAAAAAGGATGTGCTGGGGGGCTGAAGGAAGAAATTCTGCACCAGCAGAAGCTTAATACCCCCCAGGACACGGGTGGCCCTCCTGGCTGCCACTGACCAGGACCCCTCAGGTCCATTTCCATGGTACTGCTCTCCAGCCTCTCATTTTTAAATTAAACTGTCTTTATTTTGACCCAAGAATGGTTTTCGTCTTGCCTCCTTTCCTCTTGTCCTGCTGAGAAGGGAGTGAGAGAAGAGTCTGGTGGGCCAGCCAGAACTGGTCAGTCTAAAAGTGTCAAAAAGTTTTAGTTTAGAAGAAAAGTAAGCAATCCTTTTTAAGGATCTGTTGTAGAACACGTTTATTCTGAAGTAATTTTAAAAAATTTAATTATTTTTAAATAAAACATTTAAAACTAAATGTTAAACGTATATAGTTTTCTCATTTTTTTTGTACAGTGGAAAACAAGTCAGAGAGCTACGTACAGATGTTTAAATTCTTCCTTTAGTGATCAGATTTTAATTTTAAAGATTGCTTCTCTGCATGCATTCATATAGTGTCTAAGCATTCAACTGAAGAAGCCCTTATCAGCAAATAATTTTTTTAACTGGTTCCTCTTCTCTGACTTTTTGGTGCTTAAACAATACCTTTGTTCAGTAGAACAGGAAAACAGAAGTTTTTCCAAGCGCACACAAACACATTCACAAATTAGGATATAAGGTAACTTAGCACGCTGCCCCTTATTCAAGTTGTATTTTGGCAATATGTCTTGCCTACCCACCTGCAGGGCTCCTTACTCAGTCAGAGGAAAAGCCATCTTTGAAAGGTGACTGATGTGTAGGTTACTAAAATTAAAAGTGTTGTTTGCAGAGCTCTGTCTTTAACTTCCACTGGCTCTCCTTCCTTCTTGGTCAATATTCCCCCACCAAAAGCATGGTGGAAGATGTCCACCTTTTAAATACATGATGGATGTTCCACAAATATGTTAGCATGGATGAATCAACAGCTGTTAGGCAAAAAAGTGAGATAAACACTTATTTCATACACCAGGCAGTTGTCAAGAAATATTAATATCCTTTAGTAAATAGAAGGGTGAAAAACAGCTGCTGAAAGGACTGTGATAAACAGATGGCAAGAGCAATAGAGTCAAGCTGGTATTGACTTAACTCCCTTTATACTATTTCCTGAAGCTGAATCCCTTGGGAAGGACTTGCACTAGAAAATAAGTTAGTTTGAAAAAAAAAAAAAAAAAAAAAGCTTTATCTGTTTTGGTGTTGTGGTTTTTTTGTTTGTTTGTTTTGTTTTGTTTTGTTTTTTTTGGTATTATTTTACAAAGTGTAAGCTACTGTATTTACATAGCATTACAGAAATCTAAGCTTCAGTGTTAGAACTGGGCCTTTCCTGAACCCTGATGGCTTGAAGCTCGTATGTCTTAGAGGAGATCTTATTAGCATGCAACATTTGTTGCCCAAGGCTCATTGACCAGATTTCCTTTTCCATAAAAATATAATGCCAGATTCTACAGTAATTTTCATTTACTCCCCAGGTAAACTTCTGAATGATCTCTGTAAAACCAATTTGAATAACATCTGTTTCTTGTCCCAGTTTGGCTAGATGCTGACTGAAATACTGAAGAAATTTAAAGCAGGATGCAGATTTACATTTCCTAGCAGTTGGGGTTTTTTTTAATGGAATCAGTAATCATGTTTTTTAGATCAAATGTGGACACAGAAATTCTAAGTTTATATTCCAGGAGAATATAAATTAGTGATGCCAGTCTTTGTGAAAAATGTGTGCTACATATTCCAGCAGTAGCAAAAGAATATGTTTAAAATTATCCTTAGGTTAGTTTTTGATTGCTTGCATTTTCCTAAGTTAAATAAGATGCTTAAAGGAAGGAACTATTTTATTTCAGTATCACAATGAATTAGTTCCTAGAAGACATTTAGCTGTCATATTATGTTTCTATCAGACACTTTAATTATATTTTAGGCTTTAAAATTACAACTTGAATTTTTTTTGTTGTTTTTTCAACTATTGCATGAAAAATTGACTTGTTTGAATATCATTAAGTTAATACAATAAGCTCGCATTTGTCAATCCATAATTTGGATAGTAGAATTAAAAATAATCTAGCTAATTGGATATTCATGTGTGTGGAAAATATGTAAAATAGGATCATAGGGCTAAGATTCTTACACTGATTAGTATTTTACTCTCCTGGTAGTACAACAAATAACAGCAGTGCTATTCAGCAATTACATATAAGAATCTATTCAGGATACATTACTGACAGGCAATTTACTTGTGTAAATATGTGCATGCAGTATGTTTTAAATGTCCTAGGATATACTTAATTCTTTCACAGCATTTTAAGGTATGATCTGTGCCTCTGGTGCTCTGAATCAGCAGTCTGTCTCGAGAAGGGTGATCCTTATGTGCCTGACATGCTTTGGAACTGAATTCCACTGCAAAGTCTTACATAAACTCTGGAAATAAAACGTCTCTACATTTTAACATAAAGTATTATTTTGCAAAAAAAGAGAAAACAACAACAACAAAACAAAGCAAAAAAAATGTGCTTAATATCTTTTGAAATAATTGTTAACATAATTTTGAAACTGGTCGCT
Source organism: Pyrocephalus nanus (assembly GCA_038380795.1). Lineage (NCBI taxonomy): Eukaryota > Metazoa > Chordata > Aves > Passeriformes > Tyrannidae > Pyrocephalus > Pyrocephalus nanus. The sequence goes on along the minus strand of CM076263.1, from coordinate 72,296,442 downwards.
TACCTCTCAGATGTAACTATCTCTAGTATTTTAAATGCTTGAGGTAGTGTTAAATCAACATGTCAGTGTTATCTTGCAATAGGATATGGGATTTGCTTTCTTGAAACAAATCATAGACTGGGAAGCTGCCACATTAGCAGTGGAATTCATGAATTTACTACTTAACAAAAAATCCTATGTAATTCAAGTTCCTTTCATGTAATTTCTGAAATTGCAAACTCTTTAAAAATGAAATCATCAAAATTAAAAAGACACAATATGCTTAGATAGCTTCTGCACCGTATTTTGAAATTGTTGACATGATTGTCTTAAAAATGTTGGTTTCTCTGACAGACCTATACAACTATTTACAAGTTATTCATTCTGTAGCTTCAAACAAAGCTTTTGTTTATTTGGTTGATTTTTAGGTTTTTTTTTTGTTTGTTTGTTTGTTTTGTGTTTGGTTTTTTTGTTTGGTTTTGTTTTTGTTTTTACTACCACAACCAATACCAGAGTTGTTCTAGTGTTTATTCAATTTTTTAAGTCTGCATATAATTCCCCTCTCTCAGCTTTGATAAATCTTTTATTTACTTGTGTGATGATGACACTGTCTTGTTGCTATCTGATAAGGGGACCAGCAAGATTAACACTATTCCTCATGCTGAGCTAACAGAAAGAAACAAAGTGATTTCATGAAAATGAAGCTAATACTCAATTTAGATAAGAATTCTGGGGTATTGTTCACTCCTTGACCTCTGCCAAGGAGGAGGCTTTTCAGATTAATTCAGACAGGAACACACAGCAACACAATAGATATTACTAAACATCTTCCAGAGTAATTTCTGGCCTTTTTTTTCTCCTTCTAACTTTAGCTAAGAGAGCAGAAAAGATGACAGTACATGCTCATTTATGTGTTAACCATACAATCTCTCACAAGTTGGTTTTGTTTTTTGTTTGCTTGTTTGTTTGTTTGTTTCACCCCACTGGATTTAGATTTCCCTACCTTTCTAACATTGGATTTTGATCTCTTTTTTGAGTGTTAGTTCCTAAGGCAGGGTTGGGGGCAAATCTCTCTACGATTATTTCTTATATACAAGTTTGCACTGCGTAAAATAGAGTTGTTTCTTCCAGGTGTTGCCCGTAATGAGAACACAAACTAACAGAGTGTCAGTTTATGCAGTGCTTTATTCAGGGCCCGGGGTCCCTGTGGACTCCTGTCCCAAGACAGGTACCCAAAGACCCACATTTTGAACGCATCTTTTATACTATTTTCCAAGCAAGGTTACATGATTGGTTTTACATTTCACAGGAGACATAGCAGTTAAACATCAACTTACATATCATTCAAATATTAATCCATTTACCTAACTGTAAACACCGTGTAATTAAATCCCACCACCAGATTACATCCTATCTCTAGTTGCAAATTTCTTTTGTTTGGTTCTGCCTGACTTATTGTTTCTTTTTGGTCAGCACAGCTTTAATGTCTAACCAGTCCCAACTTAGCTTCGGGCAAGCCCTGACTTGTCTCTGGCAGGGCCTTTTCAGGCTTATGCTCCAGGCAAACCTTGACCAAACTGCAACACAGGCAGAGCAAACAATGTTATGTAGAGCTACCTGTGACCTATTATTTTTGTGTCTGAATTGTCTGGATAAAAACTGTGTGGACTTACAGTAGATTTTTTAGGATATTAGTCCTATTATAATTGTGGGTAGCCTTGCAATGCCATTCTTTGGAGGATGAAATGATGCTAGTCTGCTAGTGTGTGAGTAAAACCTGAAAGTTGTAAAGAATTTAGAAAAAAATCTTTCATCTTTTTAAGCCATTTACCATATATGAAATAGTCAATTCTGTACCTTAACTCAAATTCTTCCCAATATTTCCCAAATCTTATCAAATTGGAGTTTTTGGAACACAAGAATTGATCAAATTAACTGAGAAACTTGCTGAAAGGCAAGTTTAATTCTGAAAAGCTTGTGTTGTTTGAGAGTCTACAGTTCTGGCTTCTTTCCTGGAGTGTCACTCTTACCCAATTCTGCGAAAACAGCCTCCAGTAATCTTGAAAGAGAAAATGATAAATAACTCTCTGTTCATCAGCGAGCCTAAGAAAAAAGCCAACCTGTTTTCAAAACTTCTAAAATATATTTTAATTATGTTTTACTCTTATATAGTGACTTAAGCAGAATAATTTATTTACCATGGGTGTCATTACATGTGAACTGACAGGAGTAAAATGGCAGGAGCCTGTTCTTAGCCCCTATTAGTCAGTCTATTCCTTCCCCAAATTTTCACTGCATGTCACCTGGCAGGCATTAATCTGTTAGTATATGTAGTCTGTTTTTCTTATCTCTGGTTTAAATGAGTGACTCAAAAAATCTGGGAACTTCTGTTTTCATGGTGCAGATGCAGTACTGCAACGTAAGTCACAATAAAAACCAAAATAAACCTGTTCTTGGCTATGCAGTGTAACTCACTAAGAGGATCCAGAGATAGAAACAAACATGGAATGACTGTAAAGAATACAGTGCAGGCCATTTATTGCAACTGTACAAAGCTGCATTCTGTCAGGTATACACATTATGTGCATATATATGTACCAATATTGTGTGTAACTTACGCAGTGCAAGGATAGCACATTTCAGAAACAGCATCCAGCTAAATAGGCACAGGCTGCTACAGCAGAAGAACATGAAAGAAATGGTTAAATGTTTCAGAACTGCTGGAAAAACAACTCAAAGCAGACTAGTTACCAAATTAATATAACAGTTTACCTGCGTTAAATGAGAAGCATTCACTTTTACCCACCTAGAAAAATACTTAGGCTTGCTTTGAATAAAACACACAATTCTTGCGTTAAGATTAGAAATCAAACTTCATTTTTTCTTTCATTTTGTAGGGTTTTTTTGGTTTTGTTTTTGGGTTTTTTTTCCCCCCTTAGGGTGTGCCCTGTTGGGTTCAGGTGTGCTGCTCAGTCTATGAACCCATGGGGCTGCCTGCACAGCCCAAATTGCCCTGGCACCTCTCAGAGGCCATCAGCAAAAAAAAGAAGAACAGCTGCTAGCAGGCCTCTGTGAAATAATAAATCAGCAACAGGTCCTCCAGGCTCCTTGTGCCGGAGCAGTGGAGATCAGCTTGCAAATGAAATGCTTCTGAACAGCAGAAATAAAGCCAGCTGTTTGTAAGGCAACATAAGGAAACCGAACTCTCGCTTTGGGGGGCTCCTGCGAAACTAAAATTGGCAAAGAGACTGAAATCAACACAGCTAATGGGTAAAGTTGCAAGGAGCCTAGCTAAGAAATAAATAAGTCAATAAATTGGCCATCTTTATTGATCAGGATAGTGAAATAATTCAATTGCCCATGAAAACATCTAGGTAGCCCTTGCATTTTCCGGCTAAGGGACAAAGAAATAGCTGCTGAAACTAAACCTCCTTCACACAGTGGCATTTCTAATAGGTTTCAGAAAAGTCATATTATTTGGACCACAGTATTATAGTAGTCCTCTTGTTTTTCTTTCCTTCTGTTTAGATTCTTTCTCTTCAGACGAAGATCAGGGGTCATTAGTGTCTGCTGCTGCTATGTTTCTTCAGGATTTTCTGTCCTTTTGGCAATCTCCGTGCATGCAAAATGAGTCTGAAATCAAACGAGAATGGAGAGAATGGATCTAACACAATTTTAAGAAAACCAGAACTCCGACATTATTTTTTTGATTAGATAATTTTTTTTCAGTTTCTTCACCTTTCCTTATTATTTTTATTTCCCTTCTTACATCGTAGGAAATGGAAGAAATTCACAGATATGAATCAGTTTTATTTGTTTCTTTACTGCTACATGGTTTTCAGTTGATATTTACTGTCTTGGACTTGAAAAACTAAATGTGTTGTTGAGAATAAGAACTAACTGTGAGTAAAAAAAAAAAAAAAAAGGTTAAGTGAGAGATATAATGTGACAAATTGCTTTTATTATCCCTTGAAGCCCTTTGGAAAATCTAACTGGATATCAAGACATGACTGTTAAATGTTGCACAAACACACTGAATTAAGTACCAAACAACTTAGAAAGTCTGCATGGAACAGAGAGAACATACAGATATAAACCAGATGGACATGTATAAAGGAACAGTGCACATATATTGAAAAGTCTTGATACACCAGAAGCCTAACTAGTAAAAGGTATTTGAAAGAGTAAACAGAAACATTTGCATACATTTTAACAGTGAGTTTCTTTAAAGGAGTAAGGCCAGTGCAATGAAAAAATATGAGTTTCAAACAGACAAAAATTTTTTGGGAAGAATCCCACAGGTAGGAGGTCAGTGTCCTCAGTCATATAAAGAGAAATTAACGAGTTAACAGCATGTGGAGTATGTGTAGCATGTACTGTGAGGGCTGGCTTTCTACAAAGAACTCAAAATGAAGATAAGTGGCCTGTTTGCAAGTCACAGGAAAAAAAAAAAAATGGAATGGCAGAGGAAAGGAGACATGGCTGATATACATACAGATCTTTCCAGTACAGGACTTTGTAGTATTAAACAATGAACTTGTGCAATAGCCACTCACATCAGTTTCAGAGAAATAGCAGTGGTGATAAAGAAACAAAACAAAGCAAACCCCTCAGTCCCTTAGGCTTTTTCTCCCTACTTCCCCCAGATCTTGAAAGTCCTTTCAATGAGTTATTTGCTCCCTACAGCTGTTTAGCAACTTCCATTCAAGGCACATGACCCAGGCATGACCCAAGCATTTAACATTTACTCCAGAGTCATCAATAGTTATGCTTTTTCTTTTTTTGCAGTTATGCCTTTTCTAAATAGCAGTAGCTAGTTGGTTCTTTAACATCTATTTCTACAGTATTTATGTGTAATTCATATACACATCTGTATACTTCCAGAAGCTAAAAGAAATTATTCCTTGAAGATGCAATCTCTTACTTTGTTTAGTGTCAAAATACTTAAAATTTTTTGATGAGCAGTAACAAAACAGGACTTTTGGTGTCTTTGTTTCACCATCTATGATTTATGTAGGCAAGAAATCTTCTTTTAAATTGGAAAATATGGTATTCATTAAAAAAAATAATTTCTTGTTTTAAAATGTTATGAATAGAACAGTAATGTGTGCCCTCCAGTGCCCCAGGACAGTAGTAGAAATGCATAAATAAGTTAGAGCCCAAGGCAACTCATAAGGTGTTTAACATTGCTCCATAGATCATTCACTGGCCGAAGTATTAGAATGAATTTCAGACTCTAATTTTTTTTTAAAAGAAAATTTGTTGTACATTCTTAGCAGATTTACGATGCATATTTTAATTGTCTCAAGGAGAGTTAATAAATTAGACTTAATAGTGGGGCAGAAAATAATACCTCTATGCACCTCTACACACCTTTATATGCATTTAGCAACTTTTCTCCCTCTCTTTTCCTGTAGTTGCAAAATCTGATAAAAAGTATTTGCACCCTAAAACTTTTTACCTTGAGGTGTTGATTTTTTGTTGCTTTTAATTAGTAGTTTGTTTATATCTGAAAGGATAATCATGAGAAAAAGGTGTGATGAAGCAAGTTTCAAATGAAATAAAGTTTGGGGGTTTTTTGTTTGTTTGGGGTTTTTTATGTGTGTGGGGTTTTTTGTTTGTTTGTTTGTTCTGTTTTGTTTCTGGTTTTGTTTTTTATTTGTTTGGGTTTGTTTTGTTTGGTTTTTTTTTTTTTTTTGAATAGTAATGTTTAAAAATTGTATATAGATGGAATAAAACCTTATATCAACCAAATTACTATATAGGGACATAACATTTGAGGTGTTGCATAAATATAGCATAGCTTGAAGTCCTGACCCTGAGAGAGCCAGAGACATAATAGCCCACAGTTAAGAATATGATACATCTAAAGAGACTTCCCAGAAGAGATGTTGCTTCTTGTTCTCTACCACTTAGTACTGACTAATGCCCTATAACTCATGTTCTAATTAGCCACATAAATGTTTAATTTTCTCTTTTGTTTTCGTTAAAAGATGAGATTGTTCTGGTGGGGTATTCAGAATTGTGTGATATAAATAATGAAGAACTGAAGACTGTAGTCCTCTTTGTGCTTTTATTCTCCTGTGAGACCTTCTCAAATACAAAATTGGCTCGTGCATTTCTTTTTAAGACAAAACAGGAACAAGTGTCTTTAATGATATAATTTATAACTTCTATCTAAAATTGTTTGTCATTCCTCAGACTGAGACTGGAGCCTGTTTTAGTAATTTGATCTTTAAATTAAAAAACATATTTTTCACAGTTTGGGGCTTGCTATCCCAACACTGAAGGAGGTAAATAAGTAGCAAAAAATCAGTTCTTCAGCTGTTGTCTCTGCAGTGACTTACATCTGTTCACCAGTAAATAAGTCAGAACTTAGAGATTTTTTTCCCATTTGTGACAAGATATACAAATTCTAGGACCCAAAGTTTTCATGATGTACAATAGAATGATTTAAAACAGAGAAGTTTACTTGGACTTTAATTGAAGTACCAAGGGATATTTACTGAGAAAATAAATTTCTTCTGAAAGAGAAGCTAATGGAGTGAGTAAACAATATCAACAATCTTTCTTCCTCTACAAATTTATATTAAGCTACAAGAAGCATCAATGGATTTTGTAAGTAAATTATTTGTAGTGTCCCACCACCACTCAGTAGATGGAAAGTTCCTTAATTTAGTGAAACTCTGTTTGAAGACTGCATTTATGGCTTTTGAAATTATGGCTTTAATTATTGATCAGACATTTCAGCTTGGCATCCATAAATGCCATTAATTACACTAGGGGTTAGCTGTGAACTTGAAAAAAAGAATGCTGCATAGATGGTGCCTGCCTAATTATTGTGAGCTTCAAATAGTTTGATGCTGGTCACCAAAGGAATTGAAATTAGTTAGCCAGACAGGAGAAGCACTTTAGACTTTTCCATAAAATGTAACATACACTAGCACTTATGTGTATAACTTCAATTAGTTCATATAATCCAGTCTGTGACAGATCTTGATACTTTTTATGGACAAACAGGCCACAATCTCTTAGGCATGGCATGCAATTCATGGTTGTAATGTTTTTTTGGTAGGGAAAGCATATGTATTATTTAATGTTCATTAAAGTACTTTTGTATTAAATATTTACCCTTTTCTAGAAAAGCCATGTGCTGAAACCCTAAAGGACTGTTAGTAAAGCAAGTCTCATAAAAGTTGGACAGTGTGTTAATATATTCTGCCTCTGCGTGCTCTTGTTTAATAATGCATGTCATGTCATCCTGGTGCATAGGTTATTCTCTCCTCAATTCAACATTTGTTTATGGATCTTATAACAGAAGTTCCTAATTTGTTAACACATTTTGCACCAGCAACCTGAGACTCCCCTCATTTTGCTGTGTGCTGCATTTGCCAGAAACCTGTCCTTTTAGAATAAATACACAAATACTTTAGGACTTCTGTAATCACTCAAAAAGTAAAACAATCCTGTTCGGCTAGGCTTTTTTTTTTTTAATTTTTCTTTGAAGAAAATTTATCTGAATTTTCTAATAAATGGGCAATATATTTGCCTATACCACGAGTAAGTAAATGAGATGATTTTATATTTCCATAGGCTTGAATTGGTCTTGAGTTCTTCACATTAATTCATTTAATTTCCTTTTTCAATTTTCCCTCCAGTGTTGACAGTGCTTTGGTGAATAATTAATGCTGGTGCATGTATAAAATATACAAAAAATGTAGTGTTGGAGTGGTATCATAATAACTGAATGAAATAATTTTGCTGATTAAACCTTGTTGATTACTTCTTGTATAATTCAGCAGTCAGACATTTCTGTCAGTTCAATATTTGTACTTTAAGACTTAGGTTACTGTGTCAATCTGTGTTGTAATATTAGAGAATGAGATACAGAAGATTAACTAAAAGTTGGAGACTATTAAAAAAAAAAAAAGAATAGCTTAGGGGATGGACTGATTGTTCCTATCAGGGAATACTTGGTTCCTCTATCAAGAAAGAATACAAACTTTAATCTGGAAGAACTGCTCTACTTTTAAGGGTGATCCGGATAAAAATTGGATTTAGAAGCATACTGATACGAATCCTTGTCAAGGTTCTTATGTTATCCACCTTATACTGAGAGATGTACTGCGAAGATCCAGACTGTGACTTCTTGGTCCCCTTTTCCCCTGTCCCTGAGGAAATTCCTGTTGCTAGAAAATTACAGTGTACAGTCTGACCACAGAATGAATAGTTTTCAATAGCCTTAATCAGATAAGATGCCTCCTTAACTTGTTGGTTATTTGTTTGCTCAGATCTCTCTACAATTGTTTTTCTGATTGATTTAAAAGAAATGGAATTTAGCCCAGTAAGCTGAGGTTGTTTACAAAACTCCACTTACTACTTGAACACCCTGTTTTGAATCCACACAGTTGAATCCAAAGAGTGCATTGAACATAGGTTTAAAAAAATTTTCCTAATGCCTTTAGCCTACCTGCTCTAAACCACAGGCTATTAAATGATGTTACTTCAAATATGGCTGAATATCATTGTTTCTTTCCACCACACGTCTTTCAGATTACCTAGAAAAGCTAGTAAATTCCCTTACTTTTTCCAGTAAATACCAAAAGATTCTCAGCATTGGGCTTTAAATTTTATATTTTTTTTCCTTTTTATTTCTAACTCATCATATTAGATTCCTGTTTCAATTTAATATTGATTTAATATTAGTTGCAATACCTTTACTGAAGGGGTATATAATGTAAAAATGATGAAAATTCAGTTTTATTTCCACTCAAATATTTTTTTCTTTAAAAATATTTTTCTTGCAGTTAATATAAACCGCCAAAAGTATTCAGGATCTTTCTGAGAGGATTTAAATCAAAAAAAAAGAAATAATCCTTCAAGCTTGAATGTAGAATTTCCTTAACAATTGTGCTAGCAAATTCAGTTTTGTCTGTTTGTCTGAGTCCTTCTTAGGTGTATTTATCACGTAAAATCAGTGAAACCAATCTTCTGAGAATCTTCTAGAATTAATGTTCTCAAAACCTCAAAAGCTCACCTTGTCTATGCATTCCCTATCTTCCAGCTGTCAGTGGATGCTTGCATTTCTGTATTAACTGGGACTGAAAAAGAGAAATATTAAAATACCTTCATACCTTTATGTAGACTGAGGAAAAAAGTTAGAATAATAATCTAATCACTGGCTTCTGATGGAGGAACCTTGTAACTGATTACCACTTGGTTTGGTTTGGTTGGTTGGTTTTTGGATTTTGTTTGTTTCTGGTTTAGTGTTTATTTTACTTTTAGTACTTCAGTGTTTTAAATACTTTATAATGAAACCCGTTTATGTTTTGTATTTTGTATTCATCAATATTTTTGTGTTCAAGGAATTAATAAGAAGATATCAAAAATAAAAAAACAAAACCAACAAAACACAAGCAACCCAAACCCCAACCAAAACCCAAATAAATGGTTTGGAGCCAGAAATTTGTCTTAATTATCCTTATAAAACAATTTTAAAGACAAGAGTGGCAGGTTTCCAATTGATTATCTGTAGTTCTGGGATTGCCCCTGCTGTTCAAAATGATTCTTGCCTTAGGGTGACATAGATCACTGAAATATGCTTCCTCGTGATGCTAGCAACCCACAAAGTCTCTAATTAAACTAAAAAAAATCTATTTTTGTGTATATAATAAAGTGAAGCTTCCTAGTATCCCTTGCAGGCTTCAAGAACACTTGTACATTCTTTCATTTGCATCTTTATAACCCCCAGTGTGTGCAATGTTTGGTTTCATTGATTTGGGATTTTTTTTCCCTTCTTTCTCAGGGAGAAGTGGGGAGATGCTGTTACTAAGGCAACTGGCCCTGCTACACACGGAGAGCCCCGAGATCTCTGTCTGTGACAGGAAAAGTTGGGAGATAGTTCAAAATGTGCGTTAGAACGGTCAAGCAAATTGAAGCACCCACTTCTGAAAGGGCTGCTGATTTCCCAATGCTGCTTGCTTTCCAGCATGTTCCTGAAGATAATTAACTTGCCAGGCATTTACAGGAGTCAGAAGTATCAAATTAAAAGACAATGGGCTGATCTGTATGCTCCTGTCAGTTACCCAGAACACGTTTGCTAAAACTGTACAAATGTGCTTTAAGGTGAGAAAGATAACACGTTCCCCTGAGACAGAAAAAAATCAGCTGATATTCCACCATGCACAGACCACTAAAATCTGAACAACTTCATAACTGGAAAAAAAAAAAAAAAAAAAAGGAGTTGAAAAAAAATTTGTTATACAGCATTATTTTCTCAACATACATGAAGGCCTGCACTTAGAATAGAGAGAGCCAATATTTCACACTCGGAAGTCATTGTTTTCTGTTCCTTTGTAAAAGCACACCAAAGATCACATTAAGCAAACTTTGCCAGTACATTGTCATCTAACACTGAGAACCACTAATCACACAAATAAATAGTAAGTGAATGCATGCAGTAAAGAATAAGGAATGGATACCAACTGTGGGTTAGAGAAGATGGATTTTATCTAAAGTGCATTGCATTCTATCTGATGTGTTAAATTCTAAAGGTTTGTCCGAAGCAAGTCAACAGATCTAAGTTAATTATTGGGTGATTATGGCAATTTCATTTATATTTTGGTCAAGGAGAGTTTAGAGTTCATGACTAAAGTCTATTTTTTAACTATCCTTAGATTAAAGATTTAAAGATTTCATACGTTGTGTTGGAAATCCAAGGTATTCAAATTTGCTGTTTTGGCATATGCAAAGTGGTTTTTCTGTGAAAGAAAATGACAACATTTGAAGCACCATCTCTTTCAACAGTGAGTCTAGTTTAGTTTCATACTGATGGTTCTCACTGTGTGCCCTCTGACTGGTTTTCAGACATTGCAGGTTTGTAAATGCCTTAAAGAACTTAACAGATCTAAAATGAGAATTTAAGTCCATGCTAAATACTCTCCTACCTCAGCTTAGGCCATCTGCAGTTGTCCTGAAAAAAGATACTAAAGGTTGTGTGAAGAGGTAACCTTCCCAACTCAAAGCTTATTATCTAATTTGTTAGTTCTACGCAACCTGATTGAAGTATACCTCCTCCGCTTTTATTGTCAAGCATAAACATTCAGAGCACTAGCATCATGTAACAGCCTTTTGACATTTACTGTTTTTTTTAATTGCCTACTTGTTAATCTTTTCTACATGTTCTCAGAATTTTCTTTCATTTTAATTTGAAAAATTCTATCTCTAGATTTGAAAAAAAATCTGAAAGTTTTTTAATAGATAAAATTATCATCATATCTGTTTATAAATCTTCAGCAAAACAGAGACTTAATGTGATGGTCAGTCATAGGATATTTTATTTTGATTTATTTATTGAATGTTGTGGTTTTGTTTTTGTTTTTGTTTTTGTTTTTTTTGGGGGGGGGGGCTTGTTTCTTTTTTGTGTTTGGTTTTATATTAGTCAGAGAGGAGGGGGGTCAGGATAAGGGTTATATCTAGTAACTTCTCCTCTGCCATTTCCTGATTGCATTAGTTTTAATCTTGTAAACAAAATGTTCTGGCTGAGCAAATCCCCATTCTTGATAATGCATCATGAAGTCAAAAAGGAGACAGGATGTCAAAGACCTATGACTCATAAAAGGATGGCATTTCATTAGATCATATGCAATTGAAATCTTTCTCAAGCAATAGGACTTTAATGATTTCTACTACCATTGGTAAAAACAACAAACAGAAAATGTCAGAAGTATCTAACTTGACATTAGATGGCACTGGCTGGTTTTTTTTTTTTTTTTTTTTTTTCCCACAGATCAGAATCTTTGTGAATTCCACAGGGTTCAAACTTAGTCTTGCATACAAAAAGTCAGTTGCGGAGTGTAGTTGCTGAGCAACTGCAACCCTCTGGGCTATTGTACCACAATGAAGATGTTTCAGATGTGATGAACCATTTCTCAGAATCACAGAATGGGTAATGCTGGAAGGGACCACAGTGGGTTCACCTCTGCTCCAACCTCCTGGCCCAGGCAGGGTCATCCCACAGCACATGGCATAGGATTGTGTCCAGAGGGTTCTTGAATAGAATCATAGAATCTCAGAATCAGCTGGGTTGGAAAGGACCTCTGAGATCATCAAGTTTAACCCTTGATCCAACCCCACTGTGGTTCCCAGCCCATGGCACTAAGTGCCTCATCCAGTCTCACCTTAAATACCTTCAGGGATGATGAATCCACCCCCTCCCTGGGCAGATCATTCCAATGCCTGATTACGCTCTCTGTAAAGAATTTCTTCCTAACATCCAACCTAAATCTCCCCTGGCACAGCTGGAGATTGAGCCCTCTTATCCCACTGCTGGTCCCTGGGAGAAGAGACCGACCCCAACCTGGCTCCCCCTCCTGTCAGGGGTTGCAGAGAGTGCTGAGGTCTCCCCTGAGCCTCCTCCTGTCCAGGCTGAGCCCCCCCAGCTCCCTCAGCCTCTCCTCACAGCACTTGTGCTCCAGTCCCTTCCCCAGCCTCCTTGCTCTTCTCTGCCCCTGCTCCAGCCCCTCCATGTCCTTCCTGAGCTGAGGGGCCAGAGCTGGACACAGCACTCCAGGGGTGGCCTCACCAGCACTGAGTGTAGGGCAAGAATCACTTTGCTGAACCTGTTGGCCACCCTGTTCCTGAGCCAGGCTAGGATCCAGTGGCCTTCTTGGCCACGAGGACACGCTGCTGGCTCAGGGACAGCTTGTTGTCCACCAGGACCCCCAGGTCCTTCTCAGCAGAGCTGCTTTCCAGCAGGCCAGCCCCCAGCCTGTGCTGGTGGGGTACATAACTCAGGTTATTCCTCCCCAGCTGCAGGGCCCTGCATTTGCCTTGGTTGGATTTCAGAAGGTTCCTCTCTGTCCATCCCTCCACCCTGTCGAGCTCCTTCTGAAGGGCTGCCCAGCACTCTGGGCTATCAGACACTCCTCCCGGCTTTGTGTTGTCAGCAAACCTGATGAGGAGGAGTCTGCCCCTTTGTTCAAGTCAGTGGTGAATAAGTTTAACAGTGCTGGTCCCAGTGCAGCCTCCACTAGTGACAGGCCACTGATTCCGACCCTCTGGGATCTGCCATTCAGCCAATTTTCAATCCAAATAACTGCCCATTCATCCCATCCATCCTTCCTGAGTTTGCCTGTGAGGAGGCTGTGAGAGACAGTGACAAAAGCCTTGCTGAAGTTGAGGTGGACAGTACTCACTGCCCTCCCCTCACCCAGGAAGTTTTTCTACCTTAGAAGGCAATCAGGTTGGTCAAGCATGGTTTGCTTTTGGTGAATGCATGTTGATGAGTCCTTATTGCCTTTTTGTCTTCCTTTTGTGGCCTCCAGAGTGAGGTACTCTGTCACCTTTCCAGGGATGGAGGTGAGGCTGACTGGACAGTAGCTCCCTAGTTCCTCATTCTTGCCCACTCTGAAGACTAGGGTAACATTTGCTTTCTTCCAGTCCTCAGGAACCTCTCTTGATAGCCATGACCTGTCAAAGATAATTGTAAGCATCCTAGCTATGGTGTCTGCCAGCTCTCCCAGCACACAGGGGTGCATCCCCTTGGGATCCAAGGACTTTTGGATATCTAGTTTGCCTAGGTGTTCTCCAACCCAGTCCTCTTGGACTAAAGAAAAGTATTCCTTCCAACATTCCTTTCTGAAGTCTGATCTTGTCAGTGAAACCCAGTGCAAAGAAGGTCTTCAGTAACTGCCTTCTCTGTTAGCAGGGTTCTCCCTTCACTTAGAAACCAGCCCACATTATCCTTTGTTTTCCTTTAGTTACTGGTGTATTTGAAAATTCCTTTCTTGTTCTTGACATCCTTGGCCTGATTTAATTCCGCTTGGGCCTTGGTTGTCCTTGTTTCATTTTTCTTACTCTGAAAACTTCTTTCCAAGTGGCCTGACCAGGTTTTTATCTCCCATGTATTTCCTGCTTACATTTGAGTAATGACAGAAGTTCTTTATTCATCCATGCAGGTCTCTTGCCCTCTGTGTTCACCGGGATGCATCGTTCTTGAGCTGGAGGAAGTGATCCCTGAATACCACTCAGCTCTCTTGGTCCCCTCTTCCCTGCAGGAACTGTTCCCACGGAAGTCTTATAAAAAAATCCCTGAAGAGGCTGAAGTTAGCTTTCCTGCATCCATGGTTACTTGCTACCCTGTTTCCTCCTTGCCCAATATGCAACTGAACAACCTCACAGTCACTGGTGCCCCCCTCTCACATTTCCAGCATTTTCATGTGGCCCTTCATGAAAACATTTCAATCTGTTAGACAACACAGTATTGTGCCATAAAATTGATCTGGACTTGTTTGATGTGGGTCAGAGCTGAGTAGTTTCTGACATTCCACGTATGCAGGCCATAATGTTTAATATCACATTTTGCTATTTCACTGAGTCAGAGAATATGCTGAGTTGGAAAGGACCCACAAGGATCACAGAGCCCAACCCTTAACCTTGCACAGAACCATCCTAAAGAGTCACACCATGTCCCTGAGAGGATCATTCAAATGCTCCTGCAGCTCTGGCAGCCTTGGGGCTGTGCCCACTTCCCTGGGGAGCCTGTTCAGTGCCCAGCCAGCCTCTGGGGGAAGAATATGTTTCTAATGCCTAACCTAAGTCCCCCCCGACACAACTTCAGGCCATTCCCTGTGGTCCTGTCATTGGTCTCCACAGAGCAGAGCTCAGTGCCTGTCCCTCCTCTGGCCCTCACAAGGTAAGTTTTAACATTGCAAGTTGAAACAAATTATTAAGTTATGGCAAAATGCACCAGTTGCAACATGCAGTTCAATCACCATACCAGTTTGATTCCCATTCCCAGTCTCAGTTCTATGTTCTCTGTCAGGATGGATGCTCAGAGCCTCCAGCTGATGGGAAGGAATAGCAGGGTTGACATCACCTCAGGCCTATTGCTCTCTTAAAATTCTTTTGCTGAAGTTAGGGAGACATTCACACTCTTTTAATGAACTCAGGGACAAACATTTACACGACCAATTGATAGCTGCTTATTTAAAAGAAAGACCTTTGTGTGTTCCCTTTGTGTTGAGAACAAGTTGAGCTTCTTTGCAATTATGGTCCATCACACTCTACATTATTCCCTGAGTTTCACCCTTGCACACCTCCTCTGAGCCTTATCTACTTAAAGACTCATTAATCTGTCACAATGTGAGTCTACCAGAGGAAATGAAAAACACAATGAAATAAAATATACAAATGGCTTATAGAAAAATACAGAGAAATGTATATAGGAAATTGTATAAAAATAAAAGTGCATTCAAAAAAAGAAAAAGAAAAAAAAGAATGACTAACATTCTCCTTTTTTTTTAATGTTTAAAATTAAAAAAAATGCATCAATCCAAAAGTTGGTTTCAAAAACATTTCCACAATACTGAACTTTAAGAACAATTAAAGTAATAAATGCAAAATAGTCAAGGTCACAGCTATGAAACTAAGCAATTTGAAACATGAGGGGATAAAACAGGACTAATAGTCAGTGTGAATTAGAGTTAGGGAAAATTAAGTTTTGAGTTCAAGAGTTATGGTATCATACCTGCTTCTCAGATTTGAAACAGTGAGAACATATCTCTCAGCTGGTCCGAGGATAAATGCCTTCTTGGACTCACTAAGTCCATCCTGTCCTTTTTGTCAGGTGCTGCTTATTTTTCCATTGGGTGATGGATTAGGCACATTAGGATCATGGCTTTAAGCAACAACTTTGTCTTGTTTATGCTTATAAGAGAAACATCAATCACATTCACCCCACAGCCCTGCAACCTCCACTCATGTCTCACTAGCTCAGCACAAATACGATGCATTTTGTAGAGACAGGCATTATTCCCAGTGATGCCTTCCTATCATTGTGCTCTTTCCTGACTAGGCTTGGGAAAGCTCACTTTGTGCATTCCACTGTACCATGCAATAGGAAAAGCTTACTAGGTATTTGTAAGTATTTATTTGTTAAATGTCAAAATATCCTTGGCTTTTAGGTATCTGTGAAATACTATAACAAAAAAGACTACAGGAACTGTTTTCCAGTGAACTACAATGACAGATCCTAATTTTTTTTGGTGGTTGTTTATTTTGCAGCTCTTTGTGTTCATATACCATAAAAGCTATTTTTCATATAATCATCTAGCAAAAGAACTCCACATATCTTTCTGTTTGCTGTCAAGAAGAGACAAAGAGCTGAAAGACTGAGATAATCTTATCCCCAGAAACATGGATCAAACACAGAATCTGCTTATTCTTTTATTTTAATCTGAGAAATTGTTACTTGCATTGCCTGGAAAAAAAAAAAACCCAAACAAAACCAAGCAAACTTCAAAGAAGGCATAGGGGGATCTTTTTGAAGGTGTGTACTTTTTCCATATGGGTAATTATGTTGTGTAGAAATGTTTTATATATCTTATTTCAGTTCAGCTAAAGTTTATGTCCACTCAACTATGCCCATCTATTAACTCCTGAATTTGCCTTAATTTTATTGTTTTCATTAGAATGGACAGTTAATCTTGATTGGCTTCCTTAGTTGACAGTTTACTCATGAATCATCTGTTGCTGTCAGGATACTGTCACCAAATCCATTAAAGGGAGAAACTGATAGATTAGGGACACATTTTTCAAACTTCTATTGAAATTAAAAACAAACAAAAAAAACGAACAAGAAACCCCCAAAGCACAAACAAACCGAACCAACCAAACAAAATCCCCCAACAACTTTAATAGAATAAAATAGGATTTGGCTTTGTCTATTATAGTTTTGTAATTTGTACTGAAGTGAGAGCCCTCTCTGACTCCTTGTGCCAAACTGTGCTGCTCACATCGCTGCACTCCACCACTTGCAACC
This sequence comes from Pyrocephalus nanus, assembly GCA_038380795.1. Lineage (NCBI taxonomy): Eukaryota > Metazoa > Chordata > Aves > Passeriformes > Tyrannidae > Pyrocephalus > Pyrocephalus nanus. Next base: position 72,279,641 of record CM076263.1, on the reverse strand, counting down.
TCATGGCAGGTTGAACTCCTGCCACTCTTGTCATGTATATTTAGGTCTGTACACCCATGCAAGAATCATCTGTTATACTGCAATTAATAATTATGGAGGGGAAAAGCAAGAAGTTGAAAATGACTTCTAGAAAGGCACTTTGGATTAAAATGTGTCTGACAAAAATTGTTGAGCACTCCAGAAAGTGACTCCAGAAAGACATTAGAGATCATCACACCAATGAAGTCAAATCTAGACATTTAAGTAGCAACATTTAAATCCCAAAGGGTGAATGTAAGGTATTTTGTATCCAGAGTGGGAAGCAAAGATGTAAGGAAATTATAAGGGAAAAGCACCATGTGATCACAAGCTTTCTGTAAGTATATATATATTTAAAGAAATATGATTTTATTGGTTTTTAATCACATTTTTAGACATCAAGAATTTTGGAAAAACAAGATTGTGGATATAAAGAGTTTTAAAAAGTGAAGAAAATTTAGCAGAAAGACCTAGAAATGAAGCAGAAACAGGAAGGTAACAATGGCAACACTAGTAGAAAAACCCAAACTGGCACTCAAATACTAACAAGCAAAAACACTCGAAGCCCAAAACTTGTTAAAAAGTGATCAGCTTTGTTTGCTTCTAAAAATTAATGTTATATTTTATTTAAAAGTGGCTTCTAGAAGTTAACCAGGTGAATAGCTTAGTAAAGACAGCAATGCAAAAGATTGTTCTGCTAATCACACAAGGTTAAATCCACAATTCTTTCGAAGTTATAGGTTAAGAAATCACTTTTATTAATATTCCATGTTCACTCCCCCTGAACAATATGGGGTTGGGAACTACTCTGTTAATGAGTATTTGTGTGTGCTGTTGTATTCACACAGAACAAATTTGTGTCTGTCTCACCAGTAAAATGCAGCTATTTGGAAATTTGGTGGTTTGCAAAGGAGGCATTCACCTTTTTGGAGGCAGATGAGAAGACAGGAGAAGGAATAAGTGCCCTCATTAGTGTGAGAATAAATTCTAACAAGTTACTTAATTCCAAACCTCACTATTATTGAATTTGACCAAATGTTTGATAAAAGAGAATACTCTAGAAATCAGTGATCATTAAGTCAGAAAAAGAGTTCTGGTGGGTGTTACTCTGTTACTTTCAGGATGGACAACTGCTTTTGTTCAGTTTAAGTATTATTGTATCAGTAGCATTCGTCAATAGCAAAAGCATAGAACACTTCAAACAAAAGGCCTTAGGAAGTTAAAAATTAAATAGTAATGGATTTGAAGGAATTTGGGATAATTTATGAACTCAGTAAAGGGAGATCAGAAATCAACCCAATCAGAAATAAACTCAATAATAGCCTTTGTTTGATATTCTGACTACATCATCATTAGATGCAAAGTGATCATCAGATGGCTAAGAGGACTTTTGAACATACAGCAGCAAATGGGAATAAAGAAACAATGTTAGATTATTCCTTTTAGAGTGGGGCTCTGTGTTTATCACTAAAAGATGGCACATAGACATCCACTGCTTTTGAACATTCAAAAAAATTGAACCCAACTGCAATTGCAAAAGTTAAAGTGACTTCAGAAATGTAAACTTCGCTCTATAAAACTGAATTTTGAGTGAACACAAACTGTAATATATATATGTATAATGTATGTGTACATAATGTATATAAAATATAAATAATATAGTTTAGCAAGCATAAAATATTAATTTATATAACTTATATAATCTTTAATATATAATAAGATGATATTTTTTCTATCAATCCATATTTAAACCTAAATCTTCATTGTTATATAAGAAATGCAGAACTGTATATAAATGAAATATTTTAGAAATTGATTATAGCAAAGTTCTAAGTAAAATTTGTGATGTCATGAGGTTGTTACCTCAAAAGCTATTGAGACCATAATATCACTCTGTCATTCAAAAAAGCAGTGCCAGAATGACTTCCAATAGCTTAGATTAAGGGACTCTACCATTCCTAGGATTTAACCCATCAATCCCTGTAAATGGATGTACAGTTAACACAAAACTCAGGGAGAAGTTGCTCACTTTTGTCCAATACAGGGCCCACACATCTGTTTCTGTTTCTTGACAGCTGAAACGAAACTGCTTGTCCTTCAAGAACTCTGTTTACTGCTGGGTTTTGGTTCGTCCTGCTTCCAAATGCAGTAAAAAAAGAGAAAAAGAACACAGTTGTCTCTTTTGTTTAAAGGTGAAGGTTTTGAGTCAATACAGAGAAGTGAAATAATGAAATGCTGAGACTCTGAAATCTGATTGCTACATTCTTTTTACAGATTTAAGCATGTAGATAAATATTATTCAAAAATATGTAGTGCTATTGAAAGATGGTTGAATATTTAAGTGACTTTGATGATTCTCAGTTTTTCCCTTGTCACATTGGCAATGTCTGCCCTGGAGTTTCAAGTCCTACTGCGAAACATAACAATTTATGGACTAAAACTAGTTTTTCCTTTTGTTGCTGTTGTTTTGTTTTCCTGTCATGTAACAATGTTTTTTCTTTGGTTGTAGAAGGCAGGGGTTTCTAAAAGAAAACAGTCTAATGAGAAAGCTACAATTCAACATGGTCCTCTGCTTTACCACTGTGTCACTCTACGGAAAGTTAAGCTTTGTTAACATAACTTTAATGCATTGCCTCCATCAAACCTTCTACTTAAAAGTGAGCCTTTTTCCTTTGAAAAGAACAGTATATTATTTCCCTGTAACCTGGAAAGTTATTATTTCCTCTCAGAAAGGAACAAGGGGCTTATTTGCAGCACCTCTGGTGATGTGGCATGTGCACGTGAGATGTAGCACCCTCGTCCTCCTTAGAGAGAGTCAGTGTTGGAATACATTCATCTGTGATAAGAATTAACTGGAGTTAGCCATAGAAATGAAAACTTAAGAGGTGATATAGCACTTACTGCTTTGTGAGAGGAAAAGATAGGAGAATTTCATAGAAAGATGCATTCATGCAATAAATGAAGATGTTAAGAAAATCTCGCCGCAGATGAAGTTATTATTCACCTGACTGGTTTCTTCCTTCCAGATCAATGGAGATGCCATCAGACTACTGAACAGCTATTTTAAGTGCTGTAGATGAAATATTTTAGAGATTTCAGAAATATTCTTGCCTATCATCCTCACATAATATGGTTTTCTATTAAACCCTTTGGCTAGCTAAAGATGAACATACACAATGGGAAATCTTGGTGAGGTGTCCAGATTTTCTATCAATGTAAGAAGACCCTGCTGACACTTGATAATTTGAAAGTAAATCCTAATGGATAATATCCACTAGTCATCACATGGGCAGTTCTGTTTCCAGACAGGAACAGTTTGTTATCTGCCAAGTTTCATTTCATAATTTCTACCTCGGGGAAGATAACAATAATTTAGAGTATCTGTCTGGGTTATAGGACTAATCTCTTTGTGTTGCATTTCAGTTGGTCTTCCTACTCTGAACAGCTATAGTTATTACTATCCTGACTTATTCTGTTCCTCTCTGAAAACGTGACTTTATGGCCTGTTCAGTGATTTTTTCTCCTTGCACCTTGAACTTCTGTTTTTGTCACCATTATTCTGCTAGTTTACCAGTTTTCTTAAAATTTGAAAAAATGTTTCTTTAAATAAGTCTTTGTTTGACTTGGTTGTTTAAAAAAACAACAACAACAAAAAAAAGCTAGTCTAACCTTATGCCATGTATTCAGAATACATCTTAGAATAAGAGAAAAAAGAAATGGAGTAAGATAAAAAGCAAAGTTGCTATTTAAATTTGAAAAATTATTAATGCTTTTCATGATTAACTTTTGGGTATCTACTAGTCCAATATAGCCACTCTCATGAAGATGCTTATTCTTCTGAGTATATTATCAATTAAATGGTAGAGGATATTAGTTTGATTAAAGAAACATTTACATGCTTTAAGTAAGTAGATGATCTTATAAAGAAAAATAGTGAAAGATTTAATAAATTTATAATGGAAAATCCTATAATAATTTTTTTCATGCTCCTCCAATGTTCTTCTTTTGATGGAGCATTAAAAAAAAAAATCATAATTTTCCTATTTCACCTTATAATTTGGTTTATTTCAATTTTCTATGGTAAAATGTGTGTATAAATAGGACTTGTAACCTTACCTCTTCATCAAGACCCCTATCAACACAGAGTGAATAAACACAGAGTGAATAAGGAGGAAAAATATTAGTTGGATTAGAATTCAGGAAGAAGTAGTCAGAATGAAACAGTACCTTTATTTGAACAATAATGTGTTGGAAAATCTGACCTAAATTCAGTTATTTATTGTCACTCAGTTAACAGCAAGTGCTATAGAATCTATATTGAATGCTCTGCAGTTTACAATGACTCTACATCTCTGAAACACTGCTATGGACTGCAGATATACTTAGGTAGTTAAGTGAAACAAAACAAATCTGGACAAGCTTTCAGGAACTTCTCTTTTCAGTTACTCTGAGAAAGAGGTTTCTGAGAAGCCACTCCTGTTTTTTTCCATGCCAGTCCCTCTTTGCCTTATGACAGGATTCATTGGTGCAATGTGTACAATACACAGCAAGGTACACTCAAGTAAGTACTGCAAGTCTTGAAGTTAAAATATATGTTTATTTAACAGTAATTTCATGTTCTAATAAGCATCACTTTCTAAACATGTGCTTACATTAACATGATGATGCATATTTGGCCTTTTTTTGTTACTACTCCATCATATCTCACACTATTCTTTTTTAGGATACCTGTTGGTGTGAAGTTAATATTATTTGGATGCACTGAAAGTTAGTAGCAGTGAACAATAGTTTTTTACAAATTTAACAAACAAATTGTACAGAAAAGCTCAAAAGAAATCAAGATACTTTTAATTACAAGTGGTTCTGGTTGTTTGATTTCTGCTTTATTAGTTGGCAACATCGACTTACTCGTCAATAACAGGTCAATATTTACTGTAAGTTACCAATTTATATAACCACAAGTTAGTTGTCATGATAGGCAAAAGAGGAATATCAGCAATTTAGTATTATCCATTCATTTTCAGTCTCTTGTGAAGACTTGCAAGAACAAACATTTGTTCCTAGGCTGACCTGAAGACCAAAAATTTTTATGAGTACTTGTTTATCTGACTACTTATGTATTATTATTAATATTTTTTAAATGCTTGTATGGTCACATAGAAATTTGTGTTTGGCTATGTAGCTTTCAAAGACATACAAACAAAGTAGACAGCTTTAAGAAAAGCCTTCTTATAGGAAATCACAGGAATAAGCAGGGCCAAGTGTTATTTGTTATCAAGAAAACCCCAAAAATCAGAGGAAGGTCTTCATAAATTTATTTTCTAGTTAGTTCACTGCTAATAAAACTTTTATAGTTGTTCAGAAACAAATACAGAAGACATTTTCAAACTGGAGATCCTCTGCAAATTCTTTCAGAAAGTAAAATACTGAACTAGTTGACAGACTTTTGTTTTAACTATCTATTATAGCATTTCAGTTGACAGGGGCTGAAAAACAGGCAAGTTTTGCTGGTTAAGAAAACTTCACCTTTGACTCTTTAGAAAACTTTTTTATCTATTAAGAACTAAATCATTTTACTGCTACTGGACTTGTTAAATTTACAATCATTAGTAGCTTTCTGGTGTTAAGTGTCATGTACATATTCATATGCACATCTTACTTGGTTTTTCAAGATTTTGAATACAAATTTTGTAAAATGATCAGCAAGTTTGTTCTGAAGAATCATGGTTTTGATTGGTAAAAGCATTATTTTGCTTGACTTCAGAATGAGGATTGTTTTTATCCCTCAATTGTGGTTTTGTCCACAGTTACTCAAAGCATTTGTAATGACAGTCCGCAATCTCTCTTTCCTGCCAGCTGTAAACAGACAAAGAAGGGTACAACTGGAGAAGTCACCAGACTTTTGTGTGTCTTTTGTGAAGGGAAAAACATTTTCTTATGGCAAGCCAAAGCTTTGTTCCCTGAACTCTAGAGCTACAACGCTGCTGCCTTCCAACTTCATAGCTGTAGGCATGGAAACAGAATAATGCAGTTCTTTTTCTTTCTGTTTTTTTTGAGCTAATAAATTTCTAGCATCTATTAGACACATACCAGCTCAAAATGCAGCCTAATACTGAGTAATACACTATTTAGGAATAGTGTACTTGGAACTTCAGGGTGTTATTTGCAAGTCCTTCAACAAGCTGATTGACTAGTTATAGAATAACTTTCCTGATTTTTCTGTGAAAATGTAAAGAAATTCATTAGTAATCATAAGCATTTTTAATGTCTGTTTAATTATTTTAATGTTAAACATTTTGCAGTAATATTTTGTCTGCTTAGAAAAGACAGATAAAGATATAACAAAACAAATATATTAAGAACTTTTTGACCTTAATGATCATACAATGTAGAGAGGAGGTACACTTGTCCAATACTATATGTATTTTTTCTGGTTTTGCCTTTGTTTGATGAAAATTTACAAAGTTTAGACTGCTGTCTGTTATTTAACAAGGTATAATATAAAAGATAATTTTTGCAAGTTTTTTCTTGCCAACATTTTCTTTATTTGCAGTTACAAGAAACTTTCATCTACAGTAGTAGCAACTGCACTTTTACTTTAAGAAATTTCAGATTAATTGATTGTAAATTCCCAGCTGGTGAAGCAAACATAACTATGACTGCAATGGCTGCAGCTATTGATTCATTTTATATGTTCAAAAGAAAAAAAAAAAAAAGAGTATATGGATTAAATAACTGAAATTAGAAATTTGTGTGTTTCAGAATGCCTGAGAAGTTCATTGGGTTTCCTTGTCAATATACTCAAGCAGCATGGGATTGATTCCTGTGATGTTTTAAACTTTTCTATTCCTTTGTCACTTAGCTCTAAAAATGTGTCACTGGAAGACTTCGGAACCATTAATCCAATATTGAATATACAGTAAGAAAATTTTCTAATTTTTGTCAAGGATTGAAATTTAGCAACAACTTTTGCAGATCGTTCATCTGTTGAGAGGCATCTCTCAAACACCTGGAGAGCTTCTATCAAGTTCTCTTTTCCAGAAAAGAAATTCCTACAAAAAATGGTGGATTTTTTTTGGTTATATATTTTCCTTCAGAAGATAATTAACTTTCTACACATAGAACGCTACATGTGCAAAATATAAAGCGATTGTTGGAAATTCATGAAGAAAAATAACTGTGTAACAGAATATCTCGAATATCCACACATTTGGGATTAAGGTTGCTTTTTGAGACCAGGACTTATCAAAAGGTGAGTCACCTTAGGTAAGCAATGAGTCATTAAAATATTCTGCTCAGTGAAAACAGTTTATTGACAATCTTTATGATAAATCTTTTCTGAAATTCAGTAAACAGTTTCCATACACTCAGGCCATATAATTATCCTTTGGCTGTTGACTTTAATGTCTGTGTAGTACCCACAGAATCTAAGAATCATAAAACCATTACCTTCAATATCATTGAGTCCAGCTGTTAAACTAGCACGGCCATGTTGCCACTAAACCATGTTCCCAATAATGATCTTCCCCGTACACTCTAAAACATGCATATGGAACATAATTTTCGTATTATATTTTTTTCCTTATTACTGGTGAGAATAAAAACATTAGGATTTGATTTTGCTTCTTTTTTTTTTTTTTTTTTTACATTTTCATGACGCAGAAATACGACTGCACCATATGATTTATTTATTTTTACGGGATCTGGAAAGAATGGCAAAGTATGAAGCACTTCAAATAAAGTGTGGTTAGAGAAATTTTCATAGAATATTTAGAAAAGAAACTGTGGTTGAAGTTTTCCTTAAGGGATTAACTGTATCTCTAAAATATATGTAGTATTTGTAACAGGGAAGTCTAAGGAATTAATTTATATAGAGATGTTTGCCCTTGGATATGAAACAACAGGGAAGTTGTTACAGACAGAGGAACAAAATGTAGGAATAGTCAAGGTAAAGCACAGCATTTGCAATTTAACCCTGTACCATAATTTGCACAAGGACAGCTAAGCATGTCTGAATCTTTGTGATATAAGATGACAAATGATACAAACTGAGAAAAACCATAGTCTAGAAAGCCAAAATAATTGCTCCATTCACCCATTTCTGTGCAAAGGAGCTTTGTGCAAGACTTTATTTCCCCTAATGACAGATTTAAACTGGTATGCCTTATACCAGTTACTTGTATTCCAGACGCCGAACAGAAATCACTCCTCATTTCCTAGCTGTAAAAAAAACTTTCACAGATTAGATAATTGTTTTATTAACAAGTGCTGTTGGAAGATGTGTATCTGATCATCCACTAAGGGTACATGCTTTACAGAGCACTCACAGTCAGTAGGTACTGGGTTTTCTTCCACTGAAGACCTGAAGTAGTGCGAGTGAGTCCTTCAGAAGTCCCACAGCTGCTCTGTGCTCCCCAGGGCTTCTCGTCCTCCTCTGGCACGGCAGCCCTTCTGCAGCCAAGCTGGCCATGACCCTCTGTGTTTGGGGTTGCTGCACACCCCTCACCCTGCTGTTCCATCCTCTCCTCTGTGGGAAGGATCATGTTAACCCCAGCCAGCTGTTAATGGCGACAGAAATGAACCTGAGCCGCTTTTGTAAGTTTTACCACATTTCCTGTGACAGATCCAAGCAGTCCATCGAACATACCCTTTTCTGGCTTCACAAATTTATTTTGAAAGCAAGCCAAAACAAGCAAACATTAAGCTTCCTCCTTGTCCCATATTTTGAAAAAGTTCCTTGGAGAGTGCATTTAAATTATTTAAGAGCAAGAGAAGGTCTGGAAGGAAAACATTGGACTGATAGCTGATTAAGATGCCCATCTGACAAAAAAAAAAAAAATGGATGCAAAGAAAATGGAGGAATTTAGTGCCTTCTTTGCTTCAGTCTTCAATAATACTGATAGATCTCGAGCTACCCACTCCTCTGATTTGGAAGACCGTAATTGCAGAAGCAGTGACCTTCCATTTGTGGACTCTGAAACTGTGAGGGACAAGTTTTATCAGTTCATAAGTCCAGGGGACCTGGTGGGATTCATCCCATAGCACTGAAGGAGATAGTAGATGTTATAGCAGGACCCCCTTGATCATCTGCCAGAGGTCTGGAAGGGGTACTGGGGAGGTCCCTGCTGACTGGAAACTGGCCAGTGTTATTCCAATTTACAAGCAGGGCATGCAGGAGGACCCAGGAAACTGCAGACACGTTCCTTTAACCTTAGTACCTGGAAAAATTATGGAGATCATACTGGGAGTACTTAAAGGCATTTCAAGGGCAATGCAGTCACCATCCACTGTCAGTATGGATTCAAAAAGGGAAAGGTCCTGCCTAATTAATTTGATATCCTTGCACAATAAGGCCTCTTACCCAGTGGCTGAAGGGAAAGCAGTGGATGAAGCTTTTCTTGATTCTAGTGTTGCTTTTGATACTGTCCTACACAGCATGCTCTGGACAGTGAGCTGGGTGCAGAAAGGCTCCAGGGCTTGTGTGTGTGGGGCTGCTGAGCAGTCCCCAGGGGTGTTCCTGGGGCTCAGCCCTGGGACCAGCTGTGCTCAACACGTTTATCCAGGAGCTGGAGGCAGGAGCTGAGTGCCCCATTTGAAGGGTGCTGATGATACCAAACTGGAAGGTGCTGGGGACTCTGCTGAGGGACAAGAACCTTGCAGAGGGACCTGGATAGATTGGAGCAGGGGGCAATTATGGGTGGCACGAAATGTAACCAGGACAGTGCTGGGTCCTGCCCCTGGGATGGAGCTGCTGCTGGACAGAGGCACAGGCTGGGAGAGCAGAGTGTGGGAGCACCCCCAGAGGGGTGTGGGGTGCTGTGGCAGCAGCTCAGGGTGGGTCAGGGGGTGCCCGGGCAGCCAGGAGGGCAAACCCCATCCTGGGGGATCAGACACAGCCCCACCAACACCAAGAGAGGGATCATCCCCTGTGCCCAGCACTGCTGTGGCCTCACCCCCAGCCCTCGGGCAGGGCTGGACCCCACACTCTGAGCGGGATGAGAAGGCCCTGAGGTGGTTCCCAGGTTGAAAATGCAATAAACATAATTGAAAGGTTTTTAAAATATATCTTTATGAAGCTTAAACTGAATAGCAAAATAGCACTGAGATTTTTCATGGAGAGTAAGCACATGAGACTGAATCAGAAGAGAGATTGCATTTGTTAGAAGGCCAAACAATTCACCTGAGACTTGTATATAGCCCAAAAAGGAGTTTTAAAATGAATAGAAGAAAGAAATATGAGACACTGGAGTGAAGCAATAAAAAGATTTATTTTTTTTTTTTTATGAAAGAACTATTATGCTATAGACGAAGCAAAGCCATAAATGACCTATAACATTACCAAACAATTCTCAAAGGAATCATATTTTTGGGGCCATAAATAACTATATTAGCTAAAGTACACATCCTTCAGTCACTATTTTCCTCAATATTGGAACTGTCCTGTATATTGAAGGATTTAAAAGTTGTTTAGAGATAAAATAAATCTTATATCATTTGAGGATTATGGAATAATTTAGGTAGGTAGGAAGCACCTCTGGAATTCATTTAATCCTTAATGGTTGATCTGGCTACCACTCCTATTTTTCACCCCAATATGTCCTTAAATTTGTTTTCTCACCAGAGAGGATTTCTTGGATGGTAGAAATGCATTATATAATGTCATGTTTTAAACATATATAAGGTATATTTATACCATGAGAAATCTACTCTGCAATCCTAAAGCTGTACATTTCATTCCTTTAGAGAACCCCATAAGGCATGCTTAAGAAGCAGAAGCAAATCCATCAATAACCTGCAGCAATAGGTGTTTGTTTTAAAAGCAAGAAGTTTTTCTGCAGCCTTCTGGCATCCTGTCCAAGTGCCTAACTACCTTTTGGATGGAATATTTGTTGAAACATCTGAATTCAGTTGTATCCCTTCCAATTTAAGATGATTGGCTCATGTCTGTTTATTTATAATGGTGTAAGAGAAAAATTGAGAAGATTCTAGAGCATAAGATACTTTTGAGCTCCTATTTTTTTTTCTCCTAAAAGCAATACCAGATGAATATTTGCTGGAAAAGTGACATATTTTTCACTGTCAATATATTTTTTTGCCCCAAATTGTAATTTTTTTCTTGCTTTGTAATGCCTATACATGTCCACAATATTCCAGCAAAGTTCCAAAAATAGAACAACGCCATTAACATTTTGCCAGTGTTCACAAACTGCATTAAAACACAAAATGTAGAATTCCCTTTAGAACCCATATCATAAAGCTAGAAACAAGGTACTTCTGTGGAGTGGGAAAAAAATAATAAACCATTAACTTCAGAGTTGTACATGGAAGAACAAATACAAATAGCAGAGAACTTGCAGACTTACTTCATGCTGCACTATAATTACTCTTTTATTTTTTCTTTTAGTTATCAAAGACACTAGAGTCTTGCCGTGTAATTTGCATGTAAATTGCGCTCAAAATCACTTCAATAAAAGTGTCTACGCATTCAAAGAAGTCTGGATAACTGATCATATTGCATTATCACAATGCATGCCTGGAAGACGAGCACAGGTAGAGCAGAGGAGAGTAGCCTAGGAAAACTGCTCTAGGAATATAGTAGTTCTAGGAAGAAAAATATTGTCAGCAGCAGAAAAATGCAACAGTTGTCAGGTTTTTAATGGCTTTGAGGGCTATGTATTTCTTTGATCTTTCTTTGAAACAAAAATAGTTACTTTTTGCTCTTAAAACTCTAAATAATCAAAAGCAATAGGAGATTTGCAGCATTTCAAATGAGATGAACAAATATTTCCCTGAATATATATTGTTTTAGTGGGGAAATCAATGTGCAACCAAAATTTTTTCTATATGTTTTTTTGAAGAGTAGTTTAAATGAAAACCTTATTTTTCCTTTCTTAAAGTCTTTGCTCTATGATGAATGTCTTTTTCTGATAATCTTTGAAGTTTAAAGAGTAGATGAGGCTAGGCCAAAAAAATAATTATAATATCACTTGTCTGTCTGCAATCAACTATCCTGCAAGTGTGAAAACGCACAGTAACAAAAACAAAAACAAACCTAAAATAAAACAAATCAGGATTTCTCCAGAACAAAGCCACATAGTAACAAAAAAGAGAGTTCAGACTCCTCCAGCACAGAATTTCCAAACCCTCAAGGCCAAAGTCTTCCTCAAAAACGATTACTATGGTTGGTAAAGGACAACAAATTCATTAAAAAAAAAAAAAAATCAAGCTATTTAAAATCTTCCCTGTATAAGCCTTTAAGAAGATATTCTAGCTTTGCAATAATGCTGTCATTGGTGAGATGTTTTCAAGCAACATGTGCTCAATGGTACATTTGTTTTCATTTTTTTTCAGTGATGCAACACTCTTCTTTCTCATTCCTCATTTTTGGGGGTCAGATCCTTATAATTTACTTCTTAATATATTTTAGACTATCTATAATTCTGAATCATTCACACATGGTAATGGTTTAGCCACTAGCACTTTGATGAAATAATAGTTAAAAATTAACTTTTAAAAAACTGCATATGATTAGCACCAGCATTATAAAACAAGCTAATAAAAATGCATAGAGAAGTGTGACCTTGTAAAATAAAGCATTTATGCACTTCATGAGTCATAGTCATTACTAAATTCTGTTATATACTCAAGATTACTGCTTGCCTGAAGACACTGAGGAGTATCTCTTAGTAACAGACTAAAAGGCAGGATAGAATTGGCTCTTAAAAGCTGCTAAAACAAAATTAGGTCTATAAAATATGATGTAGAAATACAAGGAATCTGGGGCTTTCAATGATTCTTACTTAAAATGTAAATATTTTGATAAGTGACTGCATAACCATTTCTGTACTTTTTAGGCAAGTGACAGACCAAGAACATGAGAGTAACTGCATCAGCAGTACTAGTCATGACCTCACAGATAGGAGGAACCAGAGCTTTCCTTCATAAGATAAAATATTGCCTTTCCTACCAGCCATCCATCATATACAACATCACCTCTCACTCATTCAATGCTTGCACAAATGTTTAGAAGCTAAAACCAGGGGGAGTCTATGGAGGCAAAGGGGGTCTGTGGGGTCAGGGCTGGTTTGGCAAAGAGCAGAGGAGATGTTGCAGCACCTCACAGGGCAGTCTGATACCTTTGAGGAAGGTATCAAGGGGATGGGGACAGTCTGTCTCCAGCTCTGTTTGGTGGGAAGGCGAGAGATGGTGACACTCCCTGGAAACCAGAGAAGCTCAGGCTGGAGAAAAGAAATAAAAATTAAAATAAATAAATGATACATTAAAAAAAAAATTCCCTGTGAGCATTATGAAGCACTGGAGTGGATTGTCCAGAGAAGCTTTTTGTACCCTGATCCTGGAGGTGTTCAAGTCCAGAGCACCATGAAGGGATGTTCTCTAAGTCCCAGAGTGACCACTTCCTTGGGGAGCTCTTTCCAGTGACTGACCACGCTCCCAGTGAAGATCCCCTTTCTAAATGTCCACTCTGAACTTCCCCTGACACAGATTAATTCCATTTCCTTGTACCCTATTACTGGTCACCAGAGAGAGGGGATCACCACCTCCTCCTCCTCTCACCTTGAGGAAGACGCAGACTGCAGTGAGGTCATTGCTCAGCCTTCTCCCTCGCCCTCTTTCTCATTCCCCAGAGCTCCAGGTGACAAGCACAGCTTAGGCTACTGGAAAGGTCCCATAGTATCTTAATTTTCTTCCCTTTCAACCGTTTCACTCTTGTTATATTCATACAGTAATGAAATTTCAAAGGCATTTTAAAAGAGGGAGAAGGCAATGTTATGAGGTTTGTATGAGGGTTTATACAATTTAATCCTTATAATCAAGGAATCTCATTTAACAAATAGATTATATAACTATAAAAGGGAAAATAACGCATACAGCTTGTCAGACAGAAGAAGGAGAATGCTGGCAATTGCTATTTAAAAGAACAAAACAAACCACCTGCCTCAGCATGTATTTTACATGTGTTAACCTGCAGTATGCCTGTAGTAATTACATGCAAGTTTTATTATTTGTATCACTGCTATCCTCCTAATTGATAGCATGTCCTTGTTTCTTACAAACAAACCGCAGTGACTCTTTTCTCTATGAGTTCCTGATTATTTATGCATTTTTAGAAATTTGAGTCTCCTGCAGAGCTGTTAGAGCTCAGATAATGAAACATCTGAAACGAAATTTCCATAAGGCCTCAATAGCCAGGCAATAGCTTTAATCTTGTTCTAAAATGCTGCAGTTTGCGTGATTACCTGCACTTATCATAAAGATATCTTTTCTGAACAGTTCAGGAGACTGTCAACTTTTCATGTTTCCAAATAAGAACAGTATTAAAACTAAGGCTTTATTCAGGCTCTAAAGGAGAAGTATGGAAAGAAAACTGTTTTGAATCTTTTTCTCTTGTTAGAACTAACAAGCCTGAGACATTTCATTCTACAAATTGCCTCAGATTTCCAGGGAGATGACGATTACCCTTAGCAGCAAATGCTAGACCAATTTTTTTGATCCATTTGGGAGACTGAATAAAACAAAGGCTCGTGCACAGTGTAATAGTCACAACTGTGATGAAAGAAAAAGAATAGTCCCTGCAGAGTGGTAGTTTTACAGTTTTTGATGTTAAATACTGTGCACATGGTAACAGTTTTCAGAAACATAAGATTTTGCTAATTTTGACTTGCAAGAGAAAAGGGGAATGGTCTGCTCTTTTGAGAAGAGAAGTTGTGTGTCAATTGCTAATCTTCTTTTTCTGTGTCAGGCTGAAGTCAGCAAAGCAGGGCTAGACCACAGGAATGGAGGTATTATTGGCACAGGACTTCACACACTGAACCATGCGTTCCAACTCTCGTACTTGCCATGTCAAAAGTGTGGATGGACATGGGCACAAATCAAAAGAAAGGTACAGTGAAGGGATTTTTTGACTTGGTGAGGCTTGGAGGAGGAGGCTGAACTACCCTGACACATAAAATCTGGAGGGACTGATGTCCAATATCATGCACTGTTTTAGCGCAGCAGATTGTCAGAGATTGCAGAGGTCAACGTTAAACTGAATTTATGGATCTGCTGTGGTCCTTCACTGTGACTAGGGTGTCTCTCCCCACGAAAAATCTGATACAAGCAGTCACACAGCTAGTGCAGATGATGCTAGATGATTGCTGTTCACAGGTGAGTATTCCTACCATCACAGTATTATGCTTATGAATCCAAGTACTGGCTCAACAGAGAAGTTATCTGGCTATGATTTTATTAGAGATTTCATCTGTACTGCATGGTATAGAAAGGTTGAAGCTGCACATTAACAATTGTCTAATGAACGAGTCAATCTAGACCTCTTACACAAACTTCAATGCTACATATGCAAGAAACATTAAACAGGGAGTACTAAATTAATATATTACTTTGAATAAGTTTTAAGTAAAAGGAAAAAGGAATATTTAATATTTCCCTAAGCAAACAATGGAGGTGAGGGAGGAAGAGACCAAAACTCAAACAAATCCTGTTGTTCAAATACTTCCTTTATGATCCTGCAAGTGGAATTCCTTCAAACCTTTTTCTGTAACTGTTTCCTAAAATTTCAGACTCTCATTTAAAATAGTAAAAATAATTACAACATTATCATTGTGGAAAATAAGGCAAGATTATAAAAACTAACACACAGAGCAAGAACCGAGACAGCAGAACTTTTTTTAAGGTGAAAATCCATAGAATCATAGAATTACAGAATGGTTTGGGCTGGAAGGGATCTTACACATCATCTAATGTCAACACCCCTGTCATAGCAGGGAAAACTTCCACTAAACCAGGGTATTCTGTCCAGCCTTGAACACTTCCAGGGATGGCACACACCTTCCTTTTGTGCCTTATTTCCAAGAGAAGATTCCTGTACAGCTACATTGACCTTCTGCCTTGTCTGCTTCATTTTATGAGATGTTGGAATTGCTGCTCTTAGGAGGTGATGCTTAAAAAGTGATGAGCACCTGCTAAAAAATTTTTACAGGGGACTTTACTCACTAGTTCCCTGAGCAGCCTGCAGTCTCTCAAGTCCAGAGACGAAGTTTGTCCAGAACTTTTTCCAGTTAGACTGTTCCCCTGTTGGTTTCTTTACCTCAGTTTTCTCTAACTCATCTCTTAAGAGTGCAGGTGTGTTCCAGTGTGGCTGTTACATCTTGGAGTCACTGGTGGAGGACCCTCACCAGCACCTTGCCCATCCAGCCTTTGCATATCATCCCACAGCTTGCCAGGGAAATCCTGAGATATTCCCCATCCCACATCACATCTATTCTAAAGCTCTGACAATGAACCCTGCTAGCTTCTGGGCAAAGACTCTCCTCCCTCACCAAGAAAGGTGAGTCCTGTCTGAGGCCAACAACGCCTGGTAGTGCACAGGCCAATTAAACCATTACAAATTGGGAATACAATTACACAACAAACGGTTTACAGTGCCTTAAATCGGCCAAAACACTACAGATAAAAAATATAACAAACCAAAACAAAGAAAAAAACCTCCTCCAACCCCCTGACAGATGGTACACCAAATGCAGCACGAATGCTCCTCAGATAATCTAGGAACATGCCAATTCTTCAGTAACTACATTGACCTGAATTTGACCGCTGATCTGTGCAAACACATTGCCTTTCTCCCATGATCTTACAAATGCTGAGAAGTGTTTTACTACGAGTGACATTTCAGAGATGTGAAAACTGCTACCAGTAAGTTGGATATGAGACATTTACAGACATGTAAGTTTTTACCTCTGGCGCTGGGCTGTCTCAAAATTTGTGAGATGAACCTTCTACAGAGGGAAAATTCTCTATGCACATTATTTTTACCTATGTAAACAGGATTTAAGCACTTTTGTTCACATAAATGTAACAGTATTTCTGTGTGAAAGCTGTGACAGATTTGGCTGATATGTTTCAAAGCAATTTGCACAACAACATGACCAATGCAGCAGCACTTTCTGAAACTGGCTGAAGACATTTGAGTTAACACTTCTGAAAGGGAATTGACATATTGAGATTAGATGGTTCTGCCTTTTTTCAAAAGTACTAAGTGGAATGGAAAGATCCCATGTAATCTAGGAGAAAAAGTCAGTGTTCCCTTCTGTGAGAGTTGGGCAGGATGTTGAAAAAAAGAATCAGTATTTGTTCAGAATAGTTTGCCGTGTGCAGAGCTACATTTAATGCAAAATTCACCCAGAATTCCACAGTATTCCGTAAAAATAAATATTCCTTTGATCAGAAACACATACTAGAACAACATTGCTGGTTCATATAATGTCTTAAACATCTTTCCAATGAATACATCTTTGCAAAACTGCAGCAATTCCAACCATAATTATTTTCATTAAATTTTCATTTGCATAAACTCTTTTGTTCATACTATGATAATTTACTGTACACTGTTAACAAAACACAGGCTATTTCATGTTCCATTTCATATTCAGCTATGACTGATTAGTTCAAGCACATTGAATGATCATGCATATACATCGGAATAATTTTCATCTTTTTGTCTCCAGACCTGGCAAGTTTTGTTTTCAAGTAGATGATCTTTACTAATGAGGTGCAGATTTCTTTATGTAAATCAAGGAGCAACATAAAAGAACCACTGAGCTTCCTTGATCAGAAAGCTGTTTAACCATATGCAACTGACACTGCAGCAGGACAAGAGTCCTACCTGAAGTCTTAGTGGTTTGGGCAGTTTGATTTGAGATGGCAGTCAAGAACAGCAGTCTTTCTTCAAAATACATTTTGAGATTACGAAGTTTTTAAGTTATAAATGTTTTAACATTATAAAAATTACAGCAACTTCTGTTGTTGCAAATTAGGAAAATTTCCTTTCCTAGTCATTACACCAAGCAGTCTTAATGTTATGAAAATGTATTAACTTTGCTAACATATATCAGTTTGTGCTACACAGTGCAATGTAAGGTAATGACCTAATAGAATTTTACTGAAGACTTATGTATTGTTCATGCTTGAGGAAAACTAGCTAAATAACAGCATAGCCCATGAAATTAGGGCCTTTCTTCTTGGAAGCTTGGAGCTGTCTGTGAAGGATAAAGGACACCCTTGGACAGCCAAGGCAGCAACAGCATTCCAGTCCCTCTAACACATCTTTGATGGAGGGTCCACTGCAGTCTGGCATCACAGACAAGTAACTATAGAAAATCTGTGTCCTGGGACATCTGGATCAGCAGATGAGTGGTGAGAATGCTGAAAAAAATCTAGTTGCTCTCAGACTTAAACTATTTTACTCATCAGTGAAATCATGCTGCACTTGAACCTGTGGAGGGCATTCGAACCTTATGTAAAATCACATTTGGGGTCTCCCAGTACTGCTGGGACACTTCATGTGCATGAATAAATATTTACTCCTGTCCATCAGTGCTTTGCATCCCAGCCCTTCTCCTTGGTCAGCACTGGCCAGTTGTGAGTTTTTGTGACAAAGCAGAAATCCCTGTGATCTCACTGCATATTACAAGAGGAGTCACAAAGGACTCTTGTCACAAGAAAAACATGGAATAGTGTAAATGACATATTTGAAAGATGTGTAGATGTGGCACTCATGGACACAGCTGAGTGGTGGACTTAGTGCTGAGTTAATGGTTGGGCTCAGAGATGTTAAAAATCTTTTCAAAGCTTAAGCTTCAGGACAATAGTATTAGATGACTAACTTAATACAAAGATGGATATAATACAAAGCATTTGGAGTGCCTTCCAGATCAAGGATGTTTTATGATACTCACAGGGATTGTGGTTCAATTCCTCTCTACTTTGGACTTTTTCTGTCATAGTTTCAGAACTGTCTAGCTCCTTAGTTTTTCATTTGGATTAATTGTTTATGGGCTTTGTGTAGTATTATAACATTTGGAATTTCAAATAAAGCTGAATAGTTTAATGTATTCATATTTCTCAGAAATGTATCTTAAAAATTATTGAGGTCTTTGATCTCTGGAGCGGTATTCTGTTTTGACTTTTGGGTTGGTTTTGACTGGCTTTTTTTGTTTGTTTGTTTGGGTTTTTATTTGGTGTTTAGTTTGTTTTATTTGATTGTTGGGGTTTTTTGTTTGTTTTGTTTTGTTTTTTGTTCTTTTAAGTCTACCTATCTTAGTTAGGTATTTAAATGTCTGAAATGATTCAAGGTTCTGGATTGGACTTTTATATAAATCCTTTTTAGTAGAATGATTTTTAGCTACAAAAATGGTGTTAGTTCTAGAACCAGTGCCATGAACTGAAGATTGTGTATGACATAGCCAGGGTAAAGAAAACTGTCCCAGAGAATAAAAACATAGATAAAAGGTTCTGCACAGTCTACTCATGGGCCACATATGGAATCATAATAATTAAAATCACAAGGATGGATCTTCAGAAATATCAAGCCAACATCAGCTGTACTGACTCAGCTTTTCACCTGGCTTACAGCTTGCAGCTTAATGTTGCTCTGGTTACATGGTGATTATTCCTCTAGTTATTTTCTCTTGCTTCATCATATTTATGGGCTGAAGTCAGATCACAAGGTGTTTCTAATCAAATAAACCTATAAAATCAAAAGCTTTTACCCAATTCCTTTCCCATCCATGTAAAAGACAGAGTGTAATTCAGTGGAAATATTAAATTAACCTAACAGTACTTAGAATAAAAGTTTGCTAATCATTCAAGATTGATGCACATCATTATGCATTTAAAAGAGAACTTTTCAGGCAAACTCACTTCAAAAGGATCAAGCTAACAAAACGAACATTCAAATGCTGCTTCCTTGTGTTTATAAAGTTTGAAGTTCAGGAAATATGGGAGGTGGCTATGTGTATATATGTGCAAATGTATGGTAAGACTTTATAGCATAAATCTGGATGAAAAAAGAAGCTGGTGAGTGTAACTGTTATGTATTTACAAAATCATTCCTATTATACAGACAAATTTGGATGCAGAGATTTTAATCAGTAACTTGAATTAGCTGTTTGACTGCACATAAATTCATATTTAAGTCTGAGAAGCAAAGTTTTTGCCATTTCAAGTTCTGAATTCATGGTGACACCGTGTTCTAGGGAAAAGCCTCTCATGTCTGAACTGAAAGATTTTATTTGCAATGGAAAGTGACTGCATTAATTGCCGCTAAATTCCCTTTTTAACACAAAGGGGAGATTGAACATCAGGACAATAGCTACTGGTATAAACAGTTTTTCTTCTTGAAATCAGTATCTACTACATAATGCTTTTTTAATCCACATTAGCTTTTGAATCACTGTTCTGCACATCCAATCTGCACATCCAATTAGAAAGATTTGTAGTGCATTTTGCATTCACAACTGAGCTGATGAATGCCAGTTTTCATTTATTTTGCTTTCTCATCCATCCCTGAAATTTCTGCTTTAGTTTAAACAAAGGGTTCAGGAATTACTCAAAACTGCTGCTGGATTAGACGTGGCTTTACACTCCAGCAATTTATTTTTTATTTTTTTCCCTATGAGAAAATGAAACAGTAAATTCCAAGATCTGGCATTTTGAGGGAGACAGTTCTCCAACCATAACCCAAACTATTTAGCTATTCATTCATAAAACCAAGGAGCTGTTTCCAGAACTGTGGTTTTGCATGACAGTAGAGAACAAACCATTAATAAATATAAAAGTCAAAGCAGTCAAGTATTATCATGGAGAATGTTTGATGGCTGCTGTTAGAATTAGAGTTAAGCTTAATTATTTGGTGAAATGGGTCTCAGGCTTTTACTTCTGACAACATGTATAGTAAATATATACATAAATAATAAATAATAAATAATATATATATAATAAATGTGTACTCTGAAACAGAGACATGATGCCAGGAAAGAACTGATGAAGAATTTTAGTCTGTTATCATTGCTAGACCTCACTACTTCCTTAGGTACTGGAACCCTAAAGTATAGTGTACAGGACAATTTCTGCTAAATTTGTATTAAAAAAACCCTCAAACTAATAACTGCTATAATTTCTGCTGTTTTCTCTTTCTTATCATCATACCTGCATTGTGAGGTTCTGTTCAGGACTCCTAACGATTGGAACTGTTACTGCAGGATCTACTAAAGGGGCAAAAATGCACTTGACAACTTTTATGAGTCAAGGCAACACTTAGCATTTCATTGGGGATTCTTATATTAAGGATAATTTGAGTAATTTTGGTTTCTTTTTATTTTATTAGTTATGCTTTTAGTTTTTTCGGGGTGATGAGGGGAAAAGGAAGGACTTCTTTACTTGTTTTCTTTGACCCCTAAATACTCTTTAATCCTTTTTTTTTGGCAGAAAATTATCAATATTTCTTGTTTGAAGCCCTTTCTAGGTCAGATCCTGCCAGCCTCACAGATGAACTGGTGTTAATCTGGGTTGTGTTTAATTCTGACTGACCTACTAACACTAACTTTCAATACTTCTGAAACTAGTACAAGACACGGCTTCTGGAGATGCCACTAATTTCCAAAGTTGAAATCACCTTTCATTTTCCTCATGAAGAATTATTTCCTCATTAGAATTGTTGTTTATAGTTAATTATGACATCCATCCTGTGCTCTCAGTGGAACTCTTTCTTATAAACTTGAGAGTAGGGGAAAAAATAACAGAAGCAGATTGAGAACAGTGAGTACTGAATAGATTGTATTTACGGGTAAGACATGAACCAAAAACCTGAAAAAAATGGTCTCTTTTATTAAATGAACTATGTGAGAATTCAGAATAAAAATCAAGAAGTTTATTTCAGTCATGACATATTACATATGTTTAGTAAAAGGATTTGATTTTTTTTTTTTTGAGAAAAGATACAGGAAATAAAGTTTGTGTTTTCTGAAGAGAAATTTGCATTTATGCTCCAAAGTAATTTGGCTGATATTTTCAAACATTTTTAATATCATGTGGCTTAAAAAGAAAATAAAAATAAAAGACTGAATATTTGATAAAAATAAAACCAAATAATACTATTGGTCCATGATCACGCTCAAAACTCAATGACATTGGAAGAAAAAAATTCAGTGGGTGGTTTTTTTTTTTTTTTTTTTGGTTGGTTGGTTGTTTTTTTTTAACATTGAATGTGTGTGATGTATACTTTTTCTCATTTATTAAAATCTGAAATTACATAGAATGCCTCTATTATTCAGAAGGGAAGTCCGATGGGAACATGTTTATTTTAATGACTTCTTTATTGGGAAACATGTTTGAGATAAATATGAAATATCTGTACAAAACCTTGAAAAAGAGGGGGGCAAAACCAAAAAAGAATGTAAAACATTGTCCTGAATGAAGATTGCTCATGACTAGTTCATTTCTTCATCAAGAATCCTAATGTAAAAATGTTTATTCATTTGACTTTTTTATTGTTCATAAATTAGATATAAAGGTTTGAGTTTTATTTTAATAGGGAAGAGAAAGCTTTCTGGACAGAACACCAATTAACATCTCAGATTTTGATGACTCACAGAATCGTTAAGCTTGGAAAAGACCTCCAAGACCGTCAGGTCCAACCTTTGGCTGAACACCACCAAGTCCACTAAATCATGGCACTAAATGCCCCTTCTACTCAATTTTTGAACACTTTCAGAGTAGTGACTTTACCACTTCCTTGAGGACCCTGTTCCAGTGGTTCATTGCTCTCTCAGAGAAGAAATTTTTGCTGATATCCAACCTGCCCCCCCCCATGGTGCTGCTTCCCATTTACCCATCACTGGTTTCCTGGGAGAAGAGGCTGGTCCCCACTGTGCCACAACCTCCTTGCAGGCAGTTGTAGAGATAGATAAGGTCTCCCGCGAGCCTTCTTTTGTCCAGGCTAAAAACCTCCAGCTCTATCAAACACTCCTCATAGGATTTACGTTCCAGATGCTGCACTAGATTTGTTGCCCTTCTTGGGATGCGCTCCAGCACCTCAATGTTTTTCTTGCAGTGATGACTCAGTACCATCCCTGTCTTCCAGCTCAGAGGAATGAGTACTCTGAAGAGAACTGGACCTGTTATTAAAGACAGAGACAAACAAATATTTTAGCCTTTTCCTCATCCTTTGTCACTAGGTTTGTGACACACGCAGTAAAGGATGGAGATTCTGCTTTTCACTCTGTTTGTTGCTAATGTGTTCATAGAAAATATTGCTGTTGTCTCCTACAGCAGTAACCAGGCCTTGGCCCTTCTATTTTCTCCCTGCATATCCTCACAACACCCTTGAAGTGCTCCTGAGTTGCCTGACTCTTCTTCCAGAGGTCATAAACTCTCTTTTATGTCCCTGAATTCTGGCCAAAGATTTCTGTTCAGCCAGGGCTTCCTGGACTCCTTTGCCCTGCAGGACTGCCTCCCAAGGGGCTCTATCAACCAGTATCCTAAACAACAAAAGTCTTCCCTATGTAGTCCAAGGTGGCAGTTCTGCTTATTATTTCTCCAGAAAGGAAACCTGTAATTTCATGATTGCTGTGACAAAGACCTCTGCATCACCCGCCAGTCCTTCTCTGTCTGCAAACCACAGGTCCAGTTGGATGCCTCACCTAACTGGCTCTCTCACCAGACTGGGAGATGGCTGTTACCTGAACAGACTCAACTTGGGTAAAATTATTAATTAAATTATTGCCAATTAAAATAAATAAGTAATTACTCCTTTGCATGGTCAGAAACAGAAGGAAAAAACCTTAAAACAAACCCTTTACTTCCCATCGATGAAGCTGGTCTTCAGTCCTTCACTCTAAACACCGAGTGGTGAGGGTGGGATTTACAGTCAGCACACTGCAGTTCCTCTCTGCCTCTGCTCTTTCCTCAAACTTTCCCCCTGCTCCAGCGTGGCCCCTCTGCATTCTGCAGTGCCCTCAGGAATACCCATTTCCATCTGTCTATGTCTCCCACGGGTTGCAGTGTGGAGATCTCCACCGTGGTGTTCTTCCTCCTCCTGCGCTGACTTTGTTATTCCCTCTGGTGTTTCTCACTGTTTTTTTGTTCTTTCAATTTCTGGTGTTATTTGCCCTTTTTTTTAAACGTGTTTTTTACGACAGCACCACGTGTGACTGATGGTCTCATCTGTGTCCTGTGGTGAGTCTATTGGAGCCAGCTGGAACCAGCTGTGTCTTGAATTAGGCAGCCCATAAAGCCTTTCCACAGAGAACACCCAGCTGCACCCACACTGGGAGCACCTTGCCACAGATACCAAAAACACTGCCAAGAAAAGAACAAAATTGTCTTGTTTTCTAAAGAGAGAAAGATCTGTAAGGCTGTTCCCTTCACATGATGAAGACTGATGTCTGGGAATAGTAATTGTTCTTGAACTTACAGTGTTTTGATTAATTTGTGTTAGAAGTACTTCATAATGTTAAGAATGATAAAATAAAACCGCTTGACAGTGGTTGTGTTTGGGGTTTGACTGGAGAAAGGGTTTTTTCCCTAACTGGTCTGTTTTTAGGATGCAGGATAGAGGTGCTGTCCAGGCATTCTCTCTCTTTTCCATGCATGGTCAGACCCAGGAGTATAACTGATTTAGAGATTATTTATAATCAGCTAGTTTGTATGCTGACCTTCAGGAAACTTGTCAGACTTAGCCACAAACAGGGGGCACAATTCCAGTGACGTGGAAAGTGTACATACAAACAAACACACAAAAATGCTTATGCTGGTGTTTAGGGGTCCCGTTGTGCATTTAGGATTTAACTGCGTGTTGTGTGCATCAAACATTTTGCCACTGAGGTCATGGCTTTCATGCAGCACCGGTACCCCTGGGGAAAAGTGTGTTCTGAGCACCTACTGGGACTACAGGCATAGCCAATTGCAGGAGTTACTTCAGTAAATAATTCAAATTATATAATTGTGGAGAAACGCTCAGATAAGAGATTTTTTTTTTTTTTTTTTCACCCCACGTAATCTGCAGGAACAGAAAGATTTTCCTGTGTTTCAAGGCTGGTAGAATGTCAGTGCATCATGATTCACAGAGACTGGTGTGATGTTCGTCCCTTCCTCTTCCAAGAGTTAGGGAAGACGAGCAGTTTCATGTCCCTGAGAAATAATGTCTTACATCTTTTTTAATTAGGCTTATTTCAGAGTCTCCCAGGCTGGTACACAGGTGACTTATGCAGTGCCTCTTGGTGTTTGCTGGTGAGGTAGCAATGGCATGCTGATATTGTGCACGTCATAAATCATGTTAAAAGAGGGTGAAGCAGTTCAGTGCACTCCTAATATCACTTTGCCACAGAGGCAGTTGGTGTTGCAGAACAACAGGCAATCAGAGAACGATGGAAGTTCATGTTGATTACACATTAACTGTGTGAAAATACTGTAATATCATGACTCAATATTTAAGTTTTGGTTCAGACTTTGTCCACAGGTCGGCTTTAATGGGCTGTTACTTCTATACAGTTTGAAATGCCTGTGCAACAGAGGTTCATTTTTTCTAGCAGACATAAGCATTCAAGAAAATTTTGGTATGTTTAAATGTGTGCAAATGAAATTTTTTTTCATCTCAACTTTTCTGAGACTTTTGTGATCCCTTGAGTTGTGACACATCTATTGTAAGGCATTTTTTCGTATCAGATTCAACGGGAGTGAAAAATCTACACTAAAATATTCCGCTACACACAAAGCATCTGTTTTCCCAACATCAACTCTCATAAGCCTATGACATACTCTTCAAACAGGGTTGGTGACTCCTCCTGGAAAGAGAACAAGATCAGGTGTCTGCCACTGAAAATAGTGTGGCATATGATAAAACCTCCTGCTTTTATAATAAATGCAGACAGCAGCTGCAGTGACTGGGATGGCTGAGAGAGGAGCTTTTGCGTACAAAACCAGAAACACTAACTCGGATTTTGTAAAACACACAGTAACTGATTACAGAGAATTAGGCATTATACTTGAAATGGTATTTGTGAGGTGAAAAGATCAATTTCTGTTTTAAATACTGGAATATAAAAAAAAATGTAGTTAATTCTTTTATAGTGATAAAATACTTTTGTTTTCCCACAACGCTGGTATCAATTTTACTGTGGTTGCATAATGTACATTATGTGCAGAAAGCAGAGTAAAAGAGTTGAGAAGAGCAGTTTTAAATGAAGTTCACAGACAATTTAGAAGGAAGGTTATATTCTCCTCCTGTCTTTAATGGCAGTCTCAACTGCACTGATGGAACACAGTCACTGATGGTAAAGCAAAGTCATTAGGAATCAAATCCCTGACTGAGAATTTTAACTCCATAAATGAGCTGCATAGGCACTTAACCTGGGAACTCCCAGGGTATTTTAAAGCATATTTTCAATTAAATCTGACTTGAGGAACAGTAAGTAGAACAGCACTATATTTTCTTTAGTGTTAATGGGGATAATTTTTTCTTTTGACCTGCATGTGTGGTGCATGATCTGCAGTGAAGATATCACTGGTAGATGTTAAGATGAAAGAGCTGCAGTTTCATGAGCACAGCTTTTCACAATTTTCACACTCACTTGGGACAGCAACTCGCCCTTGTTGACACTGCTTTTTTCAAGGAGGTTGGACTAAAAAATCTCCAGAAGTTCCTTTCAACCTCAACTACTCTATGATTTTATAGAAGAATAGAATAGAATAGAATAGAATAGAATAGAATAGAATAGAATAGAATAGAATTATCTTAATCATCGTAATAGCAATTTAATGTCCTCACTTGTTAAGGTGAGCAGTGTAATTTATGGCAAACCTACACAGTGATCTTTTTGGACTTTCTACTGTTCATCTTGAAAATCCATAAATGCAGTCAATTACCAAAATAAAAAAAAAAACAATTAAAAAAAAAAATCAAATCTACGGGTGTTTCAGTGTTTCCAATTCATGGTGGGGAAAAATAATTAGATAAACATGGAGAAAAAATAATTTCTAGCAGAGTTTATGTATATAAATATTACTATACTTTGGCTTAGCTTTCTTTTCATGTTCGGTTGAATTTAGACTCCTTCCAGGAACATATCTGGTTGGTGTTCAGCTCATTTTCTTCCTGTTGAGCTAAATTAGGACCAAATACCTGTTATGATATATATTTTCTTTCAGAGAACAACCATTTTTAGATTTTTTGTTTATCAGAAACTACAAAAGCCCAGGTTAGCTCAACTATTCTAGAATACCATTATATTTTATCTATTCTTTTCAAGAATTACAGTCTATATGAAAATATTTTAAATGTAATTGTGTTCTTTAAATGACTTAATAGCTTTTTTATTTTAGAGTTTTTCACAATTATTCTAAAAGACATTGATTTTGGAAAAGATTATTTCCTTACCTCCCTGATATACACCAGACCAAGTATAAAATTGCAACTGCCATGAGATGAGTCCATAAAACTGAAACACAATTCCTAATAAAAAAACTACAAGTCAGAAACTCTTCTATCAGAGTATACCAGAGTATGAAAATGAAATACCCTGTAGAACTGTGTAATTTCTGTTTAATTTTCAGTTGGAAATTCTCAAGAAATTTAACGTCTGCCATTTTTAATTTAGTATTGTTCTTTAATGTTTTGTTGGGTTTTTTTTAAGTACTTTTTTTTTTAGTCTGTCAAAAACCAAACAAATAGGTTTCAGAATATTTGAATTTCCTGACAGATGCGTATTCAACCATAACCAACTGTATAAATCATATGCAACCTGTCAAAATCCAGTTCAGTAGGAAGTGCATTAGGCCTTTATGTTCAGCGTAACAAATGGGCTGAGGAAGACATTATATAATTATATTACTACTTAGGAGCATAACAAAACTGCTCTGTGCATTTCAGGCTATTAGTTAAAAAAACATCTAATGCTTTACTGTGACAAAAGAATGAAGAGGGTGGCTGCCAGGGGCTGTAATTGGCTTCCTCAAGAGACCAATATATTTCAAAATACACAGCAAGTAATGTCTACAGCAGAGGCATTTGATTCTACAAGACATTCACTTGAGCTTTAACTCTCTCTGTCATTATGGCAATAACACTTTAATGGCTCAAAATCCTGTTGCATTTTGGTGGCTCCCATCTCCATGGAGTAGGGTCTTAAGGTACTCCAGTCCCAAAACCTGATGATGAATGTTAATATTTCTTCCCTTTCAAACAAAGAATTTAATGAGATGGCACTTTTAATGATTATAATAATTAAATTATGCCTGTCTCTCTCCTGCAAAGAAAATGGTGTTTTTCTTAGATACTGATCTCTATCTTTCCCAAATATGTCTGTTCTTCTTACTTCTTAAAATATTTTTGCAGAAGTTTCAGGTGAAAATTCTCTTCCACCCATTAGTAAAATGTTGTTCTCCCCCTTACTTTTTTATTGTCTTTTACTCCTATAGTTACTAAAGATGGCAAAAATCTGTACATGTTCAAAAAAAAAGAGGTGGTGTTGGGATTTCCATTTGCTATTTTCAGGGTTCAGACCACACACTTCAAATTTCTACCATGAAAGCACACATACATATTTATATAGACCCTTCTGCTTCAGTAGGTGACTCTGGAGTCAAAACCTTATTTCAAAAATATCTGTTTGGTTGTTGCTAGGTATTGCATGGTTTGTTTACTTAAATGCCATAGTCTCTGTAGGTGTATTACAGAACTTTAAAAATAGTGAGAGGAAAAAATGGAAAATTAATTCTGTAACTTGATGCTGAACTTTCATGACATTCAATGATGCAAAAAAATGTTTCTCTGAATTGCAATCATATGTTTCAGAACATCATCTGCTGGAAATGCAGAAATAAATTCCTATTTATTTTGGAAACATCACAGTGGTTTTCTACTTTACTGCTTAGGTTTTTTTTAACTTTGCTCTGGAGACAGGGCTGTGGTCTTTCTCAGGTACATGATGAAACTGGTTTTGTAAACACAACTAAGGTGATAAATTTAATGTAGTTATGGCAACTGGGTAAAGAAATTATTAATGCTTATGGATATTTTTTCATCATATGAACTATAAATTCGTTTTCAGAATCAGAAATATTCAAGAGAAAGTATTGTATTACAGAAAAAAAAGAATGTAAAAAATTCTATACATTATTTGTTCATGGTTGGTCAAATTAGCATGAATATACTGGTTAAATAAGTGAAATATTCTCTTTAATATTTACTGAATCTTAGGAATGCAATGAATGTCTGTTGATTTCTGAGTCACTTCTCATGAAAATTGATAAAGCCTGAATTTTAAAGAAAAAGAAATGGCCTGCTCTGTCTGTATTATAATGTCTACTGGAAAATATATACCACGGTCAAAAATTCAATTTTCAATTAATTGTCATTTCTTCACACATTTTTAAAAGATTGAATTCATAAATGTATAAAATATACTTCTCTTCAGATACTGAGGTAAGGTATTAAAACTTTCTATAGAACTTCTTGAAAGTCTAATAATACCTGAACACAAGCAAAATTAAAGATTTTATCACCCTGGAGCAATATTTTTTTCTAATCTCATATGCTGAAGGACTTAATTTAGATACAAGATATGCTATTTCTGTCAAGCTAAAAACCAGTGTGATTTCAAACTAAAATCTGGATGTAATGAATTTGATAGTTCAGGACTAAACTTATCACCTGGATCAGACACAGGTACATGTAGGTTTATTTGAACTCTTTAAATATTGAATTCTTCATTTCCACATTTTTTTTTTTTATCAGTTTACTACAAACTTCTCTGTTTATCTGTGCTTTAGATTCCGTGATGCTGAGTCTGCTGTGCCTGAAAGCTCATTTCTAGATCTACACTTCATCCTAACAGGGAAATCCTGGTCCAAGTTAATTAATTGCGGGTGAAATGAACTATAGACTTTTCAATTTAGGGTTGTAGAGTTCGATCTCCTGTTTGAATGAAAAATAAATATAATTGGAAGAAAGATTTATGTACAGAGGTTGCTCTCCGGCCCTTGGCAGTTGTCCAGGTTGTCCAGCAGTCATATCGACTGGATAGACTGACATTAAAAATGTTTCACTCCAAGTTTGGGACATTCTTTGGTCTTTCCTGTATTCTGTATGTGTCAGAGAGGCAGGAGTGGCAACAGAGGACAAGTCAAAGCATTTCTGCAATTAACTAATGAACACTTGCATGAGACTTTTGTGGAGCAGATTCTTTATCAGCCATAGATATAAAGAGGGTTTTCAGTGGGATGACAAGAACAGGAGCCATCCAAGAAATAGTGTGACAACTAAACATTTATTTTGGTCCCATTTCTGCCTCTGAGGGTTATCACATATTTTCTTCTACTTTGCAATGTACTGCATGAAATGTCAATACAGTTTTGAAAGCTAACACTTATAGATGGAGGAACAGGTAGTAGAATATAAAGACTTGATAAAGCCAGATAAAGTTTTAATTAAAGAGCTTGAGCTGTTTCTCATTATTTTGAGAAATTTTCTCCTGATCTTTGCATCCTTGGATATATAATCTCCAAAGAATTATTATTATTATTTTAACACAGCTGGACAGTATTTCCAGCTTACCTAACTACTGGGGGTTTTGGAATTCTGACGAGACCACTGACCATGCACAAGTCATATTTTTGGAGGAACTCACTGCAGGCATGTAAAGTGTTAAAGAACAACTGTGTGATAGCCACAAATGTTTAAATGACTTACTGCACATTCATGCACACATAGCTATGCACATACACCACCTGCTTAGCAGGTCACATCCTTGATTCAATTGCCACGTTTAGTGCCTTGCAACAGACATTAAACTGGGACTGCTGCTAAAAATGTGTGTTTTACCTGCTGAAAAACTCATACTGTAATACAAAGGCAGAGGTTTCTTCTGAGTATATGGAAGATGTTATTGTCCCAGTTGTGTGACAAAAATGTGAATTAGTTCTCTCACAGCACTTAGTATAAAGAATGAACAAGAGTGCAGGTGTATGAGTGGTTTTGACTCGATCTTTGACTGGTGTCACTGCTTTTTAAGCCCTTTTGAAAGTACTAATATGGCACTGTATGGAAAGGTCAGGCTGGCAGTTATAAAATAAAGATAGCATGTAGGTAGTCTGACTTGTAAATGACAAAAAAAAAACCCTACAAAATGCAGAGTGTTTTGTTGTTCTCATTTTTTTGCTCACACATCCTAAAAAGTTTCCTGTCTGAGCAATATATTTCATGCTTTCTGTTTGTATTCATGACCACTACTGATGAGTTGAACCTGCATGCATCAACCAGAGAGCACTAGTAGTAAAAGAAGTAAAATAGAGTTTTTAACACATTTTAAAGACATTTTTTCATTATTTAGTTTATTTTAAGAAAATCTAATCTAAAAAATCTAAAAAAATATACAACATGGGAGGAATAAAAAGACAACATCAACCTTCAATATAATTCACTTTTTTTTTTTAAAGTTGTTTAGCTGACTATTCAGCACAATGGGATGCCATGTACTATGCACTACTGAATTTCTTTTACTGTTTTTCAACAGAAAGGAGTACTTTTTTTTTCCTTCAAGTAAATTTGGAAGAAACAATCCTGAAAAGTTCCAAATAGGAAGCATAGTACCTTGGGGCTTGAAGCACATTTTATTTTCATGAGTTAAGACCTTCCTCATTAGTTTCAGAATGAAACAGAGTCACAGGTCATGGAACAGGTCACTCGAATGAGAAAAATAAGATGTATAGGTCTCCTCAAGAGCTATTTTATTTTCTTAGTGGAATATTAGAAGAATTTTATATCTTGTTTCTGCTGAGAACTTTTCCATTGTGAAGTTGTGTTTAAAGTTGTTGGGTAAAAGTTGGTTTTGGTGTTTTGTTTTTTTTTGTTTTTTTTTTTTTTTTTTTTTTTTTTTGTTGTTGTTTTTTTTTGTTTTTTTTGTTTGTTTGTTTGTTTTTTACTCCAGAATTTTCTCTTCTCTCATGTTGAGCTTTAATATTAAGAGTGCTTATACTCCAAATTAGAGAATTTAAGCTCAATGTGCAGTTTAAGTTTTAGAGAAAGTGTTGATGGAAAATTAGGGTGACAGCAAAGAAGAGGTGTCATTTTTTTTCTGGTTTTGAAATACAATAATATTATTGTTGCTATTATTACTGAAAGCACAGGTGGGATGTTTACAGTACAGTATGGAAGCAATCATAGATCCCCTGAGAAAACACTAATGATCAAATTTAAACAGATTGTAAATACTTCTATGATTTGGGATCTTGAATTTACAGTAGGAACAAAGAAAACGATTCAGATGTGTCCTAAGTAATGTGTATGTCTGAGAGCATGTGAAATGTCTCTAAAGACATTTTTAACATAACTAATATGTTAAACTGCATTTATATATATATTAACATAACAATGCCTAACTAGCATAAGTCACACAGATATGTAAATAATAGCACTTAATGTGCAACTTAAGCCCCTTCTGTGCAAAAGCCTCTCTACCTGTGATCCCCAATAGCTTGCTTTCTCCATCCTAAAGCATCTCTTTTCCTCTGTGCCTTCACCTTTCACTTCTCACTTCCATACTATTCTCAGCTACTCTGCTTCATTTTTCAGTCTGTCTGTACCTGAGGCATTTGATGGGGGACAAAGTTTGCTGAGAATTTACTTTCCTGATCAGTTTTTTAAAGAAGTTGCAGATTTTCTAAGCAATGATAATCCATGTGTGAAATATTTCATCAGACTGATGAGGAAAATGGAAACCACATGAAGTGAAGCTCAAATTGAGCTGAAATGCTGGTTGAAACTGACATTTCTGTGCAGGCTTATTTTTATATATGGATATTTTTATATTTTTATATAAATAAAATAGATACATGAATGAATTATTGAAATAAATAGACACATTTCAAACATTATGTTTATAATTAATTAATTGTGTTCTTTAGAAACAGACTTGTTTTTCATGACTGACATCAGGAAAAGTAATTGTTTATCAAGATATTGCTCTGCATTCAGATAAGCATTTTCTTACAGCTGAAGAGCTGTCATCTGATCATAAGGAACACATTACAATTGGCCAAAAATGTGTTAAATGTGTTTGAATATCCAAATTTCTAGTCCAGTTTTCATCTATATTAATCACTTAAAATTTCCAATGTTTCATTAAATCAGGGGTGTTAAGAACTTTCAGAATTGACCCAACATTTACAACTTGCAATTTTATTGAAGAGTAATCTGATTTTCATTTGCAAATTATTGAATTGTAAACAAAGTTATTTTTATTTCTATTTTATAATTTTTTCTTTTTTTTTTTTAATATACAAAAGACTCTACGTGTTCCAAATTATCAAGAATGAGAACTTTTCTAATGTTTTGATTCATCTATGAGATCATCTATATAATTTTCAACATCAGATTGGTACTCATCTGCAATAGGCACGTGAATGTTTTGGATTTAAATAATTAAACTTGACTTTGTAGCATCTTTATTATATGATGTCCTAATTAGGAGAAAGAACATTGAGCAGCTGTTTAGAAAATCTCACACAGAAAGCTGTTGTATGTTGCTTTCCAAAAGGAGAAAGTTCATGTCAAATGAAGTTCCAGCCACATTGCTTCTTCATGTAATTCTAACTAAAGTTTTCACTGACATACAGGTGTAAAGGCTTGCAAATGTGCTGAAAACCAGGAATCAATATATCTTCTATCATTATTCAATGACAGATAATTTACAAAATATCATAACCTATTTGCTGGTTCTATTCATACTGCCATGACTTCCAGTTTAATACATGATTTTTTTTTTTTCCTGCAGCCTTGTTCTCACTTTGTAACGTTTTTCTTTCTCATTTAAGGATGCATCAGTCATTGTTTTCCCATAGGTATGTCTGTTGCCCTTTCTCCTGTCACTGGACGTGTCTGCAAAATAGTCTGGTCCCATCCTCTTGACATGCATCCTGAAAAGTTGTTTTTGTGCCAATAAGTCCCTATGAGCACTTTTGGGAAGTTTGATGCTTAAAGCTTTTACTCTAGCTAAATATTCTTTGGTTTTATTCTTGTTTTTAAAAGGTTTTGTATAAATCTCTTACTTTCCTAAATCATCTATTCACCTCTGCCCTTATTCCTTTCTTTTTTCTTTTCCTGAACTTTGTGTTGCGCCTTTCCCTCTGAAAAAAATTGCACAACACAGCTCTAATTTCAGGGTAAAAATATTAAAATGTAATTCAGATGTTTTCATGGGGTTAGTAAAAATATGAATTTGGAAGTCAACAGTTCCTTCCAATTTAGTATCATCTGCAAACTTCGTATAATTTTGAGTCCTGCATCCAAGTAATTTATGAAGATGTTGAAGAGCACAGGGACAAGGATGGAGCTCTGTAGAAGCCCATTAGTGACAGGTCACAGTCTGATGTCACCCCAGTCACTGTCACCCTCTGTGCTTGACCCCTGAGCCAATTGCTCACCCAGCACATGATGTTTTAATCCACCTATAGGTTAAAACTGGACAGTTTGTTTTTTAAGTCATTACAAATTCATAATGAAAGGGTGTTTCATACATCTACCTAAGCTCTTCTTCCTTTAAAGTGCTTCAAATTGAGAAGAATATGATTTATCTAAATGGTTGCCCTTTAATTTATAAATACACTGGAACACTTCTGCTTTTGGCATTCTTAATGTAAATACAGCATTTTCGTTTTCTCAGACATCAAAGGGGCAGTAAGATCTGCTGCACTGACTGCTTTTGTAGTTATCATACTGGAAGAAAAAATAATTTTTAAAAGACTTGACATTTTCAAATGATAAATCACCTTGTGTTTTATTTATATAAAAATTTTGCATGATATGATAATCTCCTTAATCAATGAAGCGTAAAAATTAAAAAAAAAATTATGTAAGGCCCCCCACAGGTAAGTTACAAGCAACAAAAAAAAAGTTATTTGCTTAAAATAAATAAATAAAAAATGTTTAAAGTTTTAGAAGTACGGCATCTCAGTTTATCTCTTATTATACAAGTCAACAGTCTTTTACAAGACTTCATTTAAATTTATGCTCTGTGATGTTGTTAATCACTGAACCAAGCAAATGTAAAATTGATTCACTGCCTATCTACGCACACACAAAATCATACTCACATCCTGGCGTAGATCCTTGGTTTATAACATCTTAAATGTCACTGTGAGAAGGTCACTTTACTTCACTCTGAATGGTACTTGAATGTTCTGAAGAAGTAGCATTTGTTTTTATGGTTTGATTCATTAAAAGTACCGGAAATAATAAAATCGTAGAATCCTTAATGTTGGGAAACACCTTTAGGATCATCAAATCCAGTGGTCAGCCTAGCACTGCCACCAGTTCACCACTGACCCCTGTCCTCAAGGGCCATATCTAAGCGTTTTTTGAGCACTTTCGGGGATGGTGACTTCATCACTCCTCTGGGCAGTTCTGTCCCAATGCTTTGCTATCCTTTTCATGAAAAAACTTTTCCTAATATCTAATCTTAGCCTCCCCAGGTGCAAATTGGGGCCATTTCCTCTGATCCTGTCACTTTTTACCTTAGAGAAGAGACTGTCACCCACCTCACTACAACTTCCCTCCAAGTAGTTGTAGAGAGCAATAAGGTCTCACTTAAATCTCCTTTCCTCCAACGTAAACAACCCCAACTCCTTCATCCCTCATAAGACCTGTGTCCTATGTCTGTAAGTTTTAAATGTATGTCTGGAAGTCAATGCTAAATTGACCATAAACATAAAAGGGTTGTTCCATAGGCAATTGCTTTCAGCCTGAACCACCTGGGAAGCCAGTCAGCTTGGAACCTGTGTGCTTGCTTCAGCAGGAGAGGGATGGGTTTGGTGTGAGCATCTTTGATTGTGTACTGGCTTTGGCCTTGTGTAGAGTTAATTTTCTTAACAGCAGCTACTGTGGGGCTGTGCTTTGGATTTGTGCTGAACTCAGTGCTGATCATACAGAGGTGCTTTTGTTATTGCTGAGCAGGGCTTACCCAGAGCCAGGGCCTTTTCTGCGCTTTGCACTGCCCTGCTGACTAGGAAACTGTGGCTCTGTGGGAAGCTGAGAGGGGACACACCTGGGACAGCTGACCCAAAATCACCCAGGGAATATCCCACACCACATGGCATCACGCTCAGTTTATAAAGATGGGGGAAGAAGGAGGAAAGGTGGGGTGCATTTGGAGGGACGGTGTTTGTCTTCCCAATTAACCTCATGTGGTGGAGCCCTGATCTCCTGGACATGGCTGGACTCCTGCCTGCCCATGGGCAGCAGGGAATTAATGCTTTGTTTTGCTTTGCCTGTGTGTGTGGCTTTTTCTTTCCATGTCAAACTGTCTGCCTCAACACACCAGTTTTCTAGCTTTTTAGCTTTCTAATTCTCTCACCAATCCCACTGGTGGGGAGGCGAGCGAGCAGCTGTGTGGCATTTGATTGCTGGCTGGTGTTAAACCATGGCAAGTGGCTTCACTGTTTTTAAGGGAATTCTGAAAGACATTATTATTTATTGTAATAAATAAACCCAGGAATTAATATACCTTTCTAAACTTCATTGCTATTAATACAATTACAATGAAAGGGAAGGTTGTTGCTTCATGAGTTTGGAGCCATATGTGTCTTGAGGGAGAAGAGTGATGTTTGCCTTGTAACTTTCAAGCTTGCACAGCCCTAGTAAAACCATAATCTTGTGTCCTGTAGTCACCCTGCTGCACTACTGCAAGTGATAGAGCACAGAGTAGGAGCAACATATATATATATATATACATACATATATATATATATGTACTGAAGGTATTTATTTACCAATGTTAAGCAGCATTCACATAATCCATCTGATATTTTGCACCTGATGTGAGTGTCAGCAGCTGATATCAGAGAGATACAGGAGGCCTCTCAGATTACTGTTATTGATTAGATTAAGCCCTTTCAAATGGAGCTGTAAAAGACTGAATTAGAATTCCAGCCAGCCACCCTTCCTCAGTCATACTCACACTTGGAATGCTATTCTGGTTTTTGTCTGAATTGCTGACTTGTAAAGGGACTGGCATCAACACTGTTTCTAAATACTAATTATTAAAATGAAAAGGAACACAAATAGAGTTTTCAGATTTGTTTCTCTTTGTAAGTAATGTAATTTCCTGGGTGAAATTTACCTTGCAGGAACATTTTGCATTAAACTAGAAAAGTGTAGTAAGATGGACACAGATAGAAGCAAGTTGGAAAATATGTGATCAAAGTAGACTGTTCAGAATGCCTTTTTGGCTTTGGAGAACCCCTTATGAATGCAAAGGTGTATGAGTGAGAGAATAAAAAACACAGTTTGGACAGGGATGTACCTTATGATGTACCTTATTATATACCTTGAGATAAATCCTGATGCAGCTCCTTATTGCATTTGTTGAAGTTAATAGCATGTGTATGTTCCTGGTTTGGAGATCGATGCTCTAAAAATACAGGTTTTTGGAGTGAACTAGTACATTTTAAACATTAAGAGCCTGCAAGACCTACAGTGATTTCCTACTGATCCTGAAAATCCTCGCTGAACATTCAGCAACGTGTAGATTACTAAATACCCTGAGTGTTGTAGGTTACCTGGTTTGTTGAAAGCTCAGGTGTAAATCTGGCTAAGATGTGGCTGCTGACTCTTTCACCACTGTGGCAGTGGTATCTTATTGTGGTGTGGACACAGAGAGACACCATGGTGTCTCTAGGTTAACCATTAGTTGAACGAGAAACAGAAATGTTACGATGAAGCTCTGCTGGTGACTTGCTCAGCTTCCCACCTGAACTCTGTGGCAGAGCTATTCTTTGAAGATCATGGTGTTATTTCTTCTTTGTGATATTATTTGGAAACCTGCCCATTCTTGGATCAGATGAAGGATCTAAAATAAATGATTCTTCATTTATTTAAATTTCATTTAACAACATGCAGAGTATTACTCTGCCTTGCAGTAGGTCATCCATCCAGTATATCAGAGCAGTCTGATCATCCATTTACACAACTGATATGCAGGTACATGAAGCAACACTTTATTCTGATAAGCCTCACTTTTGAATATATTATTTCCCATTATGATACTGTCAGTGTTAAGATTTTCAGATTAACAGGCCAGATCTCTGATGCATGAGGTAAAGGAGAAGCAGGAAGCAATCATATGATATCAGCTGACAGTGACGCTGATTTTTCTCTCTCTATCCTCACACCTCATATCTTATTTCTTTGTTTTCCTGTTCCTCCACTGTGCCTACCTGTCAGGGCCTCCTGTAGTCAGCCTTTTT
Organism: Pyrocephalus nanus; assembly: GCA_038380795.1. Lineage (NCBI taxonomy): Eukaryota > Metazoa > Chordata > Aves > Passeriformes > Tyrannidae > Pyrocephalus > Pyrocephalus nanus. The sequence goes on along the minus strand of CM076263.1, from coordinate 72,241,529 downwards.
CAGTCATGGTAGAATCTGATCCCTTTTCTTCCACCCTTTGCTCCAGCTTCACTCTTGGTCAGAACACAGGGGGACCAATCTTTACTGCATGTTGGACAGTAAAAAATTGAGCTTCATGAAAAAAAAAAAGAAACTCTTTCTCCACAGAGCAGTAGTGAGACAATTTCACATTCAATGAACTAATATCTAGGTACAAGTAAATCTAAATCCTGTGTCTCCTGCAAATTTTGGCTTGATTTTACATGGCCAGTAGTGGCAGAACTTTACCTTATAGCTACTCTCTCTGTCAAGTCTTTAATCTTCTAACCAAAACCTAGAGACAACAAAATTTCAGAGAGAAAGAAAAAAAAAAAAAGTTTATATGAAAGAAGTGAGTTTGGTTTTTTTTTTTTTTTTTTTTAGCAATCTGCTCTCAGAAACAGGTGACACACTTTAGTAAAGAATACCCTGAAATCCAAGACAAGGAAGGCATGTAGTCTGTATGGAATATTGCATCATGAAGACTTTTATTCAAGACTTGAGTATGTCATACAACTAATAAAACAACCGTAATTTTTTTTGAAAAGGAAAAAGACTAGCTGTGTATTTTCCCCCTCAACATTAAGATTTTCCTTAGGAAAGTATATCTTTTTCCTTACAAAATTGTAGCTGTCTGAGTTATAAAATGAGGAATATCAGTTTATGATCTGCTGTCATGTTAAGGTTTATATATTTCATTGCATTATGGAGTAAAAAAAAGGAATTTTTTGGCCATTGTAAATTATACAATTTCACCAGTTATATGTGATTCATACAATATACCTTTGTGACAACTTTCCTAATCTTGAAAGGTTTTGAGATCCTGTATGTTGAAGCACGACATTTTCATGAAATTTTGATATATTATTGATGAATTGTCTATATTCCTGTGTTGTCTGTAGTAATGAATTAATGGAAACTTGCAAGGACAATAGTAATTTAATTTTATGTGTTATGAGAAATTATGATTTTTCAAAAAGAATCACCTTTGAAATAAAATTAAAACTACATTTTTTATGTAGTATTATTTTCTCTCTCATTTGATAGTTTACAAGAACAAGGGTAGTAGCCAAAAATTTCTTGGAACAGCCTGATGCTGCAGTTCCTTAGGACACACACACAGAAAGGCCCACAGAGTCTGATGTGGATTTGATATGGAAAGTTTTATCATCAGTGTATGACTGAAAGTGGTTATCAACACATTTTGGCAATATTATGCTTTTGGATAATAATACTGGTTTTATTTATAATGTATTAGCACCTATTTGCAAGATTGGAAGTTCAGTAGCCATCCAGACAAAATGTCATTGTGAAGCTGTAGGTGGAGAAGCAAGGATAGAAAGATGCAATTCATCTGGTTTACCTGACAGATGCTAAACGGCATTACAAGGTGAAAATAGACCTACAAATTAGGTCATCTAAAAAAGCACTGGCTATGATACCAACACTGTGCCTCTTCCTAAATCTTTTAAGTTAGGAAAAAGAGCCCAAACAAAACTAGCAACAAAATAAAAAAAAATACAAACCAACACACACCCCCCAAACAAAACAAACAAAAAAACCCAAAAAGAAACAAAACAAATGAAACAAAACCAAACCAAAACAAAGAAGCAATCCAAAACAAGAACTAAACAAAAAAAAAAAAAAAAAAAAAAAATCACTAAACCCACACCCAACCCAAAATCTGAGATCTAGTCATAATTTAGTTGTATGAAAGATCAAATAATCTTTCTTTAGCTTTACACAAGCGACAGCATTCTCTTCTCTGTTGCCCCTTTATTTTAGTTAGTTCTGCTGTCTGCTTACTCCAGTTTACAGGTGTGGAGAGAGGGGAGAACAGGAGGTTATTTGATATTCTTTTACATGAGCATAATTTCCTCCTGCTGTTTCCTGCAACAGGTTTCACCACCTAGCAGTAGTTTAAGGCATATGCTGCAAATTTTATTATCACTTTCCTTGCAGGTACATATTTAATCTAATGTTTTCTACCGTGGTTTTGTTGCTTTCTGAGGGTTCATAACTTCCCTGGGCAGCCTGTTCCAACCAGTGCTTGACCACCTTTTCCAAGAAGAAATTCTTCCTAATATCCAATCTAAGCCTCCCCTAGAGTAATTTCTGTCCAGTTCCTCTCCTTCTGTCATTTGTTACTGGGGAGAACAACTCCAACCTCACTACAGCCACTCTTCACAAGACCACTGCTCTGGACCCTTCCCCAGCTCCACTGCTCTTCTCTGGACATACTTAAAGAATTTTAGAATTAAAGGCACCATTTCTGGAAAGACTTATTCATATTAAAAAAAAAAAAAAAAAAAATCAGTAACACAATTAAGTCCAATAACTTGGATGACATTACTCTGATTTAAAGCAATGTAACCTGGAGGAGAATTGGTCCCTTATGGGTTCTAAATAGACAGTGTTCAGTTAAATGAACTGATGTTAAATGAATGTGTCAATTAAGTAATCCTAAGTATAAAATCTTCCAACTTTAGGCTCCTCCAGCTCTGTTTGGGATGAATTCTCAAAAACCCTTTATAGAAGTTTCAGCTCTGGCTAATCACCGTAATAGCTTAAAGAGTATTCAAAAGCTGAGGCACCATTAACCTTCTTGTATTTTATAATTTAAACATTTGGGGCAAAAACGAGTTTAATCTATATTAATTCTGAAAGAAACAGGTGGACCATTCATTTTGATTCCCTTAAAATAATATAATTTCACAGATTTTGTGATTCTCCTAAATTAAGGATGAGAAAATACAGCCCTACCAAAATCATATGCATATATCTTTCAAAGTAAAGGACAAAATGTGTTGTAAAAACAAGAATCAAAAGGTTGATTTTGAGTTGGAAAATGAATTCTAGGCTCTGCAATAGTCTGAGGGCATTTCATTGTCCTTTTGAGTCTTCCTCATGTCTCTTGATGTGAAGATTTCTTTTGGTGTTGCTTTACCAGTGATCACGATATTAACCAAGCAAGAAAATAATCCCTGGAACATCAGGATGAATATCTGCTCCCTTTGTTCTCAAAGGGGATTTCGTCCTAAAATTCTGTGCAAACCTTACTGCCAATTTACCACGTAGCTGCTAGCTCAGGACCATACATGTCAAATGGGAAAACATTAAACTATTTTCTCAGCTAGAACAAATGGCTATTTAGCACTTTATGGAGCTTAGCTAATAGTGACAGGAGCATAATCCAGAACTGGAACTATTTAAAACGAAAATATTTATACAGAACTATTTCCACCGCTACATATGTACTACTATATATGTTTTTACATGGTTCAGTAAGTTTCCCTGCTTCTTTCCAAAAGCTTCTGTGCTCTTCTTCTGTTTCATAGGGTGTGCTTGGTATGGTGTACTCTGGAGGAATTAAATTCAAATTTTTCTCTTTCCATCCCACATTTTGTATATGCAAGGATGCTTTAAAACCAATCCTATAAGACAGCCAATCCTATAAGAATAAGAAACACTATTTTCCTTGGAAGATTTCTTTTTTTTTTTTTAACTTTTCATTTACATAGCAACTTCTTTGAAAGCCACATGAAAGATTAGAGAGCTATAACCTGCTGTGGTTCAGGACATGGTTCTCACTTGTTTTATGGGATGAGGAAAGACCTGGAGACTTCTAGTCAGTGGAAATATTACTATTCTCTGTGTGAAACATGAAAATAAAGTTAACACATCCCTCTTGTATTCTGTCAAAGGCTCAACACCTATACGAGGATTTTCTGGTGTTGTATTCTCATAATTTTTTTAAAAATACTTAGTGAGGGAAAGCTGTTTAAACTATGAGTTTATAGTCTTCAAAAGACTATCCACCAAAAAAATGACATTTTGTATTAGTCTTTCTCTTGAACAGAAAGGGCTATTTCATTTATTTTTTTTTGTATTTCTGTGTGCATTTGTTTGTGAGAGTGTGTGTGTGCACACGGCTGAGTGCCATTTGGGTCTCCTTCCATGTTACACTTGTTCATTTCTACCAATTATTTAACTTTTTGCAGACAAGAACTGCAGTTAAGACTAATCAGGCCAGTGTGACTTAAGTACTGACCTCTTACAGTTATGACCTCAGATTGCCAAACAACATTGATAAAAACTTACCATACTGGAAGATGAATATTAAAAAGAAGGCTACAATTGCAGATACCTTTTCTATAACATTTTTCTTGCAGATCAAATCAAAGTGACCAACAAGCAAACATTACTTGAAGATCTAGGGATTTATCACTTACTATTAAAAAAAGTGGGTGGGCTCAGAACCCTGCAGGATAACTAGCCAAGGGACTGTCAGCCAGGGGTCTGTTAAAGATGAAGGCTGGAAGCGGGTCACTGCATGTACTGGGAGGAAGAATCCTTCTCCCTCTCAAAATCTGACAGGTAGGACTGGTAATTTCTACAGCAGGTATGAGGCTCTGGAACTGGGAGGCCAGATGACTATTGAGGTGGCCAAAGGACCTTCTGTGGTAGTGGGGCCTCCTAAAACAACACCACCTGCGTGCCACATCAAGAGCTCCTGTGAGACACTGGATTATTTAATTATTGGATCAGAAACAACTGAAATGTGTGTGTGGGGTGGGTTGGGGGAGATAAGTCAAATCTCACAGAGAAAAGTCTGTGACTCATTTGGTTTGTCAAGACTCTTCAGTAGTCAGCAGAAGCAGATATCATTTACCAAGTTAAAAGTTGCTCTTGTAAGTGCCTCTTTGTTCTCTAGAGGGATAAATGTGCTCATACAGACTTTTTGACCTCTGGTCATAGGAGGGGAAAAAAAAAAAACCTAAACCAACAAACCCTTCCCCACATTTTTTTTTTCATGGAACTTTTGGCAAAGAATAAATCTCTGCTACTATATAGGAATGTTCTTGTTTTAAATGTGTGGGTGCCGTGAAGTGAATCATCCTTGGACTACGTGAAATGTTAACTTTAACTTCAAGTTTCAAGAAATGAACTTGAAATTGCATATACGTTGACCTGTAAAATACTGGGTGACTTATTCAGTAAAGCTGATGAAAAATAGTCCTGAATAACTACACTGTGGGTTGTTTACTTAGCTGATAAATTATTTCAGTTCCATCTCAAATTAATGAGATATTTCTGAGAATAATACAAAAAGTTGCATTTTTTTTCTGAAAATAACATACAGGAAAAAATAATACCCTCTCATCTTCATTAAATATCAACTAAACCTGCATGTGTTTATAAGGAAGTAAATACACTTTAATCTCTACATCAGCTTGGAATTAGTCCATGAACATATCCTGAAAAGAATAACCTTAGATAAGAGTTAGACAGTTGTGCATTTCTTTTATGGCAGAGGGAAACATAGGCTGGCTGTGGAAAGGAAATTGTTTTAAATAAGAAATGGATAAGAGATTATTCATGTTTTGCCTTTTCTTCTTCCTGTACAAAGCCAAGTGGAAATTTCCTCAGGTCATCTTTTTCATTTCACTCTGTGTATGCACATTTTACCATGCTTGCTATCTAAATTTTAAGCCCATACTTCTGAAAAAAATTACAAATATATAGAAACATTCCATATGAATTTTTATTTTATGAAAAAAATCACTAATATCTATATCCTTGAATAGTCCCTTAAATTTACATTTTTATCATAGGAAATATGCAAAGGAAAATAGCTTACTTTACATCTTTCTTAATGTGGAAAAAGGAAAATGTCAAACAGATTTACCAAACTGTAAAGTATTACCACCTGTTTGGGAAAAAAAAAATGTTAATAGAAGATTATTTCATGTATTTTCAATGTAGGGCAGTAGAAATTAATGCAATCTTTGCTATTGATTTCAGTGAAAGAAAACCAAGGTCACTAATAAACAGATTTACTGCCTGAGTGAAAATAGTGTGAGTTTGATAATGCTTTTGTCTATAGTTTTCACTCCTACTTTTATTTCCAAACACCCTTTATCCTTTCAAAATTGCAAAAGCAGGGCTTGGGCTAACAAAATAAAATTCTGCGTTGGCCGGGAAATTTCGTTAATTTCCTGTATTCTACTGTATAAAATAATTTTAATTTTGATGGGTAGTGACTTTATAGCTACTTATTTGCTTTGGCAACATGTGCTTTGTTAGATGGAGCGACAAAAGCTCACCTGTGCAAGCACCAAGCGGCACAGAGACAGGAGCAAAGGCAGGAATGGGACCCCCTGAGACTGTTGTTGTTTCTGTGAGTGTTCTGGGCATGTCTGTCTGTGATCTACACATAAATATATACTCGTGGTATAATGTGTGCTTTGCTTGCTTGCATGTGGCTTCTGGGAACCCTTCTTCAGCCTTTCTACTTGTTGGGCTTGGGTACGTGGAATGGCATCATCCTGGGCTGCTGGATCTGACATGAGACAGTTTTCCTAATACCCAGTCTGGTTACAAAGCAGTTATTGAAATTTTTTTAACCCAAGTGATTTGTAGGTCCCAGTGAGTCTGTTTCAAGTTTTCTAAAATAAAACTGATTTTAAAGAGTGCTGAAAGAGAAATACAGACTCCAGAACCTCTTATGCACTCCCCTTTTCCAAATAGAATTCAGTCTCGATAGCCTTTTTCTTATGGCTATTTAAGTGGTATTCTATTGCTGTTGCACGTTCTACTTCATCCTCCTTTCCTTTAGTTGGATACACTAATATGAAATTATCCAGACATAAGTCTACAGGCTTACATTTATAAATATGGGTCTGTGAACTATGGTAGAGCCTAGATAAATCTGTTTGGTAGAGATGTTGTGCACTCACCAAAGAAAAAACAGTCCTTTAGCTTAAAGGCTAATAAAATGAATCCATAAAAAAAGCAGCAGAAAAAAAAAATAATCCAGGAAAAGGTGGCAGGAAAGAAGTGTGTAACTCAGTCATTTTGTCTTACTCATAAACTGTGGTTTCTAGATAAATCTTTCATTGTCTACAATCATATACTTAAAATTTAGTTACTCAATTGCAAGTTTTCAAACTCTTGCACAACGCTGATCACTTCTCCATTAGTATTTCCCTTTTTGGTCCCTTGACCCCACTAACAATTTGGTTTTGACACACTGTGAATTCTGTCCTTTTGCTGTCTGAGAAGTTTCACTTGCTTGAGCTTCTTGGGCAGGTTCTTTATGCCTTTGACTGCAGTGACCCTACAGGCTCCGTGTTTCAGTGCTGCCTAAGGGAAAGTGTTTCATTATACATTTACTGTATATTTGAGTTATATTTATTATATTATATATAAAATATGTTGTATATTAATTAATAAGACTAGGAGGCTTTGGGAAGTAGGAATTTAAAATTAGTTGAAAAATGAATAATGTTACAAAAATTTTTTTAATGACATTGTTGGAATGACTAAAGCAAGAAATAAAGCCATTTTAATTTTTATCAACTAGTAATGTTTAACATACATAGAAACAATAATAAAGTTGACTAACCAACCAAAAGCCAAGAGTTCATGAAATCCAACAAGTGCTTAGTTGAAATAACCAGTATATTTGTAGAAAACTTTTTAGAGGTTTTCACACACTGCAAACAGAATAATGTTCATTAGTTTCTCCCACAGATAAACCATAGAACCAGAAAGGCATGTGGATTTAAGCTTCCATTTGTATTATCAAAATTAGGATTGTGAAAGAAAGTGCAGGTGGAGAGAGAACTGAAAACTACTTGCTATGTTTCAGGCCATTTTATTTTGTAAGTTCACACACTGAGAGCACAATGGTGTTGAAAACTGCCCATCTTAAACCGACCATGCTGTGGGGTGAACTGAATACCACCAAACAGATTTCTCTCCAGGTGACTGGGTGTTGTGCCACAGACTCCAGCTCACGATGGAAAAAGCAGTGGAAATTGGAATAAACCTCCATCATGATAAAGAATGTGAATTATTACATAGAGAGACAAGAGAATAATTCTTGTAAGGCTTTACTAGAGACATGGGAAAGGTAATCAGGCTCGGAGACACCTTGGAAAAATGGATCTTAAGATGGAAATTAATAAAAGAAAGAAGGGCAAAGCAGTAAAGTACTGATGCTGGTTTACATCATAATATGTTCAGCCTTAATACTTGCCCTTGGCCAGGGACAGCTCTCATGGAGATTATAGAAATCCCCCCTCTGATGTGATAAGAGGGGAAAGAAAGTAGATCAGATTCATTACAGAATCAGCAAGGAAAGCACTACATACTGAATCCAAAAAAGTACTAAGGACTATTCCTTATGTTCAGGATTTTTGTTCATCCTGAGGTTACTACAAATTTGAGGAAAGAGATATTCTGGATTCCTTCAGAAAGTTAGGTACTATTGCTGTTTCTACATTAATCTTGTGCTTATCAAATTACTACCATGGCTATACTTTTTTGGTACATGTGGCTAGTTGCAGCTGCAGTTGTCATATAGCTTGGACCAACTGTCTTTGACATGGGAGATTAAGCATAAGTGAAAACATCAATTTAGTTATGGAGTGGGAAGCAGTTTTTAATAGCAAAGGTCCGAGATTAGCGTTAGGAATGTTTTACTGCGTTGCATTTGATATGCCTGAGTACTCTGTGCCACACACCAGAACCATTTTTCTTTCAAGCCCACGGTATCTTTTTGAATTGATTGTGAAGTGTGAGACTCCTACACCTATATGCAGAACAAGGAGCTCACATAAATGCTGTTTGAAATTTAATTTTTCTTAAGAATTTTAATAATTCCTATTTGGCTCATTGGCGCTGTGATGACTAATTGCTAAAGGAGCTAAAAAGCTGAAGTCATAACAGTGCAATGTCCCAGAGGTCAAGGGATATTTTTTCCCTCTTACTTTTCAAAGAAGCTCATTAGTCTTGTCTCCTTCTGACTTTTACATTATTAAAATTCCCAATTAAAGAATGAATGCTGCATCATATTCTTGTTGGAATATTCACTTCTGTATTGTCATGTGAGCTCTTCATATGTGAAATAATGCTTTGTTTCAGAAATTTCAGAAATAATGCTTTATTTCAGAAATTTCAGAAATAATTTCTGCCTCTGTTTATTACTGTAGTTGTGTCATAATTCTGGCCATTACCCTGTGAACAGTGAAGCACACAGGTAAATTTAGTCCCATGGCAACCCTTTTAACAACATTTATGTATGTTTAAAATCACATATATCAGGATTTAGTACTGATTCTCACTCCTCTCCTGATTAGATTACAGCAATATGTCAATCTACCGTCATCAGACTGAGAAACACCTTTCTGTTTAATGATTTAAGTGCTCTGATTGTGTTTTTATCTACTTTGCCTTGATGTTTGGTGCTCTGCTGAGTTCTGCAGTCTGGGTAGTGTTCCAAAACTGATGACATCTATGTCATGAGGATGACACAGAAATAGGCCCGGGAAACAAAACTGCATTTTTTTCATGAAAATGAAAGGTTAAACCAGGTTTTTTGTGTCTTTTTTGCCAACTGTGGTGTTTAACTGTAGTCTTAGTTACAGCAGTGTGATATCAGAGAGTCAGCCTTTCTGCTGATTTACCTTCACTGCTGCCTTAGGAAAATTAAGAAAATAGTATGCCAAAAATAAAAATAAATAAATAAAAATTTAAAAATGGCCTATAGTCTTGATATATTCTAGGCAGAATGACCATGAATACACCAGATTTTGTATCATGTGTAATTAGACCACTCTTTACTTGAGATGGATGTTCTAAGATGGCATAAAGAAGTGTTGCCACTGAATTATGGTTCAGCCTATATAGAAACTACACCACCAACAAAGTTTTCCATTTGAACAGCATTTCAAAGCAAAGACAGTACTCCACAAAATGGAAAAAAATTATGTGAGAAAATCCAAAAGGTGCTCTAGCATTTCAGTACTTTTTAATGACCCCTCATACAGTCACTTGTAAAACTGCACTAATTACATTCCCTCTTTTTATTACATCTATTTCCCACCTAACTGTGAAGATCCCTGTGGCAATAAAGTACAGATGACAGCTGCTAGAAGAAGCTACTTGGAATGGTGCTGAAATGAAATTTCCCTGAAGGAAATAAAATTCAAAGGATATTGATTCCCTCCTTCTCAGGACTACTGATTGGTGAATAACTGTATTGCAATAAGTGTTTTGTGAAGCTGCTTCAATTAATTTACACTGTGAATGTAGAGCATAAATACAATTTTAAATTATTGGAACTTTGCATCAGTGGTGATAGCTAGGAATGTTCTGTGGTTTTTAAATCAGTAGCTTTTTGTTGCTTCAGCCCTTTCTTTCTCTGTCATCTTTTTCTGTCTCAGTTTTCTGTCTCTCCCTACCTCTCTGTGTGTCAACCTCTCTGGATGTCTCTCTGCCTGCTTTCCTTCTCATTCACTCTCCATTTTCCCTCTCCTCACCCCCTTTCTGTTTTGCTTGCTTTTCCTTTCTCCCTTTTTTGTCTTCCTGTCTTGTTCTCCATTTTTTTTTTTTTTAAATCAATAGTTTGATTGATCAAATGTAGTCTATCATTTACAATAAATGAAATATCATTACTGGGTGAGATTTGCATAATAAATGATCCAAATTAAGTGTTTCAAGTTAATATATGTGTTTCTGAGAATTTGTGGGAATATGTTGTAACTGTATCATAGTCATTACATGAAGTAATCATCACTGGATTTGGTGTGGTGTAATGGCAGTGTAATTGCTAAACTTGCAGTTAAATTATGGGTAATCCTGAGGGATAGTGGGTGTATAAGTAGTACCATCTGAGGAACCTGAATGTGAACAAGTCCACAGGACCTGACAAGATTCATGTGCCTGTCTTGAGGGAACCAGCAGACAAAGTTACCAGGTCACTATCCCTCATTTTTGAAAAATTGTTGCAGTCAGGTAAAGTTCCTAATGACTGGAAAAAGGCAAATATAACACCCATTGTTAAAATGGGGAAAGTAGAAGACCAAGGTGACTACAGACCAGTCAGTCAGGCAAGGTAATGGAGTTCATTCTCCTGGAAACCAGGCTAAGGCACATGATAAACAAAGAAGTGATTGGTGGCAACCAACACAGATTTACTAAGAGCAAATCATACCCAAAAAATTTGGTGGCCTTCTGTGACGGGTCTGAAGCATGGCTGGAGGGACAAAGGAACTGAAATTGCGTACCTGGACTTATGCAAAGGTTGTGTGAAGACTCCATCATCTTCCAATACCTGAAGGGGGATGGCTCATCAGGAGCTGTAGGGGTAGGACAACGGGGAATAGCTTCAAACTGAAAGAGAGTAGGTTTAGATCAGAAGTTAGGAAGAAATTCTTTACTTGTGAGGGTGGTGAAGCCCTGGAACAGGTCATCAGAGAAGCTGTGGATGTCCCATTCCTGGAAGTGTCAGGGGCAGGTTGGTGAGCATGGGCCTCAGAGTAACCTGATCTGGTGGGAAGTGTCCATGCCCATGGTGGGGGAGTTGGAATGAGAGGGCCTTTAAAGTCCCTTTCAACCCAAACCATTCTGTGATTCTAATATTTGAATTATTGGTTCCTGTATTGGTATGAAAGGCATGGATTCATATGCCAGCTGGAGTTTGAACTGTTCATTATGACCTTTTCAGCCCATTATTCATCCCGTTTTTCAACCCTCTTTTTGATTCAGACACTGATATCTCATTGTGTATGTTTGGCTACAGGTTGTCAGTAGGTACTGAGTTAAAGCTGTAGTAAAGATAAATTATATTCACTGATGTCTTCTTAGTCACAATGCCAGTTTTTTCATCATAGAAGCCATGGCCATACATGACTTTCATTATTTATTAGAAGTAAACTAATAAATACTGTACAGGTTTTACATTATTTTATTTAATATATCTTCCATTAGTTATTTTACTGAAAGGATTAGTCTGCAGGAATTCATTTAAAGTCTTTATAGTGTCCTACACAAACCTTTACAAATATTGATGTTAGGTTGTGTCTAAAACACAACTAAAACATTTCGGAGAAGACTAATTTATGCTAAAGACACATATTGAGACAGGGAAGATTAATTTTCTTAATTCCCTATTTACCTTCAAACAATTGAATTTTGTGCTGGGCATGATTCCCATAATACTCATGGTGGTAACTTTCCTTGTAACCAATCTGTCCTTGTACAACAGAAATTGTGCATTACAAAGATATCACTTACGGCAAGATAGGTAGTTACAACATGCTACTTCTTGTAGTATGTTAAATATGGGTTTTTTTGTATAGGAACAGACTATTTAAAATAAAATTTCCTACTATTTTCTATTTCAAGTAACCTTTTAAAATAGAAATTAAAAATGTAATTTTTATTTCACAAAGTTCAATGAAAACACTGTATCACATTTCTGATTAATAATTTTTCTATTGTGTAATATATTGGCACACATTTTTATGAGTCGGCACATTAAACCTATACAAAATGTAATGAAATCAATATATGCAAAGAAACCGTTTAACAGCAATTTTCAATGTAAACTGTATTTTACCAAGCATGCTTTGAAGGTTTTCATACATAAAGTGTTGTATTAGAAATAACTGCCTTAGAGGAATTTATGGCCTTAACCTCGAGGAAAGTCTGTCTAGAATTCCAAAACAAGGTGCTAATGCATTTGGAGTCCAGGGTTAAACAAAGTTGAGAAAAATATTACTTGACTGAGTTACCCAGAAGATGAAGGGGACTCTCTTAAAAGAGAATGAGCCTAGGGGTTTGCCTGAAAAATAGTTAAAACTTTGTACTAATTAACTGCCTGAACCAAGGAAGTTTCTCAAATAATGTATGCGTCAGAGGTGAAAAAAATACTCATGTTGATGTCTGGAAATATACACTAATGTTGCCTTAGGTTATATTTGCTACTAAAGAAATTCAAGAGAAATATTATCATCCATTAAAAATTAATAATATTCTTAATACTGCCAGGATCTTAGAAAGTATGTGAATACATATGAAGAGAAGTCATGCTTAAAAGCATAGACACATCTTTTGATAGTCTCCAGCAGAACAGCTTCAGTTACCATTCTCAGAACATACAACTGTTCCAAATTTTGCTTTAAGGAACAGAGCATGCAATACAACTGAAGATAAGAAATAAGCTGAATGATTTTTAAACACTCAATTGTTCTAACAAGGCAAGCCTGAAATGTTTCCATTCACCAGTCTCTTATGATATTTTACATTCTTATGGGTGAAGTCCTGCAATATAATCAAGCTTGTTGCTGTTTAAGAATAGACCTGCATGAAAAGAGGAAGCTTGTGAACTCTGAGATGCTGCTGGATTAATAATGTATTGAGGTACCTAAAAGTAACACCTGTAGATCTGATTCTGCACAACTTACTTGGTATTTGTGTGTGGGATAGAACTGGAACCTGAAGTGTATCTTTTTGTTCCTTAACCTGTCTAGTACCAGTTTAATGTATTTTATTTCATTGATTTTTAACTTTTGATTTTTAACTACAGGGCACAAGAACTTTAAAGTCAGTTGTGATCCCAGGCATCCTAGTTTATACTCTTTGATTAGAATGACAATGCCAAGCATAATCAATTTTTTTTTCATATTTAGCAGGAAAAAAAATTAATCTTTCATATATTATTTTTTTTTTATTTTAGAAGAGATGTTTTAACTGAATAGTAGAAGAAACAGTTACTCATACACATTGCAAAATCATTCTGATGTGTGGAAGAAGAAGTGCATTTTTCACATACATTACTGATATATTTTGTACCTGACTTCACAAATTTCTTCTGGCATATAATGAGGGATGATGTGAAAAAATGTTTCAGTGTTCTTCACTTCTGTTTCATTCAGATAAAGATTTCAAGTCTTGTCACAATATCAGTCAGATAATGCAAAATTAATGAAGAAAAGTATTTCATACAAACATACACCAATTGTTCAGTTTCACATTTCTGAACTTGACAAGCTTTCTATTTTGTTAGGAAGTTGTGGGACCAGTTTTTTCTTAAATAAAAGACTGTTTCCACAAAGCATGTTCTGTTCCTTCAGGAGAACATCCATACAAGTCACACTTCTGCATAGTTTCATGTGGGTCATAAGCATTTGTTTTCCTTTTGCTTTGAGCTGTTGTAGTGGCTTCCAGTGTTGGAAATTTTGCACCTAATTGTAGTGTACAGGTTTGCATCCTGAAACATTTCGAAAAAAAAAAACAAAACAAAAAACAAAAAACACACAATACTTTTCAGCTGTTTAAATGGCTTTGCCAAGAATTAGTGGATATTCCTATACTGCATAATCCCTATGGAAAGAAATGAAAAACATCATGAAGCCTCTAAGTATAAAATATAAAAAATTTAATAACATGCTTCAGTTGCTCAAACCATATGGGGAAGCCCGTACGTCTTTGAAACCTGACTTTTCCAACATGGTGTTGTAAATATCTCATGTAAAATGTGTTGCTCCAGTATATTTTACAGTGCTGTCTTTCCTAATTTTGCTGCAGTGACTGGTATCATTTACCAAAAAAAAAAAAAAAAAAAAACAAAATCCCAAGACTTCCCCACTCTTGGAATAAATTATTAATATTTAAAAGTTTGGTAATTTTTTTCCTTTTCTTTCTTTTTTTCTGATTTTATTTTCAGGAGTAGCTAAGGAAGAAAAACAAAAGGGCAGTAAAGGATTCCTTGTGCTGTGGTAAGGTGGAATTTATAGAATCACAGAATTGTTGGGGTTGTAAGTGACTTCTGGAAATAATCCAGTCCAACCCTCCCGTTAAAGCAGGTTCACCTGGAGCAGGTTGCACAGGACCACACCCAGGTGAGGTTTGGATATCCCCAGAGGAGGAACCTCCACAAACAGCCTCTCTGGGCAGCCTTGCAGTGCTCTCCCTCATTCAAAGTAATGAATTTATGGTGGCATAGGAGGCCTCTGGCAATTCTGTACGTTGATAACTCTTGTCTTTTTAAACATGTGATGACTCTGAAGGTGTCAGTTGAGAGCGAAGTTTTATTTGTTCCTGCTATGGAGGCACCCATTAGCTACAAGCTCAACTGACAGCAAGAATATTATTAGTAGGGGTGTGCCAAAAGTAAAGTTCCTGCTGTTACTTTCTGCTCACAGCAGGCAAATGTGCCTTCCCTAGGTGTGACACAAGTCTTCTCTTTACTGGGAAACAAAACATTTTAATTGCGTGCAATAGAGGTCCAGCCACAATGCCTGACTGAAACCAAATCCAAAAAAAAAAAAGGGAAAAAAAATAGCTATATATTTATTAACAGAAAGTTTTACCAAAGCTCTGGATACTGTATTTGGATAATAGTGAATTCAAAAGAATATTTTTAAACGTTTAATTCTACTTTCAATGATCAAATACTTGTGCCACGCTTCAACAGAAAGTATTAATCCCAAAGATTAGGTCTTTCTGTAATGGAGTATTGGGTGCAGGATGGTGGCTCTGGGTCCTTCGTTTGGTTCTAGATTTTGGCTCTGATTATCTTCAGGTAATTATTTGTAACCTCTGAAAATGCCAGAAAAAGTCTCAAACTAAAAAAAAAAAAAAAACAAACCAAACCAAAACAACAAATTCAGAAAAAGAAAAAAAAACCAAACAGACAAACTAAAAGGTTCTGTGTCACCTAATTTGAACTCCAGTACCTAAGAATATGAATTAAAAAATAGTACTGTGGCTGCTGCAGAAAAATTATAGACATTTTCTACACAGATTTGTAGACTTTGCAGATTCTCAAAAGACCAAGACTCCTCAAAAAGGACTCTGGAAAAAAAAAATTAAATTCAACAGTAGCAGTATTATACAGGAATTACTCTCCAACAGCCAAAACACTTCTGCAAAAGGAAGTATGAAAGTAAGGTTGGATTGCAGCTGTCATGTTACCAAGCAGACTTACACTGTTTGGAGCAAAAACACTTTTCTGCTTCAGACATGGAGCTCGTAAGAAATTAATTTGCCCTGCTGCTATACTCACCAATGCTGGCTGCCTTTCCAGGCAATTTCTGAATTTCTGAGTGCTTCAGTTCTTTAATTGTACTGAAAGTTCATTAAAAATCAAAATCTCTGATTTATCTTCTCATACCTTAAAGCATGCTAAGGAAAATTTCAGTGGTGAAATAGGTTTTAAAGAAATATTAGAATTTCATACAAATACTAGAATATTAGAACCTGGATGAAGTTCACTCAACTCAGCATGTTGAAGACAATTAGCACTATATTTAGGCACGAAGAATTTGGTGGGCTGTAAGAGTGTTAGGAAATGCTAAGTCCTACCCTTACATGTCTTGAGAAGCAGAGGGCTGAGGGACTCTACAAGGGGCAGATAACTTTAATTAATGAAGCAACCATAAGCTGGTGACTGGAAATCGATAAACTCAGAATTATTCATTTTTGCTCTTCATTTCAGCCTTAAAATACAATTTTCAAGAACGTAGTCAGTTATTTTTGAGAATAAATAATGATATTACCCTTTCTGAAGGAACTTGATGTTTACTGTATATTAGAATCTTTTGTGACTGCATAAATACGCCCAAAAAGCAGCTTTGTCAACAATGTTTGTAGCCTGCTGTACTTATTACAGACATCAAAGGTTACCACAGGATTTGGACCAGAAGAAAGAAAACATCTCTCAGCCCTACAAAGTGTTCCCAGCATTTAAAACGATTTGTCACTTCTTTTCCCTGGGACACTGGGACATGGACCACAGCACTCTGACTGCCAATTTTTTATCCACTGAGTAGTCCATACATCAAATCCATGCAATTATTTTATCTGATAGATTCTCAAGAAGATCCAAAAACCAGTCTGTGTAATGCATGCAATTACTTAATAGATTTTAAAGGATAGCCTAACTGTAGCAATAAACCACTTTAAAAAATCAATTCTGACTTGTGTACAAAATCACTTGAGATTTTGATTTAGTACACTGAAGTTCTTAAGGCAAAAAAAACACATTGCTTAGGGGGAAATAAAGTCTTGAATTATGTCCATAGCTAAAAATATGTCTTCATGCGCATTATGAAACATACTTTTAATACAGATTCTAAACATTACATACAGAAAATAACCTGCTACATCTTCTCAATGCTACTTTATCAAAATTTCTGATGATACAGTACTGAAAAACCTGCTGGTTTCAAACCTTTGACAAAAATAATACTAGTAATTCAAATACTTCCTCTAATGTTCAGTTTATAAAAAGATTAAATAATGTGAGGGAAAAATCTATTATCAAATGTCACTGTAAAGAAATTATTTTAAGACTAACCAACAGAATGACATAAAATAAATTTTTGGACAATAAGGGAAATCAGTTACCTTGCAGATTGTTAGAAAATAGTGAAACAGACTGTCTGAAACTTACTAATATATTGGTGCCTTTTTTCTTCTTGCAAAAATGGATATAACAACTAAAGTCAATGCTTTTCTTGGTTTGATTGTGGCCAGAATCAAATCTAGCCACAAGGAAATGGCTAAAATGACTGATAAAAAGACAATGCAGTCAAGAGTGTCCATAATACATCCCAGTTTTTGATACTTAGGAAGATAAAAGTCAGAAAACAAATGAGCAATTACATTCAGTAAAGTAATAAATATGAAAATGGCAAGTGAGACCTCTGAGAGTGAAATATAAAGGGGCAAAAAAAAAAAGACTGAAAAGAAGCCGAACTTTCCTAAAGAAAGAGCTATATAATTATATGCAAATTTTCCAATGGTCTGCATTACAAAGGAGTAATTTGAATTTTTGTGTTGTTTCTTAATGTAACTAGCACAAAATGGAGACTAGAAATTCTATTGTCACAGTCATTAGAGGGCCTTCTAGATAAGCTAGATAAGTGTCTGCCTAATTACATACATGATTGCCTGTGCATACCATATATATTACATCCATGTGTTTCTCTCACATGTCAATTTAAATATTTCTCATTACAGCTTTACTTAACCATAGTTGAACCTGGCTAGCTATCCTTTGAATTTTTGCTCTATTTTTTCTGTCTTTTACAAAAATGTTTAAGGTTTAGAGCAATGATTTGGATTACCTTATGACTTAGAGGTATGAATTAGCTTGTCCTTTTTCTATCTTGTCACATATAGACTAATTTTCTTTGTAAAGCTGGTGTCAGATATAGATGCACAGTGGATTTTCTCAGCACTGGTTCACAGAGCCATACAGCACCTAGAGACTGCTGACTAAGGGTTTGTTCCATTACCCAGAAAAGTCAAAATAAATCCTAATTAAATCACTGGCTTAGGGGAAATCCCATAACGTTCTTGGAAACTTTCATATGATGAAAGAAGCATGGCACAGTCTGTGGTGTTAACAGGAAAGGAAATAGGCAATCAAAGGTTGCATTGGCCTAGAATGAAGAACCCTTATATATGATTGGAAAATTAGCTTTCTAACTGACCTTTGGTGCACTTGGAGGTCCTTTTTCTAGTTATTACTTATATATCTTATATATATCTTATATATTTATATATCTTACTTTCTGTAAGTTTATATATCTTACTTTATATTTATATATCTTAATTTCTGTAAGTTTAACTATGTTCCTGACTTTGACCCTCCAGGCTCTGTGGGTTTTTTAGCTTCTAGGACCTCATCAAATCTCCACCAAATGTTCTTCTGCCTGCCACTAGGGCCCTTGCTCCTCAAAGATATCTGTACTCTTCAGGAACTAAGCCTAATTGCACATCCAAAGTTTTGAACTGAGTATATATAGCAGTGCCCTTCTCACTATCCTTAGAGCTCACTTCCGATAAGGAAAGAGAGATAGAAAATGGTGCTTCCCAGCAGAATGATGAACATAAATTATCTTGGATCATGACTTCTCTCAGTGGAGTGACAGAGTTACTCTCCAAGTCTTCCCTTGGAACCGCTCCAGAGAACTCCAGAGGCATGCACAATGAACGCTCCCTGGTGTCACCTTCAAGGATAATTATTGTGTGGGAAATCAAAGGTCTCCACAAGGCCTGTGCTGGTTTTGGAAGAGTAAAAGGACAACATAATGAACAGTCAGAAGGAAGCATCAGGCAACCAGAAGTGTAATGAGGTTTCTTCATTCCCCTCTTTCGCCACCCAGGCCCAGCACAGGTTAAAAATCATGTGAATAACGGTGTGATACAAGAAGTTTTAAAAACCTGAGTTCCAAGTTAGAGTTTCATTACTTATAGTTTATAGTGCAAATGTAACTGACAAAAAAAATAACACTTTTTACCTTTTTTTTTTCTGTTTCTGAAAAATAAGTCATGGGCCCCCACTTAGCCAATGCCATGTTTTAGTTTCATTGCTTTCAGTATTTTATCCTGGAGAATAATTAATTCAAACATAGTTAAATTTATGATGTCTTACCACGCATATAAATTTTGAGTGTTTAGAGAAAGAAAATAAGCAAAAGCAATTAGTTTTCTGACTTAAAATGTAAGCTGATAGAGGAGAGATTAACAGTCAAAGGCTTGCTCTAAAGAACATTGAGGTATTTTATCTTAAGTGTCTCAGCACAGAGATGAGTGCTGTTTCTCCCAAATCAAAGATATAACTGTTGGAAAAGTCATGCTCGTGGGTGTTCTTTTTCTTCTTCCAATTAAGGTTGAATTATTTGATGTAAAGTGAAGCTCTTACACATGGAAGAAGATAGATTTATTTATCTAGCATTCCCTTTAGCCTATAAGGCAGGATATGTAATCAGGAGAGACTGGCAGAAGTAAAGTGAGAGAGGAAAATGGAATCTCAGATTAACACATCATACATGTGTGCTCTAAAGTTGAACTATTAAATCAGAAAGACTGAAGTTCCTAAAATTTCACCTCTTTACAGAGGAAAATAGTGGCAAAGGGTCCTTAATTCCATGAGAAAGCTAAAACCAGGGAGCCAGCTTGGAACAGTCAATACCTTTATGCCCAGAAAAAGCACTGTACTAGGGATATCCTGCAGGACCAATGAACAGTTAAGGTTGGAAAGGATCCCCAGTGGCCAAGTTGTCTCCCTGCTTATCAAGCAGGGTCATCCCAGAACGTATTACACAGGATTGTATACAGATGGTTCCTGAACATCTCCAAAGAGGGAGACTCCACAACCTCCACAGGCAATTTGTTTCAGTGTTCAGCCACCCTTACAGTGAAAAAGTTCTTTCTCATGTTCAGGTGGAACGTCCTGTGCATTGACCTCTGTCTTTTGCCTCTCTTCTTGTTGCCCAACACCACTGAAAAGAGCCTGGATCCATTGTCTTGACATTCTCCCTTCAGATCCTGGTATATATTGATGAGGTCCCTGCTCAGTTGTCTCCTCTTGAGGCTGAAGTTGCCCAACTCTTTGCAAGAAAGATGCTCCAGTCCCTAAAACATCTTTGTCACCACCCCCTGGACCCACCCCAGGAGCTCCACGTTTCTCTTGTGCTGAGGAGCCCAGAACTGGACACAGTATTTGAAATGTGGCCTCACTAGGACTGTGTAGAGGGCCAGGACCACGTCACTTGACCAGCAGGCAAAGCTCTTCCTAATGCACTCCAGGATATCACTGATCTTTTTGGCCACAAGGGCACGCTTTGCCACTTCAAATTTACATGTGATTAGGTAGTTATAAGTTTTGTAAACAATATGCCATTACCATAGCAGGACTCACCACTAAGGTGATTAATAATAACAGTATTCATATTCCTCAAGATTTATACCCTTCTATAGATTTTCCAAGTGGTGCTCAGCTGGTGGCTAAGAAATTATTGGATTTGGTTCCAAATGAATTCAGGATGACTTTTTAGCTGCTTCACTTCATCCTTATACTCACAGCTATCTACCCTAAGCTAGCAAAATACTTTTTTTTCTTTAGTGATCATATAGAACAACACTAGCCTTTTGGAAATAGAAGTGATTTAACACAACTGTCTGCTGCTGAATGCAAACTAGGCACCTGAATCTTTTAGACAATTCAGTGCTTTTACTCTCTTTTGGTCCTCATCCAAAAGCCTGCTGAAGTTGCTAAAACTCTCTGACATATCAGGCATTCCAGCCAGCTCTGGGTGAGAAGCTGATAGTGCTTGTCAACAGACAAACTATGACTGCCAGATCGCAGGCTCTGACTAATCAGCACAACTAAAGGTCAGCACTACAGGTGGTAGATCAAATGAGAGATGAAATGTCTCAAAACACCATAGACTTAGACACTTTTCTTCCTTTACCTTTTTTTTTTTTTTTCTTTAAGTCTGGTGTCAGACACCTTTCTTTAAAGGTAGGGTGCTAAGCAATAACAAAATTAAATTGCTCTATCCCATAGTACTGGGAGATGAAAAACACTGAAGAATGTCCCAGCCCTCCTCTTGTGGTTTTGTCCATTTGGGGTTTTCTGTTTGTTTTGGTTTTTTTTTCCCTTGTGATTACGCAATAATTTTCTGCATTTCTGGAAATATTGACTATCTTCTGAGAGCCCTCTGGGGTAAAACCTTTTAACTGTGGAAAGGAGTGTGGTTAAACAATGGAATAGCAGCCCTACCAGTGTGCCAGAAAGTGACTTATGTCTGTTGCTATCTTTGCTACTAGTGTGCAGCTGAAGATGTCTTTCTAAGACAAATAGTATTCTGCTTGATTACAAATAATACAAGCTTTCACTCTTGCTACTGTAACTGACACAAACCATGTTAGGGATTGTCAGTCAAGAGGATTCATGACAGCCATATCTTCAAAAAATTGACATTTTATTCCATACAAGAAAATTATGTTTCTCACAGAATGACTAGAGCTGTTAAAATATATATATATATATATATATATATATATATATATATATATATATATATATATATACAAACAACAGAGTCTGGCTTTTTAAAAGAGGATGTGAATATCCTTGTTTCTTGCTTTGACATTTTTAAAGGAAAATCAACCCCATTTCTACCTAGGTTTTTCATAATCTGGGGAATATACCAATAGATGATGAAGCTTAGACGAATAGGAAGTTACACTCCATATATGTCTAGAAGCCATTCCTGTGAACTCCCCTGTCCTTGGTGGAGTGTGTAGCTGGCCAAACAAAAGGAAATAGTGGGTTGCCATAACTTCAACAATGGTATAGTATAGCTAATGAACATTAGAGCACAAAACAGAGCAGGAATTGGCTGTCTCTGATCTGAGCTGTTATATTTATGTCTCATTTCAACAAGAAAAAATGTCTGCCAAGGAGAGGGAAAACCTTCCTGGGATAGGAAGAAAAATAAACAAACTCCTCACTCCACATTGTTATTACTTTGAAAATCAAGAAGCTTTAGGGAAAAAAAAAATTATAAAAAGGAAATAACAATCCTTTACTACGGAATATGTATATAACCAAAACAGAACAAGCAACAACACCTTAACCAAAACTTTCAAACAATTTCCCTCCAGGGCAGAGAAAACTAGTGAGCCAAGCCCCTACCCCTCCCAGCTGGTTGGTATCCTTCTTTCACAGTGATGAAGGGAAAAAAATCATGCAGGAGTATTAAAAGGAAACCTATGACAATCTATGCTTAAACAGAGGGCAGACCAAGGTGACAACTTGACACCAACATGCAGAACTCTTTTCCTAACAGCTGAACTCAGCACACTGCCTCTGCTCATTGTAGCTGGCATTGGGACACTGCAGATTCCTTGTGCATTGTCAGTAAGAAGGCATGGATGCAAGGACAACTAGAATTAAAAAAAAAACTGCAAAAAAAGTCCCCAGGTTGTTGAGACCCATAAATCAGTCAAAATTCAAACATGTTCTTGTGCTCTAAAACATGGTCAGATGAACCAGCTTTTTGTCCCAGGCTCCAGGATAGTCCAGCACATGGTAAGGAAGAATTTAATTAGATAGGAAGCTGGAATTCACACTGATGAAACTCCCAGCAACTGAGCTAAGAAAGTTTCTGTTTTTCTGTGTGTCCTTGCACTCTTGTTTAGAAAACAGAACCAGTGTATTTTCTTCAAATATGCCATACATATTTAATTAGAAAAAGCAGATTTCTCTGTCATCCTTTTGTATTGAGGTTGATTAACTTTATTACAATACCTTTATAACTGTTATGTATCCACACCTTAACTATTGCATGAATTTTTTACCAAAAAGGATCTAATAGAACTAGAAAAAGTTGGAAGTAGTATGACTACTTCTATGAGAGAAGAGTTTCTATGCAAAGCAGTCTAAATACAACAGAGTCCCTTGCAATGGTAGCTCAGTTGCTATCTGATAAAACTTATTTATGAATGAATGCTACAGAAAAGGTGAATGGGGAATGGCAATAAAAAAAGCACCCCTAGTGAAATGTTCCAGTATCCATTTCAGCCAGGGCTAAAGGAAGGGGAGAGGGTGAATTAGAGTTAAAAAATAACTACCAATTTAATGTTTTGTGACATCAGTTTAAGTTGGAGCAAAATGAATGTTTTTATATATACTTGATTATGTTGCTGCAGGTAGCTGAAAGGATAACTGGACCAGAAATGGCTGAGTTTCCTTTTAAATTCTGTGATCTGAAAACAATTATAGAAGCATGTCTCTAGATAGCGTTTATTTTCCAGAAAGTACTTTTGACTCGATTTATCCAAGTCACAAGCCAAAATGGGGACATTCTACATGGGATCAGAAAGAGGTGACAAGACTGAGTACAAAGATACAATTTTCATACTTCCAAGAAGGCAGATACTAATGAACAGAAGAGATGAACTGGAGACCATTTGTCTATTCCTAAACACACTTCTTTTTCAGGCAGTACAACGGCCCCAAAAGTCACATCTGTGGATTTTTCCAGGGCTGTATAGTTGGCCTTTTAACTTTTTTGCTCAGGCATTGGTGAAACTCTACTACCCTCCTTCCTGATTCGTAACTTTGTTCTTCAAACCAACCTTCTTGCTGATGCTGTCTAAAACAAACCTTGTCAATTCCTCTATGCCAGTGTGCAACCTTGAGTTTGCTTTTCTTCTGAGGCAGGAACAACGAGCTTAAATCCTGGAGCTTACTGAAACGAAGGATAACAGCTCTACATACACATTTAAATGAGTTTCAAAAGCATCTTTTTTGTCTCTGTCCGTGTGGGTTATACGTTTCTGGAGCACTGCTGTTCCGCAAAGACACAGGTAATGTAAATGTGATGCGGCTGAGAAACAGCGCAGAGATAAGTGTGCTGCCTAAAATCACCTCTCAAGGCAAGCCTCTAGGACTCGATCTGTGTGTTTTAGAAGTCAGCCACTCTGTTTCAGTGCTCTGGGTGCACTGCTGATCACTTTGCCACAGTGCTCACTGAGGTGCCTTCCCTGCAGCACGTGTGTTTGCATTTTTGTATTTTCGTTTCCAGCATTCCTGTTACATATTCATGACATTTCCCACCACTAATTAGTGCATGTACATCCTTGTAAGACCTCTGAGGGGCTTCACCTGAGGACTTTGGAGGTGGTTTCTGTCTGGAGCCCCCAAAGCTCTAAGTGACCGGCTTATGAACTTCTTTAAGGCAACACTCCTGGTTATGGATCACCCTGGTGCTGCCTGCTTGGCTGAGTCAGTTCCTTTCTTCATTGCTTCTCTGCTTTGCTTGGCTGGTTTCTTTAAACTGCTTGGTTCAGCTATAAGTAAGTTTCCCTGGTACATTTTGTTCCAAAGGCTATGAGCCCCTATTACATCTCAGAACTCTGATATAGGGTGAAATGCAGATTTAGAGGTGTAAATACATAGGAGGTGTAATCACATAAGAGAATGTGATTCTGACTGCAGTTGAAACAAATGGCTGTAACTTGGGGAAATGTACTTTTTGCAAAACAGAAATGGAAAGCTGGCAACTTATGCTTCTCACTTTCATGAACTGTTGGTAGAAGAACAAAACATTCTCACTGTTGGTCTCATTAGCTGCAATATGGAGACAACTCATCCTTTTAAGGTATCTACCTCTAGTCTGGTGGTTCTGACTCACAAAAAAAAAAAAAAAAATGCTTATTTTGCACAGTGAAACCTTTCAGCTTTTGCAGATTCGTCACGTTATTTATCTTATACTCTGTACTGAAAAAAATCCAAACAAAGACCTTGCACAATTCATCAAAAATACAACATAGAACTCACAAAATATGGGATAGGTGTCTAGGCATGAAAAAAGCTTTATAATGATTAGTCTAATTAATTAGTATTATTTCACAGCTCGAGAGCATAAAGAATTTGTTGTGCAATTAAGATAAAAAATATATTTAAAAAAAATGTTTAGGTCTGAACTGAAAAGATTAGATTTCCAGTAAGATCACTTTTCAAGCCACATTTCATCTCAATTAACCTACAAATTCTACCAAAACACTGCCCAAAAAAATAAGCATTGTTTACTTTGAATTTTTAAGTTTAATCATTACCTGATAAGTATGGAAAAATTCGTAGTAAACCAGCATATATAATTATGTAAAGATTGCAGGAATTGTAATGAAAAATATAAAGGAATTATTATGGTCAGAATTCTTTTTCTTTCTTTTACTTAAACAGGTTTGCAATGTTTCTTTTAAGATTCCAGCAGTGAAATACTGTGAGTTACTCTGATAAAAAATGAAGAAAAACAAATTACTGGGAAATCTCTCAGGACACTTGAAAAGTTATAAGTCCACAGGTAAATAACAAAAAAAAAGGAGTAAAGAAGATGAAGAGGAAGCTGAAAAGGTATTTCCATAAGAGAAGTGAAAACAGTGAAGACATTATTGTGTGTGTGTATATGCAAATGCATATTTCTCTGAAGAGAAATTTAGTGAAATATCAAGGCCAGTGGCATAAAAGGCAACTAGTTCTTTTAAGGTAGCAGCAGAAGCAAGAAAAGAATGTAGTCCAGCCTCTATCACTTCTTAATTAAATAAACTGATTTCTAAGGGACACACAGGATGGTCAGATTTTTCAAGGTGGGTTTTTTCCTCCCAAATATTACTTTTGCTGAAGAGCCTATCTTCAAATTTTTCTTAAGTTATAGCACAATATAAACTCTTAGGTGATAAAGTATGGTACAATAGTATGCCTTGAGACAAATTAAAGTGTTCAAACACAGTAGTCTGATCTTATATTCCAATCAAATGCTGGTAATACATGTGGACCTGCAGAAGAGCTAATGTCTACAGTGTTTTAAAGGAATGCATTACTAAACAAGATCACTTTAAAATGGACAAGAAAACAGCACAAAAAGAATTTTCTTCTATGTCTAGGTTCTCACCTAAAATAAATTGGTACTTTTTAGGTTTAATGAATCTATGTAAGTTAATTTTTATTTTTCATATTTATTTGTTTATATATTTATATTTTATCTATTTTATATATAAAAAACAAAGCCATAAGGATTTATGTAAATAACTCTGCATATTGCAACCACAGAATAAATTTCTTACTGGCAACTGATAACAGTATGGCAGATCACCTAGAATTATAAAGGACCATCATGATCAGAAAAAAATATAGGTTATTATTTTATATAAAAATATTATGAAATTTACTTTGTTTTTTTTTTTTTTTTAAATGACATAAATTCTCTGCATTAAAATATCTTCAGGATATCAGCTTTATTTGATAGGAACTTGAACTCCTGAAGGGAAGAGTTGAAAAGTATAAGAAATTACACCTGTTTTTTTAATATTAATCAAAACTGTCTCATACAAGAAGGAATAATAAGCCATTTTAGCAGAAATCCCAGCATTATGGGCTAAAAGTATAGAGCTCTAATCCATTTTACTTGAATACATTAATTAGACGTCTAATAGTTTTGAAAGATGTCGAAGTCAACCAAAGGGCAGTGACTGATCTCAAGGTTCTTTTGTTTCCAATTCAGTAAAATGTATTCACTGCAATTTGCACAGGAAATATGAAATCCAAACATTTTTCTTAGGTCTTAAACAAGCACCATAAAATGTAATGACTGTCACCCACCAGTGACAAACCAAGTCACTAAAATTAACTTCTGTCCAAATAAATGCAATGAAAAATTGCCCTCAGGTCCTTCCAGGTAAAGCTTCTTTTATAGTTGTCAGACAGCAGTTTTTCACCCAATCCCGTTCTAATATTTAACTTCAACCTCAGTTTTTCCAAATGCACAGTTCTGCTGTTGGTGTGAGTGACAACAGCAGGGGACTTCTCATGGCCACCAGTACCTCAGTTTCTAATTCTGTCATGAAAACCTCAAATCTCCTTAGAGTTGTCCCCGAGCTTTGGCATGGGGTTTTGGGAATATCCATCTGCAAAATGAGTTCATCTAAATTTACATGCACATTTGAAGGCTTTTCAGGTTCTGCTAAGGTTAATGAGAGAATAGAGTGAATGCTTTCTTTTCTATTGATATCTAGGTGACCAGCTGTCAGTTACCTGAAATGTGCTAAGAAATAATAATCAGTCATAGATGTATTTTTGCTAATATTGTTTTTTTTTTCCTGCTTATGACTGCAGCAAAAACTACACTGCTCACTATTCCTCAAAGATCTGTAATTAATAAAACCAATTATCCTTATGTAATGAAAAATAGACTCCTCAAAATGTTTCTCAGGTTCCTTGCATGGAATGAGTTTCTGTTTCAGTATTTCTGTTGGAAATAATAATAGAAAATAAATTTTAATTATAAAAAACAATAGTGAACTCAACAATTAACAACTTTGTTGTTAAATACGGAAGTAGTGCTGGAAATCACTGACCTGATAGTTATAATGTTCTTATAGTTTTTGACTAACTCTGCAGTGATATACCTTACAATACATCCATTTTTTAGGTCTGAAATATTTTTGAGGGTATTGGAAAAGCAGTAAATAAAATGGTCTTAAATCAGCACAATCCTGATGTTTGACACACTGTTGTTACATCAGTATGCTGATTTAAACCTGGCAAGGTTTAAATAGCTGAGTTCCACACAGCTCTTTGGTCACTCCTTCCCAGTGGGTGAAGGAAAGAACTGGAAGATGATATTGCAACACCTGAGTGCTTTTTGATTCTGCCATGTAGGGATTGTGAGTATGAAAGCACAAGTTGCTTTGTAGAACTGACTTTGATCAAATTAGCAAAGGGAGATTTTTAGTGGGAGGATAACAATAGCATAAAAACACTCTCTGGAATTAACTCATCTGTCACCAGTTAGTGACTAAAATTTAAAAATGTGCTAGAGATGTAAAAAATCAATTGCACAGATTTTTATTTGTTGTTTATTAGGAAATAATTTGTTTAGGTTCTGCTGTGACACATTAATTCCAGCTGCACTTAAGTATTAATGTGTGGCATTAATGGGAATTACAGATCTTTCCCTTAAAAGTAGCAAATCCTAAAAAAAAAAATACACACTTTCCAAAGGAGAGGTTGCATTAACTACTTATATTAATATGTATATAAGCAATAATGAAACTATACATTTGAAAGCAGAAAAATTTACTTTTCTAAATTTCTTTCATAGATATTTTTCTATTAATTTAATTTTTACAATATCTCTTCAAGCTCTGCTTGCTCCATCTTTGCAGCCGTGAGTAATTGCCTAAATCTCTCTTTGTAAGTCCTAAGGGACTCAGTATTCCTGCCTTTCAAGGAAAGGTAAATCAAAATGGAATTTTTTCTTAAGAAATGGGAAAAAAAAAAAAAAAAGAAATCTGGGAGGGCTGCATGAGGGTCTGAAGAGTTTAGGTTTGCTTTAAAAGCACCTGTACTGAGGAGGACTTTAGAGGACATCCCACATCAGATGTTAGGCATTCTTTTGCTTTTGACTTCCAACCTCAAGACTGGTAGGAACAGGAGGTCAAGAAGTGAGGGATAACCCTAAGGTGGATATTTATGACGGTGTTTTTGCTGATTTTCATTTTCTTCCATAACAGTTTTGCAAGGATTAAGACCAGAATAGTCTGCAACTAAAAATTTCAAGTTAATGAAAAATGCATATGAAGAAAAAAGTTGCATATTTACTTTAGTTTTGTTTCTGCAAAGCAAGCAGAAGGAAATGATTTGTGAAGAAGTTTCCTGTTGCATGACCTTGGTTTGTAATTCATTAAAAGGAAGGTTATTAATGATAGGAAAAATAATGTGTTCACAGTTTCATTAAAATGTAAATTTCATTATAGGATCTGTTTTTTTTTTTTTTTTCTTAAGCTGCCTCAATAAAAGTAAAATCCATTCCTTACTCAGCCAGTATAACAGATATTTTGGGTTATAAATATCAAGTTAGAGTATGAGCAAAATAATTCACAATTTTTAGGGTTTTAAAGGTGTGAATTTGTCTCAGTCTCATTTACAATTTAAGGACTGGGACAAATCCATTTAAATAAATCTTTAAAATAGAAAAAGCATTTGAGAATGATTTTATTTGGATCCCCATTAGCCTAACTACTTTTTTAAAGCAGTGAGATACTGCAATTTGATTCTATTATATTTATAACGTCAAATAATGTTGCCCTTCCTTGGCAAATCAGTTTGCATATAGTAAATGTGGAAGTCTCCCAGCTTCGAACAGCTGCTGTACCAAATTTTACCTCCGTAGATACCAAGTCATATTGTTTAAATTAAATCAGTGAACGCATCATTTATGCCTATATTATAGATATTGTGTGGAGATCTCATGGCAACCTTGCTGTGTCTGAAGGGGGCCTGCAGTGAAGCCAGAAAGGGACTCTTCTTCAGGAATCCTACTGGTGGGACAAGGAGTACTGGGCACAAATTGAAAGAGGGGAAATTTAGGCTAAATATTAGGAAGAAATTCTTTACTGTGAGGGGGGTGAGACACTGGAAAGGTTGCCCAGGGAGGTTGTGACAGGATGGTCAAGGCCTTGAGCAACCTGGTCTAGTGAGAGGTGTCCCTGCTCATGGCAGGGGGCTTGCGACTAAATGATCTTTAATATTCCTTCCAACCCTTAGCATTCTATCATCTTATATATTACCTTTTAAGAGCACTGTTTCTTTAATATGAGAAATGTCCAAGCATAAAATTGGATAGAACATCCACTTGGCATTGGCTTGTTTTGTTTCTTTGAGTTTTTTCTCGCTGTTCTTCAGATCTTGGTTCCGCCAATGTAGTCTGAAGTCAAAGCGGTGTAACTGAGGCCAGGTGGAGAAGGAGACAACTTTTGATTACAGAGACTGGACAAACCATCATGAATCACAAGTGGAAGGTTTGTCATTGCAATATTTCCCACAGTGTGCTGCCTTTTTGCAAACACATTTCAGTGAAGTAAAGCTACTCTTATACGCCCAAGATTAAAGCAATTAAAATTGCTACCTGGGAGAAAGAAAAGGATGTAACTGTAGAAACAAGGCAGAAGACTTTCTCTTTGACCTCCTTCCCTTGCCTGGCATACAGACCTTTAAAAAACTTATAAGACATTTTATTATTATCCCCTTTATATCAGTGGATAAATCATTCTATTCTACATATGGACCAAGAGATGGTCATGTCTTAGCAACATTGCCCAGAGGAAAGCATTTCTCCAAGCACATGTTATTCTGAATACTTTTAATAATGAAATTATGTTCCAGGTTTAGAAGGCTACTGAAAATTTGGGGGAAGTCTCCACTGTGATTTGGGGAATGCAAATTTAAAAAGGAGAAATCTATCAGTAGCAATAAACCACTTGAATAATAAGTACTCCAGAGAAGCACCCTAAACACAGGTTTTCCATTATTACATGCTTTTATTCACCAGCACTACCTTGCATCCTGATATCTGAGATATCTGAGGTTAGTTATAAATCCAACAGGTGCTTCTGAAAAGTTTCTGTTGATGAATCAGTATTGTTCACTGAAACCAGCAGCTCTTTGATGAAAAGTCTTGCCCATTGGAATATGTATGCATATATATCTATATATAACACATATATATATATTCTTATGGTTTTACTGCTTGGGGCTCAAAAGTAGGTGGTTATAAGTAAATAATTAATTTACATTTGAGTCTGACAAAAACTCTTTTGCAAATTGAAAATGAATAACTATCTTTCACTCATATGCATTCCCAAGTATCTTGCATAGAGTAAGAAGACTTGTGTCTTTTCCTTATGCTGTTGGTGCAAACAAAGTAGTTTTCTTCTAATTTCATTTTTTTTCCCAGTTCTATTTCCTCTCCAGTTTCATTTTGGTTTGTTTCTTTTCTTTCTTTCTTTGTCATTTTTAACATATGTCAGTTAAATAACCTATTTATTTAACTTTTATTTAAATTTATTTAATCAGTTAAATAACCTACTAAATGTCGTTTATCTACCAATACTCTCTGAAATATCTTTATAACACATCTCAGCTCCTGGTGCACTCTTGAAATGGTTAAGATTAAATTAAATGAAATTTTTAGTTCTAATCATCAAAGGAAAAAGAATGGTTGAAGAGTACCCTGAGGAGGTGATTAGGTCATGTCATTGACAAATATCTTTCTGCATGCTTAGCATAAATGATATTAAGTAGATGTCCACAGAACACTTGACAAATTTAAGAATATAAAGAACTGTGATACTTCCAATTTTTTTTCCAAACAGATGTTCATATCTTAGCCATCCTCAGCTGTTGTTCATCGTAGACTAAGTACTTATCCTGTAGTGTGCATGTTCTTCACTTATTCTGAAAAAAAAATCCTCAAGAAAATTCCTCCAGCCTCAGCATTTATCCGCTTTTATGACAATAGCACACTTTAAAAAAAAAAACAAACAAAACTCTTATCTCATTGCACAGCCATTCTAGCTTGATGGCTCAGAATATTTATGGTATATATTTTTCGATACCTGCTGAGCATTATGAAGGAAGCTTTGTGTCCAGAGTATAAAGCTGTAAAAGGGAAAAAGTTAAATGATGATGTATCAAAAGGCATTATTATAAACATACTGTAATCAGATACTATTTTCTATAAAATATCTTTTTAGTTCAGATGTAGCTGACTGTGGAAAAGAAATTGTAACTGGTTATGGCAAACATACTACTAGTGTGTTGTCATATATTTCATCAGTTAACACTTTAAATCTTTATAAATACATAATTGTGAAGGATTTTTTCAATGAGTGTCCTCCTCCTGGGATGAATATTTGTCAGAATGACAGCCCAATAAATGATCTCAAGAAATATCTAGGCATTAAGTTAAAATGTGAGTCTGAAACTGCAAATCAATGATAAATAACCTAACAAAGCCAAATCTCCCATCTATTTTGATCTAAAATTTTGGCTGTGGATTATTTCTGTGACATTATTAGTGTTCCATCAAGCTGGTGGGCACTACAGGCTACTATAAACACTAGTAGCTTTAGATGTAGTAAAACCAATGATCCTTAAAACCACAGTACCCTCAGCTACAGTAAGGGACCAAATCATGGTGCTGCTGTGTCCCTGCCTGCACTTAAATGCTATTTACAAAGTTAATTGACAGCTTCAAAGCAATCACCCAATCACATGATCGATTTGCTTAAGCATAAATATTAATTATCTCCTGTATATGGACTTACTGCATACTCAAGTGTATTCAGTGAGTGAGTTCTTGAACAGGAATACATGGAAATTCATGTCGATTTTTTCAGCATTCTCTACGCTTTGCTCTTGTTATTTCAAAAGCTGGCCTAATTTCATGTTTACATCCATTTACAAAGCTTATTTTTTTTTCCCGAATTCTTATTCTTTTTTCTTCAAAATTTCCTCCATTTTTCTAAGTAACAATTTGCAATGCACTGAGACAAAGTAGTACTGTGCAGGTTTACCAAAAAACATTTTACAGGCTCAAGTAACCCTACTGTTGAAGCATGACTTTAAATAGTGCAGTCTACACTGACAATGCCTTTAATGTTTAAGAAATTCTATGCATAAGCTTCCTCAGCTGTAAGCTGCTGGTTCATCTCCTTTTTAAATAGGCAAATTACGTTTTCAGGTAAAAAAACAAACGTGGTGAAGAACATTGGTTGAGTCTCCTTCATCTCTTTGTTCCTATTAGTCTCTCAGTCAAGCCTAAATAAATGAACTGATAAAGACATTGAGTCTCGAACGTCTTAACATGTTGTCGTGGTTTTGCTCTGGATCAATTTGCTCTCACCCCCCATACAATTACTATAAGTTGAGAGAAAGTTTATGCAGACAAAAGAGAACTGATTGGGGAAAATAATATTAGAATTTATTACTAGCAAGATAAAACTAAGGAACTACATCTACAATAATTCTAATCAGGTAAAATTACTATATATTTATAGAAATACCTCTCCCCCTTTTTATCAGTCCAGGAGGAGAAGCAGCCTCTTTCTCCATTTTGGAGCTGCAGGTCTTTTCAATAACTCTGCAGCACTCTAAAACTCTTCTTCTGTTATCTCAGGACGACAACTCCTTTTCATTGCAGCTGGAACTCTTTCTTTATCTTTCTCTCTTCTATGTCAGCCTCAGGGCTGGACCTACCCCTGTCCTGGGCTAAGACCAGAGCCTGGGGGGTTACCCAGGCCCTGAAGGGTCTTCCATGGACTGCAAGGGGACACTTGCCTACCATGGATCTTCACCACAGATACAAGGGATAATGGCTTTTGAGTCCACCACTGTTTCCTGTGGGGTCGCTCCCCAAGGGAGAACAGTCCTTTATAATAGACTTCTCTGATATGAGTCCATCTCTCGGACAACAGGTCTTCCATTCTCTGCTGTCTCTCGGGGTCACAAATTTCCAGCACCACCATGGATCTCTCACTCTGATTCCAAGTTTACCTGAGCCATTCTTCTCCTTTGTAATTCTCTCCATGGCCTACAAGCCTCCAGCAGGACACTGTTTCATTTCAGTCCTTCTCATGAAGTCTCGGCTTCCTCAGCATCCACAAACTCCTTTATGAGCCACATGGGGGTCTCCCCACCCCAGTAATCTTCCACAAGTGACAGGGATTTATTTTTCAGTCTTTTGCCTGCTAAAGGGAGAGAGAGAGAGAGAGAGAGAGAGAGAGAGCAAAAGAGAGAGGGGTAGAGAGCAGCCCCCCACTTAGAACTTCTCTCTCCTACTGCCAGCTTTGACCTTGAAAGCTGTGCTACCTCTCTCTCTGGAATTCCTTCTGCAGCATTCTTATTCAGAGTCTTTTCTAAAGTTTTTTTTTTTTTTTTTATCTACTCCGTTATAGGAGAGAAGGGGAGCTTCAGTGCCACACCTGCCCCCGGCCCAGGGCAGGGGGAAGAGGGGACCCTGGCCCTCCTTGGGGTCTGCTGCCGCTCCTACATGGCTATTGCTCTGAATTTCATCTGCACAACCACCTTCTCTTCCGTTTTCTTAAATATATAATTGGCAAAGGCGTTACTGAAACTTTGATTGGCTTTTTCTCCGGAAATCCACCTGGACAAAACCATCCTCAGCCCCAGGGGCTGGCTGGTGGGCAAAACCACGGCAATACCCCCTTTGCCCTTGCTAATTACATTTCTAAGAAATTTTAAACTCTAAAATTAACATATAACTATAAATAAACCAAACATAATTAAAAATCTCTCTACTAAAAATTAAAACAACATCATTATTATACTTAACTCTGTTTTTGTGTTTTTATCGCAAATACAGAACACGTGGCCAGCCTATTTTGTCTGTAGACCTCTCTCTCAGTTATCTCAAAATCCTTATGGCTGTTCCTCACACGGGGCACCAAAAATGTCGTGGTTTGACCCGGCCACTGTCTCTCTGGGCAGTCATTGCCTGCATTCTCCACCAAAGATATGGTGGTTTTGCCACGCATTGTTTCAAAAGTTCAATATTTATCTGCACAAAAGGCTGTTTCAATGTGGAGGAATGAGCAAAAATGCAGGTTAATGCTATGAAAACTGGCTTCCTGAACTGCAATGGTGTTCAGCATCTTCCATGTATTACACTTTCTTCCACGCTGCCCTGTAGGTTTTTGCCTCTGTGCTGTCAAAAATGCTGCAGAGAATAGGGAAAAAATAGTTGTTTCATGAGGAAAGATGGCTAATTTGGCCTGGATATTTTGATCTGGTTTTAAGGAATAAGTTGAATTAATTAGCATCATCAGTAAAGTCCGTAATAAATTTTATTTAAAATCAGAGTCACATAACCAAGTTACATGCATTTGATATTTTTTAAAATTAAATTACCCATTAGTGCATGTCCTGAAAAGGTCTTGTTAAAATAAAAGGCCTTGAAGGATCATAGCCCATTCACACACACAGAAAAATTGGCCTGTGAAGAGAATCAGCAATAGAGCTGTTTTCATCATTGTATTTGTATTGTGTTAATATACACAAACTGAGATATATATACTTATATTTATAGGTATGGACATACAGAAATGTATGGAAATATAGAATTTACAAATATTTTCACCAAAATGTTGGCAAGGTAAGCCAAAATGAATAAGATGAATCTAGGAAAAAAAAAAAAAAAAAAAAAAAAAAAAAAAAAAAAAAAAGTGAAAGTATTGAGAATCATAGAACACTTTGGTTTGAAAGGGATCTTTAAAGAGGTTTTGAGCAGGGACATCTTCGACTAGATCTGGTTGCTCAGAGCACTGTTCAACTTGGCCTTGAATCTTTCAAGTGATGGGACAATCTGGTCTATTTGTTTCAGGGTTTTTAGTGTCACTGCAAAAAAACCCCTTGTTCCTTATATCTGTTCTAATTGATACTCTTTCAGTTTAAAGCCATTAGCCCATGCTCTATCACAAACAGTGAAAAATCTGCCCACATCTTTTGTAAAGGCTCCCTTTTTATATCTTCAGTACTTAAAGGACATAGAGCCTTCCCTTCTTGGGACTGTACAACACCAATTCTCTCAGCCTTCCCTTGTAAGAGAGGTGTTACAGATATCTAATCACCTTGGTGGCCCTATTTTGGACCTGCTCCAGCAGGTCCATGTCCTGCCTGTGCTGAGGGCCCCAGAGCTGGATGCAGAGCTCCAGGTGGAGTCTCATGAGAGCAGAGTGGGACAATCCCTTCCTTGAACTCTGGCCACGCTGCTTTTGACTCAGCCAGGGACACAATGGGCTCTCTGGTCTGCAAGCACACACTGATGGCCCATGTCCAGTGTTTTCATCCAACAGCAGCCCCAAGTCCTTCTTGTCAGAGCTGCTCTCAACCTGCTCATCCCCAGCCTGAACTGGTGCTGCGCTTTTCCCCATCCTAGGAGCAGCATCTTGCACGTGCCTCTACTCATCATGAGGTTACTACAGGCCCACTTCTTGAGCTTGTCCAGGTTCCTCCAGATGGTATCCCAATATTTCAGGTGGGTCAGTTTCACAACTCAACTTGGTGCCATCTGCAAACTTACTGAGGCTGCACTTGATGCCCCCCATCTATGTCATTAATGAAGATTTTGAGCAGTCCTGGTCCCAGTATGGAATCCTGAGGAACACCACTTGCCACAGATCTTCATCCAGAATTTGAGCCATTGACCAATACTCTCTGGGTTTGAACTTCCAGGCAATTCCTTGTCCACTGAGCAGTCTATTCATTATATCCATCTCTCTCCAGTTCAGAGCGAAGGAGGTTGTGGGGCACCATGTCTAAACTCTTAAAGAATTTTGGATAGACGACATCCACAGCTATTCCCTTGGTCACTGATGGAGTGAAAACGGCTGGGTTAGGTAGGATTTTCCATCAGTGAAGCTGTGCTGGCTGTCCTAAATCACCGCCTTGTCCTCCATGTGCCTTAGAATAACTGCTAAGAGGATCTGTCCATGATCTTCCCAGGCACACAAGTTAGACTAGGTAGTTCCCAGGTTCCTCTTTTCCACCCTTTTTAAAGATGGGTACAATTTTTCCATTTTTTCACTCACCAGGGATTTCAGAATTTTCAAATGTCATGGTGAGCGGCTTGGCAAATGCATCATCCAGTTACCTCAGGGCTTTGAGGTGCATCTCACTGGGTTCCACAGGTTTGTGTGTGGTCGTGGCTGCTGAGGGGACACGAACCTGATCTTCCTTTACAGTGGGAGGGTCTTTGCTCTCCCAGGAACTCCCTTGAGTTCCATCCACTCAAGAGACGTGGGAAGAGATGAAGACTGAGGCAAAAAATTTGTTGGATACTTTAACTTGCCCTCATCTGCTGCTGCCAGTTTTCCAGCCTTGCTTACTGGGGGGTATCCATTTTCTTTGACATTTTTTTTTCTGCCTGACATACCTGCAGAAGCCCTTCTTATTATTCTTTGTATCCCTTTCCCCAGATTCACTTCTAGCTGCTCTTTGGCTTTCCTGACCCCATCCCTACTTAACCAAGCCATGTCCCTGTGCTCTTCCCAGGATGCCTGTTCCTGCTTCCACTGCCTCTGCACTTGAGGTAAGTAAAACAAACCCAGAAATGACACTGATTCTTCTGTATATTTGAATAGTAATACTGGTAACAATGCAGGAGAATTCAGAAGTATTAGTATTATTAGATTTATGATTCTTATTTGGGGAAAAAAAAAACCAACCCAAATGTATAACAAATTATAACAACACTTTTAACTGAACTAAGAGAGTTTGGAAAGCAGTTAAGTGAATTTTCATCCATAAGTTTTAAGAAAGTTGGGAGAGAACCTTTGTAAATTATTAATATTGATTTCCAGTAACTCCTAAAATACTGACGAACTTCCACAAGGATAAAAGTAGGATGGCAAGCAGGTGACTTAAGCACTTGAAGGTCTGCCAACTCTTCATTGATACCAGAAGCAAAAAATGGAAATGACAAGTCAGAAATCACTGAATAAAAAACTAAACGTTAGTAATAGAGTAGTGACACCAGGGTTTGCTTATGGAAGGCAGATGTTGTAAAGTGGTTTTATTTTAAGTTTGGTTGATAATGATAAGAATAACCGTTAATTTCACATAAGACATCTCATGTTAGAGAAGGACTCACCTAGAAATTAAAATGAGGTAAAAATAGAGATTGCACAAATAAAGTATATTTAATAAGTGTAACACTTCAAAATAAAAAAAATCTGTCAATTATTAAAGACATAAGTGGGGTAGGTCACAGGACAGTAATGTTTTTCTTGAGGAAACAATGCAAAGTTTACAAGAAGATATAAAACTGGATGAAAAACATGGTACAAGCACAACTGATGTTGATAATATTACTAATTCCAATTCCTCAAAAGTTCAGCAAAATAAAACCTATTTGTAAATACATCTGTGTTAAACCACAATTTACACCAAAAACCTAGATTCAAACTTTAAGTGTTTTTCAAAATTTTTTTTTTTTTGCTAGTTAATTAATTAATTAATTTGTGGTAGGAGATATCAGTTGACTGATATCAGGAGATATTAGTTTTGTTGTTGGGGTTTTTTTGTGTGTGTTTTGTTGCTGTTGTTTTGTTTGGTTTTGGGTTTTTGTTTGTGTTTTGGTTTCTTTCTTTCCTTCTGTCTTTTGAGATACATGGGGGACAGTTTAATGCCAGTAAAACCTCCAGAAGGCTGAGGTTAATCAAATTGTAAATTGTTTCTCTCCACTTATTCTGTCACTCATGATCGATTAGTTTATTATTCCCTTTTCATTTCCATTTTTTCCCTTTCCCTTTTTTCCCTTTCCCTCTCCTTTTCCCTCCTCTTCACCCTCACCCTCACCCTTGCCCTTTCCCATTTAATCAGTTATTTCATCTTAAGCATAACTGGATAAGATCCCTGTAGACAACTGGTTATACCAACTTTAAGCTTTTCTAGAACGATCTACTAGTCTGTAATTTTCTTTTTGAAATGTCAAAGATATCAGCAGGTGATATTCAGGAGTTAGGAGACACCTGCTGTCACAGAAGCAGGATACCACTGTTTAGTTGACAAGTATTTTCATTTTATAGGTACTTAAAGAGAGACAATCGATGCTCAACTATCCCAAATCAGCGTTTTTTATCAAGGCCAGGATCAATTCATCTGAGCCTTGAAGCAAATCAAAATCAGATTTTGAAAAGAAGTGTAAAAGTCAGACACTGGGAAAGCCAACACTGCTATGGAGGCAGTGGTTGGAAAAATAAAAAACAAATAAATGAACAAACAAATCAGGCACCCCCAAATTGCCAGACATACAACATATCCATCTTTATGTTTGCCTGTGGTGTCTGTCAGTGATGCCAGGGTAACTGGCACTTGGTTTCAGTTGAAACAAATGAAACACTGGGTCTTCTGAAACGTTGTCGTAATCTCTAGTCTTTTTAATATCCTGATGTTTACAAAATATTGACATCTTTCTTTGTCTGGACCACTGTACAAATCCGTAGACCCCACCAAAAGCCCCACAACTAATGGCAAAGAAGGTATTTCTTGAGGCCCTTGGAATAATGAGTTTCTTCAACCACAATATGTTCTAGATGTTGTGAAGGTTTTAACTAATTTGACAGGTATTTGTATGTGGGTAGAAACCATAGATGGAAAAGAAAGGAGTCCTGTAAGCAGAGAGGGCTGAAGTCCACGTGCCCATTCTGGTTATCTGGGTAACTGGTTTTTCATTCTCTATGTATGCTTATCTGTCTCAGTGGGGTGAGGGCACAGACTAATCAGCTCAACCTAACAGGTTTGAACAGAACCTACCTGAGGCATGAGATGAAATGTGACACTGGCAGAAACGATGCTGTCAGAAGGGCCACGCAGGTGGAAGGTTTATGTTGGGAACAGCCAACAGAAACTTTGTGATAAATCACTTTTATCCTGGTATACCTTTCATTATATGTAGATTATCTGAAGTGATGACATATTAGATTTTAGTTTAAAAGAATATATTTCTTGAATGAAATGGGTTACTGGTATTAACACCTGATGCAGCCTTATTGGAACATAGTGCACTGGCAAACAAAAATAATTTTAAATCGTTAATAAAAATGAAATCGAGAACTACAAATTTGACTCCTTGGTTTTGGTCATAGTTCTGTTCTGGGGATAGTGAATCTGTTGCTCATCAGGAAGCAATTTCTATTTTATACTGTCTATCCATGTTATTCTTAAGACAAAGAGAATAACAGGAATAGTAAACAATACAGGTTTAGAGAGCAATTTTTTACCATATTCACTTATTTTTAAATTGTTCTCTGAGTAAAAAGGGAATCACTCTGTTATAAACTGAAAAGTTAAAGATTAATTGTGAAAGAACTTCAGAGTGCTTTCTCATCACCAGTTAGTGGCAAGAATTTTTTTCCCCCTGAAATAACCAATAAATGATAAGATAGCCAAAACAAACAAACAAACAAACAAATGAATCAACCATCCTCCCAAAAAAGCCCCAACCCAAGACCCCAAACCAAAACACATAAACACCAAACTAAACCAAACCAAACCAAACCAAACCAAACTACAAAAGAACCCAAAAAACCAACTCAAAACTACCAAAACCCAATCACGTCTCAACATAATTTTCCTAGATTCAAAGAATCACCATTTTATTTCTATTTGATATCCATGCTCAGCTACTGTGCTTAGTCTTGCAATCCTAAGAACCTGCTCTTTTATGGTGAGTTGCTCCTGTAAGTAAAGATGCCACTGTCAGTCAGTCCTCCTAGTCCTTCTAAAGATAGAGTTGCCATTTTTCTTTTGTCTCATAAAAATATAGACAGAGGAAGGCAAATAATAATTCTATCTCGGAAGTTAAAAGAGTGGGAACATATCTGAAAATCACTCCAAATGTATTCTGAGATATCTAGGTCTGACATTGTGTCTTCTGTATATTTTTCCCCCCTTTCCATCCATTATAACAACAGTCCCAGGGCTTTGTCTGCACTTTTCATTGGCAGTGGACATTTTTGACTGAACAATATGTAGATTACTATGCAATAATAATGGAGCTTCCTGATGAAAATGTATAGTAGGCCAACAAAACAGTAATAATAAAAAGGACATATTTGTTTGTCCTCATTGTTTTACATCTGGGTTTTTTAGCTGCTCCTAATTTATTCCTCTCAGCAGATATACTCAGTACAATTTTGAACCTGAATGAACTCGGTCTATTTATGTCTTAAAACCAAATATTTTAACTGTAAAGGCAGAGATAAGCTTTCTATTAGCAATTTCTGTGTAGCTTTGCTATATAATTTTTTATATTAGCAGCTAAACCAGTAAATACCAACATGTTGCAAAACAAGTTGAATTGTTGGAATACAGGGGAATTAAGCAGAGTAGCACTAAACCTTGTGTTTCTAAAGATATGGATTTAAATAACAAAGGTAAGGGAGTACACCCTGTGCTTGACACAAATTTTTTATTATGCACTGTGGGCCCGCGGACATCTTGTAAAAATGATTTAGATGATATAATTGGGTTTCATTATAATCATTATGTCTTGGTAGACACAATAGCTGTTTATGAATCTTGTGTGTTCTCAGCTGAGCCCTGTTTTAGAAGGGACTTCTGTGGCATGCCTTGTGTCATGGCAGTGGAGACGGTGTTTAATAGCTGAGCAATAGTATGGAGTGAATCCTGTGATCAC
This sequence comes from Pyrocephalus nanus, assembly GCA_038380795.1. Lineage (NCBI taxonomy): Eukaryota > Metazoa > Chordata > Aves > Passeriformes > Tyrannidae > Pyrocephalus > Pyrocephalus nanus. Next base: position 72,200,355 of record CM076263.1, on the reverse strand, counting down.
AGAACAACCACTGAACAAGCACATATTCAAGTTAGTCATCTGTAATTAACAGATTTTTATAATTATTTTTTTATTTTGCAAACAGATGTGATTAGCAAGCCAACATATGTGCTTTTCTGTTTAATAAATTACAGCAAACAAACAAAAAATTCTGAGTATATCACTACTTATATACCATGCCAAATCACAAAATTATTTCTAGCCAAGGGCAAGATTTAGTGTGCTAGTGAAAGCAGTGTCCTGGTTGCAAATTACAATTTGTTTGAATTAAATCTTATTGCATTAAATGCTGAATTAAGGTGTTCCGTGCAGGATCTAATATGAACAATATCAGAGTAATGATATTTTAGCTTTAAAGCAAAAAAATCCAAAATAATAAAAATAGAAGTTTGATAGAACTGAATAAGGTCCTTGAGAGGTTCTTAGTAATGTTGTTTTCCCAAAGACTTTGTGCTTATCTTCATTATATGCACAGTACTTTCTTTGGCAATATGTCATCTTTAATACTAACCAAAATTAATTTTCCTCAAAATGTTATTCATTAAGTGTGTAACATTCATACTAAAGAAAATCTCCAGTCAATTCCCCATCCTAATATATAATGCTTTATTTCTATTTTAAATGCAACATGTAATAGATGGAGTACAAGAACCTTTTAGGGCTGCCACTAACACGATCTCAAATAAATACTAGCATGAAATACCTGGAGCCTAAAAATCAGATGTGTCTATTTGATGTTCTTTTAATGTCATCAGGACGGATTAAATTAATTATATTGTTGATCAGTATTAAAATGCAGTAATATGTCTATATCAGAAAATCATAATTGAACTAAGAACAGCTGAATTTACATAAGGTCTGAGCTCAACAACCATGAGATCTCTTTTTAAGAAGATCTAATGAAGGAGAAAAGAAAAAGGTGCATTTTTAAAATTCTGCATAAAATAAAATATTTTCATCCTGGTACAAAATTACATATCAGAGGTTTATCTAGATAGGGTATTTCCAATATAGAAATTATTCATAGTCTTAAATTTTAATGATCTATTTCTTCTATACTGATGTAATTAATTAATTTTTCTTTAGGTTATTTGATGCTCCCTCTGTTGGACAGAACTGTATTGAACAGGAAGAAAATGAAAATAAATTAATTATTGTTGAAAAGTTCCTAAGAAGGCAGAAGTTGAAACATTTCCAGCCAATAATAAAAAACACAGTACTTGAGAAATAATCATAGAGATCTGACATTTCATAAAAGCTTTGGGAAATTAGTTTAAATCAGTTTTGTATTATCACTACTGTCATTCTGGATAATCTGGTGTGTTCAGATCATCCAAATACCTTCTCTACAATGACAAAGTTGCTAGTTGCCTTACTTTTTATTTATGAACCAGTCTGTAACAGGTGAGTTAAATAACGATCAAGAAATAGATGACTTAGTACTCAGTAACATATTTTCTTGTCATCCACTATACCATAATCCATGTGGGAAAAAAATAATCCAGTTTGCCAGCTGATATTTTTTATTTGCATGGCCCACTGCCAGCGGGTTGTCATTTCCTCAGCCACAGTGGAATGGGAAACAAGCTTTTCCTGCACATACATGCCCAGTTCTATTTGTACTTTGCCCCAGGAATAAACTAATTGCTGCTGTAAAACACTGTTTACACCTTACCCAGAATTCATCTATGAACCCTGAGAGAGAGGAATGTAGAATTGTGCCAGCTGGCCCTTCGGCTTTGACTAGACAATTAATGGATGGCTGCCAATTAGCTATTCACACTGGAACATTTAAGAAAGAAAAAAGTCTACAGACATGAAAATTAAATTCAACATCTATTGCTCATACATATCATTCTTTTCTTCATGGGTCTTATACACTATAGTCTGAAAAGAGCCAACATGTCATCTGTCTCTCTGCCAGTGCAGATTTAGTTGCTATTATATGTTTACTGGGTGCTGTCTAGCCAGGTCAGGTATTTAATCAAAAGTTGAGCAGATTTTTCCTTCTTGAAGTTTTTCTTAGTTCATTTGTTTAATATTTCTTCTCAATGAACTGAATATTTCCTCCATTCATTTATTCTCTAGCCTCAAAACACTTCCTCCATGGCTTTACTTTTTGTCCTTTTCCATCTGTGGCCCTTTGCAGTCAAACACAAGTTTCTGAATTATATTAAGTGATGCAATTGCACTTTATCCTTCCCCCTATTGCCAAAAATTTATGCTTTCTTTAGCCAATACATGTGCATGTACCATCATTCACAAAGGAAATTTCTAAAATTTCTAAAAAGTGGTTTTACATACAGATACCTTCACTCTTACTAATTATTGCTACTAAACTGGACTCAGAAACTTAAACTGTGACTGTATTCTAATTTGTCAGATTTATTATCATCATAACAGAAGCTCTAACTTTCAATAGATTAAATAATAAATTTGACTTATGTTTGGGAAATGGAGTTCACTCCCTTACAGATAAGGTGTCAGCAGAATCACCAGACATTTCATGCCATATAGTGAAGCAGTAAAGACTCTTTTTTTGAAAACTCTGAAATATTTAAATCACCCTGACACTAGGATCCCATCTGGTTCTTGGTACTGTAGAAGGTTCTAAAGGTCTAAAATGGCATTTTACAGTTGCCTTATTCTGAGTGCCTGTCTGAGCTGAACTGTCAGGTATTCAATAAATAATAAACAAATTCTACTGCTATCACAGTTACAGGGGTGAGAGTGTAAACCCTTGGGTGGCAGGAAACAACCACTTGGTATTTCTGATTCGGTTGACAAAACACTCCCCAGAGACTTGCCATCTTGCAAGCAGTGATTGCACAGGTTAATCAATACAAATTCTTTCTGACTGTTCTGGGTGTTTTTAGAAGGAAAAAAAAAAAAAAAAAAACAAGAAAGGCATTTTACAGGGTAATCAATTTTGTTACAATTACTTTAGACAGGCTAGAAGGCTCGCGTTTCACAAAAGGATTGCATTATTTCAAATCAACAGTTCTCAGAAGGCCAAGACAACCACTAAGAAGCCCTATGAAATATTATGTACAATTTTGATTGTGTTTGTTCAAGAAAGATGCACTCAGTTTGAAAGGAGTTAAGAAAAGGTATTTGGGTGTAATCAAGGAAATTGGCAGTCTGTATTAAAACTTGCAGTGCCTGACATGATAATCTAGTAAAATGGAGCTAAAAAGGAGAAAAAAAATCTTATCATCATGTCTGGGTAGGAAGGATAGGGTGAAAAGAAGGATAGGTAGGGAGAAATGGTAATGGATATTCTGCACACTTGAATATACATAGACAAGTTATGATTAAATTTATGCTTGAAATTAAAGGGAAATATCAACAGTAGGACTCTTGAACAATGGGAGCCTAATATACCTGTGGCCAGGAAGATAAGTGCTTTAGGAATAGCTGGGCTCTGGAAGGAGGAACTTCAGGTAAGGTTGCAAACGGTCTTATCAAGGTAGTAAGAGATGACTGCCTGCAAGATCAGTCACAGAATCACAGAATGACTGAGGCTGGGAGGGACATCTGAAGGTCTGATGAGCCTACTCAAGCAGTTATGGGCTGAGAGTACTGCCCTGGACCTTGTCTACAAGGCTTTTGAAGATTACAAAAGGCAGAGACTCCAGAAGCAGCCTGGGCAACTTTTTCCCGTGCCCAGACCCCTCCCCAGTAAAAAGTGTTCCCCTAAGTTCAGCAAACTCTGCTTCAGTTTGTGTCCTCCTGTCTATTTATGGGTTACCATTGGAAGGAACCTGTCTCCATCTTCTTTACAACCTTCCTTCAGATATCTGTACACTTTCATTAGGTCCTTGCAAAACAAGAGGCACCCTGTGTATTGACAGGCATTCACTGATCAGTCGCTATCTTTTACAAAAAGACTGTATCAAAGCTCGAGCTTCTGATATATCCTAAACTCTTTATAGTTTAGCTGCTTTATGTTTGTGCTTTGTGGTAGCAAAGCTGGTTTTCCCTCTGGTGCAGTCCTAAAGTGCTCTTGATTCTTTCATAAGAGCTTTTTTTTTGAAATGCCAATCAGGTAACCTTGAGGATAAATGACTGCTCACCTTGAAGTTCAGCGTAAGCATATGAAGCCTTCACACAGGGAGATTTTCTGGGCATTGAATTAAGAGGTTTGTAATTATCTGACTATAAATGGTAACTGCTCTAAGAGTCAACACAGTGATATCTTGTGCTTTGCAGACTGATAAAACGCTGTGAATCATTTGTTCTTCATCTGAGGTGCTACTCAGAGACAGCAATTTGGGTAGTTTGCCACATTTATTTTTTTAAATCAGCAATTTATACCTCTGTCTAAATACAATAATCTGAATAGGTGTTATATGACCCCCTACTTGCTAAGATTACCTGTTTTAATATGAAGTTTCTGAACTGATACCCATACTTACAGCTTTCTTTCTGTGGAAAAATTTCAAATACTTTTTGGCTCAGCAAAAATTACCAAACTTGTCATTCTCAAATACACCAGCAATGAGCAAAAAAATAGAATTTAATACTATTTTCCTGTGTTCACACGGTCAAACCACAGGAAGATTTACTATGTTTCTTTATCCTTGAAATTCTGTTAGAATAACATTCTGTGTTACTTTACATTTGTATCTGCATATCCCACTAAATAAAAAAAATGTGCTTATTTTCATCAATGGCAACATAAAACAGACTGAGTGAAAATCTAATTGCTGTAACAAATATGTTTCTGGATGGAGATGGTTTATTTCTTATTAAATGCAAGCACTAAGAAAAGAGATAAAATATGAACTGTATTTAAGACATTGTAAATGCAGTTTGTGACTGACCTGAGAAAACATAGAGTGGAGGATGAGAATTTTGCTGTTAGTCATAAATATAAAAAAGAGAAGATAATTTTAACAGAAAAATGTCTATTTAGTTTTATTATTTGGGAATAATTACCAACAATGAAGCACTGAAATTAATGTTTTTCTTAGAAACAAATAGTGCAGACATTGATGGATTTTTCATTATTTCTTGATTAATGGTATTACTGTAAATATAGAAGACAGTACACAAGAAGAAAGTAGCTTTGACTTCTACTAATTATTCTAAATATGAAAAATATTAGGTAAAAAGTGACAAGTTTAAAACTGAATTAGGCAGGATTTTGAATTAGAAATATTACATCAGCTGAATTGATAAATATATATAAAGACACACATACATTACATTAGTATACATATATGTAAGAACACACACTTGTAACTGTAAACTTATTTTAGGGACTCCTACACACATCCCACAATCTCCAAAAAGCAGTGTAGAATAGTACCTGTCTTACCCCAAAGATAAATTAACACTTGGGTGGCTCTTCTAAAGTACCTAGTCAAATTCTTAATATGGATTATAAAAACTTAGCAGTAAATAAAATTGATTTAACAACACTTTCTTTTTGCAGATCTTTTATGGTAGTTTTTATTTTCCCCCAGTTCAACAATCTGTATATAAAAGAACACATATGAAGACATATGAACAGTATGTTCAAAAGATTTCTTGTCCCATTTTGGAATGGAAAATCTCTTAAATTGACTGCTAATATTGTTTTATAAATATAAAAAAATGTATGTTAATATAAGCATATATGTGTCTGTGTGCACATATACTTACTTGAACATTTTTAGATATGCATATATACACACATGAAATACAAATTCATGTGTACAAATATAGGTATATGAGGATACATATATGCATATAAATACACAGTATGAACAATTATGTACATAAACATATCTCTATGTACCTATGTGTTTATGTATTTTTATGTGTGTTTGCACGTATGTATTTATCTATCTATCTGTCTGTCTATCTATCTATCTATCTATCTATCTATCTATCTATCTATCTATCTATCCATCTATTTCCTAGGATTCCACAAGCTATGGAGAGCAGGGCAAGGCAAATGAGGGTGTGTTCACTATAAAAGGGAACAGATGTCTTACAAGCTTTGATGGCTGGGAGGGTTCCTCGGAGCTGAATGACTGTACGATAAATGCTGTGTGCACCTTTTAACGAAATTTCCACTGAAATTTCCTTCTGCTGTCTGTAATTTTGATGTGTACAGCTGTCTGCTGGTGCTCTTCTTCCAATTTTTTGCCTGGTTTCAAATCTCCTCATCAGCACGTTTGTAAAACTGCCTTGGCAAATATTTACGTTCCAACATCTCTCGTAAGTCATGGTGCTTGTATTCCACCTTTTTCCACTTCACTGATGAGAGTAATTATTCTTTGGTCTGCTGAATCATGGTTCTAGTTTCAGTTGAATGGCATACTTAAAAAATTTAGAAAATGTAATTACTCATTGCAAATAAGAACAACATCGTTATGGTTCTCTGTTCAATGACTTCCATTTAAAAACCCCAAAACCTTAAAGGGGACTTGCTCCATGCTTTATCACATAAGGTTCTAGTTTTCTCTTCAATTTGGACAACACTGAATAGAACGTTGTTCCTCCTTCTCCATGCAGATAACCTCCTCACAACTAGCTTCTCCTCATGCCAGATAATCCAGATTCAAAGTCAATTTTTTTTTGACATTATTACTCTGCAATTGAAGAAGGTGTAGGCAGGTACATCACAAGGAAAACCTGATGCTTCTCTGACCATATCCCCTGGTCTCAGTACGCTACTGTTATAAGGAAAGACATTGTAAGAAATTATTCTTGTTTTAAATACCTATATAAATTTTGTAAGTAAGAAAGGAATCAAATTCAGAAATGAAACTATCCTTTATGAGGACAAAACTATCACATAGCATATGATGATAAAGATCTTATGGAAACTGGTGGTTAATAAAATGAAAATGAAGGACCATATATGACAAGTAGTTGAATAAAGCAAGAGGTTTGAATCTTTATACCAGACTATGGGCAATAATTATCATGGTGATGCAATCCATGTTTAGACAAAGAACTACGACAGATTTTTTTCTTTATGCCAAAAGCACCTAAGCTTGAGTGTGAAAAAACTCACAAGGAAATTAAAGCTGTGTAATTTTCCTTAAAATAGTTCAGTAAAATATCTTTTACATGTGTGTTCTTTTGTAATTATTCATGTGTTTCTGTACACATAAACTTTTTACACTTATCAGAGTCAAGCAATTCTCGTCAGTGTGCTGGAAAAGTTCCAGTGCATACTGATTTTTACTTTACTTTTTGTGTGTGACCTTTAGTAGCTGTGTTTGGTTGGATAGATTTCCCATTCATACAGATCAGCTTCTCAGCTACAATCTTGCAGTGCTGCAATACCATCCTAAACAAATTTCACCAAGTCATAAAATTTGGATAAACCCCTCCTGTTTCTATTAAATCGTGGTACTTAGCGATGTGTGCAATCTGCTGCTTTAGAAGCAGAGCTTTCCACACAACAACACAGTGTAATTTACTGACCTGTATGTAACATGAAAAAACACAGATACAATAAAATAACATTGTCATAATTTTACTAGCTTTACGATGACACATGTTACATGGAATACCTATTCCAGCTGAGGTTATTGAGACAATTCTCTCAAAAAATTTTCATGGTGGTGATTTTTAGCTGAGGATGCAACCTTCTAGGGCGACCAAATTGATTTTGGTCATGTTGGAAAGCCGGTTTTGAAATCCTAAATCTTAATTAGCTATGTGTGTGAATTTTCTGCGTTAAAGCAAGAAAAGGAAATAGTTTTGGGGAAGGCAGGCAGAGAACTTATGCTAATTCATACTTTAGTCAAATTTTATAAGCCATCAGAAGTGATCTACCAACAGTTTTTTTAGAATTTCTGGCCATTTAACAAACAGAGAGGTAAGTGCACTTTTGGTACACCAAATCCACTTCTCAAGTAGATTTTCATCAGTGACCTGGATGACATTTCCAAAAAGCTGTTCATGTAATCCTAATGTAAATTTAGTATTCCATGCAAATGATTCTTGCATGGAAGTAAATTTAGTATTCCATGCAAGTGATTTTTGCTCCATAAAAAGCCATAGAATTACTTTAATCTCTGAATTCAAACATGAAGCAGCCAGAAGGTATAGTTATACATGTAATTTCTTTCACCTGGAGACAGAATATTTCCTTGCTTTAAATTGAATATATTAAAAAATCTTTCTGATGCCCTGTTTATACTCAATATTACATTAAATTATGTTTGACTAGCTAATTTCAGCGTGTAGAGCAGCATTCTGAAGATTATATAGACCTACAGCTACTGATTGCTGATAAAGTATGGGGTATGTAGCTGTCAAAACTTCATTTCACACTTTGTCATACACTGAGCTTTTTGCTTAATCTCTTTGTTTCTACATGACAAAAGATACTCTTCAGTTAAAGGTATCTTATGAAGATTATACTGCTCTGTGTTCACATTAAGCATTTAAAGATGCAGCAGAAATTTAAAGACACGTAAAAACTATTCTAGCCAAAAATATGTAATGAAATCAGACCAAACATAAAAAGAAAAAAATAGTTCATCCTTACTTTCCAATCAAAATAAAAACAACAGTGAAAATACATAGCAGAAACTCCTTAGTTTAATAAATATCTGTGGAAGCCCATGTCACTATCTCAACTAAACTTTGTTTGTTCTGTTTTCAAACTCTGATTTTCGTAATATTCTGGTTTTAGTAATTAATATTATAGTGAAAGATACAAGTAACAAGTGTCTCTGCATAACCCCTTTCCAGTGTTTGGTGCTGATCTGGCAAAATGGAAGTTTTTGTGGGTTTGGTGTTTTGTTTTTTTTTTTTTTTTTTTAAAGTGTCATCAAGTAATTTTGCTGAGTTATCTGTTCTTGTACTCTGCACTCATTCATCACTAATTTTCTGAATTTAGAAGCTGTCTGCTTTTTTGGGTTAAAATAAGGGCTGTAGATTTTCTGTTACTGAAAGTCTTGGTGATTAGTAGATATATAAAGTAGCCAGAGGTCAATAACCTCTGTTATGAAACGAAGCAGAACAGAAACGTTTGGAGATTTCTCTGCTGTGAAGTTTTCCTCCATAGTGACCTCTTAAAAAGCATAAAACACTAAGAAAGGATTTCCCCTCAGTGGCTTCCCCTTTCTATGACCATATGTGGTGGGTTGAACCAAGATGGCAGCTAAACCTTCAACCAATCCCTCCCTTCCTGCTCCACACTGGGATGTGGGGAGAGAACTGGAAAGGTGAAAGTGAGAAAAACTCAAGGTTTGAGATGAAGACATTTTAATAAGTGAAAAAAGAGAAGTGGGGGGGAAGAACTGAGAGGGGATCAGTCACCACCTCCCACCGCCAGGCTGATGCCCAGCCAGTCTGCAAGACGTGGTTAGTTTGGGAAAACTGTCCCAGATTTGCTGTTGAATATGATGCTAATTGGTATGGAGTATCCCTTTTGTTCATTTGGGTCAGCTGTCTCAATCTCTTGTCCATTCCTAGCCTACATGTTGAATCATAGAATGATAGAATTACAGAATCACAGAATCAGCTGGGTTGGAAAGGACTTCCGAGATCATCAAGTCCAACCCTTGATCCACTACCACCGTGGCACACTGTCAAACAAATGTGTTCCTACAGGATCCTAAAACTCCACTATCTGGGGTGAATGTGTGTAAACAGTATGAATCTCAGGAACTGGATAATAGGTTTTGGATAATTGGTTTGGATAAGAAGGTGTTGGAAGGGGTGATACAGTGAGAGACTCCATGAGCTCAATCTGTTTTTTTGAGCAAGAAATTAAATGGTGCCTTAAACCAACTTAAAGAACTAATATGGAAGACACAAGAGACAAAGTATATATACATAAAAATGTATATTATAAATAATTCCTTTTCTGGAAATTTTAACTAAAGAAATTCAGGAAATCATCCAGTTGTGTGGTGGTTTAGATTTTTGCATTTTGGTTGGTTGGGTTGTTGGTTTCGTTTGTTTCTTTGGTTTTGGTTGTTTCGGAATTTTTCTTCCTTTTAACAAAGAAGAAACTCATCCTATAAAAACTAGATGATACTGATGAAAGAGAGTATCACAGAATCAGTAACTAATTTGCAGAAGTCACTGTCATTTTTACTACAAAATGTTAAACCCTGGCCCACTTCCAACAGGCTTTTTAATAACTTAATTTAACTAAAATAATGACTGTAAGGGTGATGCAAAGTCAAAAGTAATTGGGGATGTTTCTGATAAAAAAAAATAACCTTTGAAGCAGTGGTGTTTTCTGTGGGGAATAATTTTTTTTTTTTTTTTTTTTTTCCAGGATAAACAGTAGAAGCATCTGAACTCCTTTATTGGAGTGAAATAACAAACCAATAAGAGTCGCTTTGTGAAACACTGGCAAATACAAGGCACGTCAGAAGTTAAGCTGTCTGCATTGAGGGGCTGAAAGCATTTTAAGCTGAATACAAATGTAGGGAACTCCGTATTAACCTGGTGGAATTGGTAGCACTTGAGAGCCTAAGCAGACAGAACTGAACAAAGATAGAAAGATAGACAAAAGAGGCATCAGACAAAAGAGACATTAACAGCTGAGGAGAGAGGAAGAAATAAAGAAGATTTCTGGGAAAAAAAAAATTCTGATGGCTGACAAAAGACCTGCAACTATGAAGAGAAAAATTATTTTTGTTCTTTGCTTTATTCTGCTTTCAGGAAAAGAATGAAGAAACAGGATTGGCTCAGACATCAGGTTTTCATCCTCACAGAATTTTCAAACATCCCAAAAGATTACTAGTAACTGTTTGAGATACATGGCAATTATTTAGTATAATTTCCCATGAATTTTCTTTTCTTAACATTTTTCTTTTCTTTAGGAAGATCTTTCTTCAGATGTATTTAAGTTATATTATATTTTAATATGCTTTATTACAGTGTATTATATGTATAAACAATTTTAAATAATTCTGTGTGAAAACAGAGATTAAACCCCTCAAAATTATATATACAGTGGAATAGATATTACTTTTTACATAATTGTGTAAACCAGTGTTTAAAAGCTGAATTTGAAAAGTATAAATAATTTTTAATCTGTCTAAATTTTTCCATTTATTGATGGCAAGAAAACTGATTAATGTTGAGTTAGCTACTGGTATATTTTTATCTTACAGCAATTAGGAGTTAAGAGAGACAGCAAATAAGTTTTAGGATGCATAGCTTGGTTTCATAAATAATAAAGAAAATTAGTCAGTAAGTCTAGAATTATCTTCGGCTTCTACACTTAAGTTCATTTAGGGTTAAAAATGTAACCAGATTCAGTGGAGCTCAACTTTAAGGGGGAATCTTACACCTGACTTAAAACCTTGGCCCTTGTTCTTCTGCCCTTTGAAATGCCTGAACCACAAAAAAAAGGGATGTGAATACTTATTAACTTTGGAAGGAATGATGTTTTAGTTTGAAGCAGGAGTTACCTCATACGCAAAAATTCTCCAGTGAGAGTGGTCCAGTGTCACGTGGAGAAGGAGATTTGCCCAAACCCTTTGTGTCTGACCAGCCTGCCAGTGCCCCAGGAAAGCTGAGACCCTTGTACCCACCCAAAAGGTTAGTTTGAGATTTGTCATTCAGCAGGCACAGAGTATTGTCATTACCCAGTAGGTGTCCCTGTGGGGGAGAAGACAGGTTTAGCCCACCAGCTGATCCCAGAAGTTACTGTACAGCCTTCCCTAACTTCCACCCATCCTTAACTTACTTTATACTGTTTCTCACATTTTAGGTGGAGCTTGAGTGACTCCAGTCTTACACACGCTCAGTGAGGAGTGGTCATTCCTTGGAAGTGGTAATTTTGGGATGGAGGTGTGCATCAGTATTCTGAATGAAGTAACCTTGGATGGAGGGGAGTGCCAGTATTACATCTGAGGAGAGTGATTTTGCCACAGTTTATGGTACAACAGTAAGACATAAGTATAAAGGGGATTCATAAACCAATTTCTGAGATCTGTATTATTCTAGGCAGGAAAAAGAGAGGTGCCTTATGATCTTTGTGATCAGTTTGAACAGATAAAGTGACGGGGTATGCAATATACTTTAGTGCAAGGTGAAAAAGAAAATAAACCCACAAAAAAACCCAAATCAAAAGACTAATATTTTAAGAGAAATGTCAGAGAACAATATTGACAAATCTACTCTTCAGAGGACAGGGCAGACATTCAATTTGTAATTTATTTCATCTACCATACATTCAACTAAGAGTGGGAAAGTTCTGCTGTTTTTTTTTTTACGTATTCATAAGGGTTTTCCTACATGTTAGAAATATCAAAAGTTTTAAAAAATTTTTTAAAAATAGCCAGTGTCTAACATGTAGCACAGTGCAGTTCTTGAACATAATAAAAATCAGCTTTTTGTCTGACTACCCTGGTCTTCTCGGAGATGTATTTTAAAGAGTTATGATTTTAGGATAATTTTTCCTTCAGGAAGAGGATACCTACTTTTTTTTTTTTTTAAATGTCTCAGCATTATGTTGATATAATTTTTATAGCTTTCTGTTTAATTTTCATAGTGTTTTTGCTTGTTTTGGGTTTTTTTGTGTGTGTTTTTTTTTGTGTGTGTGTGGTTTTTTTGCTTTGTTTTGGTTTGTTTTTTTGTTTGGTGTTTGTTGTTGTTGTTGTTTATTTTTTGTCCCCTCATTCTTTATAAATACTGACACCCTGAGAAGTTTGTCAGGTAAGCATAAATATCTGCAGCCTCAATAATTTACAGTTCAATGAGTCTGACAATCAGTGAGATGAGGTTCTGATAACATATGTATGATGACACATGTTCTTCCTACCTAACACCTGCCTTTCTGCCTTATAAACTCTATAAAATGCAATTTTCCTTCCAACAGTGAATTGCTACGTAGTTACGGAGTTTAGGTATTATACTCTGCTATTTGAGTCCTTCTTAGTAAAATTGTGCCAGTCTTTGAGGTGAGAGGTGTGGGGTTGCCTTCTTATGGCCAAAATTTACTTGTAACTGTAAAATGAGATTTCTCTTACAAAATAAATGCTAATTCAGAAGAGACTGAGGTAGTGCATATGCATGTAAACAGGCTTTTAAAAGATGGAAGAATAAATATGAGCAAGCAGTAAAATTGAAAAAAAAAAAGTTATTCTATGCTTTAATCAGAACTGGTCAAAATTCTTCTGTGAAAATATATACCTGCCAATTAAAAAAGAACTTGTGTGGTTACTTATTAATACATAATGTGTGTTCTTTTTCCGCAATATATCATCTTCCATATACTTTTCTCTTAATCAGAATAATTCTTTGGTTTCTGATGAGACAAAGACATCTTCTCCATGCTCTCACTTGACTCAGCTTTTTGTTTTTTAATATTTATTTCCATTCTAGTTTTGACCTGGAGAAGTCAAAACTAATTACCAAAACGCTACCAGCATATTTCCTCCTGTAGGACTGTGTTCAGGGAGCTGCCAGTGTGCAGCAGTGTGGATTGCTGTGCCCATCTCTGCCATATTTCCAGGTGTAAGCCCATACTGCTAATAAAGGACAACACAGAGTTTTGCATCAACACATCTCCTAGGCAATTTTTAATGACAGAAGCCTCAGCCAGAGTGTTTGCTGGGCCCCCTGATGCTGCCAATGAGACAGGCAGTGCTGAAAAAGTGCTAGCTGCTCTTGATAATGTAGCTTGCAGCTGTCCCCATAGTGTGATTATAACACATGCATAACCTGAATAAATATATATGTCATTAAAAAGCATTCAGAACTACCTTCTCAACTATTCTATAGCTTTGGATTGTATCCATGCACTGGTTAGGAGTGATACAAGAGATACAACTTGTGTGTCAGGTTCTCTCACAAACAAGCTTCAAAATTGCTCTAGTTATGGCAATAACAACTCCCTGGAGTCATTAATTAGGCCCATAACTCTCTTTTATCACTCTATCAATTCCCTGACCAAACCCATTGTCCCAGGAATAGCACAGTGCCTCCCTGGTCAGTGTGCACCAGTCGAGCTCTGTGAGTTTCTGCTGATAGGGACTTAGCCATAACCATTCATCTTCCCTATCCTCTTTTCTGATTTGTTCCTGCAGGAAATACTTGTAAAGGTGTTGTTGACAGGAATATATTCCTACATGTCCTTGAGAAGGGATACATCTGCCCTTTTGTCTGTATTTACAAACTTTTGTCTGTATTTACAGCTTCTTGCTAGTCCAGTGAGAAGAAAGGGGGCCCATAAGCACTAATAATTATTACTCCTTTTATGAAGTGGACACACCTAAGTTCAGAAGGTTGGGACAGTTTTTCACAGAAATCAAAAAATCAATTTATACATTAACTTTGTAATTTTCACTGACTTTTTATGATCTTCCTTAAATTGTTCCCAGTGTTGTCACAAAAAGTCATGAATCTGTTTTAATGGTAATTCTTGGAACTGGTGCCAGGAATTCTGGAAAGATAAAGCAAAAGCCAACTTAATTTTTTTATTTTTTTTAGCTGATAGTTGCCAGTATACTCTGGATGGAAGAATTCAGTGCATGTGTGTCAGGAAAGAGATAAAGAAACAGTCTTATGCAGGAATACTGAGGAAAAAACTGGAAAGATAGTCTGATCACATTAACTACTTTGTAACAATGTTGAAGTAAAGTATACTTGAAATTATTCCTTTATATTCCTTTAGATATGAAGTCATTAGTCACAAGGCTTTTGTAGTTGTTTTTTTGTTTGTTTGTTACTTTTTTTTTCTTTTTTCTTTCTTTTTTTTCCGAATCAGATCAACTAAAACCCAAGGGTACAGAGAAATGAGAAGAGACAAACTAAACACAGTGCTACTGAAAAAGCCTTTAACCTTCGCTTTTCAAAACCATTTCTCATTCCTCAAAGCAGGAATTAATCAAGACTAAATAGAGTTTTTGACTTGTTTCTGGCTAATACTGTATGGCTAATATTTCAGGTGAAATGAAGCACACTAGTTTCTACTGAAATTTTATGGATTAGGATTGCACACAATGAGATCTTTCTCTAACACTACTTTTTATAAGTCAGCACATCTAATGCAAGCAAATCTGTGTACTGTAGAACGTATGATTCAAGAAAGAATGTTTGTATCCAAAACAACACTTTCTATAACAAAGCAATAAAGAACAGAAATTGATTTTTGGTATCATAACCATCACGTTATATATTTGGGTCTTCATACTTTGCCTTACTAGCAGAAAATTCACTTCCCAGTAAACAATTATGACCTACAATGAAACATCTGAGACCAAGAAAAAAAAATACTGAATGTTGGAAAGTTAATTAAAAACTAATACAGATTTCTGGACAGCGTGTGGTTGTGTGTAATGCAATAAAATGAAACTGACTCTGCCATGACACTGACCAAAAGTTTGAGCTGTACTGGGCAGAGGTCTGAAAACCTTATTCAAATTCAAAACCCAAACCAGTCATATTCTATTAAAATCCATCAGCTTCTACTTTACAACCTTAAATCGTTTTCCTGAAAAATTAGAAGTCACATATATGAACAACTGCCTTCTACATGTGATAATTTAGAAGGGGAATATACGTTTATTTTTATAACTGAACCAAGGGAATTTACTCAGTTTTGGCAAACGTGTCCAAAACCACCAGCTCATTCAACACACAGTAAATAATCCCCATGCACTAAAAAATCTTTTAGAATGAATGAATGCATTGAGCCAGACACTTGTTAAAAGGCGAGTGATAGCCATATAGAGATTGAGGGAGAGGTATTGGAAGGAGGTGGAGCATATTTTGAGTTTCTCCTTCCTTCATAAATCTACATAACAGTGAGGTTATGAAAAAAATCAAGCTAAATGACTCCAGAGGACAAAACACTACCTAAAGTCAATATACATAAAAGATAGACACTCCATAAAATATAATTATAATACTTTCTATCATACAGTCAATCATAAAATAACTACTGGCATAAAAGTCTTTGAAATTACGAATTGTCTGGAACTCAGCAACTGTAGAAATCCCAGCATGTGTAAGAAAATAATAATTTCCAAGCATTAAAAAAAAAAAAAAAAAAAAAAAAGTTGCCAAATAAATCAATATTATCTACCCTGGATGACAGTTAAATGAGCAAGGAAATTGAAAGATTTTTTTTCAATTTTAAGATAAACACATAACTAAATTTAATTAATTAAAAAGTTTGATATCTAATGACCTGTAAGTATTCCACCATATAATTGTAACACAAGGAACCCAAGCTTGATGTGTCATCAATACAACATCAACACTCAATACAGAAGGATTCAAAGTTACTCAGAACATGTCATTGAAACAACATTTAATTTGCTGATTTTTCCACTGAGACTAGTTTTATCTCTTTTCCACACCAGAAAGACCAATCATCGTGATTAAATAGCTCTGATTTATGCAATATGACATGACTTCTATAACTTGAAGCAGCACATATTTTTCAATATACAGAGATAAAGAGGTCTTCTTATTTTTCCTATGTGGTTGGTGTGATTAGTCTGTATAAAACCGGAATAAGAGAAGAACTCAAGAAGTAGAATTCAAGAAGCTTGCTTTTCTTCACTCTGTCTTGGTCAGTTTAGGGAGCCTTTTCTCACAAAACTGAGACATTTACTGCCTTATTTATTTCTTGCAAAGCTTACAGCATGCATGACATGCATGTGTAACTGTGCCATTTGCGGATTTAAAAAGATTTAGTAGGAAAGGCAGGCTGTCTTACCCAAGCCTCAAGGCCGTTCTAATACTATGTGTAATTTTTCTTTCAACATCCAAGACACTCTTGCCTATGCAATATTCCTCTCAGCAGCCAGGACACCGTAGGTTTTCAGTGTTAGGTGTCACACAGCTGTTCAGTCTGCCAGCAGCTCACAGTTTGCTCACACTTAAGAGATCCTGGCTGTGATGCCAGGAGAGGCAAAATCAACATTATGTTTTGCTTGGGTGATCAGCCTGAACAATACAAGAGTTGCTTGGGATTCACTGTGAAACCTGTGTGTTTAATTGCTGTTGGCTGTTCTCTGCTGTATATACAACAGAAGAGCAACTGTATTCTGCTCCTCTGTCCACAGCACATTTCAGTGCTTTTCCTTATTGCCTGTGAGCATGTTTCCTTCCACAAAAACATGGAGACATTTCCTTTAGCTTTCTTGGCTTGTGCAGAGCACTCTGAGCACAGTGACCCAAATGATTTGAAATTTATCTAAAACTACGCTGAATTATATTTTTTTTTCAGTTGTCTAAAATCTGTTCACTTACATAACCACCGAAAAGTGAGTTTGAGGGTGGCATTTTAGTCAGGAGTTTGTAATTTATGCCCAAGTCAAGTTATGATCATGTTCTATGTCCAGTCCCATCACATTCAATACTTCCTTGCTCTCTGTCCTGTCCATAGTGCTTGTTTGGATTATGAATCTGTGTTATTCTGATTTGACTTTGAAATTCCACTTCTGCTTCAATGAAATACTAATCTACTCAAACTTTATTTTTTTTTTAATGAACCTAAATTTATTTTCTGCTTGCAGTTTTAAAGTATTAATTGGCAACTGTTGTTTACAAAAATTGTGGAGCGATTATCTTGAAAGACCTTGAAAAATGTAACAAGGTTTAAGGTTTTATTGAAGTTCAAAATTAAGTTTTGCCAATGAAATTTATGCATAAATTATTCATAGAAGACCATAATACATGAATAATTCAAGCAGCATCTTTAATTAGATGCTAAAAAACCCTTCTGCAGCAGCCTATCATTGCTTTATTGATCTAGAAGCAAATCGAGTTTGAAAAACAAAGAACTTCTGCTCTAAGTCAAATTAGCAGGCAATTATTAAATCACTCGTTGCAATTGAACTGCTATCAATATTGTTTACATCCACAAACATACAGTGCATTATGATGTATAATACTTAAAAAATGCCAATAAAATGGAGTCCAAACAATGAGATTTTTAATGAAAATACAGTGCCATGTATAGGTTCTTATTAGCATTGGAAAAATAAGCCATGAGTAATAAGCTTTTAAAGCCTAACACAAGTGGATAATGAAACACTGTATATTAGAACACAATAGCCATTGTGTTTTTTTTCCTATTAAAAAACATCTTAAAGTTCTCTTAAAGAGAAAAAATATCCACTTTCTTTGTATCTTGGTCCTTGACTCAGGTATTAGAATTAATGAAACATCATTACTAAATCTTTCTTAAAAAGGTAGGACTGGAGGAATGCTTTGGAGTTCTTCTGCAGAAGCACTCTGCTCATGGCACAGTCTGCCATTTATGGTAGGTGATTGCCTGATTCTTTCCTGTCCCCTTTAATATTAAGTATTATCTTTTGGAAAGGGTATGTCCCATATTGTAATAATTGTACTATAAAGTTCTCCCTCTTGCCAGGGCTGTTTCTTCCTAACTCAAGGTTGTCCCATCCCAGGGGCAAAATCCGGCTCTTCCCCCTGTTGAATTTCCCATGGTTGGCGATTCCCAGCCCTTGGATCTGTCCAGGTGTCTCTGCAGGCCCTCCCTGCCCTTGGGGGACTCAACAGCCCCTCCCAGTTCTGTGTCACCTGCAAACTTGCTCAGTGTCCCTTCTCCAAGCCACTGATGGAGATGATGTTGGAGAGCACAGGGACGAGGATGTTTGAAAAGTGACCAGCACTGAGGGACTCCAGCACCTGTAAAAAACATTTTCCCAGGGGACCTTAATTCCCAGTTCCCTGAGCAGCCTGAAGTCTGCTCTCCTCATGCCCAGAGCTGAAGTTTTGCTGGCACTTTTCCTCCTGCCAACAGAGGTTTTAAACTCAATCACTTCATGGTTGCCACCAATCTCCACTGCAGTCAAAAGTCAGTAATTTCATAAACATTGATGCAAAAATTTCTCAATATCTGTCCTGCTCTATAAAGAAGAAGAAACATTATTTGGCTTACGGGTCATAGTCTGCACTGTCCTCTAATTGCTTTTTTTTTAAAACTTTCTTTATGACCCTTAGAAAATTATATACTTTATTTCAAAAGTGAAATTAAATCTAATTATACTACTTCTATTCAAATTATATTATTGTTCATTAAAAAAAAAAAAAAAAGAAGGAAGTCTGAAGAAATAAAGGAATAAAATTGTGCTGGGAACACAGAAGGAGAGACATCATTATCTAATGGTCTAAGCTGTGATAATGAGATTCCTAAATAACATTTGGTAGGTACTAGAAGATATTTAGCAAAGTGAAGTTTAATTGCAAGATCTAAAAATCACATAGATCTGCTATTCAGTTCTGAGTCTAAATATTCCTGTGTCTGCCAGTTCACTGGAAAATCAACATGGGAAAAAAAAAAAAAAAAAAAAGGCATAAGACATGAAGTTGAAGAAGTCTGTTGATAAGTTTGTTTTCAGAGTCCAGTGGGAAGAAGAGAGAAAACGAAAATCAGTAGCCAAGAAATACACCAAACCTTTTTTGTTCTGTGGAAAAGAAATGAAAAAAAAACCCTGAAGCTGTGCAGAAAATCAGTAATTTCTCACAGCCTACTTCTTTTCAGAGATGGCTCAGGGAAAACACAAACACCAACTCATCTTGGTTCTCACTCAAATTGTGGTTTGGACTCTTGATTTAATAATTGTCATTGGTAAATAACTCTTTGTTTTGATTGGAGTCTTTCAGCGTGGATAACTGCAATAAAGCATATGTTCCAAACAGAGGCTCATTTATTTTTCTTCCCTTCTTGAACCACTGAACGAGAGCAAATTTGGGGATAATTTTGCATATCCAGTACATACACTTTCTTTTCCTACTGCCAGACTTTCTGCAGAGAAATTATTAAGGAAAAAAGGAAATACTTATGTTTGTTTCAATTTCCAAAAAGTATTTATTTTCTTAAATTGAAGCCCCAGAAGTTATACTATGGAATCTGTATCTCTTTGTCTTTCAATTCAGTTTATTCTGTGCCTTAAGAAATTTCAGGTTTACACTGGTACTTTTTGTCAGGTCTTCTGAACAGTTTTGTTTCAAGATCCAACTCTTTGGAGTCTGTAGCCTCTTTGCTTAAAAAAATTGCAAACCTCTACATTTTTTAAGACTACATCAAAAAGATTAGGCTGTCAACACAAGCTGAGACAAACTGTAGAACTCATCCTGCCTTAAATTCATGCATTTGACTCCATGACACGCCCATCTGAAATCAGCTGCTATTTAAGACCTTTTTATTTCTAAATTGTGGATTATTCTCTAGATAATGCTAATAGATAGATAAGAAGCTGTGGGTGTGACAGTTAAGACACCATTATTCACACAGGTTGAAAATTTAACTTTTCCTCACAAGGCAGCATATCTGAATGACCTTGCCTGTAAAATTTCATTCCAAGAAGCTTTATTAATTTCTGTGCTCAACTTTTCTACCAGAAATATTTCACACTAGTGACACACTATGTATTTAATTGCTCCAGCTATTAATGTAATTGGTCTTCTGACTTTTAAAAATTATTTGTGTTGTGCCCACGAGACTCCATTATGCATCTTCTATATAGTACATGACAAAGTGATTACAAAGTAAGGATATCAATTCTATTTTATGAAGCCCCTGTTAAGGACAGAACTAGGAAAAGCTCTCCAAACATTTCAGAGGTTTCTGCCTGGAAGCATCCCATCACTACAGGAATGGCTTCCCTTTGTGTAGTGCTCATTTTAGGTTGGCTTTGATGTGCTGTGATTTTACTACAGCCTTAATCTTGTGACAGCTTTCTCTCCATCCTTGCTCAAAATGGTTGCTGTGTCTCATAATGACTGGCAATTTCGAGCAGACTTTGCAGATGAAAGCAAATGTCTTTGCTTTGGAAGCAGCTGAAATAGTCTTTCAATTATTGCCCTGAACTTGTGATGTATACAGGATCATTGTTGTCTGACAGTGTAGCAAAGAGAGTTAGTGAAGCTGAAAGAAGGCCTAAGAAAAATACAGAAACACTGTGTGTGGAGCACCTAGAAGGCAGAAGAAAGAAGATGATGTGGGGCTAGAAAATCACTGGAAGAGGAGATTGCACATAATAAACATTGATCCATGTGGTAAGTAAAAAAGGATAGTAGATGTTAAGGGAGAAATAATAAAAGGAGTCAATTAAATAAACCCAGATATTTCCTTTGTTGATGAACTGGAAAGTGACTAGCTGTGAATTTAGGAAGTCTTGTCCTTAAGTAGAAAATCAGATATGAACTCATGCTATGTACCTCTCTGGGATATAATTGGAATGAAGACCTGTCTATGGATTTTTATAGACTTAAATGCTGTTTCTGGATTTTGTTCCATAACTTCTTTGAAATTTAGATCAGGCTGTTTTGACTGACTGAAGTTAGAGATTAATTTACTATGCACATACTGACGTGACTACTTTTAAACAAACCATTCTGCATTATGTATTGGATTTACCCTAGCCAGTTAGACTTTTGCTGCACAGTATATTTGCTTTCTTCACATTTAGGGCTGTAGCTACAGTGTTAAGGTTATTCCTTCAGAACTTTTTTTCCACCTTTTCCTTGTGTCCAAGGCTCTGCTTCTTCCTCATGCAGCCTTCTAGTGCTCCCAAAAGCACCAATTGAAGATAACTTGAACTGCCTGAGCAGTGAAGCCACAGCAGGCACTGACTTTGGAAACTCAGGAGCAAATCAGCCTATATGACTGCTGATACCTTGGAGAATGTAATTGAAACAGGATGGAGAAATTTGTAGGAACTATTTAACAACTCTTGTTGGGTCACTGCAGAACTAGATGAGGATGGAGCATCAAGAAGATCAGCTGTAAAGTACTGAATTGTGATGAGGCAGAGGAAGCAGCTGAGGAAACTCACAGAAGCTCGAGATTTGACAAGAAATGTAGTAAATTAGCAATATTTGCTCAAAGTATCCTAGAAGGGATGGTGCTTGGGAGAAACCTGCCATGCTTCCAAAAAGCAATAAAAGCTACAAGTTCATGGTAACAGAGTCAGAGCAGATGCAACAGTAGCTGGGAAGAACCATGTAAAAAAAAGGAAATTTACTTTTTTTTTTTTTTTTTTTTTTTTTTTAGTCTAAATAGCAGTTTTCCTGAAGACACGGTCTTGGCATCCCACTTCTTTCACAGTAAATGAGAAATGTTACTTGCCTTATCTCCATGGTGTTATATGGCTCATAATAAAATCATCCTAACAAAATGGTTTTCTGAGATAATCTTTAAAAAAGCACACACACAAATTTTAAATTGCATAGGCTTTTGTAAAGATTGAGCAGAGGGCAGTGTTTGATTTCCACCACTTCAGCACAGAAAGCTCCAGGGAAACTCATTTATTTTGCTCGCAGCTCAGCGGGGGTGGAATGCAACTAAAGTACAAGATATTCATCAAATTAATTTCTTATGCTACTTTAGTGTATCTTTCAGCATGTATAATTTGTATTGCTCCTTCAGTGTGGGCAATGAGTATTACGTGTTAACCCATTTGAAAATCTTTATTCATCATATGTGTTAATTACAGTCAAATTCTGTGATATTGTATATTTTCTGTCATAAATTTAACATCATGCCCTGGCAGGCAAAAGAAGTCACTGTCTTGGGGGTTGTGTTACCATTCTATTATTGAAGTTTTTTCTCTGATACTGCTTATTCTGTAATCAGAAATGATCCAAGCTTATAGAAGGAGAGCAAAATGTGGCATCCGTGTGTGCCATGTGCTGTCCTGATGAGTAGAAACCCTTGACAGAAAAAGCAAGAGTAAAAATTATATCTGCAGAAAAAAAACCAACCCATGCCATGTTTGCTTAATTTCTCCAATTTTTTTTTGCTTCTACTTAGTTAAAACAAACAAATAAACCAACTCCAAAAAGCCAACACCAAAAAAAACCCAAAATATTTTTAATAAGGTCCTATTCATTACACAACTGGCATTTTACAGTGAACAAATTTCAGGCTGTGATTCATTCTGTCCAGTGGGATTTCAATGTTTCATTCTGTCTTCAAATGCACCATAACATGTCTAATTTCCCCCTTCCCTATTGTTGTTCTGTCTTTCTTGTGGGAATAAAATCCTCCAAAGTCCCTAAATTTGAGTTTCTGTGCCCCTGTGTGGCTGGTGAGGACTGGCCCTCTGTTAATGTTTTTAGCCATTTTATGGAAACCATATTCTTGGACACTTAACTTTCTGATTAGTTCTGATGAAGAGGCAAGCTACCCTGACTTAATTAATGGCAGTCATAACTGACTGATAAAATCACAAATTTAGGGACTATATATTAATTTCAGGAAGCAAATTGCATTGTGCAAAAAACCTTCACTTTATTTCTTAACACAGTCCTAAAATTTCAATTTTTAAAATTTTTTTACAAGATTTCCAGTTTGGGTTGTAATCAAAAATTTTTGTTGTAATTTCCTTTGGAACTGAAATTAGATGAGGCAACCTTTCACAAAATGAGACCCTTCTTTTGGTCAGCTGGAGGGGTGACCACTCCCTTCTTTTATTTGATATATATTTAATTTATTTGATAATACTGCAACAAGATGACAAAGAAAATCTGTTTATAAGAGAAGTCCAAATTAATTGTTGGGGTTTTTTTAATAGACCTAAATACCTTGAGGACACTTCTTATATAAATGTGGTAAGACTTTCTTGATGGAAGCCCTCTATTCTCTCCTGGTTTTATTTTCAATAGTGACCGTTGATTGTGCATTTCACAGCTCAGTTTTTAAAAAAGAGTATCTGAATAATTTTCCTTTTATGTCTCTTTTCTCTCTACCTTTCCAATACCTAATTCCTTTTATATGTTTGGTTATTAGTTCAAAATAATAATTTGTGGGCACTGGAATATAAATTTGGATTTTACTGTAACTCAGTAAACAAAATAAGTGATTTTCTTCCAACATGATCTTGTCTCTGATTAACTTATTCTTAATATGGATAATTTAGACATGAATATGTTGCTGCTTCTCTGTGGACATTGTTAACATTTATTTCTGTTTCAAAGTGGCAGTAAGTATCAACATT